>CP139502.1:219321323-220006780 GCA_021014915.2 Artemisia tridentata subsp. tridentata | reverse complement strand
CCTAGTATATTTTCATACTAAATTTAATAATATAGAGGTGATATTATTAATTTACCCGGTGTTTTTAAACCAATCGCTAAAATATTCGTTAGGAGCTTATAACTCCGTCAGGTTGCGAAATTTTAACCCGATAATTATTTTGACACCCGATTCTTGTCATGAATATATTTTTACCATTTATACAACTACGTCGTATTTTACGTCACTTCGTTGATATTTGTTTCAAGACAACTCGGTACCCGATAACACCCGAAGTATACACTAAACTAACTAACACATACAATAATACACAAATATCTTACACTTGCCCATTTTTCTTCCCAAAACCCACGCCCCTCCCATGGTTACTTTCCATTTTTCTTTGCTTAACCATACTTCATTAATGAGTCTTGTTTTTATGTCTTATGAATTATTTTCTATAACATGAAACTATAACATTACCAAGCCAACACAAGATCAAAAATACTCTCTCTTGTCTCTCTTCATACCCACGGCAAACCACAAGGACCAAGGAAGATCCAAAAGTTTTCAAGAAACAAGTGCTTATTTAGTTCCATACATGATCTT
The DNA here is from genome assembly GCA_021014915.2 of Artemisia tridentata subsp. tridentata. Lineage (NCBI taxonomy): Eukaryota > Viridiplantae > Streptophyta > Magnoliopsida > Asterales > Asteraceae > Artemisia > Artemisia tridentata. The sequence goes on along the minus strand of CP139502.1, from coordinate 220,006,213 downwards.
TGTTAGGGTTTTGCAATAAAAACCCCAAAGTTATCATCCAAATCTCTTTAATCTCCATCTACATTGTAAGTAACTTCAAGAACACTAATTTTTCATGTTTTACTTTCATTTGATCTATGTGATCATGTATTATCAAGTGGTTTTAGTTAAAAATGCAAGATACCTATGTTAATGGTACCATTTTTCTTTCAAACTATCTCTAATCACTAGATCTACTAGTTTTATTAACATTCTTATGAGATCCACCAAGGTTGGTGATGTTTAGGACCTCATGACCCTTTAAGAAGGTGTATGGTAGATCAAGAGTACTTGTGGAGTTGTGTGGAAGTAGTTTGATTAAGTTATGAACTAGAAAAATATATTTTTAAACCATATATATACCTACTGCCACGAAATGGAATTTCTGGAAACTCAGAAACTGATGAACTATTTTGGCTTAAATATTCAGAAAGTTCATTCAAAAACGAAAACGTGGGCGCTTGATCACTAAAAACCGACTTGTAACGAAGGAGATATGAATTTTTGAAAATAGGTGACGAAAACTATTTTTCAGAAAATTAACGTGCTGTTAGCCGAACTTCAAGGGACAAAACGAGACGTTAGCCATACTCTAGATGAGCCGAGCCACTGAAAACATATTCTTTTATGTTATGACGAATCCGTGGATATAAAGAACGTACAAAATGAGCTTATAACGACCGAGATATACACGTTTAATGCCCGACGATTCATGTATTATTTTGACAGCCCAATGTTGGAAAATAAACTAAGTATAAAAACTAGTAATTTTTGCAAGTCACCAAGTTGATAGCCGATTTTCTATGTGATCGAGACGCATATGATCAAAAGTCTAATAACACGACATCTAGATAATGTTACAAGGGTTTCAAAAACGTCGAGTTCTATCACTAACACTTAACGAGCACCATTTCCAAAATCATCGAGTGGTATCGATAACATACGTATTTGCATGTGTAGCATCATTCATTTGCTTACATTAGATCATATCCTTATATTAGGTCGCGGTTAGAGACCGAGCCTCATTTCAGCATATTCATTATTATCATTGTAGCTATCGCACCAGGTGAGTTTTCATAGCCCCTCCTTTTACTTGTTTTGTAACTGTTTTGGGGGAGAATACATGCTCGTTTTACAATTAAACTCCATGCTTGTTTTACATTTAAACTTTATGCTTGTTTTACATTTAAACACACTGTTCATTATACAATAAAACACCATGTTTGTTTTACTTGAAATGTGACTGGTCTTTTATTTCTAATTGATTATATGACGACATTGTCAGATGTATTTATATGACGACATTGTCAGATGTATTTATATGACGACATTGTCAGATGTATTTATATGGCGGCATTGTCATGGCGACATTGTCAGAATTGTTATTATGACGTCATTGTCAGAATTTATCTTATGACGACATTGTCATGGCGATATTATCACACTTATATATTTTTCATTGAGACATTGTCACACTTAACATTACATTTTGTGGTCCATAAATCATTTGACGTTCACATAAACCAAATCATATTTGGCAATGGGTTGTAAACACACAGGTTGCAAGTCTTGTATGGGCGGGACTTGGAACTGGGTGGATTTACAATGCCTTTGCTGAGAAATCTTCATTCAAAGGCTTACATTTTTCAATAAACTCTATGAACTCACCAACCTCGTATTGACATTCTTAGCATGTATTTTCAGGTATAAGCAATAGCACGCTACTGGAGGCTTTTGGCAGGGCATGACATGGTCATAGAAGACTCTGATAAACAATTGGGACCGTTTTAATTATTTTAAATGGCCTATTTCCGCACTACTTTTAACAATGTAAATTCAACAATTTTGTTAAACAATTATATTCTAAATGGTTGAAATGAAAAATCGTTCTTTGCACTTGTGTTTTGATACCAATTGAGTTACACCCATGCGACATGTATGCTTCCGCTGGACCCGATTTTGGGGGTGTGAAAATGCTCCTCAGAGAAAGGTTGAAATTGTGGAAACTGGTAATACATCAACCGGGAATATGGGAATCAGGTGCTACAACTGTAATGGCAAGGGTCATTTGGCTAATGCATGTCCTAAACAAAGAACCAGAGGCAGTGAATTTCACAAACAAGCATTACTTCTTGCACTTAAGGACGAAGTTGGAGGAACTCTCAGTGACAAAGAAAACAATTTCATGGCGAATGCTTACTCCAATGATGACATGGAAGATTTGGAAGCTAATGCAGCAGTAATGCTAATGGCAAACATGCAGGAACTTCACATGACTGACACAGGCCCAATGTATGATACTGATGGCTTGTCTCAGGTACCTAATCCAAACATATGTCTCATATATGAATTGGCATCCCCATCTGCATCTGCATCCGACAAGGAGCAATTTATTCAAGATAACTCATTGTCATCTCTTCAAGAAGATGATCAAATTTACCCCGTGGTTACATTTGATGATCCAATTGAGGAAAATAACAATGCTCAACTTGAACAGATTGAACCTTCGTCTAATCCAGATCCAGATCTCATGAACCTGTTTTTGACCAACAAATCCAAAGTTGAAAAATGCAATGAAATCAACAGAAATTTAAAAGCGAAAATTGCATCATTGACTGCGGATCTTGAGTGCTGTAAAATACAACTCACAAATTTTGAAACACAAGCTAAAAGAGAACAAAGTTTTGAAGTAGCTTTTCAAAATGCATATGTTAAAGAACAAGAGTTACAACGTCAAATACGTGAATTAGTCATTTCCAATAATAACTTGGTTTCTCAATTGGAACAAGAAAAATTCGAGCACAAACAACAAGTTGATCATCTCAATTCTGAACTTTTTAAAACCAAAGATGAGATGTCAACCTGTCAATCTAATTTTTCCGAATATAAACAACAGTCCATGAAACGCACTGATTTATACCTTGATGAAATCGTGGATTTAGAACGTAAATTAAAAGAGTTTCAAAATGTTGTTTACAAAACTGGAGACTCTGTCCCAACAATACGAAAGTTTACTTTAAAGCCAAATCCTGATGGCTATGGTTTTGATCTTGGTGACGATAAACCACATTTCCTACACACAGCACTCAAGGAAAATCCAAAGTTATATAGTGCAGAACAACTTCTTGATGATTCAATTGTACGTTTTATTGTATATAATCGTGAGGAAGAACTTGAACTGGAAGAAGAGAGTCGATCAAAAATGAGCAACACGAAATTTAACAAACCTTTTGATTATTCCAAATTGCCTCATATTTTTGTCACTTTTGTCTCTCAAAAAGAACAATGGTATGTGCTTAAACACATACCTTTTCTTGAACAAATTAAGGCCAAAATGACCAAAAACTAACCAAATATGCCAAATATATCGTGCTTTTGTGTTTATGCATGTGCAGGTACGGATATTGAGGAAATGGACAAAAATCAAGGAAAAACCGGCAAAAACCGAGCACGAGATTTGGAAAGAGTATTTAAAGCCGAAGCCGGGGAAGAAACTTACTCAAGTGATCATATCTTTTCTCAAGTTGTCAAAAGAGGCCCTTGGAAGTACTCTGCAAAGTTGGCGAGATTGGTCCCTGAATTTACCAAGTTTACAACATTGGTCCTTTTGACTAAATCCTAAAATATTACTAATTACTACTAAATACAACCGGATCCATATATAAAGCCCATCCAGCCCACTCACAACCCAACCCTGATCCAACACCAAACCCACTCCTCACCTTTTAGCTAAACCCGGGGTCAAAGCTTGATAGAAATAGTCAATAATACTGTTTATCACCCCTAACCAACTGATTTACCCGCCAAAACCAAGTTAACCTCTTCCCTGTCACTATCCTTCTTTCCACATCACCTTACTCCAGTCCAAGAACATCACATGCCGTTGTTCCCCCCCTCCTTGCCACGCTGGCAATCCCAGTTACAAAATCCCATCTACGGCTGAGATGTGATGAAGTGGTGGCCAAGAATATCCAAGGGCTGGAATGAAGCTAAAGAAGCACAAGGGTGACACAGAAAACCCTAGCTGAAGGCCTATAAATGGCAGCTCTCTCCTCAAAGCAAAATTTTGTCCAATTTTTCATGTATTAGAAAAGTTTAGACCATCTTATTGATTTTTTTTTACTTTCAGCCATTAGGATTAGATTTTAGATTTTAAGCTTTGTAATTCAGTTTCAGTATTGTAATTTACAATTTGGTTAATGAAATTTAAAGTTTTTTCTCAAAAAGTCAAAAAGTCAATGTAAGTCAAACTGCTTATTAGTGCTTATTTCCTGCTTTTATCTGCTTTTAGGTAGTTTTTATTACTTTTCATAGTATCATTTAGTCTAAATTTAGTATTAGTATTCATCTGTCTGAATTTTTCCTTAAAATAAATAAAAAAAAAAAAAAAAAAAAAAAAAAAAAAAAAAACAGTCAACTTAGGTATTGGCTTATTAGTGCTTATTTCTAAAGTGAAACTTGCTTATTAGGTGGTAATTAAGTTAGATAATCAATTTTGAATCAGATTCATAGCTTATATTGGCAAGTTGTAGTTTAAATTTCAAAAACAGTTTCTTATAAGGACTGTTTGGCACAAGGCTTGAACTTGGGTCAAAATTGAGGTTCACTGTTCATGTGCTATTGGATTAAGTTTGATCTGGTTTAGATTAGTCTAGGTTAGTAGTTTTCCGGAGTACTAGAGCTGTTTTAAGGATTTGTGTTAATTTAAGTGATTTTTGCATAATCTAGGTTGTAGTCTGTTCTCATTTGCTTATCATAGGGCTTGGATATTTTAAGTGCTTATTTTGGTGTTTCTGATTCCCTTTTAGTGCATCAAGTTGAATTTATAAAGTTGGTTCTAATTCACTAGGCTTGGATACACTTTGGTCAAAGTCTCCACAGAACACAAATTATGTGCCTGCATCAATTGGTTTTTGTGATTTTGGCCTTATGTTTTTCATTTTTAATTTGTTCCTATTAAGTTCTTTTAAGCTAAAATTTGGTGATAATAGACTTTTGTTTCTTATCTAGTTAGTTCTTATTTTTGTGATTTTTATTGAGTAGCTTTTTATAGCTTTTGAATGGCTTAAATGTGCCCCTTTTTGCCCTGTGCAGCCTCTTGTCTCAACTCCCCATCTGTTCAGCTTATTTTCTGCTTATCCATCAGTAACCTAGGTTTGAATGTTGTTTTAGTAGCTTATTAGAATGCAAGCTTTAGCTTTCTGTAAGTTTTATGGTGTTTGCTTATTGCCTTATAGCTTATTTTTTAGTCCAAAACCACCCCAGTTGGCCTTTGTTAGGCTGCACATCAGTTTCTACTTTTAGCTTATTGAGATTTTTGAGTGTTTTACTACTTTAGCTTATTGTTTAATCTGTTTGTCTAGTCTATTTAGAATGTGATCTTATTACCTCAGCTTATTTCAAATTCCAGTTAGTTTATTATAGCTTTTCAATCAAGTTAATTAAGTTTCCCTTTTTTTGCTTGTTTTTCCTTTTAAGCCAACTGTTCCCATTCCTTAGTGTAATTATAAAAATTAGTATAATTATAAAAACATTTCAAAAATTAGTGTGCTTATTTTAAGTTTTCAAAAATTAGTGTAATTATAAAATGTTCTTCTTTTTTAGTGCTTAATTGGTTTTAAAAAGAAAAATAAAAAAATATATATATAGTTTTTGAAAAAAGCTGAGGCCAGGTTCGAACCTGCGACCTCTAGCTTCCAAAGCCTCACACACACCAAACCTTAACCACTCTGCCCTTGGGTCTTTTCTGCCCAAGGGTTGTGGTTTAATTCTTTTATACATTTTCTTTCTTTTTAGCTTAATTAATAGTTTTGCTTATTACTGCTTATTAGGAACTGCTTATTCCCCCATTTTATTTCTCTTTTATTCCTTATTCTATTAAGTAGTTTTTATAAAATTTTCAGATTTTTCTAAAATGTTTTAGTATTTTTAATTATTCAATTAGTTTAAATTAGTTTTTAATTCATAGAAAATTTAAATAAAAAAAAAAAGTATAATTTTTTTTCTAAAATTTTCTTTTATTAATTAGAACTTAGGAAAATTAATTTGGCGTTCCTAGGATTATTATTTCTTTATTTTGACGTTTTAGTCTCGGGATTTCCCGGTATTATCTCGTGATTAGTTTTTCATTGCGTTTTTAGCCTTGAATGCTTTAGATTAATATTTTCCTTAGTTAATTAATTGTTTTTAGTTAATATTTCATATTTTTAGTTTAAAAATCCAATCACCCATATTTTTTACTATTCACTGCACGTTTCATGAACCAGAATCATATATTCCATTCATCCTTCAACAGGACAACGAACCGGGGTTACGCATATTTCCTTTGTGTGTTTCCTTTTGGAAGTATAAATTGTAACGAATCAATTTTTGGCGCCGCTGCCGGGGAGGGTTGAAGTGAGTTCGTGATTCCTTTTTTTGATTCGCGTTTTGAAGACCCTTCCTCGTGGAGTTATCATTTTGATTTGTAAATATGTTTATATAAAAACCCAAAAAGATTTTCTTTTCAAATTTATTTTCCTTTTTCTTTTGTGTTTTCCATGTTTCTAAATTATCAAAATCCAAAAATATTCTACTCAATCCTCTTATCCGTTTAATTCTTTATTTCTTACCCTCTATCCGTTTAGTTCTTCTTCTTTATGTCTTCATCTTACCATTATGGTTGTGAATGGTGTGGAGGTCCTCCAAATGGTGGAAATTGCCCCGGTTGTAGCATTGTAAATTCGGAAAATGGGTTTGTCTATGACTAAAATCCCTATAGTGAAACAACCAATTTCTTTAACCAACCCCCACACCATGAGATGGAAACATATTCTTGTGAATATTGTGGAGGTCCACACCTAAGTTTTGATTGTCAAGCAAGGAATACGTTTGTCTATGAGCAAGTTCCATGTAATCAAGACTTCGGGTATGACCATTATCCATATAATTCACTGAATCAGTCACAGCAAACGTATTGTTGTGAGTACTGTGGAGGTCCTCACTATAGCTCTGATTGTCAAACGAGGAACCCGCTTGTCTATGAGCGTGGCCCTTGTAACAATTACGACTATTCTTATCATGACCAACCTCCACAGTATCAAATGATTGAGACACAACCTGAACCACTTCCTCAAGAACTGCTCATTGATATTCTTGATGTACTAAAAGATCTTAAGGATTTGGTTAATAAACGTACCCCAGAAGATCCTCATCAAAAAACTTATGGAGAACTTCTAGCTGAAGAACAAGCAGCTAGAGTAAGTTCCCAATATCGTCAAACTTTTGTTTACGATGACGATGATGATGAGGAATCTATTCAAATTGGGAAGTTTTACACTAATTCATCAGTTGCTATCACTCCCGTCGAAAAGCAGGAAGACAAACGAAGCATGGAAGAATTATTTAACAAACCTTTTGATTATTCCAAATTGCCTCATATTTTTGTCACTTTTGTCTCTCAAAAAGAACAATGGTATGTGCTTAAACACATACCTTTTTTTGACCAAATTAAGACCAAAACGACCAAAAACTAACCAAATATGCCAAATATATCATGTTTTTGTGTTTATGCATGTGCAGGTACGGATATTGAGGAAATGGACAAAAATCAAGGAAAAACCGGCAAAAACCGAGCACGAGATTTGGAAAGAGTATTTAAAGCCGAAGCCGGGGAAGAAACTTACTCAAGTGATCATATCTTTGCTCAAGTTGTCAAAAGAGGCCCTTGGAAGTACTTTGCAAAGTTGGCGAGATTGGTCCCTGAATTTACCAAGTTTACAACATTGGTCCTTTTGACTAAATCCTAAACTATTACTAATTACTACTAAATACAACCGGATCCATATATAAAGCCCATCCAGCCCACTCACAACCCAACCCTGATCCAACACCAAACCCACTCCTCACCTTTTAGCTAAACCCGGGGTCAAAGCTCAATAGAAATAGTCAATAATACTGTTTATCACCCCTAACCCACTGATTTACCCGCCAAAACCAAGTTAACCTCTTCCCTGTCACTATCCTTCTTTCCACATCACCTTACTCCAGTCCAAGAACATCACATGCCGTTGTTCCCCCCCTCCTTGCCACGCTGGCAATCCCAGTTACAAAATCCCATCTACGGCTGAGATGTGATGAAGTGGTGGCCAAGAATATCCAAGGGCTGGAATGAAGCTAAAGAAGCACAAGGGTGACACAGAAAACCCTAGCTGAAGGCCTATAAATGGCAGCTCTCTCCTCAAAGAAAAATTTTGTCCAATTTTTCATGTATTAGAAAAGTTTAGACCATCTTATTGTCTTTTTTACTTTCAGTCATTAGGATTAGATTTTAGATTTTAAGCTTTGTAACTCAGTTTCAGTATTGTAATTTACAATTTGGTTAATGAAATTTAAAGTTTTTCTCAAAAAGTCAAAAAGTCAATGTAAGTCAAACTGCTTATTAGTGCTTATTTCCTGCTTTTATCTGCTTTTAGGTAGTTGTTATTACTTTTCATAGTATCATTTAGTCTAAATTTAGTATTAGTATTCATCTGTCTGAATTTTTCCTTAAAATCAATTAAAAAAAACCAAAAACAGTCAACTTAGGTATTGGCTAATTAGTGCTTATTTCTATAGTGAAAGTTGCTTATTAGGTGGTAATTAAGTTAGATAATCAATTTTGTATCAGATTCATAGCTTATATTGGCAAGTTGTAGTTTAAATTTCAAAAACAGTTTCTTATAAGGACTGTTTGGCACAAGGCTTGAACTTGGGTCAAAATTGAGGTTCATTATTCATGTGCTATTGGATTAAGTTTGATCTGGTTTAGATTATTCTAGGTTAGTAGTTTTCAGGAGTACTAGAGCTGTTTTAAGGATTTGTGTTAATTTAAGTGATTTTTGCATAATCTAGGTTGTAGTCTGTTCTCATTTACTTATCATAGGGCTTGGATATTTTAAGTGCTTATTTTGGTGTTTCTGATTCCCTTTTAGTGAATCAAGTTAAATTTATAAAGTTGGATCTAATTCACTAGGCTTGGATACACTTTGGTGAAAGTCTGCACAGAACACAAATTCTGTGCCTGCATCAGTTGGTTTTTGTGATTTTGGCCTTATGTTTTTCATTTTTAATTTGTTCCTATTAAGTTCTTTTAAGCTAAAATTTGGTGATAATAGACTTTTGTTGCTTATCTAGTTAGTTCTTATTTTTGTGTATTGAGTAGCTTTTTATAGCTTTTGAATAGCTTAAATGTGCCCCTTTTTGCCCTGTGCAGCCTCTTGTCTCAACTCCCAATCTGTTCAGCTTATTTTCTGCTTATCCATCAGTAACCTAGGTCTGAATGTTGTTCTAGTAGCTTATTAGAATGCAAGCTTTAGCTGTCTGTAAGTGTTGGGTTTAAAGGAAGCTGCTACTACTTTGAAGATGATGTTGCTAAGTATTTTAATCTGCTGCTCATGGTGTTAATAGAAATATACTAAGTATGATTCTGCTGCTAGGCATAAACATCCTGCTGCTAGTATATTTATTCTGCTGCTAGTGATAACTGATGAATGGTGAAATAGGCTAAGTCTCATTCTACTGCTAGCCTACGAGGATTCTGCTGCTAGATTAATGATACTGCTGCTTATTAGATATGTATAGTTTGTTTATGGTAAAGATACGAATAGATATTATTCTTGTATAGAAAGTTTTGTAACCGACTAGGACTCCTTAAGTCTATAAAAGGAGGATCTAGGGTTAGGGTTAGTATACGATTGTTTAGCATACGTATTGTATTCACTTCAAGGTTCGTTGTAACCCTGATCTAGAGACTGATACCGAGAAGAATTTTTGTTAATCAAGATCTGTTCAACATCTACTTCTGCAATGGAATCGGAATCTCATCATATGGTGACTGCATCCAAGGTACCAATGCTCAAGGTTGGTGAATACGAAATCTGGAAGATGAGGATTGAGCAATACATGAAGATGTTAGACTACTCCATGTGGGAAATTGTTGAAGATGGAGATAAACTACCTGCTAAGGCTGCTGATGGGGTTACTATAGTACCCATTAAAACTAATGAGGAGAAGGCTCAGCGGAGACTGGAAATTAAGACTCATAATACCCTCTTGCTAGGGATACCTAATGAGTATCAACTGAGCTTCAGTAACACAAAGACTGCTAAGGAATTGATGGCTGCTATTGAACTCAGATTTGGTGGGAATGAGGCCACCAAAAAGTCTAGGAAGAATTTGCTCAAGCATCAATTTGAAACGTTTACTGCTTTAAGTTCAGAAAACATTGATGCTACCTATGATAGACTTCAGAGGTTGGTGAGTCAACTACAACTTATGAAGGTATCACTGGCTCAAGAAGACATTAATTTGAAGTTTCTGAGAAGCTTATCCTCTGAATGGAATACTCATACAGTGGTTTGGAGGAATAAGAGTGATTTTGAAACAATGACTTTGGATGATTTGTACAACAATCTCAAAGTGTATGAATCTGAAGTCAAGGGAGCTTCTAGTTCATCTTCTGGTGCAAACAACTTAGCCTTTGTGTCTTCAAATAACAAAGGATCTAGTAGTTCTCAAGAAGATCATTCTGCTGTTGGTCATATGGTTTCTGCTGCTGGTCCTACTGCTAGTACAAATAGTGATAACATCAGTGATGGTGCTATTTGTGCCTTTTTGGCTGATCTTACCAGAGGTCCCACAAGTACTTTTGTTACTGATCAAGACTTGGATCAAATTGATGAAGATGACCTTGAGGAGATTGATCTGAAATGGCAGTTTGCAATGCTAACTGTGAGAGCTAGGAGGTTTTTGAGAAAGACTGGTAGAGAACTCAGGTACAAAGGTCAAACCAATGTGGGGTTTGATAAATCAAAGATGGAGTGCTACAATTGCTAGAGAAAGGGTCACTTTGCCAGGGAGTGTAGAGCACCAAAGAAGAACAAGGAAAACAAAAGGCAGATTCCTATTGAAGAAGCAAAGCCCACTACTGCTATGGTGTCTTGTGATGGATTGGGAGAATTTGACTGGAGTGATCATGTAGAGGATGGACCAAATGCTGCTTTCATGGCTGAAGAAGAAAAGAAGGAACACAATTTTGCTCTAATGGCCTATGCTTCTTCATCCTCTGGTTCAGACTCTGAGGTATCCAATGAATCATCTTGTTCTTTTAAATCATGCCTAGATACTGTTGAAGAATTAAAATCCAGGAATGAAAGTTTAAGAATGGAAGTAGAAAAGTTAAAACTTGACAATTTAGGTTATGAATATGGCCTAAAATCAGTAGAAGCAAAACTTGATTTTCTTAAACAAAATGAAGTAGAGTATGTTGATAAGATCAATGGTCTAGAAGTTGAAATTATTAAGAAAGATGCTGAGATTAGTGTTCTTAATAAAAGAGTTGAAGAAGCTGAAAGAATTAGGGATGAAGCTTTAGCTGGTAAGGAAAAACATGTCATACTAGTTGAAAAACAACAGCTTGCAACTGATCTTATCAATAAATCTATTGGAAGTCAAATACTTAGAAGAGGGAGTGTTTTAGGATATGCTGAAATACCACCCCCAGTCAAAAGTGCTTTTGCACCACCCAAAAAGGAAATGTCATTCTTAACTGAGGTTGAAGCTAAACATGTAGGTGAGTCAAGTAATGAAAAACCTAATAGAACAAATGCACCTAAGGTTGAAAAGAAGTCTGATACAGTGATCATTGAAGATTGGGTGTCAGATAGTGAGGATGATGAGACTGATTCAACACCCAAAACTGATAAGAGAGAAATTTTTAGGACTGTTGAACCAAAAGTCACACAGGTTAATACAGCTGAAATTAAAGCTAAAAATGTTGAATTTGTAAAACCTGTGCTAGGAAGTAGAATCTCTAGGAAAGTGGCTGAGTATGATGATAAACCTAGAGATTATCCTAGGAAGACTTGTGACTTGCCCTGAGGAAACCAAAAAAATTTGCACCAAGTGATCTCACACAAGTTAGGTAGTGACTTTGAACTGGTTAAGAAGGCATGTCACAGCTGTGGTAGTTTTGAGCACTTGCAAGAAGATTGTTATTATTCAATACCTAAGCGAACCAGTGCTCCAAAACCTGTATGGAACCATTATACTAGGGTGAACCATAGCAACTTTGCTAGAAAGACTCACCCTAACCCCAAAAGAAACATGGTTCCTAGGGAGTTTTTGTTAAGAAATGGTGTTTCTAGGACCATTACTGCTGCTACACCATCAAGGCCCATTCCAAAGAAAACTGAGGTTTCTACTGCTAAAGCTAGTAGCAGTACTTCTCATTCTGCTGCTAAGCCAAAAGTGGTTATTGATACTGTTGTGGGCACTCATTTCTATGTTGTTAAGGCCTCAGCTTGCTGGGTCTGGAAACCCAAAACCAGACACAGCACTGCATCAATGGAATTCAAGAAATATGATTACTTTGATGCATAAGGCAGATCCAAGTCAGTAATGGCTTGGGTCCCAAAGAGAAACTAACTCTCTTACTTTTATGCAGGGCAATCTACAAAAGGAGCTAAAAGATAAATGCATTTTTGATAGTGGATACTCTTCACATATGACTGGAGACCAAAGCAACTTGGAAAATTTTGAAGCTTTGAATGGTGGCTATGTTGCCTTTGGGAATGACCCCAAAGGAGGTAAAATTGTTGGGAAAGGTACTATTAGAACGGGCACCTTGGATTTTGAAAAAGTGTATTTGGTCAATGGGCTTAAGTTCAATCTTTTTAGTGTCTCACAAATGTGTGACAAAAAGAATTTTGTTCTTTTTACAGACACTGAGTGTCTTGTCTTATCTCCCGACTACAAATTTCCTGATGATAAATTAGTGCAACTTAGAGTCCCTAGAAAAGACAATATATACAGTGTGGACATAAAGAACATCCTTCCCAAAAGAGATTTAACTTGTCTGTTTGCCAAAGCCACAATTGATGAATCCAAACTTTGGCATAGAAGATTGGGCCACTTGAATTTCAAAACAATAAATAAATTGGTTAAGGTCAACCTTGTTCGAGGTTTACCTTCAAAAATTTTTGAAAATCCTGAAACCTGTGTTGCTTGTCAGATGGGAAAGCAACACAAAGCTTCTTGTAAGTCCAAAGTGGTGAACTCTATTTCTGAGCCCTTGCATATGTTACATATGGATCTGTTTGGTCCAACTTTTGTGAAAAGCTTGAATAAAAAGATGTATTGCTTAGTGGTCACTAATGATTTTAGCAGATTTACTTGGGTTTTCTTCTTAGGAACTAAAGATGAGACATCTAGCATTCTTAAGGCTTTCATAACAAGAGTAGAAAACCTAGTTAATCACAAAGTTAAGATAATCAGATGTGACAATGGAACTGAATTTAAGAATAGTGTGATGAATCAGTTCTGTGTTGAAAAAGGTATCTTAAGACAGTTTAGTGTGGCTAGAACTCCTCAGCAAAATGGTGTGGCTGAGAGGAGGAATAGGACATTAATTGAGGCTGCTAGGACAATGTTGTCAGAGTCACAATTACCCACTACTTTTTGGGCTGAAGCAGTTAACACTGCTTGTTATGTACAAAATAGGAGTAAGGTAGTGAAGCCTCATAACAAGACCCCTTATGAATTATTGCATGGTAGGAAACCTATGATAGATTTCTTGAAACCATTTGGGTGTCCTGTTACTATCTTAAATACCATTGACTCACTAGGCAAGTTTGATGAGAAAGCAGACAAAGGTTTCTTTGTTGGATACTCAACTAATAGCAAAGCTTTTAGGGTATTTAACCAAAGAACAAAGCATGTGGAAGAAAACCTACATGTTAGGTTTAGTGAGACCACACCTAGTGTTGCTGGAAAAGGACCTGAATGGCTGTTTGATATTGATTCCCTAACCAAGAGTATGAATTATCAACCAGTGATTGCAGGTACAGCTAACCCTAATGCAGGTACACAAGCTAAAGATGATGAATCTGCAAAGGAGTTTGTCTTGATTGAGAAATGGAAGCTTAATCAGCTTTTCACAGCAAAAGAGAAAGAGGGCAAGAGTTCAAAGGATGATGCTGTTAATGAAGAAGTACCAAAGGATGATGAAGAAGGTGGTGATAAACCTTCAAATGATGACAAGAATGATGATGATCTAAGGAATGAAAAGTCAGCAAATCAAGGAAGTCAAGGAATTCAAGCTAGCAGCAGTATCTCCTATCCTGCTGCTAAGCCAAATCATTCTGCTGCTATGCCCAGCAGTAGTACAGAACATTCTGCTGCTACGCCTAGTAGTTCTGCTGCTATTCCCAAGTATTCTACTGCTGACAAAGATGGAAATTTCTTTGATGATTCTTCTGATGAGTTGCCTGAATTAGAGGAAGTGTATGAAGACACTGATGATGAAATTGTGGATGTATTTGGAGCTAGAGCTGATTTGTCAAATATGGAGACTAATATACCTGTTAGTCCTACTCCAACAACAAGGATACATAAGAATCATCCAAAAGAGCAGATAATTGGTGATGTTAAATCTGTTGTTCAGACCAGAAGTAAAGCAAAGGGGTTGAATACTTTGCTTCATCAAGGATTATTTGCTCAGTCATTACATCAGAGAAATAGCTACAAAGATCTACAAAATTCTAAATTTTCTTATTTTCTGTCACAAGTAGAACCCAAGAATGCTCACAAAGCTATGTAAGATTCAAGTTGGCTTGAAGCTATGCAAGAGGAGTTGCTGCAGTTCAAGCTTCAAGAAGTCTGGACATTAGTTGATTTGCCTAATGGGAAGAGGGAAATTGGTACAAAATGGGTGTTCAGATGCAAGAGAGATGAGAGAGGAATTGTGATCAGAAACAAGGCAAGATTGGTGGCTCAGGGATACACTCAGGAAGAGGGCATTGACTATGATGAGGTGTTTGCTCCATTAGCAAGAATAGAGGCCATCAGACTATTCTTGGCTTATGCTTCATTCAAGAACTTCCCAGTGTATCAGGTGGATGTGAAAAGTGCTTTCTTGTATAGAAAGATTGATGAAGAAGTTTATGTGATGCAACTGATGCGTGGTTTTGCAACCTTACTACAGGTTTTACCTCTCGAGGGATCTCAAGAGGCTTACAACCCCACCAGGCAGTGTACCTGACCGATGTAGTATAGTGTAGTGGTAAGTACGGGGGATTGATCGTTCTCCACAGGGAATAGTGTTCGTTAGGTATGAAAGACTACTCTAATAGGTCTAAGGGTGAGAGAAGATTCTTTTTATGTTTTTATAGTTTTTTATGAAAGCAAGTAAAATCTCGGGTTTGAAGGAGTGGGCGGAATTAGTTGCTAGTCAACTAACCCAAATTACTACGAATGCAAATAAAATAAATAACTGAAAATAAAAAGTTGGTGAAAACATATGTGTAGAGAAATGTGTTTACTTAGATTTCCTTACTCCCTAACTATCTTTTACCGGTTGATTAGTGTGTATTAGTTGCGTGGATGACGGGTGTATTCCTTAATACCAATCGTGGGGTGGCGTACGTACTTCCCCAACTCTACAAGCTCCTACTTCACTCCTATGTCGAGCCGGCTAGGAAGCTCCTAACATGGGATCACTAGAATTTGCTTGTGCATTAAATACAACCATAAAAACCTTTAGTACGCATTTGGTTCATGTTTCTTAAGACGTTCAAGCAAGTTACCGAATAGGAAGTTAGCCAGTTTTCTTAAGCCTAACATAGATAAACAATCATCCAATACAACTAATAACACACCAATAACCAATAATCAATAGCTAGGTTTCATTAGATCTAAGCAAACACAAGATAAATCTAGCCTAACATATTAAACCAAAGACAAGAACAAGATAGAATCAAACAACACATAGACATATTGAATGATTAATTGATAACTTATCTTCAATGTAACATGGAAGATCTCAAGGCAAAAAGCCTTGAGAAAGATGCTAAAATCGTCTTAGGGTTTTCTCCCAAAAATTCCACACTAAGTTCCACACTAATGACAAAAAATTAGAAAACTATATATAGACTTTTGGATCTGACGGCGTCACGTTATGGAGTGTGACGCCGTCACCTCGCCGCTTCTAGGGTTCCCGGATGACCTTCTTGACGCCGTCCCTCTTTAGCTCTCCAAAATCCGTTCTGGCTTATCAAGGCTTGACGCCGTCAGACCTTGAATGTGACGCCGTCCCTCTCTAAATTAAGCCGTGACGCCCTTGATCAGGTTAAAGCGTGACGCCGTCAGAATTCACATGCAATTTTCACTGGCTTATCATGAGTAAATTTCACATCCACCTTTTCTTGCCAAGCCATGACGCCGTCTAGAGTAAATCCTGACGCCGTCAAAGGTAACTTCCAGCACAATTTTGAGACTTTGTCGTTTTCTTCACTTTTATGCTCCAAAAACGTCCAAAATGCCTCCTTTTCCAGATTTCTCCTCAAAAGTACCTAAAATGACAAAAGGAACGATTTAGGGCAATAATTGATCAAATAAATACGATTTAGAGCTTAAATGACCCCTTAAAAGCGGTACACTTTTCGCTTCATCAAATACCCTTACACTTGAGATTTGCTTGTCCTCAAGCAAATGCGCTTTTATTCTAATCAAAATACAAGTTAGGGGTCATTTAATGCTAACATAAAAGTAATTACAACAAATATTCGTTCCACTTCAATCATAATAAGCACGGAGATTACAAACTAGCACCTCACAAGTAGTGTTTAGATACTCACATCTCTCAAGTGTCATCAAAATAAATCTCATAAATGAAAACGGATAATATCTCTCACTACCTGTCATAGCAAATAGATTACCATAGGCTTGGGAAAGGATCGAAAACCTCCTCCACTAGGCGTAAGCACCTAAGATAAACTATCAAAGAGGGCTTTTAAATGGGTTATAACGTTAGGTGTAGGGAAAAGGAAAACACGGTTTTGTTGGATAAAGGATATTTTACTGGTGGCGAGTTAAAGATCTTGATTAAGATCTTTTTCTCATTTTTTTGTTTTTTTCTTTTTTTTTTTTTTTTTTTTTTTTTTTTTTTTTTTTTTTTTTTTTTTTTTTTGCATACACTTTTGCCCTACCATCCAAAATAATACATCATAGGGGCGTTGCATTCCCCTTACACTTGAACTTTTACATAACTTTACAAATAACTATTCTAATGACTCGAATTAAGATAATTGAAAAACTTGGAGTACTTTTAAAATATTTAGCACATATGGGGGTAATAAATGATGTTCTTCCCCATTACTCCATTACACTAGTACTTTACCCATGAGTCCCAATCGTCCCAAAACAATATGTACAAGGATATGACTCGACTTAGCAACCATGTAATCAACTAGATAATTAACTTGGGTTTAAACAAATGTTGTAACAATAATGCACTAAAGATGAGTGCATACAAGGTAGGCTAAGGCGATTTGGGTGTACATTTTAGTGGGGTGTAACAAATTCTTCCTTTAAGTAAAATGCTTAAAGGTCGAAACGAAAAGATAGGCTCTGAGGGGTGTACTAGGGGTATCGTGTACTAAAAATGAGTACAACGCAAAGGGTGTGGGAGAATTACTTGACCAATGTAGCCAAAGTAATTATAACAAAAACACAGGTGTAAAACAATGGGTTAATCCTAATGCCTCTTATCATGTAGTAAATCTAACTACACGAATGTAGTCTCACTTGTGGCCTCGGAATGGTCCTAACGCAAGTTCTAGAATCTAAGTGCTACCGGTACACACATCATAGCATAAATGCTTTTCCTACCAATTCTAGGGGCGAACCTCACATATTTGGGGGTGGAAAATTTTTTAGTGGTACGGTTTTTGTGCTAGTCATATAACTCCTATCCGTGAGACGCTCATTAAGATCAAAGTTTCACTCCTATATGTTGTAAAAAATTTTAAATTTGGCACTAAAATTGCCCTAAAAGGTATTTCTCTCAGTTTTATTACACATCTACTATCAAACAAACAAAAATCAAGCGTAATAGCATTCTCTAAAAATCGTATTTTTACCCCCCCTTACACTTAAGATGAACATTGTCCCCAATGTTCAAATAACAAGATGTAAAAGAAAAAAGTAAAAGAATGAAATCAAATACTCCCCTGATTCGCTCGGTGGATAATGAAGTAACACGGTTAGATCTTCTTCCAAGGTAATGTAGAAGCTCCATGACTAATGCATTGCCATAAGCTTGATCCAAAAACATTTCCTTGTCCAAAATAACCTGTTAAACCTGAGAAAACAAACACGAGAACCTGCATAACATCGGCGGGATAAAATCTATATATAAAGATATAATGCTTGTGGAATGATAATTTTGAAGATTCCTGGAGATTATAAGTCGGAGATTTAATAAAAACTTTTATGAAAACAAAACCTTCAAAAATTTCTGAAAATTAAATCTGACGCCGTCAGGTTGTAACTCCTGACGCCGTCAGAAATGACCTGACAAAATTCTCACGTTAAGTTTCCGAAAAATTTCTGGAAAAACCTTTACCTTACTTCCTGGAAATCCTGCAAAACATCATTATGACTCGATACAAGCATTTGACTCAAACAAATACTAATATGTATGTTCATTTATTATTATTACGATTCATGTTCATTTGTGTTCTAATAAACCGATTTAGATTTCCCTTACACTTAACTTTTGCAAAATACCTTTATATGTAGTTAAGACGAAGTTAAAAACAACATAAAGCATTTTCACAAATTAGTTTTGAACATGAATCAATAAGAATAAAAATTAAACACACATACGGAAACAAATAAAATCAAACAAACAAATAAATAAACACACAAAGCAAATAAATAAAGCTCGGGTTGCCTCCCAAGAAGCGCTTTTCTTTATTAACGAGTCTTGTAGCTAGACTCAAAGTCACGGGTTCTACGTTTTTCCGTTTTGCTTCTCAATTGCCCCTCTAATCATCCTAACAACCTCCATATCAACTTTGTATTTAGGTCCAAGGTTTAAGCAATCTTTATAATAAAGGCTTCTCTTATTCCAAATATAGTCCATGCCTTTTTCTTTATCCTCATCATTGATGTCCTCAATCGCACCAATGTTGTCCTTGTCAAATCGAGGCACAAAACGAAATTCATTCACCTGATAAGGCATCCTATATATGATCTTATCTATGTGATTAGAAAACTGAACCGTGCCTCTCAAACGATCATACTTTAAATTGGATACTTCAATAAATGGCTTACCTAACACCACACGAGATAGGCGGCAGTCAACAACACTTGCCAAATCTTCTAAGATCATGAAGTTGGTGACAAAGGTAAAATTCCCAACAAGGATATGCATATCCTTAACTCTTCCAACGAAGTTACACACTCCGCCGGGGCACTTGGGGTCTATCCTAGGCTCAAGTGGTGTATTTATGATCTGGCTATAAAGGCCTGAGGACATCACGTTGATTGGGGATTCACAATCAATGTAAGCATGCTCAACATATTGGTACCCAATCATACATGGTATCTTCACGTTCCCGGGATCACCCCTCTTAATCTTTGGGTCAATTCTAACAAAAGGTGGTCGAGGGTTATCAACTAGGCTGTTATAGTAAGCAATCTCCTCCTTAGTGGGGTATTCATTAAAATAATCATCAAACCTAGGATCTACCTTAACTTCATCAATTTTCTCAATCAACTCCTCAACCGTAAGATTATTACGTTCTAAGTAATTATCTGAGTATATGGCGGTCTCTAAGTTGTTCAAGGCATAATCAAGCTCCATATCAATCATTCTACTGAGCTCCCTGAGCTCACTAATCTCATTCTCAAGTTGGCTTCGCAACAAAGCCACTTCGCAAGGTGTAAGGGGTGGATTCGCGTTTTCCATAATGGCAAACTGAATAGTCAATGAAAATCTTATACGAACAAAAGCACGAAGAAAATAGATAGACTAAAGAAAACCTAGAAAAATAAAATAAAAATCTCACTAGAAAGGAATCTAGTGAGTAGACCTATAAAATAAAAATTCCACCTAAACAATAACTATTCCCCGGCAGCGGCGCCAAAAACTTGATGCGTGGTTTTGCAACCTTACAACAGGTTTTACCTCTCGAGGGATCTCAAGAGGCTTACAACCCCACCAGGCAGTGTACCTGACCGATGTAGTATAGTGTAGTGGTAAGTACGGGGGATTGATCGTTCTCCATAGGGAATAGTGTTCATTAGGTATGAAAGACTACTCTAATAGGTCTAAGGGTGAGAGAAGATTCTTTTTATGTTTTTATAGTTTTTTATGAAAGCAAGTAAAATCTCGGGTTTGAAGGAGTGGGCGGAATTAGTTGCTAGTCAACTAACCCAAATTACTACGAATGCAAATAAAATAAATAACTGAAAATAAAAAGTTGGTGAAAACTTATGTGTAGAGAAATGTGTTTACTTAGATTTCCTTACTCCCTAACTATCTTTTACCGGTTGATTAGTGTGTATTAGTTGCGTGGATGACGGGTGTATTCCTTAATACCAATCGTGGGGTGGCGTACGTACTTCCCCAACTCTACAAGCTCCTACTTCACTCCTATGTCGAGCCGGCTAGGAAGCTCCTAACATGGGATCACTAGAATTTGCTTGTGCATTAAATACAACCATAAAAACCTTTAGTACGCATTTGGTTCATGTTTCTTAAGACGTTCAAGCAAGTTACCGAATAGGAAGTTAGCCAGTTTTCTTAAGCCTAACATAGATAAACAATCATCCAATACAACTAATAACACACCAATAACCAATAATCAATAGCTAGGTTTCATTAGATCTAAGCAAACACAAGATAAATCTAGCCTAACATATTAAACCAAAGACAAGAACAAGATAGAATCAAACAACACATAGACATATTGAATGATTAATTGATAACTTATCTTCAATGTAACATGGAAGATCTCAAGGCAAAAATCCTTGAGAAAGATGCTAAAATCGTCTTAGGGTTTTCTCCCAAAAATTCCACACTAAGTTCCACACTAATGACAAAAAATTAGAAAACTATATATAGACTTTTGGATCTGACGGCGTCACGTTATGGAGTGTGACGCCGTCACCTCGCCGCTTCTAGGGTTCCCGGATGACCTTCTTGACGCCGTCCCTCTTTAGCTCTCCAAAATCCGTTCTGGCTTATCAAGGCTTGACGCCGTCAGACCTTGAATGTGACGCCGTCCCTCTCTAAATTAAGCCGTGACGCCCTTGATCAGGTTAAAGCGTGACGCCGTCAGAATTCACATGCAATTTTCACTGGCTTATCATGAGTAAATTTCACATCCACCTTTTCTTGCCAAGCCATGACGCCGTCTGGAGTAAATCCTGACGCCGTCAAAGGTAACTTCCAGCACAATTTTGAGACTTTGTCGTTTTCTTCACTTTTATGCTCCAAAAACGTCCAAAATGCCTCCTTTTCCAGATTTCTCCTCAAAAGTACCTAAAATGACAAAAGGAACGATTTAGGGCAATAATTGATCAAATAAATACGATTTAGAGCTTAAATGACCCCTTAAAAGCGGTACACTTTTCGCTTCATCAAGAAGTTTATGTGATGCAACCACCTGGTTTTGAAGACCCTGACTATCCAGATAGGGTTTATAAGGTGGAGAAAGCACTATATGGTCTACATCAGGCTCCAAGAGCTTGGTATGACACCTTATCCAAGTATTTGTTATCTAATGGATTCAACAGGGGAACCATTGATAAGACATTGTTCATTAAGAAAGACAAAAAGGATATCCTACTAGTTCAAGTTTATGTAGATGATATCATTTTTGGATCTACAAACAAGGTGTTGTATGAAGAATTTGAGAAGCTCATGCATAATAGATTTCAGATGAGTTCTATGGGGGAACTCACCTTCTTTTTGGGGCTTCAAGTTAAACAGATGAAAGATGGGATTTTCATCAGCCAAGACAAATATGTGGCTGATATTTTGAAGAAATTTAGCTTTACTGACGGGAAACCAGCCAAGACAACAATGGAGACCAACAAGCCTTTGCTCAAGGATGAAGATGGGGAAGAGGTTGATGTACATCTGTATAGATCAATGATTGGTTCATTGATGTATCTAACTGCTTCAAGACCAGACATCATGTTTGTTGTATGTGCTTGTGCAAGATTTCAAGTGTCCCCAAAAGTCTCACACTTGAATGCTGTTAAGAGGATTTTTAGGTACTTGAGGAGTCAACCAAGGTTGGCCCTTTGGTATCCTAAGGATTCACCTTTTGATTTGATAGCATACTCAGATAGTGACTATGCTGGAGCAAGTATGGATAGAAAGTCAACCACTGGAGGATGTCAATACCTTGGACATAGGTTGATCTCTTGGCAATGCAAGAAACAGACTGTGGTGGCCAATTCAACAACTGAAGCTGAGTATGTGGCTGCTTCTAGTTGCTGTGGACAAGTGCTCTGGATCCAAAATCAATTGCTGGATTATGGGTACAACTTTATGAACACCAAAATTTATATTGATAATAACAGTACCATGTGTATCATCAAAAATCCTGTTTTTCACTCTAAAACAAAGCATATAGAGATAAGACACCATTTTATAAGAGATTGTTATGAGAAAAAGCTAATTCAAATAGTTAAAATACATACTGACAATAATGTTGCAGATTTACTCACTAAGGGTTTTGATGTGAGTAGATTTCAATTTTTAATTGCTAGTATAGGAATGATCAATCTTTGAAAATCAAAAATCTTATCTCTGTGTGTTTTTGTGATAGTGTGTAAGGATTTGTGCTGTTATTGATCAAATAAGTTGTTTCTATTGCTTGCTCTATTTGTATGTTGTCTGCTGCTAGTTGGTTATTCTGTTGCTCAGTATTATAAATGCTTGTGATTATTGTGGTATCTTGTTTCTTGTGTTTTTGTGGTTTTGGACTAATCTTTTGCAGGATAAGTCACACGGGAATGTTTGATTGATGAGAAAAAGATGATTGGAATGTTCTGAGAACATTCTGCTGCTAGTTCAAAAGTTTCTGCTGCTAGGCATACCATTCTGCTGCTGAAGGTTATGCTGCTCAAAGTTGAAACTATTGGATTCTGCTGCTTGGTTTGAAAGTTTAGGGACCATTTTGCAAATTGGCGCAAATAAAGCCATAATTGGATCTAAACGGCATAAAAACCCAATTAGATCTCACCAATAACTTTGTGCGCCCAAAATTAAATCCAATTCAAACCTTAACACATCTTTCTATCATCCGATCACAAACCCCTAAAATTAAAACCCTAATTCACGATGATAAGACGCGAATACTCCGCCGACCACAATCAAATAGCTTTTCTTCAGAAGGTCCCAGAGGCAGATGGATTTACTGAAGTCATCGAATTTCTTAATGCTACTTCAATTAGGTATGCATTAACAGTTAATCCAACTATATATAAATCCCACATGCGACAGTTTTGGTCGACTGTTACGGCTGAAACTCAAAATGGGGAACAAATGTTAATTGCCACAGTGGATGAAGAAAGAATAGTTGTTACTGAAACATATGTAAGGAGAATCCTTCGTCTTGCAGATGATGAAGCAATAACATGCCTTCCTACTTCTACTATTTTTGAAGAGCTTGCAAAACTAGGGTATGAAAAGAAAAATGACAAAATTAAGTTTTCAAAAAGCCTTTTCTGCCCTCACTGGAAATTTCTTATTCACACTCTTCTACATTGTCTTAGCCCTAAAACAACTGGGTGGAATGAGTTTAGTGCAAATCAAGCTTCTGCTTTGGTTTGCCTAGCCACAGGCCAACCATACAATTTTTCGGCTATGATTTTTAAGGGGATGAAGAAGAATATTTCTGGCAAACATTATATTTACCCAAGGTTTTTACAACTTATCATAAATAGTCAATTAAAAGAACCTTTGGAACATACAGGAATTGAACCAACTCCTGCATTAACAAGCAAAATGTTTTCTTATTTAAAGAAAAATGGGACTGGTTTTTCTGGGAGAATAACTCCTTTGTCCCAAAATATTTTAAACATTGTTGCTGCTATTGCTGAGGGTGAAGAAGCTGAAAACCCAACAGCTTCCCATCACACATCCACTTCTGAATCTACAAGTAAATCATCCCATAATGAACCCCAAAATACCCATTCACCTAGGTCTTCACATGAAAAGAGCACTGAGTTACCTCAGACTAGTGCTAGTATGGAACCAGATGAGGCTGCCATAGGTGATGGAGATGGCATGAAGGAAGGGGCTGACACTACTGTTTCCAACTTAGAAGTTGAACAGGCCAGTGTCAACATAGCTAAGACCTCAACCTTGGCAACATCTACTGCTGAGGGTTCTCATGAACCTGATGCACATGATGGTAACCCCAGCCAAATGGCTAAAAAGGGGGGCTCAGCTGCTCAATCTAGGATTGAGACTGAGTTTCAGTCCAAAAAATCACCTCTCAGGGAAGGTTACACATCCCGAAGTGATGAGGACAGAAATGATACCAATGAATTGATGGATGATAATGTACAAAATGCCAATGCCCATGATACACCTCTCGGACCAGGTAACACAAGTCGAAGTGTTGAGGCTAGAATTGAACTAGATACAGAGGAATTGACGGGTAAAACAAATGTACACAATGCCAAATCCAATGATCAACCTCTCGGGTCAGGTAACATAGACCGAAGTTATGAGGATATTCTGAAACAATTGAATGAATTGACGGATAAATGTACAAGATTGTCAAAAGAAGTACTTGGTCTCAAGAAGCGATTGAAGATGGTGAATTCTACTCAGGGTACTAAAATCAGAAGGCTACAACAAAGGGTTAGGCATCTTGAGGGGTTACTGAGATCAAGGACTTCAAAACCAAAGATTTCCAAACCAAGTTTGGGGGAGGATGCTCCCAAACAGGGGAGGAATGTGCAAGAAAATGATGTAAAGGGTTCAGGGGAGGTGGAGATGGATAAAGATAAAAATGTGGCTGGTAATGTTCAACATGAAGGGACTCAAATTGATGTGGATATGGGAGTTCAGCAGGAACATACAGAGGAAGTTGACTTATATGCTGATACAGAGGAGCTAATATTGGAAGATCTGGATGATACTGCTACAAGCAAAATGGTACATGAAGATTCTGCTGTTAATAAGGTAGATGATTCTACTGCTGGAATAGAACAGGGTTCTGCTGCTAAAAAGGTAAAGGAAGTTGTGTTTGTTGCTGGTATAGAACATTTTGTTGCTGAAGATGGAGAAGAGTCAGATGATGATAAAATTAGTTTGGCTCAAGTTATGATAAATATGAAGAGAAAAGTTCCCACACCAACAAAACCATCTAAACCAACACCAATCCCAAAACCTTCAAGAAAACCAGCTAAAGGAGTTGTCATTAAAGAACCTATATCAATTCCAAAACCTGCACAACCAGTTATTGCATCAACAGACAAGGGAAAAGGAATTCTTGTTGAGGAGCCAAAGCAAAAAGTCAAGTTTCAATCCTTAGAAGAAAAGGAACTTCAAAAGCAGATGGATGAAGAAGTTGCCAGAAATTTGAAAGCAAAATGGGATGAAGAGGAACTTGCAAGACTCAAGCAAGAACAGGCTGACAGAGAAATAGCTATGAAAGCTCAAAGGGATGAAAGTGAAAGGTATACTGCTGAAGAGAGACAGGATGCTATAGATGATTTGCTTGTGCAATTTAGAAAGAAGCAAAATGAAAAGAAGGGTGAGTACAAGAAGAAGAAACCTTCAAAAACTGATGAGTATAATTATATGAAAATGTATCTGAGAAACCAAGCTTATTGGAAACCTAGTGCATTCAGAGGAATGAGTAGAGCTGCTGTTGCAAAGGCTTACTATGAGACTCATGCAAGACTCAACAGACCGATTGAGCCTATGACTGATGCTGAGGTTAAAAAGATTACAAGAATGAAAGTGGCACCAAATGCTTACTTGATGTCTGAGTCAAGTGTTCAAAAGTCTAAAGTATCAGAAGTTGTGCCAGAAAAGGTAGCAAATGAAAAAGAGATTGTTGATGAAGTTGTGAAGGAGAAAGATGTGGCTGAGGAAAGGAAGAAAGAAGTAACAGAGGAGAAATCTGAGTCTACTATTGGAGTAAAAAGAACAGGAAAAAGAAGGTTAAAATCTATTGGAAGAAAGAAGAAAAGAGCTAAATCTGTTGTAATGAGTGATTCAGAAAGTAATTCTAAAGGTGAGAAGGAATCAAATGCTAATGAGTATGGAACTGAAGAAGTAACTGCAGATGACATGAAAAGGATTATGGATGTTACAGTTCATAAACCACAAGAAGAACCTGAAGTAGCTAATGCAGTTCCCTTGGAATCAAAACACCCAATCATTTCTTATACACATGATGTTCAAGATGGTAGTGAAGCATGGTGGGAAATCAAGAGATCAAATGGCTTATGTCAGAAGTTTATTAGATTTTCACAGATGCTACATTACATGGATAGAGATGATATAGTACAACTCTGGAGGTTATATAAGGAAAATTATGGTAATAGAAGACCAGAGGTGATTTATGAAAGGCTACACTATTACTATTTGAGGAATATGTTTGAGCCAGATGAGAGAGATATTGAATGGATAGATTTGTTAAGCTCAACCAAGGTTCATAAATGGTATCTATATCAGTCATGTGGAGTACATGAGTTGGTTGGTAGAGGTGTAGGTGTATACATGCTGGTTGAAAAAGACTACCCATTTACCAGAAATACTGCTATTCTTACTCAGATGTTACAACATGGTAAGTTGAGGTTATAGAGAGCATTTCTTTCAGATCATCAAGCTTATGAGTTAGTAGAAAAGTATAGAAAGATTCTGATACCAAAGACCTCATAGTAGAAGGTGTTTGGAAGCATCCTCTTTATGTATGTCTGTGCTTAGAAGAAACATGTATATTTTGGCAGAAAATATCAAGTTTAGGGGAGGATTAGTGGTTTAAAAGAAGTTGCTGCTATTTTGAAGATGCTGCTGCTAAGTATTTTATTCTGCTGCTCATGGTGTTAATAGAAATATACTAAGTATGATTCTGCTGCTAGGCATAAACATCCTGCTGCTAGTATATTTATTCTGCTGCTGGTGATAACTGATGAATGGTGAAATAAGCTAAGTCTCATTCTACTGCTAGCCTACAAGGATTCTGCTGCTAGAGTAATGATGCTCCTGCTTATTAGATATGTATAGTTTGTTTATGGTAAAGATACGTATAGATATTATTCTTGTATAGAAAATTTTGTAACCGACTAGGACTCCTTAAGTCTATAAAAGGAGGATCTAGGGTTAGGGCTAGAATACGATTGTTTAGCTTACGTATTGTATTCACTTCAAGGTTCGTTGTAACCCTGTTACTTTTGAGTAACCGTATATTAATATATAGAGGTGAAGGTTGAGAGAATTACTGTGTGTTATTGTTAATTCTTCTTAAGATTAATTACTAAATTCCGCGTAGTAATTAATAGTTTGTTCAAGAACAGTCTCTATACTTATTATCTTAGATCCACATCTAGGATAATTAACAAGATCGATTAAGCTCAACTGGGATCAACAATAAGTTTTGATGGTGTTTGCTTATTGCCTTATAGCTTATTTTTAAGTCCAAAACCACCCCAGTTGGCCTTTGTTAGGCTACACATCAGTTTCTACTTTTAGCTTATTGAGATTTTTGAGTGTTTTACTACTTTAGCTTATTGTTTAATATGTTTGTCTAGTCTATTTAGAATGTGATCTTATTACCTCAGCTTATTTGAACTTCCAGTTAGCTTATTATAGCTTTTCAATCTAGTTAATTAAGTTTCCCTTTTTTTGCTTGTTTTTCCTTTTAAGCCAACTGTTCCCATTCCTTAGCTTAATGTGTGCTTATTTTAAGTTTTCAAAAATTAGTGTAATTATAAAAAGTTCTTCTTTTTTAGTGCTTAATTGGTTTTAAAAATAACAATAAAAAAAATAGTTTTTGAAAAAAGCTAAGGCCAGGTTCGAACCTGGGACCTCTAGCTTCCAAAGCCTCACACACACCAAACCTTAACCACTCTGCCCTTGGGTCTTTTCTACCCAAGGGTTGTGGTTTAATTCTTTTATACCTTTTCTTTCTTTTTAGCTTAATTAATAGTTTTGCTTATTACTGCTTATTAGGAACTGCTTATTCCCCCATTTTATTTTTCTTTTATTCCTTATTCTATTAAGTAGTTTTATAAAAAATTTAGATTTTTCTAAAATGTTTTAGTATTTTTAATTATTCAATTAGTTTAAATTAGTTTTTAATTCATAGAAAATTTAAATAAAAATAAAAAAAATAAATTTTTTTTTCTAAAATTTTCTTTTATTAATTAGAACTTAGGAAAATTAATTTGGCGTTCCTAGGATTAATATTTCTTTATTTTGACATTTTAGTCTCGGGATTTCCTGGTATTATCTCGTGATTAGTTTTTCTTTGCGTTTTTAGTCTTGAATGCTTTAGATTAATATTTGCCTTAGTTAATCAATTGTTTTTAGTTAATATTTCATATTTTTAGTTTAAAAATCCAATCACCCATATTTTTCACTATTCACTGCACGTTTCACGAACCAGAATCATATATTCCATTCATCCTTCATTGGGACAACGAACCGGGGTTACACATATTTCCTTTGTGTGTTTCCTTTTGGAAGTATAAATTGTAACGAATCAAACACATAGGACAACCGTGGTCTATCATGCAAATTCATGAATCTTCTTCTGATGTTGGTCCCGTTAAACCAGCTGCACAAATAAATGGTCCATTACCATCCTCTGGTGAAATTCAACCATTACAAAAACGTTGCCTTTTACTTTGGTATTTTGACACGTTTATGGAAGACATCAAATTTTTGGAACAAGCAATTGAACGTAATTCTGAGATAACTGTTTCAACATTTCAATCAGCTTACAAAAAAGAACAAAGACCAATTTTTCAAACACAATTTTTACCTCATGTCCAACATTTCCATCTTTGTGCAACACACTGGGAACGAGAACTACAAAATGAAGTTTCATCCATGATGAACATTTTCAAAGCAACTGAAAATTCAATTTCAAAACAAAAATGTTGAAACAAAATTCTTCGAAATGAAGCAGATCGACTCTTGGAAGATGTTTCAGTTCTGACATTATTTCGGTGTTCATGAATTCTATTTCTGAGTCTTGTAATTCTATGCTTATTGTTGACCATAATTCTGAGGATGAAAAGTTGAGACACGAGATTGAGATTTTAAAAGCTGATAATTCGAAAATCATTAAACAAAAAGATGATGTTAAAAGTAAACTTTCAAAAGAGATTTTTCAACTAAAACAGAAACTTCAATGGTCTGAGGCTCAAATCATTAATTTTGAATTACCCTTACAACAACAAAAAGAAAATATGTGTTTTGAAAACAATTTGTCATCAAAAGTTGAAAATCTTGATGATGAGAACGCAGTCTTAAAGTGTCAATGACTCAAATATGAACAAGAAATTGTGAATTTAAAAAATGAGTACAAAACAATTTATGACTCTTTGAAAAAGACTCACTCTCAACTTTTGAAAGACAACGCTGACTGTAGGAAAGACCGTGGAGCCACTGTTCTCTTAAATAGAGAACTTGATAGTAGACTACAGGAACAACAACACATCATCATTGAATTAAAAGAGAAACTTCAAGTACAAGAAAAAGGAAAATCTATTAACACAAATGTGATTGCACCAGGAATGTACAAGATAGACACCACATCTAGGCAGACAGTTACGAACACAAATCAGACCACTAATTTGATTCATTTCACTTCTACAGGAATAGTCACCACTACTAGCGTTAGCAGATCAAAGCGTAAGAGCAACAAATGGAAGAATAGGATCTTGCAACGTAGAAGCGAAAAACTAGAAGCCCTAGAAGTAGAAGTTCAACTTAGGAATTTGAATAAAACGCATCTTGCTTCTGTTTAGATTTGAACTTTAAAACTTGTAATTCTAATTTTGATGTAACGAATGCTCAGACTTTAAATGTTTTAAACGTGAATGCTTCTTGTGTTTTCTGTCGTAAAAGCACGTTATCTGGTGATCATACGAAATCTGTTGCAAAATCTCTTTTATCTCGTAATAGGAAATTTACAACTAGAAATACCTCTAGGCCCACTACTGCTTCTAAGTCTGTGCTAGGAAAACAACCAACTGTAGTTTCTCATAATGCCTTAGAAACTCACATAGTCGCGAACATAAATCCTAAGATAGTGCAATCACCCAGCAACTTCACTAAGACAAAAGCACGCAGTAGTTGGATATGGCAACGTTGGTTACAAATAACACCTCGTTTTAAGTGGATACCTAAAATTATAAATGTGTGTGTTTCTAACCCAAAGGAGCCCATCACTTCTTCGGGTTCCACCCTTACCATCATTCCATCTTCGTCGTCTTAGTGTGATACAGGTGATCCACATTGTTCTGTGGATTCTTGATAGTGGCTGCACCTGACATATGACAGGCAATCTCAAGTTGTTAGCAAACATTGTTTAAAGTTCATCAGCACTGTCAGGTTCGGGAATGATCACATCGCTGCTATCATGGGCTATGGAGATTACATCGATGGCAACATCGAAATTAGTCATGTATACTATGTTGAAGGGCTTGGTCACAACCTTTTCTCAGTCGGTCAATTTTGTGATGGGGATTTAGAAGTAGCATTTCGGGAAAAAAAACATGCTTCATTTGTGATTTACAAGGAAATGATCTAATGTCAGGCAATTCTGGAACAAGTCTTTACACAATCTCGATGTCTGATACAATTGCTTCTTCTCCAATATGTCTACTTTCCAAAGCAACATCAACAAAATCATGGTTATGGCACAAATGAATTTCTCATTTGAACTTCAAAACCATGACTGAACTGGCACGACACAAATTAGTCGACGATCTTCCACGATTTCGTTTCGCCAAAGATCACTTATGTCCAGCATGTGAACAGGGAAAGAGAACTCGTGCAAATTTTCCTCCAAAAACATAATCCAGTACTGACCACGTTCTTCACCATCTTCACATGGATTTGTGTGGCCCAATGCTTGTGCAAACGATTAATGGAAAATGCTACATTCTTGTAATTTGTTGATGACTACTCCCAATGGACTTGGGTTTACTTTCTCAGGAGTAAAGATCAATCCCCTTCGATGATCATCACCTTTCTCACGAAAATTCAAGTTCAGCTTCGGAATACGGTCAGAAAATTCAGAACAGACAATGGAACTGAATTCAAGAATCAAACTCTTCGATCTTACTTTGAGAAAGTCAGAATTAAACATCAAACATCCATTGCACGCAGTCCAGAATAGAATGGGGTTGTTGAAAGACGCAACAGGACGTTAGTGGAAGCTACAAGAACGATGCTGATCAATGCTCAACTACCAGATTACTTATGAGCAGAAGCTGTTTCGACTGCATGTTACACCCAAAACCGTTGTATGATCAACAAACGCCACCACAAAACACCTTATGAGCTTGTCCATAATCAAAAACCGAATATAAATTACTTTCATGTATTTGGTGCTCTTTGTTACCCAAATAATGATCGTGAAGACCTTGGAAAGCTCAATGATAAAGTTGACATTGGTGTATTCGTTGGATACTGTGAAAACTCCAAAGGCTTTCGTATCTGGAACTGTCGTACTAGAGAAATCGTGGAAACCATTCATGCT
This sequence comes from Artemisia tridentata subsp. tridentata, assembly GCA_021014915.2. Classification (NCBI taxonomy): domain Eukaryota; kingdom Viridiplantae; phylum Streptophyta; class Magnoliopsida; order Asterales; family Asteraceae; genus Artemisia; species Artemisia tridentata. The sequence continues at coordinate 219,974,636 of CP139502.1, read as the reverse complement.
AATTTCGATGAGCTTACTGAAATGGCTTCTGAGCATAACAGCTTAGGACCCGCAACCAACCGTCTAAACTTCCCAGATCAATTAGATGCACCTCTTTCACTAAACCGTAACGAATTGGAAACCCTGTTTGCTCCTTTGTTTGATGACTCCTTTGAATGTCGTGCTCCAGATGTATCAACTGTTTTTGCTGCACCACCTGATAACAATCCTTTACCTGATACACCTGAACCGACAACTTCAACTGTTGAAACCACTGCACCTCCATTGGATACTCAAACAACTGAAGAACAAACCGATTCCAACTCCAACAATGCACCTGATGATTAAAATGAACAACAAGTACCCGCACCTGCAGATTATGATGGAAATGCTTTCTTTAATCCATTTGCTCCGGCTCCCATTGTTCCCGACATTGCAGAGTCATCTTCAAGCAATTTGGATCCATCTAATATGGACACTATCTATCAAGATCACCCCTCGACACATAAATGGACAAGAGCTCATCCCTTAGTACACATTATTGGCAATCCAGAAGCATCTGTAATGACAAGACAACGACTTCACTCATATGGTGAAAATTGCATTTATGCACTCACAGTTTGTCAAGATGAACCCAAAAACATTAAACAAGCAATCACATACGACAACTGGATTGAGTCCATGCAAGAAGAACTCAACCAATTCAAACGATTAGAAGTCTGGGAGTTAGTTGAAAGACCAGATGGGGTCTATGTCATCGGGCTGAAATGGATTTGGAAAAACAAATTAGATGTTGAAGGCACAGTGATTCGTAACAAATCTCGTCTGGTAGCTAAAGGATTCACTCAAGAAGAAAGCATTGAGTATGAAGAATCTTTTTCTCTTGTGGCTAGACTTGAAGATGTACATATCTTTCTGGCATATGCTGCACACAAAAACATGGTTGTTTATCAAATGGATGTGAAAACGTCATTCTTGAACGGTCAACTACGTGAGGTGGTATATGTTAGTCAGCCAGAGGGATTCGTCGATCCAGAACATCCTAATCATGTGTACAGGCTAAAGAAAGCCCTTTATGTCCTTAAACAAGCCCCGAGGGCATGGTACGATAAACTGTCTGCTTTCCTCCTTGCCAATAAATTTTCTAAAGGTTCCGTAGATCCAACACTGTTTATTCAAAGACACGGGGAGGACATTTTAATTGTTCAAATTTATGTTGATGATATCATTTTTGGTTCAACTATAACACCCCAACCCGACAAAGGTCACAATGCCACATTATGGTGTCAATCAAAACATATAAACGCAAGCAGAAGACTTATAAACATAATGGTTACAAAGGTTTTCTAATGATAGCAACGAAATACTAACTCTATACATAATGAGTTCTAAAACTGAAATATAAATCCAAGCCAAAGCTAACTGAAGGTAAATCCAAGTCTAATCCAAAAGCAAATAGGTATCTATCATCAGGGAGGTCCACTAAGAGCTCCTATGCACTCTTCACTCAATCCCAGCTTCCAACCCAAAACCTGCTGCAGGAAAAGAAATGCGGCTGAGCTAAAAAAGCCCAGTGATCAGATATAACCAAAACGAATAATCGAAGCATATATAAATATAGAGAAATGGAATCACAATATCCTGCTGAACAAAATATCTAATGTCAAACGAATAAGCACTCAAGGATCAGTTGAACAGATATCATAAGTTAAATGAGATAAACGAAATAAGATAATCAAGAGACAATACGAATGTCAGATAATCATAACGAACCAAGAAATTAAATAGGAATGGCCACGAGCATGTCTAAACGAGATACTCAACTAGACCCAATAATCACATAATCTCATATATCCATCAAATCATAAGTGTACTTGGAGGGGAGACCTCCAGAATACCAAATGGAGTAGCTAGCTCCCAGAAGTGAGGGGGTGCAAGGCACGCACAACCCAATCACTAACAAAACAAAACAAAATGCCTAGGATGCATCCAAACGCCCCCTGCAAAACAAATCATATATATACACTTGCTCATGACAGGTATATACACATATCATAATGGCCAAGTGATCACATATCATATCATATCATATCATATCATATCATATCAAATGGGGACGCCGTGGACTGATCACACCGCCACAGATGGTGTCATGTCATTGGTGCCATCAATGACATGGCCATGGTACCTCCATGGCTAGTTAGCTCGAGCACTGAACAGAACAAATCATATCATAGCATATCCATAATCATATCATATCCAAACAGATCATATCAACAGAACGATATCATATCATAACAAAGGATATCAAACGAATATCATATCAAACGAATAGCTAAACGAATATCAAATCAGATGATCATATCAAAGGGAATCATAGCAAAGGATCATATCATAGCAAATGGATAACAAACGAATATCACATCAACGATATCAATCCAAAGGATCATATCAAGGGAATCATAGCAAAGGCTCATATCAAATGGATCATATCATACGAAATCATATCAAACAGAATCAGAACAGAGCAAATGATCAGAGTCAAGGATCGAGAACTCATAAAAGAAAACACCCTTACTGAGAAAGGGTAGAATATCTGTACCTCAAACCGCAAATGAAACCATATCAGAAACACATGGATCGGAAGTTACTCCTTCTTCAGCAAATCTACACGAATTAATGATCGTCTTATTATTTAAGAACCATTTCATAAGTTATTTCTGATTCGGTACTTATTATTGTTCATATTGACATATTAGGGTTTCCTGCTATTTATAGCAACTTTCCAAATTTAGTAACTTCCTGAATTAGTAACTTTCCGAATTAAGTGAGTTTCCCGAATTAAGTAACTTTACCGAATTAGTAACTTTCCATATTTAGCAAGTTTCCATAATTAGTAAGTTAGGGTTACATTTATAATTAATCAAACTTAGGGTTTATAGGTACTTCTAAATCATATATCACTTAATTAGGATATATTAGTGAATCTGGATCACATCCTTATGATTTTTCATGCCTGCCAATTAAGCTCCAAAAATTCTTAAATAATTCTCAGTGATTCCCATATCAGTTAAGTACCTTTACAAATTTTTATAGATTTTATTACCAAGCACAAGTACTGTTTTAAAAATCATCTTTCCAGACCTGTTCAGAAAGTTAACTGCAGATACATACAGAAAGTTTGCCTTTAATTAACCCATTAAGACACTTCAAAAAAATCCACAAAATTACCAGGAAGTCACACATAACTTTATTATCACCCTTGTAAAAGGATAGCTCTCAGTTCCTTGTGGTTTGAATATTAAAAATCAAAAACATCGACTGATTTTACATTCCCAAAACTCAGGTTTGGCACATGATCCCATAAAATTCATAAGCATGACCAATACAATTCCAATTCACTTCAAACAAATTGAAAAACTTATATATGACATTAAACTAAGTTTTCATGAAAAAATACAGAATTAAACCCTTATGGAACTTGAGCTATAGTGCATATAATTTCAGATTACTAAATAGAACACATAACATGTTTACTTACACAAATGCACTCGAGACCTTAGTATATCACAAGACCTGTTTTAAACGTTACCTTAACATATACACACATTCATGTTAACACCACAACATCACAAGCCTTACTGAACCTAACCCTAATTCGTACCATTTATACAGACCAACAACCTAGGGTTTTTATATATATTTTACTTCGACCTGAACCAGATTCGATTACACTCACACACGTTACAACCTACATGTTTATAGCCCTCATGTTCTACACACATTACACACACGACACACATAATTCCAGCCACATATAACCAGGTTTGACGAGCCACTTCCCACAGTCAATTTCACATAAAATCATGCTTTTCTCATACCATCGTTACACACATAACACACGCCCAGGGTTTTTCTTGTTTTTAGCCATCACTTAATGCACATAAAATACTGATTTTTAGGGCTCGTTTTGTTGAGAAAACATGTCAACTAGAGGCTGGCAAAAACAACACCACACAGTCCCATATTCATATGCCACAATCAAATACGTATGGGCGTATAGTTTTTATTATTCCATGTGATTCTATATGACCAGTTTAACGAGGCAATAATGTGCGTGTGCGGTGTATTTCTCTAATTTATATCCACGGATCTCGTTGTGGTTTTAGCAGTACTCAAGTTTTAAATTTATATTTAGCCGACTTATCAATAAACATACACTTTAACGAGCAGTGTACCCGGTCAGTATGAATATAATGGTAAGTAGAGTGTCGATCACTAAGAGTGGAACGTATTATCTAGTTATTCTAATCAGTATTTTAATATCTTAAGTTAGCTATACAACCTAATCTAACGCAAGGGGGGTTCAGCCTGAGAGACTGGCACAGTTTGGTTATGATAAAATAATAAACTAAAATAATAAGCACGAATCAGAGATTAGCACACACGTACACAGATAGATACTTGAGACAATAAGAAGACCTGTCCTGATAATTAAGTAGCTTGTCACTTGTTTTATTGCTAGTTTTATATGAAGTGTATAGTTCGATGCGACGCATCGAGATTAAACCTTTCTCGTTGGCTCTAATCTTATCGGCGAGTAAACCCTTAATGATTACTTATGTCTATCCTATTTATTAAAGAGATGCTAAAACAAATAGGAGAGGAAGGGGCATGGCGACCTAAGCAATGCTCAGCTAGACACAGAGGTTATCAATGCACTAATAAAAGTCACCAAAGACATCAACATATAAACTTTAATTAATGGGAAAGCAATTTTAAAGGGTGCCCATGGTTTTCCGTAGTCACATGGAATCGGCCCATCAATCCTGATGAATTAAAGTGTACTAATACAATAAAACAAAACTACTTAATGAATTGAATACATGCAGGACCTTCTTACAGCTCTTGTATCTTCGTTCAAGGTGTGTCTTGTGCTGCTAATGCGTCTGACTTTGTCCTAGGGTTTCTTCTGTCTTTTGCTAAGTCTCGTACTCCGTATATTGCACACAAAATTCGTCTGACTTTGGGGTATTTATAGTTTCTGTCTGAGGGTTAGATGCGGCGCATAGGATAAGTAGATGCGACGCATTGACTAAACTTCGCGTGGGGTCCAAGATTAATATATTCAGGAATATTCGTATACCGCCTTAAGATGCGGCGTAACTCCATTTATCTATGCGGCGCATGTCCTTTGCTGTCTTGGATCGTAACTTGTGAAATCTTGATAGTGATGCGCCGTATGATGAAGTAGAATGCGGCGTATCTGGAGCTGAATAACCTTGATCTTGTTTATTTCAATAGACTCTTAACTTCTTGCTTGTTTTGCTCCATAATTAGTCCAAAATCGCCAAGTTTCACATAGTACTTGTTTTTACCTGAGAATTACAAAAGTAAACATTAACGTATCGATTCTCACAGATAATATAATAAAACAAGTCAAATAAATATGATAAATGATGGTAATAAAATGTACTTATTTGAGTTCATCAAATATGCCCCCACTTGAACTTTACTTGTCCCCAAGTAAACCTTAGAATAAATTTTATGAAAATGTATCCTAAAAGATATTAGGATTTATTTTTATATTTAAGCATGTATTCGTTTTGTCATAATCACACAACCAAACACTTAACGAATTAGAAATAAAATAAAATATTTTGATAAAAGAAAATCTAATCGTTTAACTGTCCAGTCGTGACGAATATCCTATCATAAGCTTGGCAAGTATACGCATCTCCCCCACTAAAGCCAAGGAATAACAAGTCTAAAGCGGTAAAAAGGGTTTGTAGGTTAAGGGTTAATCATCCTTCTTAATCTCTATCGATCTCAAATTCCAGAAAAGGCGACAAAATCACAAATACAAGATCGAATCCACGAACACGATACTTGCAATTGCTCAAATCCTTAACTCGAATAGGCTAAAGATAGGACCAAGTAATCTTCACCAATAATATTATATCAAAATGGGGGACAAAATCATAAATACATAGCCGAATCCACGACTACGATACTTAAGATTGCTCAAATCCCTAATCTCAATAAATCAAAGGTTTGGATAAAGAATAATATAGGGTATGGATAATATTTGGGATACAAATTGGTGTAAAATGAAAAATAAACAAAACAGATAAATTAAAATCCTAAGTGTGGTAAATTACTTTCCCAACCATCCCATGAATAAGACTCATATCATTGAATAACTCACGCTTTAACACTTGAAACACACGCTTTAGGTAGACACGAATTATACTCAACAAGATCTCAATTAAAGAATAAACCTTAGTTGGCGTTCCCATAACGGCCAACTCCCATTCAATCCATAAATATAATATACAACAAATAGTGGTGATATCGACCACTTAATACAAAACTTTACATAAGTTGGTTAAAACAAACTTCTAACTTTTTCTTTCCCTTTTTTTCTTTTCTATTTTTTTTTTCGATTTTTTTTTTTTTTTTTATCATCAATAAAATGTGTAAAATTTCACAACTTTTCTATCACTTTTTTTCCGGATAATTTTTCCATACTTTTCATACTTTCAGAAATAACAGTAATAGCGAAAGTAGTAAACACACGAAAAATAAATTCAAAGATATACAATATTTACTTTCATACTAATTGCATTGTGCAATTTCCTGACTCAACCAAAGATAATGAATTACGCACGCGAACACAGGTAATGTAAGGAAACACACTTTGCCTAAAGCAATTAACCAACCACGGATTTTAATCTACAGGGTAGGCTAAGGTGTAAGGGTGTAACGAAACATTATAACAAAGGTGTAAGAAACGAAAGGAATGGCTCTGAGTGTTTTTCTAGGGGTATCTTACTCTAAAAGTGAGAGTAACAAAAGGGTTTATACGGGGGTTAACTAACCAGTGTAGTTAGTTAATATCACATAACATATAAAGGCTATTTGGGTGTAATCCTAGAAATTTACCAATTTAGACAAGTCATTCCAATTATAAAAATAATACTTATTATGGTGGTCTCGAATAGTATACAAGCCAAGTTCTAAAGTTTACAAGTCACCGGCACACTCATAGATTTGTGAATTTTGATAAGTTCACAATTTTTGAAAATAATGTTATGTGTGCAGCTATGTAATTTAGACTTTAAACAAAAACATGCTAAAAAATTTTAAATTTTGATATATTAAGTGCATTTTAAGCATATTTTGAAAAAGTTTAAGACAAGTAAGTGTTCTAATTCTCCAATCCCCCCACTTAAGTTAAACAACGTCCTCGTTGTTTGTATCAAAGATTAAAAACTGGAAAATAAAAGAATTAGAACAGAAAAACTCCCCTGAGATTTGCTCGGTTTGATCCTCCATTTTTTGTATAAGAGCAAAAATCATCTTTCTTGTGGATGAGAACGTTTAAGCTTCATATTTGATGTATCCACAGGAAATGCAGGAATCTATAATACCATTCAGACTTTAACACACCTGAGTTAAGAAAGTTCAAACTTGCATAATACATTAGTAGTTAGTAGAAATAAAACTTTAAAAATTAAAATGAAAATCAGCAGGTCAGTCGATACGCCGTATCTTATGGAAGAAGACACGCCGTATCGATCCTGGAATAAATACGGAATAGAATAAAATAAAAGATAGGATGCGTCGCATCTGTTTCACTAGATGCGGCGCATGTAATTACCAAACAAACTGTTAACAGTTTGTTATAAAATGGCTCGTTCCACGGTTTATCTCTCACGTCCTCTCATACTCTCATGCTGAACTTAATGCCAGTCTTCATCAAGCATAACAAGAAATATAAACTGAAACATCAAATAATATAAATGATAATGAGTACAATCCAAAATAATGATAATATACAAGGAACAATGTCAATAAACATATCAAATCAAGTAGCTGGGGGGTCATCTCCAGTAGTCGGCTGAGCCTCGGAAGTGCTGGCACCATCGATCCTCCGTCTGACTCTGCGGGAGTATGTGGCCATGGCTCTGACGTGAGTACTGTCCGGGAGAGTATGGCTCATCCCCTGATGATCCATAATCCGACTCATACTCTCCACAAGCCAACCTAGGTCTCTCCTAACCATAGTGAGGTCGACCCTCATATCATCAACAACGCCCCTCAGAGCTCTAACCTCCCCCTCAACTAGCTTAACTCTCTGCCCCACAGTGCGTACAACCGGTGGCTGGGGTGCTGGTGCCTCCTCCTGGGCTGGAGCAGCAGCCGGAGCTCCCTGAGGATCTCCCTGCTCCACCTCTACCTCTGCTGGTCTCGCGGGCCCCAACGCCACCCAAAACCAATCTCCCATAGTCATCTGACAGATCCCTAACCTAACCAAATAATCCTGCCCAATAACCGGCAGGCTAGTCACCTCAATCTCCAGGCCGGCAGGGATCTCATCACCAATCACGCCAAAATGACGGGCTAGTCTAGATACAAAATGTCCTCCAGTCATCTGGCTCCTCCGATCTCTCCCCAATGCTCCTCTGTGGAGGAAATGTGCCAGAAAGTGAGGGATGTTCACCAACAACCCCTCGTCCATGCTCCTCAGAAGGAAGAGGTCAAGAGTGGTCACCTTCTCAGGTGACTGACCCCTCCCAGCTATGTTCAATGCTATCATCCTATGGCACAGCCTCCTCATAGGCTCCCTGATCAATGTATAAGATGGGGTGCCAATGGTGGAATCACCTCCTGATGATATCCTCTCCCAGTAATCTCCTAGCAACCCCCTATCAGGAACCACCCTCAAGCTCTCACTCCAGTACCTGGCAAACCCGTCAGACTCAATCTCCTCCTCAGTATGCAGGCCCATAGCCAAAATAAACTGCCTCATCGACATCTGCCTAAACTCTCCACCCAATCTAAACACAAGAGTGTCAGCAGTATCCAACTCCAAATCAGTCTCCCTATAGGAAACTGTGCTAAAGAACTCCAACATAAGCTCCCTAATCAGAGGCTCGTCAATCCTAAACATCCTCTCCCAAGCATAAGACCTGAATACGACCTCACATCATCATCTCTAACTACCATCTCTAACCTGTCATGTAGACCATCAGCTGCATTCCCCCCATCAATCAAACCAACATCCGCAAATCCCAAAACCGAGACCCTAAAGATCTTCCTAAAGAAGATCGCTCTCAGTCTCCATACGTATTCAGCCTCAGTATCGGCTGTCAGTCCCATGGTCTCGAAACGGAGCCATGGATGTCTGTGTGCAACTTCAGGTAATGCCATCTGCAATAATTCTTTAAGGTTAGTAAACAGTCTGTAATAAGGTTGATACGGCGCATCTGATAAATTAGTGCGGCGTATCTGCACAAAATATAAGAGATGCAGAGCAAGCACAATAGAATACGGCGTATGGAGATGCGTCGTATCTAAATTAAGTAATACGGCGTATATGGAATTTTATTAAATTGGAAATAGGTCGTTACGCTGCATCAATTAACTTAGATGCGCCGAATCTATTGATATATGAGTATGAAAGAAAAGGGTCAGGCACGCATTCCAAGAAATCCGGACCCGTGACGTAAACTCCTACTTTAACATCACAGTCCCTTTTACCCATTAAAAGAGTTCTAGAAGTTTATTATACCACCACCAATCTATTTTCCCACTAAAATTCAAAACCCTAATTTACATTCAAATCAAATTAGGCCAGAAATTCAATGATTTATGCAAATTAAATACAGGGGAAATCATCTAACGCAAATTCTAATCAATTCTCCTAATCTTCCATTGAAATTCGGTCCAAGTTCTAATCATATTATCGCATAAACCCTAATTATTAAATTAAACAAAATTAAATAAAATAATCACCTTATATTACGATTAGGATTTAATTCGGATAAGGAGGTTGGATTCGAGAAAAGCACTTAGGATCAAAGGGTTTGATTCTGGTGTGTGGTTTTTGTACTGACTGTGTGTAAATTTGGGTAAGAAATTGAGATCCGGCGCATCCCTTTCGTATTTATAGGGCAAATAGATGCGCCGTATTGAATAATTGTAATGCGCCGTATCTTTCTAAATTCGTTGACCGGTTAATAAGTGTTAATAAGTCTGAGATACGGCGCTTAGAAAACTAAGATCCGCCGTATTACTGTGCTAGTGAACGAAATTTAAATAAGGAACGTACCTTGGCCTCCGCAACACATTTCCTTACACATCAAATTGGGAAAAACGGTATACCATATGATATATATAAATTCAAGATAAGAACAATAAGCATATCCGTTTTATTAATAATTATAATCTTCTTGTTTAGTGAATAATGATTTACTCCAAGGTTATGAGCAAATATCGTTTTAAGCTTACAAAATTAAGATTATATTCGGGAGAGGTTTCGTAGAGAACTCTCTATAAGGCTAGGTAAATTAATGTAGATGATACCTGGAATTCTATTTCAAGAATTTTAATATACTCAAATGTTACCAGTACTGAATTCTCCTCCACTCTTATCGTTTTATTACAGCCTTTCAATCATCAAAGGTATGATTACTCCAGCTAGCATCTCATGGTTAGGTTCAGAATGTAATCTTCCATAGTGATGCTTAAGCCATCATTAATCCTGAAAATAAACCAACTTGTGCACGAGAGTAGTGGAACGATCAAAGTGAATATCAAAAATCAACTATATTTATCAAATTAAATTTGTCGTATTAACAAAAGCAAATGCGCCGTATTTTCGTTACGTTTCAAAATACAAGATTTTTGATTCAGAAGATGCGCCGTATCGATAAAAATTGATGCGTCGTATCTGTTTAATAATTCGAAAACTGTTTTTAATTTAAATAGACAATACGCCGTATCTGTTAAAACAGATGCGACGTATGGCGTTAGGGTTTAGAAAAAAAAATCTTATTAAAAACAGAATACGCCGTATCTTGGGGAAAGATGCGCCGTATCGAATTTATTAAACGCGTTGTATTTTATAAAAATTAAACGCAATACGCCGTATCTATGAAAATAGATGCGCCGTATCATTTGAATCAGCTCAGTACAACGATAGCAGAACGCAAGAAAACAGAAAAAGAAAAACAAAAATAAAAACAAACGAAAAGAAACAAAAATAAAAACACACAAAACACAAAATATGCAAATAATACAATGAATGCAATTTAACTAATATACAACGGGGTTAGCGGTTAGAATTAAAAAAAAATTAAAAAGAAAACCTAACTAAAATACTAATCAAATTAACAGATAATACCAATTCACTCCCCGGCAACGGCGCCAAAAACTTGATGTGCGTGTGCGGTGTATTGCTCTAATTTATATCCACGGATGTCGTTGTGGTTTTAGCAGTATTCAAGTTTTAAATTTATATTTAGCCGACTTATCAATAAACACACACTTTAACGAGCAGTGTACCCGGTCAGTATGAATATAATGGTAAGTAGAGTGTCGATCAGTAAGAGTGGAACGTATTATCTAGTTATTCTAATCAGTATTTTAATATCTTAAGTTAGGTATACAACCTAATCTAACGCAAGGGGGGTTCAGCCTGAGAGACTGGCACGGTTTGGTTATGATAAAATAATAAACTAAACTAATAAGCACGAATCAGCGATTAGCACACACGTACACAGATAGATACTTGAGACAATAAGAAGACCTGTCCTGATAATTAAGTAGCTTGTCACTTGTTTTATTGCTAGTTTTATATGAAGTGTATAGTTCGATGCGACGCATCGAGATTAAACCTTTCTCGTTGGCTCTAATCTTATCGGCGAGTAAACCCTTAATGATTACTTATGTCTATCCTATTTATTAAAGAGATGCTAAAACAAATAGGCGAGGAAGGGGCATGGCGACCCAAGCAATGCTCAGCTAGACACAGAGGTTATCAATGCACTAATAAAAGTCACCAAAGACATCAACATATAAACTTTAATTAATGGGAAAGCAATTTTAAGGGGTGCCCATGGTTTTTCGTAGTCACATGGAATCGGCCCATCAATCCTGATGAATTAAAGTGTACTAATACAATAAAACAAAACTACTTAATGAATTGAATACATGCAGGACCTTCTTACAGCTCTTGTATCTTCGTTCAAGGTGTGTCTTGTGCTGCTAATGCGTCTGACTTCGTCCTAGGGTTTCTTGTGTCATTTTCTAAGTCTTGTACTCCGTATATTGCACACAAAATTCATCTGACTTTGGGGTATTTATAGTTTCTGTCTGAGGGTTAGATGCGGCGCATAGGATAAGTAGATGCGGCGCATTGACTTAACTTCGCGTGGGGTCCAAGATTAATATATTCAGGAATATTCGTATACCGCCTTATGATGCGGCGTAAATCCATTTATCTATGCGGCGCATGTCCTTTGCTGTCTTGGATCGTAACTTTTGAAATCTTGATAGTGATGCGCCATATGTACGAAGTAGAATGCGGCGTATCTGGAGCTAAATAACCTTGATATTGTTCATTTCAATAGACTCTTAACTTCTTGCTTGTTTTGCTCCATAATTAGTCCAAAATCGCCAAGTTTCACATAGTACTTGTTTTTACCTGAGAATTACAAAAGTAAACATTAACGTATCGATTCTCACAGATAATATAATAAAACAAGTCAAATAAATATGATAAATGTTGGTAATAAAATGTACTTATTTGAGTTCATCAGGCAATAATGACCAGATTAAAAGCTTACGTGACAACAGATTCGAAGGCCCTCAAGACAGAATTAAAGTCAACATATATATCCAGTTATCATGAGTTATGTTTCATATACATATATGTCCATTCGCATAAGTAGGTTATTAACAAAACAAATATCAGGTTTTACATGATTAATACGTATGTGTGTTATATAACCTGAACTAAGAAGCTACCAAGACGATATAGGAATACCTCTTGGTCGGATCAATCAAACCAAATAAGAACACCAGGACCAGAATCTCTTCGAACCAAAACCCACACTCCTATAGAACCAGAATCATGCACGATCACACCAAAAGAATGAATTATCACGATCAATACTTAGCTATCACCAAGCCTAGAACGCCAAAACCATCTTCGTACTTGATCTTCTTGGGCAAAAATGGAAGCAGCCGATTTAGTGTTTTTGTTTTTAGGGTTTAGTGTGAGATAGGAAATGTGAAATACGGTCTTGGAAGTAATCAACAAATGGGGAAATATAGGGGGAATAATGTCGAGTATAAAGGGACTAAGGGAGACTCAATATTCTTCCAAATGTTCAAACTTTTATATTTTGGTATTATCTATTTGAATTTTTAGATGGTGCAAGGTTCACAAAATATGAGTGGGTCCAATGAAACTTGTGAACGTGTGATACAAAGTTTATGAACTTAGTTTAGGTCGATTTTGTATAGGTTATAGATTCACACTTATAGTTTTACATTTATAACTTAGTAGGTAACTTATTCAATAGTTCAAAGATTTTAGGTTATGCTCGTATCAAAGTTTCAATGTTATTTCGGATTTTTTTCAGGTCGTTATATCAACACATAAAAAGTATTCAAACGCTTTTGCAAACTTAATGAAACAAAACTTTGAAATGTCCATGATGGGTGAACTTACATTCTTCTTAGGACTACAAGTTCATCAATCACCCCATGGAATTTTTCTAAACCAATACAAATATGCTCTTGAAATCATAAAGAAACATGGGATGACAAATTGTGATACTTATAATACTCCTATGGCTCACACAACAAAGCTAGATGCTGATATACATGGGAAACCAGTTGACCCTACAAAATACCAAAGTATTATTGGGTCACTCATGTATCTCACAACTAGTAGACCAGATATAGTATTTTTTGTTTATCTATTCTCTCGTTATCAGTCAAACCCAACTGAACGACACCTCTCAGTGGCTAAAAGAATCCTTCGATACGTAAAGGGAACCATCCACTTGGGGATCTAGCATCCGAAGGATTCTGGTTTTGAACTAATAGCCTTTTCAGATGCTGATCATGTAGGGTGTATAGATACACGCAAAAGTACCTCTGGTGGTGTACAGTTTCTTGGAGACAAGCTTGTATCTTGATAGTCAAAGAAGCAGGATTGCACATCGTTGTCATCAACTGAAGCTGAATATGTAGCCATGTTTGCCTGCTATGCTCAAGTCATTTGGATGAGAACTCAGCTCATGGACTATGGCTATGTATTTGACAAGATCCCAATGTACTGCGACTCAAAAAGTGCCATAGCAATCTCCTGCAACACCGTTCATCATTCCAAGTCCTAGCATATTGCTCTCTGTTACCATTTCATCAAGGAGCATGTCGAGAAGGGTACAATTGAGTTATATTTTGTGGGTACTCAATACCAATTGGCAGAACTGATCACCAAAGCACTACCTCCTTCAAGGTTTGCTGAACTAGTTCACCAAATTGGTATAAGGTGTTTGACTCCAGATGATTTGACAAACTTTCTTACAAACAACTAAGAAAGTCAAACACCAAAAACATTTTGTAAATATCTTATAAAAAACAACAACAAAAAATTCATTTTATCTTCTTTTTCAAAAAAATAAAAAAAAAATGCAATTACAAAATTTCTATCAACACTTTGTTCATTTACACAAATTATCTACTTTTCCTGAACAAGTGTTGAGGGAGAGTATGAAATTCATATTTTAAAATTAAAAAAAAATGTACTTGCTTGATCTCAAAATATTTTATATATCCTAAGTCGAGGGGGAGTGTTAAAATTGTTTCTTGCCTAAAGAGTGTTAGTTAAATTTAGTGAGTAAAGGATTAACTGTGCAAAGTTTGATGTTAAGGGACTAAAAGTGACAAATTTTGAAAGATAAAACTTAAAAAAAAAAAAAAATTACCGCATTTACTCTCCCTGCTAACTCACTTATTACACCACAACCACCACGATCAACGATCCATAATCAATCATCAAATCTGTTCACGTTTTTGCTAATCCGTAAGTGTTTTTATAATCTTTGTGCAAATACATGAAATGGTTTTTAATCGTTTGTCAATCCAACGGCTAGATTCTCCATATTTTTAATTTAAAGATTTAGGGTTAAGTCGATTTGGGGAAAAACTTTTGGATTTGTTTGGGGTTAATTTTTTGTGGTGCGATATGATCTTAAACAAGTCTTGAACATGTTCCAATCCTTTAATTGTTCCCTGAAACATGATTGAATGTATTTTGGAATTTAGGGTTAAATGACGAATTGGGGATTTTTGACTGAGAGTGTTTTTTAGTGTAATTAAAGTGGTGGGTTATGTTCAGAATCTCTCATATTTCACTCGACCAAAAGGAATTTTAACAAACAAACATTTTTTGGTGATGTTCGATTAAAGAGTGCTCATATGAATTTCGAATAAGAGTGTGTTTATGTTAGGGATTCTTAGTGTTTGTGCAGATAGACTGTAATGGTCATTAGGAAGGTCTTGGTTTAAGTTAAACAGGGTCTGAACCCGTTTAGTTACTTATTAGAAATTCTTGTGTTCTTGATAATTTCGAGCAAGTGCTCTGATGTGCTTTGATGCGTAAAGTGTTAATAGACATAATGTTTAGGGTCCTTAGATTGGTTTGTAACATTTTGTTATTGCTTGATATCACAGGACTAGAAGTTTGAAAATCCCATCTTTCGAGCAAAGTACGTTCGAAATTTCTTGTATAAGAAATTTTCGAGTAAGCTTGAAACTTTTGAGCAAACACAAATGTTTCGAACAAGCTTGAAACTTTTGAACAAACACAAATGTTTCGAACAAGCTCAATTTTTTAACAAGCAATTTCGAACTATCTCTAAATTTTCGAACAAGCATGAAAATTTCGAACAGGCTCTAAATTTTTGAACAAGCATAAAAAATTTTGAACAAACATAAAAGTTTCGAGCAAACACAGAATTACAAAGTTTCTAACAAGCATTTCCAAAAAACTAACACTTATGATCGTTTCATGGACTCTAAGGACTTGGATCATAATTTGTTGGATAATTAAACTTCAAACAATTTTACCAGAACAAGTTTAAGTCATTTCACATCTTCAGTCTAGTATTCATTAAAGGAATAAAATCAGTAAATCAAAATAACTCAATGTGCTAACACTTAACCATTTCTGGATGTTTGTTTTATGATTGTTCCTTTCAAAATACAATTGCTGAACATAATGTGGGAAACTAGAAGGGGGGTTGAATAGTTTTACGTCTTTTTAATTTATTAAAACTTTTGTTTACTTTTTAAAAACTCCGATTCTATCTTATGTGAATTCAACTCTTGATCAATATGAACATATATAAACAAATATAGATAAGTAATGCAGGTAAGGTAAATATAATGAAACAAGAGAGAGAGATAGAAAGATCAAACCACAACACGGAGATTTATAGTGGTTCGGCTACAAGGACACCTTCCTTGCCCTACTCCACTCCTCGAGTCACCTACTCGAGAGTTTTCTTCACTATGTCAACAAACTCCCTTATGGCGGAGAAACCTTACACAACTTTAGCTTACACCGGCTTAACGACACAAAGCTAGATGTCGAGTCCTAATCGTAGCTAGAACCAATCTCACAACTTATACACAACTTCTACACGACTTAATCACGACTACTTCACGACTTCTTCACAACGGCTTCACGACTTCTTCACGACTTCTTCACAACTTCTTCTTCACGACTACTTCTTCACAACTACTTCACAACTACTTATTCACAACTACTTCACAACTAATTTACAACACCACTACGTAATTACACTTAGATCTACTTATCACAACTACACAACACTTTACACAACAACACTATTGAATGAGGTAAGTAATAACACTTCTTCACTAGTTGAAGTAGAGTTCTTCTTTTGCACTTTTGGTGGTGGAAGCTTGGATCACTTAGAAACCAATGCTTAAGAAAATATGATCAAAGGATTTACAATGTTTGGAATGAATTTAGAACAGAAAGTTTTAGTGTGCAAAAGGTGAGTAAAAGTCCAGGAGAAGGCTGGTATTTATAGGAGAAAAATTGGACAGCTGGAGGTCTACTGGAGCGGGGGCGGTCCCCTTAATAATTAAGGGGCCGCCTAGTAAAATTAAGGGGGCCGCCCCTTCTGTCCGTTGGCCAATTTTGTCCTTTTGTGGGGAAGGTTTTTCTGGAACATTTTAACTGATTTTGGTTAAAAATTTGAATTCATATTTTTATAAAAGATTAAACATTTTTATTTAATGCCAAAAATGTTTTTCAAAAATATATAAAATGTTTTTGATGTTTTATAAAAAATCTAGTTTATTAAGAAAATGTTCCTTTGATCATATAATGCATTAAGCATTAGTTCATTCATACCTTAAGTGATTTGAGTTGTAGAAATAGATATTTACAACTAAATACTTGTTTACGTCATAATTTTCCGATTAATGATTTTACATTTTGTGATTATCAAAACGTAGAGATATCGAAAAATATTAATAACGTGTTTAGGCATTATTTATATCAACAATCTCCCCCTTTTTGATGATTACAAAATCTAAACTCATTAAATCTAAAAATTAGTTTTTAGATAAGTATTTAGTGAGTTTACATCTATTTCTCCCCCTTTTTGTAGAATCAAAAAGGTTAAGCCGACAATTTTTAGAATCAAATATGTCGGAACGAAAACTCCCCCTTGATGTGTACTCCCCCTCGTTTGGGGGCACCAAGGAAACGAGCTATGGAACGCTTGCAAAAAAAAATGTTAGAAGCACAAGTATATGTAACAACAATAAGCAAGCATATAGAATAAGATCATTCATTAAATAAAGGTGTTGTGGATAAGTACACAACCAAAAGATTACAACAAGAAACATGCAAGCATACAAACAAAAACTACTAATGAAACTACATAATCATCTTAGAGGTACATGGTCTTCCATGGAGCTTGCTTACAAGAAGGGTTTGAAAAATTATTTTTAAGCATTGCATATGCTTAATTGGGTGAAAATGGAGGTGGTGGTGGTGTAGTGGGTGAAGGAGGTGGAGGAGGTGGTGGTTGTGGGTTGGCAATCATGTGTTCAAGAGATGAAAACATGTAGTGTATCTCATCTCTAAGACCAAAGATTAAGGTTCGGTTATGGACGCAACAAAGACAATTATCACCATGGGCTTCAAGCATTGCCCAAGGTATAGGAAAGTATGGTGGTGGGGTTGGTGATGGTGAAAAGTGAGCATCAAGAGGTGTGATGGGTGATAGGGAAATGGCAAGTTGGGTGTATGAAGGTTCTTGAGTGGATGGTAGTGATGATGCTCTTGGTGATGATGTTAGGTGAGTGTGGATGTAGTCATTTATGGATGAAGTGGATGGAATGGAGGAAGATGAAGCTCCATGGGTGGATGGTGTTTTTGATGGTGCATTTGGTGCACTTGGGGATGAATTTTGAGGTGGTGGTGATGGAGTTTTGATGTCATCTTGGGTTAGCTCTATGAAAGGTTGTTTTGGTGGTATGATAACAAGTCTTTGTTTCCTTGAAGTCTTAGAGATGGAGGATTTTGGTGATAGCATTGTGGATGAAAATGGGTGTTTGATGAAGGTGATGGTTGATGAAGTGAAAGGTAATTGTAAGGAGGGTTTTTATATTGTGAAAATGTGTTGATTTAGGCAAATTGTGGAGGTTTTGTGGTAATATTCCAAGTCCAGTTCGTGCATTAAGGGTAATGGTAGCTGGGGCTAGGTAAAAGTGGTCACAAGATGCAAAAGGAAACAGTAAAATTTACTGTCCAGATGGCCGGTCCCCTTAATTGTTGGGCGGCCCCCTTAAAAATTAAGGGGACCGCCTAAGGAATTAAGGGGGCCGCCCATCTGGTGATTTCCCAGGCGACCAAATTTGAAAAATTTCCAGAAAAAGGTCATTTTTAGGGTGTCTTTGCAGCAAGTTCCATTTGGATCATGTACATCAAGAATGATTAAATATTATCAATTGCATATTAAAATAAATAATATACATATTTAAGACTAAAAAAAATCATATTAGAAGCATAGTCATATAATTTCAAATAAACTAGTAGCTTAGTTCTAATAAGTTTATCATCTAACATAATAGAAGTTATAGCAAGCAAATAATAATATTACATATAAATGTCTAATTATAACACCGATGATAACTAAGGAAACACTCATCAAACAAATCTATTTCTTCTTCTTTCCAAACATCCTTCCGAGTGTCTTTCCAATAGACTTGAACCCGCCTCGTACTTCTTGACGCATCTGCTGTGTGGTGTTGAGTAGTTCGGTTTGTCTTTCATATAGCAGTTCGTCTGTTCGTTCGGAAGGAGAAGGGACTTGATACTCGGTGTAATCAAGATCCGGAAGATTTTGAACGAAGGTCCTAGGTGATGGGGTACTAGCACGTGTTGTGCCCTCCTCCTCATCATCATCATCATCATCATCGTCTCCTTGATGTGATGTGGAACCACGAGGTGGAAGTGAGACAGATTTACGAGATTTTCCTTTGTCACTTCGGGAGCGACGAGCACGGACACGAATAAGTGGATTGAGGACCGGTAGAACAGACTCATAGAGTGGACTCCGAAGCTGTGGATAGTGTTCCATGATATCATTGTAGAGACGGGTGAGAAACATGCCATACGGAAGATTTGCATTACGAGTGTTTTTGGCGGACATGATACGGTAGACAAAGAGATATGCCAAATTGTACGGCTTTTCAGTAACGATACAATACAACATGTGGAGTATGCTCGCCGTGACATGATCACGGTGACCACTGGTACCGAACGCATTCTCACGAATGAGTTCTTCCCAACGTCTCATGTCGCTGCGTAGCTCCTTGAGAAGGACTTGGTTTGGAGTGATGTCAACATCTTTTGATTTGATCTTTCGACTAGTCGTACCACGAGCTAGACCAAGATATTGACGAATCTCTTCAGGAGATGGAATCTCTGAGTAGTAAGGACCCTGTTGAGGTTGATTTTTCTCAAGAGACGAGAGGTCCCACTCATTAGAGAAGACGGCTTGACCGGAGAAGGGGATTCTTAGAATTTGCCCGAATTGAGCAAGAGTAAGAGTGATGAATTGGTTTTGAATCATGAAGGATATGAGGATATACCCATTGGGATCAGTTTGTAACATCACTTGACTATAAAAGTTGAGGACAAACCGGGGAATGATTGGCTCATTTATTTTGTAGAGACAATCAAGACCAACGTTGGTGAACATTCGTTCGATGAAGTCGGATTCATAGAACGATGGATGGACAATTCTTCCTTCGTAAATGTTCCTATCCTCAATGGGAGATAGAAACAAGCAACAGAGGGAGCCATGCCCGGAGTGGAAGAGACTTTAGGAATGTATGCTTTTGTTTTTGAGACATCGCCAACTGTCACTTTGGGCATTTTCACCTATACAAGATAGCAACAAACAAAAAATAAGAAAATGACATGCATATATTATATATGCTACTTATGTGGAACGTAAACATACTTCGACTCTAAAACTTAAATCCTAAGAAGTAGTTTACAATGTTCCTTAGTTTTAATTTTTAACTCGCTTGAAATGTATTTTATGATGTTAAAGAATAGTTATAGGGATATTATGACAAGAAATCAACAATATCCGAACGTTCTTTTATACGTCATAACCTACCTTGAAATGTGGCTAGACAAACATTGGATTGTACATCTAGCTATTTCTTACGAGTGATTATGTTAAGTAACTTAGATTTTGACTCAAAAATTTCTTTCAAAATGTTGTGCCAAACGCTCCTTTAAATAAGAAAATAACTAGTAAAATTTCAATATACATATGAATTATGTATCTTGACGACTTAAAACAACTAATTTCATGTTTATAAACTTTGACAAGTAGTTATAAACTTAATTTTGATTAGGTTTTGATGATTCTAGCTTCTAATCCAAACACTCTCTTATATTTAACAAAAACATTTTTTATGATTCGAAAAATATATTTTTAGTGTTTGTGAGTTGTAACAAACCAATGTGATTAGTTTTAACAAGTGTTTATGGCATAATTCAACAATGCTTGAAAGTAGGTTTTATGTGGATGTGAAAAATATATTAATGAAATAGTTTCGGCTTTATTTCAAAATGTTTTTATGAGGAAAGAGAACATATTTTTCCAATCTTTTGTTTTTAATAAACACGTAATTATAGACACAAGTTTGGAAGAAAGGTAGGATGGTGAAACATGTTTAATAGAAATGTGTCATAATCTTCTGAAAAATTATTTTTCCAAAATGTGAAGTTTTTGCAAATTTAAGAATAAGTCCCATTAATTATAGGTTTAAAAAATAATGGTTTATAAAAGATCTCATGCTCTAGTCTATTGTCACATGCTACCTCTTTCTACATATCCTATGACATTTATGCATGTATTATGACTAAATACAAAAATACATCATGTCAGAGTAGTTAGAGAAAAACAAAAGCTATTATAATGACAAGGCATTCAACTAAACAAATAATTTCGAAGGCATACAGTCAAATCACAAAGGAGCAAGTAAACATCTAGAAATTTTATCTATACAGGATGACATACATCTAGGAATGAAAAGCTTTAGTGAAAAGCAAAGTTCATAACAGTAAACTATTGTTAGGTATATTTAGGAAGAATAATGTATTCAAGTTGGAGAATGAGTATGAGACTATTACTAGTGGTGCTCAATTCAGGCTAAACACGACCGTTTTTACGGGTTACACACACCCAACTTCTCACATAGAAGCAATTCAACCGTTAGGTCAAATTGAGTTTCTAGTCAATAGATTCTCCAGTAGTCATTCTCCTTTTAGAAGAAATTAAGTTCCTAAATTTACCTATCGAAGAGTACCAAATATGAAGATTGCTTGGTTCACTAACACTTAGGGGGGCTAACTAAAGGGTTTCTAGTTTATTAAGCCACAGAATGAATATAACTAAAGTGTAAAGGCAAAGCAACCTATCAGACTAAGCATATCCTAAGGCATTAATAAGATTATATGCATGAAGTAATTACTTATGAAATTTAAAAAGAGAACTTACCTCACGTCCTAGCTTTTCTTCGTAATGTCTCAGATGATGATCAACGTGTGAATGATAGGTGAGTCGGATGATGATCTTCGTCTGTGTCACTCCATGATATTGGATTGAGTTCACTTTTGAGTTGATTCATGTAGTCTTCGTCGCTAACACCTACATTAACAACATTTGATGATCAACGTGTGAATGATAGGTGAGTCGGATGATGATCTTCGTCTGTGTCACTCCATGATATTGGATTGAGTTCACTTTTGAGTTGATTCAAGTTTTAAAATACAGTATATTTTAAATATGATTAGTTTTGAAAAAGAGTGATTAGTTTGACATAATGGTTTTTTTTAATTACTTAGTTTCTAGGTTGATTAATCATTCTAATCCTACGGGGAGCATTTGATTACAACATTCTTAGACTTAATTTCAATAAAATTTAAGTTTGGAAAAAATTTAGCAAAAGACCTAATTAAGGTTAGACTCAAAATTGAATGAAATTAGATGAAATGTATAATGAAAAACTTACTAAACGTGTTGCTAATCGATGTATAGATGTTTGCCCTTTGTGAAATTGACTCGAAGAGGTGATTTGATGATGGATTTGTGATGGCAGTTCGTATACAGCAGAGTGGGAGTGAAATGTGTTTGAAAAATGGGGTGTTTGGCAAAGTTTTCAAGGAGAAAATTCGTTTTGGCAGCAACAGTAGGCCGGCCCCCTTAAACATTAAGGGGACCGCCCCCGTTTACTAGCCGGTCCCCTTAAACATTAAGGGGGCCGCCTGCCAAATTTTCGAATTACTTGATTTTTGTTTCTGACGGAAAAATATTTATATGTATATATTTATAATATATCAAAAATACGTTTATTTGGCACGAAGAAGGAATACTTGACATATTTTATTAACATTTCGTTAATAAACTTAATCTTGATAATTTTGGACAAAATGCTCAAGACGTCAAGTCGACAAGAGGTTTAAGGATTGGGAAGAAATGTGCGTATATATAGATATATATATATATATATATTAGTATTATGTGTAAGTGTGGGATGTTGACTGGAGTTAAGAAATGATGAGGTAATGACGGAGATAGGTGCTGGCGATGACGGGAGTTTGTTTCATTCATAGTTTTCTTGACTCGACGGTCAAAGTGCTACTTCTACGTTAATCCACTTAACTCACTTCTCTTCATCACCATGAGTTATGTAACAGTGGACACGGAAGATTTTCGTGTTGAACGTTAAAGTTCAAAAGATGTAAAGAGGGAAGAAAAGGTTCGAGGACGAACAATTTCTTTTAGTTCTAGACAATCAACAAGTGACGTATCTAGGTTATGTGCATATATTATATATATATATTATTATATATATATATATATATATATATATATATATATATATATATATATATATATAATATATATATATAGTGTATATAAATAGTAGTATAGGAATATATATGTATACATGTATAAGGAATAAACTACTAACTATCATACAAGAACAAACTACACTAGGCATTAACGACTAATGGGGGCATGCAATTGGCTAGTTCATTTATCTACGCATATAATGGTGATCATGAAAGAGCGGCGTACCTTTTGGTCTTCAACATGTGGTCTTCAAGTTCTTCAAAGCATATTAACTTATAAAAGTCAATTATGAAAGAGATATCGCCTTTCCCGATGAGTTTGCAATCTAGCCACTTGGTCCCCATGATCTCATTTGTCCATAGTTGTTTGGCCCAAACATGGTTTGCAATTGACTCGGATGCATATATGGTGGAAGTATTCCCCAAGGATTGTAGCTTGGTGGATTTGGGTAATTCCACATTGGGTAACTATTATTATGACGGTTTGGTATATTTTGGTTTCTTTTAGGTTGAGGAGTTTTAGGTCGAGGATGAGGACTAGGTGGTCTTCTAGGTTGAGGTGTTTTTGACCTTAACCTTGGTTTAGAGTATTTTACTTCATTTTTTAAAGATGGTTTATAAAAGGTTTTTACTTCCTTATCACTAGCTATGGGTATTTTTCTATCTTTCATAAGTATATACTTAGGTTTTGACTCTAAAGGTTTTTGCTCACTAGTTTCACATTCAAACTTTACATTTTTAGTTTGACTATTTGAATCCTTAGTTGAATTAAATCCTAATCCGGTTTTATCACTTGATACTCTTTGAATACTTATTATTTCCCTAAGAGAATTACTACTATTTTCAAATTTGTTAAGCCTATAAATTTCCTCCTTAAGTATTTCATTTTCATTTTTAGTTTCTTGACATGTTTTACATTCAAGAATTTCTTTTCCTTTTTCTAAGTTATGTAGTTTAATTTTTAATTCTAGTATTTCTTTTTCTAATTGATTATTTATGTGTTTTAGTGATTTATTTTTAGTCATTACTTTTTGGCCTAATATACATAACCTATTATATTCGTTATCTAGGTCTTTTTCATCTAATGATAAATTTTCATCACTAAAGTATTCGGTTTCGGAACGTACCTCACTTGATGTCTTAGCCATAAGACACTTCTCTTCTTTTGTGGTTTCTTTCTCGTCTTCTTCACTGTCACTCCATGCTCCTCCAATGAACGCCTTTTGGTTTTGCTCCTTTGACATCATAGGGCATCTTCCAATGAGATGATTTGGATCACCGCATTTGAAGCACTTCCTCTCGCTCTTGCTACCTTTGTCGTCTTTGTTTCTTTGGAGTGTTTTCCTTTCGTCATGTGGTTGTCTAACGAATCTTCCTCGTCTTTTGAAAAACTTCTTGAAGTCTCTTACGGCCATGGCATATTCTTCATCATCACTTTCGGAGGTTGAGCTATCCTCGTCACTTGATGCTTTCCTAGCTTTCAACGCGATTGACTTGCTTTGCTCTTTCTTTCCTTTGACCATCTCGAAGTCTTTCTTGATTATTGCTTCGTAGACTTTCAAGTTGCCAATCAACTCGTCAAGTTGAAGAGTTGACAAGTTCTTTGATTCTTCAATCGCCGTAACTTTAGCCCGCCATTTTGGATGAAGAGCCCTAAGAAATTTCCTGACAAAGTTCTTACTAGAAAAACTCTCATCAAGTGCCTTTAAACTTGTGATGATTGTGTTAAACCTAGCAAATGCATTATCAATTGATTCCTCTTCCGGAATCGTGAATTGTTCATATTGTTGAACAAGAAGATCTATTTTATTATCTTTGACTTGACTATTACCTTGGTGAGTTATTAGTAAAGAGTTCCAAATTTCTTTTGCGGTTTCGCACATAAAGATTCTTTCGTATTCTTTACGTGGTAGCGCATTATAAATAACCATTTTAGCCTCATTATTTTTAGAAAGTTTTCTTTTTAAATCATCACTTTGTTTTTCAAAAGGTACAATTTCATCCTTTTTAGTTTCAAGATTATGTTGAATAGGTAAAAAATCACCATTAGTAATAACATGCCAAAGATCTAGATCTTTTGACTTCACATAAGTTTCGAATCGATTTTTCCAATAAAAAAATTCGTCACTTTCAAATAGTGGTGGTCTTTGCATAGATTGCCCTTCTAAATATTTTTCAGATTCCATAGATCGTTTCAAGTTTTAAAATACAGTTAATTTTAAAAATCTTGTTTGACCTGGCTCTTGATACCAATTGTGGGAAACTAGAAGGGGGGTTGAATAGTTTTACGTCTTTTTAATTTATTAAAACTTTTGTTTACTTTTTAAAAACTTCGATTCTATCTTATGTGAATTCAACTCTTGATCAATATGAACATATATAAACAAATATAGATAAGTAATGCAAGTAAGGTAAATATAATGAAACAAGAGAGAGAGATAGAAAGATCAAACCACAACACGGAGATTTATAGTGGTTCGGCTACAAGGACACCTTCCTTGCCCTACTCCACTCCTCGAGTCACCTACTCGAGAGTTTTCTTCACTATGTCAACAAACTCCCTTATGGCGGAGAAACCTTACACAACTTTAGCTTACACGGCTTAACGACACAAAGCTAGATGTCGAGTCCTAATCGTAGCTAGAACCAATCTCACAACTTATACACAACTTCTACACGACTTAATCATGACTACTTCACGACTTCTTCACAACGGCTTCACGACTTCTTCACGACTTCTTCACAACTCTCTTCACGACTACTTCTTCACAACTACTTCACAACTACTTATTCACAACTACTTCACAACTAATTTACAACACCACTACGTAATTACACTTAGATCTACTTATCACAACTATACAACACTTTACACAACAACACTATTGAATGAGGTAAGTAATAACACTTCTTCACTAGTTGAAGTAGAGTTCTTCTTTTGCACTTTTGGTGGTGGAAGCTTGGATCACTTAGAAACCAATGCTTAAGAAAATATGATCAAAGGATTTACAATGTTTGGAATGAATTTAGAACAGAAAGTTTTAGTGTGCAAAAGGTGAGTAAAAGTCCAGGAGAAGGCTGGTATTTATAGGAGAAAAATTGGACAGTGGAGGTCTACTGGAGCGGGGCGTCCCTATAGGGGGCGGTCCCCTTAATAATTAAGGGGGCCGCCTAGTAAAATTAAGGGGGCCGCCCCTTCTGTCCGTTGGCCAATTTTTTCCTTTTGTGGGGAAGGTTTTTCTGGAACATTTTAACTGATTTTGGTTAAAAATTTGAATTCATATTTTTATAAAAGATTAAACATTTTTATTTAATGCCAAAAATGTTTTTCAAAAATATATAAAATGTTTTTGATGTTTTATAAAAAATCTAGTTTATTAAGAAAATGTTCCTTTGATCATATAATGCATTAAGCATTAGTTCATTCATACCTTAAGTGATTTGAGTTGTAGAAATAGATATTTACAACTAAATACTTGTTTACATCATAATTTTCCGATTAATGATTTTAAATTTTGTGATTATCAAAACGTAGAGATATCGAAAAATATTAATAATGTGTTTAGGCATTATTTATATCAACACATAATGTGATTGCTCCTGCACAACCACTTCCCAGACTCAAACTAGAAGACATTGTCCCTGAAGGCTACAATGTAGTCATTGGCAAGAACAACGCAGGGTTCATTTCAACAATCTTAGGATCGTTGAACCATCTTGCCGAATCGTCAAAGACATTCTGTTGGTTCACCCTTGCAAGGATATGCTCAACAAGTCAGCCTCGGTTCCTATCTTCTATATTCACCAATTCTAGCATATGGCAAGAGTCAACTTGGACAACGAGTCTTTCACGGTAACATTAGACAGACAAGAGTACACAATCGATGTTGAGCTGCTGCGTGATGTACTTCTCCTGCCAAAACCAAATAAGGCTTATGCTCCCATACCCTCGGAAAGTGAGATAATGGAATATCTCATTGACATTGGGTATGATGTTCAAGATGACACACCATTGACCAAACACTCATCAAATACCTGCCACAACCTTGGAGAACCCTCTACCGGATCATCGTCCGCTCTGTAGCTGGAAGAAAAAGCGGTCACGAACATCCTCGTATACAACATCTTCAAATATTCTTGGGCATGGTCAACATGATGAAGATTGATTTTGCTCAACCAATATTGGAAGATGTAACCACGGGTAAATTTCCACTTGTACTAAACTAATACACATTCTAAATAAAGAATACTTATCCATTTTTCTACGTATATTTCTTTTTCTTTAAAGACTAAACGTTATCATTTATTCTGATTACCATTACATACTAATGTGACGTAACTCACATTCCCAATAAATGTGCTCACACGTAGACCGATACCAACTTGCTCTATGTTTATTTCACATAAACATTTCTTATATGTCAAATATAAAAGATTGCAACTCTTAATTGCCACTTTACGTTATTTCGTTAACACACGAGCATTAGACATTAAAATTAAACGTTTGCTATCTATTAAAAGTTCTCACAAAATCCCAAGTTACTATAACTATGAATTTACATAACTAACCTATTTTTTTTCTAGGACATGGTCGGAACCGACCGAAAACTACAACGACCCCTCTTATGTACTAAGGACCCCTAAAGTGCACTATAACCCCTAAAGTGCACTGAGGACCCCTAAAGTGCACTGAGGACCCCTAAAGTGCAAACCCTAAAGTACAACACACCAAAGCTAATGTACAAGCTTCTAAAGCACGAAAACCTAACTTTACCTTATTACCCATTACAAACCCTAATTTACAAGTATATGATTTTATGTAAATAAAATCACACACCTTAATTAATATATACATGATTTCCATAAAATATAAATTTACAAGTCTTTCAAGCCCATGTACAAGTCCTTAATACATGGACACTAATTATCAATATAAAACTTATTATAAACCTTAGTGTACTTACTCTAAAACACATAATACAAGACATTTATGCACTAACTTTAAACCTAGTTTTCTCATAACATTCAAACCTGAAGTACAAGTTCCTAAAGCTCATGGTACAAGTATCTATTGCATAAAAACCAAAAAAAAACATACTTCTATTACTTTAAACTTAAATAAACCTAACTAAACCAAAACTAAAGGCTAAAAAACTAAACTAAGGGCTCCAACTAAGTTTCCTACATTTCTAAACCTCATGTACAACATTAACTAGCCCAAGGTACAAGCATCGTAAGCTTAAACGACACCTTTGTTCTTTCTAGTTCATTTCGAACCAAAAACAAACCAAACTAGCCCTAACTTAGTTCCTAAACAACTAAACACTACCAAGGCTCAAAATTTACCACATCATCATGTCCCTTTTACCTTCAACACTATGGTCAAAAATTGTGAGCCAAACTTGTGGTTATTTTTCTTACACCATTCGAAATCACTCTACATCCACACCTGGAGTCTTGCAACCTCAAATAACACCTCACCATGTCTTTAAATTTCTTGACAATCCATAACAAGTGGCGAAATTCATTAATGAAAACCCTAGAAGTCTTGCCTATAAATTCGACCCAAAATCTCACCCTTTCACTCCATCCTTTGTTCTCAAACACAAACCACTTACACACAGTCTTATCTACTGATTTTAAGCCCAAGAGAAGGAAGAGGGAGTTTGTAGCAAAGCCTAGAAGCCTTGGAGAAGTTTAGTTCCATTTTAGAGGCCTTTGGCATTTTTATTTTCTAACTGAGAACCATAAGTATTGTAAGTCTCAAAACCCTTTTAATTCCTTTTATACTTTTACTTGTCACTTACATATGATAATAAGCTAGTAGCAAGTGAGAAACAAAGCTCAAACACTAATTTTCCTTCTTTTCTTTTTTTACCGAGAGCTAACAAACACCCCTATTTAGATTCCTTTTGTTATTTTTTTTTAAAAACCCTAAGCTATAAGCTACCCTATAAGACCTTTAGATAAGCCAGGAAACATGTTAACAAGTTATGTGAAAAATCCCATAAGTTTTAAAGGTTCAATTTTTATTTCTTTTCTTTTCTTTCTTGTCGCTAAACAAACCAAACACCCCACTTTAATTAAACGTTTAACCTATAATCTAAAGGCCTTAAGCCAAACCAATAAGCCCTCTTAATAAGCTCATAACCTAGTTTAGAAAATAGCAAAAACCTTGCCAAAAGCCCTCAAGGCCTCGACTATTTTTCCTTGTTTTTCTTGGTCGCGGCAACAAAAACCAAACGCACCCTTTATTGGGCTTTAAAAGCCCATAAGCTAAAATATAAGCTAATAAGCTCTTTACAAATTTTTCATAAGCTTAACATAATTTATTTTGATAAGCCATAAAGAGCCACGCCTTTTTCTAAATTAAAAACGCAATATTGCAAAATAAGGACTACGAGTATAACGCCAAAAATGCTTGGAGGGTAAAAACTGCCAAAACTCTTAATCTTTTATAACTAGGACTAAAATTGCAATCGACATGATACATAGGGGTATAAAGTGTTGTATTTGAAACTGTAAGGTAGAAACTGTCATTTCATCAAAATTGAAAGGTAAAAGTTGTCATTTTATGAAAGATCAGGGGTATAAATTGTCAATACTTGAAACTATAAGAGTATAAAGTGTAACATTCTATATATTATTACGGAAATATATTTTTAATACATATCGACTTGGTTTTTGATAAAATTTATATACGAGATATTTCTATTTCGTTAACAATCGATCGAACACTAAAAATGAAACATGATAAATTTTATCATCCACTAACTTTTGAAAAGACTTAAAAATTCTAAATCTTATCGTTTATATTATCTCGTTCAACACTTAACCACCGACAAAATGTTGGGATTTAAATTAAGCAGTTAGTACGGTTCGTTAGTATGGTTCTTTATATGTTAGTACGGTTGAACAGTTGCTGAAGAATACAAGAACAGTTAGTACTGCTGATGAAGAAAAATTCGTACTGCTTACAAGATCAAGGTGAAACCGTGTGAAGATAAATATGGAATGGATATGATGTATATCTTATTTGTATAGAATGATAAGAATATAGTTTACTTGTAAAGGACTCTTTGTGCTATAAAAAGAGATCCTCTGTTAGGGTCTTGATAATTGATATTCATATCTCATATACGTACAAGCGTTGTTAAGAGCTTCACGTTTAATCGTTCAATTTATTGAAGCAAAGTGTTTGGTTAAATAATTGTCTTGTTTATTATTATTGTTACATTCATACGATCATACAATCACCAAACACATATTCTTCTAAGTACTTGGTAGTAAATTCCGCGTGCTATCAAGTATATACTCAAAGTATCCCCAACACAACTTGTGTGTTTAGATCTGGTCAAGTGGTATCAAAGCCAGGTTTCTAATACTTTGAGTTTAGAAGATTTAGAAGTATTTACTCACTAGCAACCAAGAAGATGGACATGGAGACACCTCAAACCTGAATCCTTGCTAAACTCCCCATGCTGAAACAAAATGAATATGATTTATGGCGGTTCAGAATAGAGCAATATTTCATGGTGCAAGACTATGCACTATGGGATATCATTATCAATGGTGATTCCTTCAAACCAATTCCTGTGGAAGAAACACGTGCTGATGGTTCCAAGATCACAAAGCTTAATACTGAGGCAATTACAAACGAGGAGAGAATTAAAAAGAAGAATGATCAGAAGGCTAGGAATTTGTTACTTATGGCAATTCCTAATGATCAAGTGCTGAATTTTAGCCATTACGAGACTGCTAAAACTCTTTTTGAAGCAGTGGTGGAAAGATTTGGTGGCAATGAAGCTACCAAGAAGGCACAGAAAACCCTACTTAAGCAAAGTTATGAGAACTTCACTGCATCAAGCAATGAAACTTTGGACCATATCTTTAATAGGCTTCAAAAGATCATCAGTCAACTTAGTGTGTTGAAGATTGTGATTCCACAGGAAGACCTCAACATGAAGTTTCTAAATAGTTTGCCTGCTGAATGGAACACTTATGTTGTGGTTTGGAGCAATAAACCAGAGCTGGAGAAAATGACAATGAATGAGCTTTACAACAATCTTAAGATTGTTGAGCAGAAGGTCAAGAAGAGTGGTAGCACCAGTTCTAGTTCAGGGAATATGGCTTTTGTATCTTCTTCAAACAGTTCGAATCATGAAGATGAAGAAGCAGTTGGTACTGCTAAACCAACAGTTAGCACTGCTAGTGTAAAAACTAGTACTGCTGGCTTGACTGAAGAGACCATATATGCATTTGTGTCAGAACAGTCTGGTGGGTCTAAGATCTTTAATGAAGATCTTCTTCAAATTGCTGAAGATGATTTGGAGGCTATGGATTTAAATTGGCAGTTGGCTTTGATAAGCATCAGGGCTAAGAAGTATTACTAAAGGACTGGGAATAAGATTACCTTTAATGGAAGAGATGTTGCTGGGTATGATAAGTCTAAGGTGGAATGTTTTAATTGTCACAAGATGGGGCACTTTGCCAGGGAATGTAGAGGTCCAAGACAACAAAGCAACCAGGGTCAAGGGTTTAAGAATCAGCAAGGAACAAGGAGAACAGTTAATGTTGAAGAGACTTCTTCCAAGGCTATGGTAGCTGTAGATGGAGCTGGATTTGATTGGAGCTTCATGGAGGAAGAAGAGGAACCAGCTAACTTGGGTTTGATGGCTTTCTCAGACTCTGAGGTACATATTGCTCAAAAATGTTCAAATACTTGTTCTGCTTTAAATGTAAAACCCCGAAACTAATATAATCCGGAATGACAAAAATACCCTCGAACCTAAAATTTTGAGAAAATATAAAAACTATACAAGGAATGTTAAGTACACTTAACCTAAGTTCAAAAATAATTAAAACATTACATTATACAATGTGGTACAAAAAAAAAAAAAAAAAAAAAAAAAAAAAAAGAAGAAGAAAGGACTATGTTATATGCCCCCCCCCTTGGACCATAAACATGACCAAGTTCATGATTGCACAAATTATGGTAAGTCCTTAATGTGATTTACTCCTTCCTTATTGTCCTAAACAAATTTTCGGTTCCCATTTTTTTTCTCTATAACCGATCCTCCCAAAACAAGAACCCTAAACTTCTCTCAAAAACAAACCTTCGGCTGTTCTTATTGTTGCTGCTGCCACGATCCAAAGAATCATCAAAGGAGGCTTCAGTATTGTTCATAATCCGTGTTTAATCATCACAAGGTAAACCTCTAACACCAACCAAGATCCATTCGAATTTTGTGAGGCAAAAGCTAACCAAAAACCATGTTTTTTTTTACCCTATGGTGGCTGTTCGGTCGATCAAGGAAGAAGGAGGAAGAAAAGAGAGTTTCGTGTGGTGTTTTGATTTTTGTCGTGTTCGTGTTCTTCGTGGTCTACGAGGGTATTGTATCACCTACTATATTCGATCATTGTTTCTTGTTTTTCTTTTGATTCTAGTCGAATTAACCACAAGAGTTATCACATAAAATCATAAACTAACAAAACCCTAAAATCGTATGAATGAATCGGCTGAACTTTTGTGTTGAAATAATTCATTGTGATCATGTTAAAACCTGTTTTGAATGACCTAAATATGTTATGGACTCACCCATAATCGATTGGTGCCAAGAACTAATGATTTGAATGATAAAAACCCTAAGATGGACATGTTTCTGTGAGGCCTGATTCTGAGTTGAATTTTTGGTCGACTTTAACCGGCTGTAACTTTATGATGGAATCGATTTTTTGGGTGTTTTAAAGTCTAAAACTAAGTTCAATGAAATGGCTACCTGCGAAAATTTAGTTTGTAATTTTTGGAGGCCTGGAAGGTTACTTTTTTATTTTTAGAAAATTATGTGTCTGATCGGATTTGTGAGTCTGGAAAATCAGTCTGGGTTTTTGAATTTTAATTTCCAAAAAGTGTCGAATTAAGAGGTTTCCTTTGAACTGGGTAATCTTTAAGATGTCTATTACTTCCTGGAATTTTTGTATATTTTTGTGAATTTTTCTTAAAAGGTTTCTAATTAATAACTTTTCGTATAGCAAAATCAATCAGAAATCTGGACGAGTTGGTTTAAGTGAATTTTAATCCATAGCTTTGTTACTTAATAAAATCTGGAAAAAATTAGATAAAATACTTAAGACATTTGTGCATCTCTGGGAATTTTTGGGGAATTTATTTCTGAGTTCTTATATAATTTTAGATTTATAGAAAACCTAACAATTTCAAGCTTAAAACTGTTAGAACCTGATGAAGAGTATAAAAAGGGTTTTGAAAGGTGTTTCGTGTTATTTTAAAAACTAAAGGGACTGAATGTGTAATTTTATGAAACTTGAAGGTTTGATTCGTGCCACACTTATATTTGAGAGTATAATCTGTAATTTAGTAAATATGAGGGTTAGTTGTGTAATTATGAACATAATAAAGGTTGAAGTGTAATTTGTATAATTATAAGGTTTATTTTGTGATTTTGGGTAAATCAAGGGTGTAATGTGTAATCTATGAAACTTAAAGGACGGGAGATGTGATTCTGAATAAATGATGCACTTAAATTAGTAGTTTGCAATATTTTAATTCAAGACCCTTAACTTTGGGATGTTTGCAATTAAAAACCCTAACTTATAGAAACTTGTCATATTTAACCTTGAACTTATGTAAAAGGCATTATGAACCTTAACCTACTAACATGGTCATCTTTAATAAGTTGATAAACAGGAATGATAATAACTAAAGTTACTGAATGTGTAAAGTTACCTAAGATGGAGAGAAACTAAAATGAAACCTTATGATTAAGAAACTATGAAATCATAAAGCTATGAAACTTATAAATACAATTATAATTCATGTAGATTCGCTGAAGCGGGAGTAATCCGGTGTTTTGTGATCTGCCTTTGGTTTGTTTTGCTATCGGATAAGGTACAGATATTCTGCCCTTCTTAATAAGGTGCCTTCGACCTCTTGATTTCTGATTTGAACCTATGATATGAACCTTTGGCATTTGAACCTTTGGCATTTGAACCTTTGACATATGGACCTTTGATATGAACTTTAAGATTCGGACTATGACTATATGAACCCTTACTTTGATATGGACCCTTTGCTATGAACCTTTGATATTTGAACCTTTGACCTTTGACCCCAGTTTGATACTACGAGCCAAATATGTTTCCTAGCCATGAAGGTAACATGGCCGTGTCATTGATGCACCAATGGCATGACTCTTGTGTGGTCAGAGTGATTAACCACACCGTCCCCATTTTGATTTGATATGAGCTCACTATGATATGATTTGATATGGCCAATATGATATGTTCGGGGGGCGTATGGATGCATCCTAGATATGTTCTGATATGATATGTTTTGATATGATATGATATGGTGACTGGGGCTGGGTGCAATCCACTCCTTTCACAAAATATGGGAGCTAGCTACTCCATTTGAAGAATGAGGACACCCCTCATATTATCTGATTATCTGAGAGGTCTCCCCTCTATATGATTATGAAGATATGATATGATATGATATGTGATATGTTATGATATGGGCTCGTGGTGGATTACTGTCCTAAACCTTTACTCTTTATACCTTTTCCTATATCTCATTCATTATGATGTATCTGTTCATTTCCGTTGCTTTTGTTTCCGTTTATTATATATATGTTCACTGGCTTTTTAAGCTCAGCCGCACGTTTTCTTTTCGTGTGCGGCAGGTTTTTAGATGGAAGCTGGGTTATGAGTGGAGAGAACCTCGGACTTAGAAGACTTTGATAGCTATTATGGATTAGCAATGATTAGAAGACATTATATTTAGACTTAGTAGTTATTGAAATTTCCCTTTGTAACCTTGTGTATTCAGTATTTCATTTGTAACCCTTGTATTACTGTAAATGTATGCTTTGTTTTGATCTGATATGAAACCATTAGTGTGACATCTTTACCCTTGTCGGGTTGGGGTGTTACATTAAAAGATTATGAGTGTCTTAAGAAACAGTATGATGATCTTAGAGTCGAATATAATCAAGTAAATTTTAGTCTGTTAAATCATAAAAGAGGACTAGCTGTTTTGGAAGAACAACTCGTGTTTTATAGACAGAATGAGTCAAACTTCTCTGATGAGATAGGAGTTTTAAAGAGGGATTTGCAAATAAAAGATGATAAAATGAGTGGACTTGTATATGAACTAGAAAAGCTTAAAAAGGAAAAAGAAAACATCCAGTTAAGTGTAGAAACTCTTGAACATACTTCAAAGGGAGTTCAGAAGATAGTAGAGACTCAAATAGTTAACAAAGCTAAGTCTAGTTTAGGATATAAGTCAGTTGTACCCCCTCTTAGAGGAATGTTTGTTCCACCAGGAATTGATTTAGCTCATACAGGTTTAGAAGAGTTTAAGGATATGGATTTTCCTGGATATGGTGTTAAGATTAGTGAGAATCCTGTTAAATTTGTTAAGGCAGAAGATTCTTTTGTGAGTGCTAGTGATAAATCTCTTTCTGAGGAAAATATGTCCTCTGATAGGAACTCAGATGCACCAACTATTAAGGATTGGACATCTGATGATGAGGATGTAGAGGTTAAGGACAAACCTAATGTTGTTAAGGTAGAAGTTAAACATGCTCCTAAAGTGGTTAAGACTGAAAACATAAAACCAGTTAGGAAAAGTGTTCGATATGCTGAGATGTATAGGACTAAGGAAAGATCACCAATTTCTACGGGTAGTCATAGGAACTGGAATCACTCAAAATCTAAGCAATTGGATAATAAGTTCGCTATGATTAGAAAAGTGTGCTTTGTTTGTGGAAGTTTTGATCATATGGCTGCTTATTGTGATTCTAACCCATGGAAAAAGAAGGTTTCTGGGAATACAAGGGTGAATAGGAATAACAATGCTAGGGTACCTCAAAACAGTCCAACTAGATTGACAAGCCCTAATGCAAATCATAAGATGTCACCCAAAGTTGTTATGTTAAAGACTGGCATCAAAACAGTTTCAACTGATAGTCAAAATAAGTGGTTTAATGACAAGCAAACTGTTTCAAGTGCAAAACAATTTTCAAATCATGCACAAACAGTTAAAAGGCATTTTTATAAGAAAACAGCAATGACTAATCAGAAGTGGGTGCCTAAATTTAAACAAGCAGTTCCAACTGCTAGGTCAGCAGTTCCAACTGCTAGACCAGCAGATCCTACTGCTAAGCACTTAAATGTTAAGGGAAAAAGGGGCAATGCTGTCAAGGCCTCAGCACATTGGGTCAGAAATTCTACCAAATCGAATGGTGCATCAAAGACCTCCAACAAGTTTACTCATCTTGATGCACAAAGCAGATCCAAACCAGTGATGGTTTGGATCCCCAAAAGAAACTAACACCTTTATTTTGTGTGCAGGAACATCCTTCAAATGGTAAAGAATATAGAGGATATTCAGACAGTGGATGTCCATGGCACATGACTGGCAACATGTCATATCTTTCAGACTTTATTGCTTTGGATGGAGGACCAATTTTTTTTGGTGGTGGTATTGGAGGAAGGATTACTGGTAAAGGGGTAATTAAAACTGGTAATCTTGATTTTGAAAATGTGTATTATGTACCAGAACTTAAGTACAATCTTTTAAGTGTATCACAAATTTGTGATAAACAGAACAAAGTTTTATTTACTGATACTGATTGTCTTATTTTTTTCTCCTGATTTCAAGCTACCTGATGAAAGTCAAGTATTGCTTAAAATCCCTAGGAAGGATAACACATACAGTGTTGAGATGAATAAACTAGTTCCTAAGGTTGGACTTACTTGTCTTGTTGCAAAAGCTACATTGGAAGAATCAATGTTGTGGCACAGAAGGCTTGGTCATGTTAATTTTAAAACCATTAACAAAATTGCTAAAAATGGGTTGGTAAGAGGTTTACCAAATAAAACTTTTCTCAATGACCAAACTTGTGTTTCTTGCCTTAAAGGTAAGCAACACAGAGCCTCATGTAAGCCAAAGATCCAGAACTCTATCTCTCAAGCTTTATATATGTTGCATATGGACTTGTTTGGTCCTACTTCTGTGAATAGCTTGAATTTTAAGAGGTACTGCCTTGTTGTCACTGATGATTACAGTAGGTTTTCTTGGGTATTCTTTATGAAAACTAAGGATGAGACTAGTGAAATCCTTAAGACCTTCATTGTTGAAGTAGAAAACCTAGTTGATAAGAAAGTTAAAATAATCAGATGTGACAATGGGACTGAATTTAAGAATAGGGTGATGGATGATTTTTGCAGAGAAAAAGGTATTAAGAGGGAATTTAGTGTAGCTAGAACCCCACAGCAAAATGGTGTAGCTGAGAGAAAGAATAGGACTCTTATAGAGGCTGCTAGGACAATGTTAGCTGACTCTAAGCTACCAGTTTTATTTTGGGCTGAAGCAGTTAGCACTGCTTGTTATGTGTTGAATAGGGTTTTAGTTGTGCAACCTCACAATAAGACTCCTTATGAGCACGGTTCTTTATATGTTAGTATGGTTGAACAGTTGTTAAAGAATACAAGAACAGTTAGTACGTCTGATGATGAAAAGTTCGTACTGCTACAAGATCAAGGTGAACCGTGTGAGATAAATATGGAATGGATATGATGTATATCTTATTTGTATAGAATGATACGAATATAGTTTACTTGTAAAAGACTCTTTGTGCTATAAAAAGAGATCCTCTGTTAGGGTCTTGATAATTGATATTCATATCTCATATACGTACAAGCATTGTTAAGAGCTTCACGTTTAATCGTTCAATTTATTGAAGCAAAGTGTTTGGTTAAATAATTGTCTTGTTTATTATTATTGTTACATTCATACGATCATACAATCACCAAACACATATTCTTCTAAGTACTTGGTAGTAAATTACGCGTGCTATCAAGTATATACTCAAAGTATCCCCAACACAACTTGTGTGTTTAGATCCGTTCACAAAACACTTGCGATACAAATATTAAAGCACACATTAATATTTGAAGCCTTAAATACAAATACTGAAACTTGACATATTCACCTAGGTTGCGTGTCGGAGCAGTTTATTCACCATACTTGATTCACTTTCCAATCGGACTATTGTAACACCAAGGTGAGTTCATAGTCCCACTTTCATATGTTTTTCCAAACTTGTGAGGAGATACATGCTACAAACCTGAACACAAGTATTTTTTTGTATGCAAATCCTGATTGATATTGCCTAAGACATATTGTTGCCCCTAAAAAGACCCTCATATCATGAACCATTAATCACTTGCGAGTGAACGCGAATACTGTGAATAGATCTATTGGAGGTTGACAGCCCATTTGTGTTAGCCGGATAGATAGCCTTTGTGATAGCCGGATTCATAGCCAAATGCACATTATTTGAGAGTTACTAGAAAGTTGGCAAGCTCCTACCCGGGGGCATTGTTACTTACATCGTCCTTATGATGTTAGTAATTTATATCATTCTATGATATCACACACGTTAACATTTGAGTTCATGAGACTTAGAGCAATACACTGTACTGCAATATTACTATTTTTACCATTATGCAACTTGGGTTCAACTAATTATTATACAAACACTATGGATTCACTCAACCTTTGTGTTGACTTTTTAGCATGTTTTATCTCAGGTCTATAAAGGACGAGGATGTCACGGAGAGGCACAAATACTTTTCAAATGCTAAAATCTAATTATCATTCAAAATTTATTTAACAAACTGTAAAACTACTAGGACCTCATTTTATGAACTCTGATATTCGAATGATAAATCTTTCAAAACGACTCAATTAGAGATCGTTTTCGATTATTATAACTGTTGTGCCGTCGAGTAACACCCAGCTTGAATTCCGCTGCGTATCCCGAAATTGGGGGTGTTACAAAAGACATGATCTATCAACTTCAAATAAAACGAAACATGACTCAGATTTCATTTGTTCGATTCACCAAGCTATTGATCGCCAGCTTATGTGCTAATCATGATGATTTCAACAATCGTCTCCATGATCAAGATAAAGAAGTTTAATTACAGTGTTCTTGATGATCACAAGGTTGATTTGGTAAAAAGTCTTACTTCCAGCACACGTAAACAGGGAAAACGGCTTCCTGACTCACTACTTGATGAATAAATCACCTGCACAACCAACTTTAGAAGTTACGATGCGGCAGTTATCAAAGGAAATGTTGGATTCACTGACGATGATTCTCAATCATCTCAAGTGAAGACACGATGTCAAAAGCCTAAGACAACAAGTAAAGCTGGAAGCACTACAAGCTCAACTAAACAAAAGAAGCCAACACCTCCCAAGGTCAAAAAAAGAAGAGTGCTAGTGACTCTTCTCAAGGATGAACCTACACCAGAACCATCTCCAGAACCTTTTGATGACCCAGACTCTGATACTGAGTCAGATGAGGAAGCCGTGGTTCACAAAGAAGATGCTGCAACAGATGAGGAATTGGCCAAGAAGTTAAGCTTGGAATCTTTAAAGACTGATGAAGAGAGAAGAAAGACAATTATATTCAAAGAGATTGATAGAGACATGGGTGATGATGAAGACCAAGATGATGATGAAGAGTTGAACTTGGTAGATAAAAGGAAACTCAAGAATGTAGTCTCCAATGTTCGCACTTAAGAGGAAATGGAACATGATGATCTTGTTCAAGCATCAATAATCAGCAGAAATTTTCCTCAACCACCTCCTAGTCCGGTTCTTGAACCCAATGATGAAAGAGGTACAAGCAGTAACACCCAACTCCTTCCGGTTAATCAACCTGGTGGAGAAGGGAACACCATTACTGCACCAACTTCGGATCCGGTTAATCAACCCGGTAATGAAGAGCAAAAGGATGAGGAAGGGAACACTATTATGTCTGAATATGTCTCTGAGCATGCTGATGATCAAGACATGAACATGGAGGAAAACTTAGTTATTACCGAGGAAGATCTTAAAAAGGCTGCACTTGAAGTTGCATTGGAAAAGAAAGCAAAAAAAGATGAAGAAATGAGGTTAAAGCAACTTGCGAAAGAAGAGTTAGCAAAGTAAATCGCTGACGACTACATACAAACACCTCCAACTTCACCTCCAGTATCTCCACCAATTCCTGAAAATACATCTCCTGTTTCACCTCCAGCATCAACCAAAGATCAGGACGACAAGGTCGTCAAAGATTCTCAAATTCCTAAATCATCAACTCACTCATCACCACCACCAACACAAACAACATCAACACATAAGTTAATCAAGAAACCATTAAAAACTATGATCTCACAAGCAGCAGCAACAGTCAAGAAAGCTGCGAAGCAAGCTCGAATGAATAAAGAAAAGAAGCTTCAAGACCAAATTGAAACATTGAAAAACATGGTCACCGGCTTAGTTGAGCAAGTAAGTGAGCTCTAAGGAACCAAACAATAGGTAGAAGTATTTCTATCAAGAGACATGGATGAACTCATATTGAACTACATAGAAAAATTCTTGGAGGACAAATTATCACAAGTAGTTCAACATGACTTGAAAGAGTATCTGAAGCCGTTGAGAGGGCAACTCATGCCAATCATAAGACAAATAGTTAATGAGGTGATCTCTACAACTCCTCTCACACTTCACACGGTCCCTACTCTACCAAAGGACATCTCGTTTGAAGAACTTCAGCTTCAGATATTTGATCCATTGTCTGGCAAACCAAACATGACTCCTGCAGAAACAACAAACTACACTATTGTATTTGTAAATCTTTCCAAGACTGCATGCAAAGAAGATGCTGCTACTTACAAAAGGCCAAAAGAAGATGAAGACCCCGATCCTAATTCACAGTCAAATAAGCAAAAGTCAACCGGGGGTGCTTCATCTTCACAACAGGAACCGGTCAAGCCTTCAATAACAACCGCTACTCATAATCAACCTAAGGCGTCCGAGTCAGCACCAAAAGATGATCATTTTGTCTACACCGGTGATGACTTCCAGTGACAACCTGAATCAAGACCTGGTCCATCATCAACCCCCAAACGTACCAAAAAGGCACGAAAAGATAAACAGCCAAAAGTTGTCTCATGGCTAGACACTGACAACACGACTGAATATGGATGGTTTGATGAAATAGTAAACGCTCAACCTCCTCTGCCAGAAGATGAAGAACCTTTACCTAGACGCACAGTTTAATTCACCCAAACACTCAAGAAAGAGTTTGGTATCAAGAAGATGACTAAGAAGGAATTGAGACGTATCAAGAATGATGCATTCAATCTTCTCAAAGAACGATCCGGGATTGCAGCCAAACTGGAATATCACTTGGAAAACATTGCACGAGCAATGTCCAACGATATCGACTAGCTCAACCCTGAGTCTAATGTCAACTACACCTTAGGAAAGCATGGACCTTACTTCATAGATTGGACAAAGCCTTTACCGATGGTGGGATGACCAGAGAAACCCATAATTCCCTTCAAATTCTTCTTCAACACCGACTTCGAATATCTTCAACACGGGGATCAGACTGAACGGAAATACGCGACGTCTTTGACTTATCGAATCCCTGCTGCAAGATACGAGCACCCAACCATTGAAGAAACTCAAGCTGAGATATTCGTTGATGAGGTTGTCCCATACAACAGAGATGCATTGCTCGGGATTCACCATTGGACTGAACGTCAGCAGCTCTACTATCGTAACAGAGAAAAGTCAAGAACGGATGTCAAAAGTACGCATAGAATTGTCGCCATCATGACTCTCGAATCTGCAACAAAGTTCGTTTATGATTACATGCAGAAGATTTTCATTAAACGACAAGATGAAAAGGAGTACACGTTCTACGAAGCTGACTTTCCCGACTTGAATTTGAACGACATTGAAGACTTGTATCTTGAAAAGGTTCAAGGAAGAATGAGACATTTTACAACTGAACTGCAATATTCATTCGTCACTTCTCTTCTAATCTTCATAAGAAGTTTAATAATTCAAGAAAGAGTTGAAGATCTCCAGTTAGGTGTTGAAAGCTACCAACGAAAACTCAACCTGACAAGACCACAACTTCAGTATCTTGAAATTCATGAAGCCTCACAGTACCAGCTGAAGAAGGAACCTACCTTCAGTTTCACCTACAGGAGTGCTTATGGAAACGTCAGCTTTATGCAATATGACAAAATTCATAAGTTCTGTGATGATACGTTGAAGACGGTACGTGATGGCTTGAATGATAGGTTGAGAGATCTAACACTTGGAAAGAATCAAAGGTGGAATTACAAAGAGTCAAGGGAGGTTCGCAACTTCATCAAAATGATCGAGGAATGGTTGAAGCGACTCGCA
Source organism: Artemisia tridentata subsp. tridentata (assembly GCA_021014915.2). NCBI lineage: Eukaryota > Viridiplantae > Streptophyta > Magnoliopsida > Asterales > Asteraceae > Artemisia > Artemisia tridentata. Next base: position 219,932,085 of record CP139502.1, on the reverse strand, counting down.
GATCCGACGTCTTGAGAGCTATGTTGGAGGAAGACCGAGCTTTCTTATCCGAACATTCCAAAGGCCTGAGTGATTACTACGTTTGTGAGTTATTCGAGAATTTCTTATAATTGACTTGTAAATATAATGGTTTGTGCACACATAACAGTGTACAACTCATTCCTTGTAAAGAAAGGACCTTGAGGTACGCTTCAGTGCCTCAATCCTAATATAAGGAGCGAAAGCTTCTTACTTTTGAGTAGAATTAATCAAATTTTTTAAGTTTTCATAATTTTGCTCAAAAGAACAAGTATTCCCTCTCGAAATCAAAACCTCAAAACATTATTTCACTTATTGAGGGGGAGTGCTTGCAACAATCTTTGTTCAAAACAAAATTTCTTGTTAGTTTCTTCCCACAAACCTCAAAAAGCATATTTTAACCAAAATGTTTTCCAAAAACAACATCAATATGCTATTTTTGAGGGGGAGAATAAAATGTGATTAAAATATGATAACAATTGTGTGGAATCACGTATGAGCTCGACTCAGATTTAATCAATGAATTGATGAAAATTAACTGTCAGTAATCGAAAGGACTTATCCTGGACATGTAATAATTTCAAGCTGGTCTAACCAGTGATGTAAGTGTGTCTCGAATAGGAATTGTCTAGGTAGAATGTACCATTTCGAGAAACTTTCATTGAACATAACCAGGCCGGGTAATAATTTCAAGCTAGTCTAACTAGTGATGTAAGCGTGTCTCGAATCGGTTGTGTTCACTGAAAGTCGATCAATTCAAAAGTGCGAACTCTACCCAACATGTATAAATTTATCTTAAAAACTTATGAGCACATGTGAAGGGGGAGTATTTCTGAAAAATCCAAAACTCTCAAAGTGTTAAACAAAATGTATCTTATATTCATAAGCACTTTGATAGATTTTCAAATGAATGGTTTATGGCAACATAGGATAGTCATGGAGTTATAAGGTGACTAAGGTTAGGAAATACGTCCTATGATCCGCCAGAGCCGGAGGGATCTACCCAGGGACAACACCAATAGTTTAGTACTAGAAGTCCTTAGGTATGATTGAAAAAAGGAGTAAAGAAATGAAAGGAGAAAGAAGGGGTTGAAGAATTAAAAAGAAAAGTTAATGAAAGGGTGAAAAGAAATAGCCCTCCATATAATCAACCTTAGGGCAGAAACCGGGTTCAATTCATATGCTACTGTGTGTCACTAAGATGACATCGGTATTGAAGACAAGACGTCATGGACCCGGTGATGCACTGCACTTAACCTTCTATCCACTCAAGTATCTCTTAAAAGGTACTTGTTTCATTTCTCACGGAGAACCTCTCATAATCTATCGACCTCTCATTCCGAGATGTGTTGATATTGAAAAGGAGGCACTCTGCTCCATGCCTCCGATGACTTAAATCAAAACGCACTTAATCGAGTCTAGAGCAATGAGATTCTGTTAGGAATGCTCCTAACACGAAAATGTGACAACATATTCGGTATTACATTAGCTACATTGTAAGGCACAAACAAAAGGACTAGAAGCATCAATTATGTAAAGTCTTATGTTGGTTAGCCTACATATATACCCTCCTAGACTTCACTAGGAGGGTGAGCCTTGTTTGTGGTTGTTTCACATTTCCCTTTTATCAATAATAAGACCAGGTTCATCCTCTCTCACTCTACTTTCTCTCTCTAAACTCTTACCATGGAGATGATGTATTATCATCATCCCCGACCTCCCGATTCACAATAATCACACCAATACACGATCCATCAATTGGTATCAGAGCCATGGTATTACTTTATTAGTTGATTTTTGTGATCAAATCTTGTCAAAAACAACTCTTTTTTAACTGATTTAATAAGTTTTTTGTCCTGTTCGTGATTATTTTTTTCTTTAGTCAAACATATCACATTTGGTCTTCCTGGTCTCGTTTACTGTGTTTTTATGGTCAAACATATCAGATCTGGTATTATTTCGTTCCACTTGATTCGTCTGGTATTTTTCTGGGTTTGTTTGAAGGTCTCCGTGTTTTGTTGATTGCTTAAGTTTCCGAGTTAGGAAATTCTAAGCTCTCGAGTTTGTCACTCTCGAGTTTGTCTAATTGTCGAGTTTGTCCAACTCTCGAGTTTGTCACTCTCGAGTTTGTCCAATTCTCGAGTTTGTCACTCTCGAGTTTGTCCAATTCTCGAGTTTGTCCAACTCTCGAGTTTGTCCAATTCTCGAGTTTGTCCAACTCTCGAGTTTATCACTCTCGAGTTTGTCCAATTCTCGAGTTTGTCCAACTCTCGAGTTTGTCCAACTCTCGAGTTTGTCCAACTCTCGAGTTTGTCCAACTCTCAAGTTTGTCACTCTCGAGTTTGTCCACTCTCGAGTTTGTTCCAATTCATTGGTCCATTAACAGTCAAAAGGAAATGAATTATGATGAAGATGAGAAGACACCTTGACCACAACAATATACCAAACCGTAAACAAAACCAAACGAGACATTTATGTAGACTGAAGTTGGCCACAACCTACCCTCAACGCAACTACAATAACCCATCAACAACAACTCAATCTAATCCTATCTATCCCATCACCTCATCTCACCTTCTGTCGACAATAACAACAAATCCCATCTTCCATACATCAACTACTAGATTCGAACATAAAATTAAATAAATATCTCAGTCCTTTTCATTTCATGTTACAACGTGTTACAACGTTGCTTATCGAACTCAAAAGTCCAATAACACGAATGAAGTCAAACCATCATAGATCTATTCTTGAAGATGAACTTCATTTTAATCTCCGAACTCATAAAGAAAAAACAGTAACAATGATGTTATAGTCTCTCTTTGTTTCGATGGAAAATCACAACAACAAAGTAAAAATCTTACCCGTGACCCTATAATGGATCAAGAAGCCGTGTACCATATGTAAGTTCTCTAAGACTTTGAGTGGTCTGGTTCTGAGCAAAATAATTGATATTGATTTTTGCGGAGAAAGGTTAAGATAATTGATGTTGTCTTTGTGATTGCGTTGAAGAGAGAATAGGTGATGAAGGGGGCGGATTTATTAGTTTGTTGTGATGTGTTTTGTGTTGACTATGGTTGAAGAGAGGAGATAAGAGATGGGGGCGCTGGATATGCTTATGTGAGTGGGATTAGGTTTGCACAAATGTGGTATTAGAGTGTATTAATACTGAGTATTTAGGGATTATGCTTGGACCGGGCTTCATTTTTTACTCAATGGACTTTGAATGATTACACAACTTTGTATTGGGTTGTTGTTAAAATGACTATGGGCTTCTATTGAACTGAATCAGTATATCATCAATGGGTTGGTGGATTTGTTTTACAGGCTGAATAGTTACATCAAATAAATGGGCTGAAATGTGATTATTCAAATGTATTTTTAATACATTGAGTTAATTTTTTATAGAGTTAATTGCAAAAATCGTCCTTAAAGTTTGACGAAATTGCAGATTTAGTCCAAATACTGAAAAATTGCAAATATAGTCCTAAAATGAAACTATTTTGCAAAATTTGGTCCCAGCTTTCTAACTCCGTTAACCGACGTTATCTTTTCAGTTAAATGTTTGCATCGTTAGTCCCTCCGTTAGTTTTGTTTGCATCGTTAGTCCCACCGTTAGCATTTTCGTCTGACTTTTAACTTTTTCGTCCGATTCTTTACGTTTTCGTCTGAATTTTTACATTTTCGTCCGATTCTTTACGTTTTCGTCCAAATTTTTACGTTTTCATCCGAATTTTTTCGTTTTCGTCCGATTCTTTACGTTTTCGTCCAAATTTTTTCGTTTTCGTCCGATTCTTTACGTTTTCGTCCGAATTTTTACGTTTTCATTCCGAATTTTTTCGTTTTCATCCGATTCTTTACGTTTTCGTCCAAATTTTTACGTTTTCGTCCGATTCTTTACCTTTTCGTCTGAATTTTTACGTTTTCATCCGAATTTTTTTCGTTTTCGTCTGATTCTTTACGTTTTCGTCCAAATTTTTACGTTTTCGTCTGATTCTTTATGTTTTCGTCCGAATTTTTACGTTTTCATCCGAATTTTTTCGTTTTCGTCCGATTCTTTACGTTTTCGTCCAAATTTTTACGTTTTCATCTGATTTTTACGTTTTCATCCGAATTTTTTCGTTTTCGTCCAAATTTTTATGTTTTCGTTCGAATTTTTACGTTTTCGTTCGATTCTTTACGTTTTCGTCAAATTTTTAAGTTTTCATCCGAATTTTTTGTTTCGTTCGAATTCTTTACGTTTTCATCCAAATTTTTAAACTCTTTCCTCCTAGTGTAAACATAACTATTTTAAGGTTTAAATTTTGTTGTGCTAAAAATTTATATAGTTAAACGAAAAAATATAAATTATGTAATTCGGGTTATTAAGGTCAACACGAAAACTGAACCGAATTTTTACAAATTTTTTGAATTTTTAAAATTTTTTGATTTTTAATAAGTTTTTTAATTTTTAATAAGTTTTCGAATTTTTAAAATTTTTTAGAATTTTTATAATTTTTTCGAATTTTTATAAATTTTTTGAATTTTTATAAATTTAAAAACTAACCGCAACCCGACCCTATAAGAAATAGGTCTATCGGGTTATCAAAAAATAAAAATTCGAACGAAAAGTAAAAATTCGAACGAAAACATAAAGAATCGAACGAAAACGTAAAATTCGAACGAAAACATAAAAATTTGGACGAAAACGTAAAGAATCGAACGAAAACATAAAAATTCGAACGAAAACATAAAAATTCGGATGAAAACGTAAAAATTCGGATGAAAAGTAAAAATTTGGACGAAACGTAAAATTCCAACGAAAACATAAAAATTCGAACGAAAACCATAAAATTTGGACGAAAAAGTAAAAATTCGGGTGAAAACGTAAAAATTTGGACGAAAACGTAAAGAATGGACTAACGTTAAATTTGGCAAAACTAATGAATTATTTTAGATGAAAACGTTAAAAATTTGGACGAAAACGTAAAGAATCGGACGAAAACGAAAAATTCGGATGAAACGTAAAAATTCGGACGAAACCTAAAGATCGGACGAAAACGTAAATTTGGACGAAAACGAAAGAATGGCGCGAAATTTGATGAAACGAAAAATTCGACGAAAACGTAAAGAATCGGACGAAAATGTAAAAATTCAGACGAAAACGTAAAGAATCAGACGAAAAGTTAAAGTCAGACGAAAATACTACGAGGGACTAACATGGAAACAAAACTACGGAGGGACTAACGATGCAAACATTAACTGAAAAGATAACGTCGGTTAACGGAGTTAGAAAGCTGGGACAAATTTTGCAAATAGTTTCATTTTAGGACTATATTTGCAATTTTTCAATATTTGGACTAAATCTGCAATTTCGTCAAACTTTAAGGACGATTTTTGCAATTAACTCTTTTTTATATAATATTTGGCGAAAAGGAGTGGGATTTTGGTGTTACAAATTTTCACGGGGATACGTTTTTGACAAGATCGGGAAAAACCATTATCAAAGTTCACTTAACCAAGTAACGAAGGCTAGTTTTTGTGCATATAACCGCAAGATGTGACTACGGTGTTAATTCATTATTATTTATTTGAGGTTGAAGTGGAATTTCACCGGTGCGTGTACTTAGTATCTTGAAGATATCGGGGTTGGTTGGATGCATGATTCTTTGAGATCCTTGTTCGAGCTTTTAACCGTTAGAATGATTACGACTTGAGTTATCTAGTTATACCTGATGTAAGGAGTTACGTTGTTGTGCTCACAGTGTATAGCTATCACTTTAAAGGAGTTACGTTGTAGTGCTCAAGTGTCACAAAAAGCTGTGGATAATTCGAGAGAAGTTCATATACAGTTAAGGAAGGTTGGATGGGTATATGATTCTACCTTTATTGAAATTCTCAGTATTGGTTCTTAATCAGACAATAGTGCAAGTTTAAGTCACAAGTTCGGGTTATTTTACTTCAGTCTCAAGTTCGTAATACTGGGTTTTCTCCATCAGTAGTCACTACAAAAAGCCGTCAGAATGATAATAGGGTCGGTAAATAGTTAGCAGAGAAGAGTATTAAGGTGTAGAGATTTTAACAGCTGTTGATTCTCACGGGCTATTTACGGTACTTCACACATCTTCGACTAATTGGACATACAGGGTTTACGCTGCCTCCGTTTCCATCGTAACCATAGTGTGTATGCTTCTGATTCCGCGAAGACATCGTGGGGGAAGAGAGAGTGGATGTTCTTTGACTTTTCTTGCATTCTTTGCGAAAACACTCTTTTTCCAGATGTATCTGCATTCAGGGGGAAGAAATGTGCACATCGGGGACGCATAACAGACTCACGTGATCGAGCTTACAATTTTATTACTACCGGAGAGACGTCCGCAGAGATGATCAGTGGTTCAGTTTTGTGATTTTGGTGTAATCGTTTCAAATTTCGTAGGTTGTGATGTGCGAAGTAGCCTACTTATGTGAGAAGATCTTGCTGATTTCTTGCATGTTACCCCCGAACGGAGTTTCCGCATTGAAAAGCTTTTGAAGACCTTTCTTTATTTGTATTTGTACTTGTAGGAAATGATGTAAGCAATCTCATATGTTGCCACATTGGGGGAAGATTGTTAGGAATGCTCCTAACAGAAAAATGTGACAACATATTCGGTATTACATTAGCTACATTGTAAGGCACAAACACAAGGACTAGAAGCGTCAATTATGTAAAGTCTTGTGTTTGCTAGCCTAAATATATACCCTCCTAGACTTTACTAGGAGGGTGAGCCTTGTTTGTGCTTGTTTCACTTTTCCCTTTTATCAATAATAAGACCAGGTTCATCCTCTCTCACTCTACTTTCTCTCTCTAAACTCTTACCATGAAGATGATGTATTATCATCATCCCCAACCTCCTGATTCACAATAATCACACCAATACACGATCCATCATATTCATCCAAAGATCTCTTAGGATACACTTTCTATCATCTACACTTGTGTTCGCCAAAAAGGACACAAGTTGTATAAGAGTCTCTTATGAGATCTTCGGATCTTGACACTTTCTTCATGGTGGTAGTTACTATGTTTCAAATGGTCTACAGTTGTGGAGTGATACTTCGGTATACTTCAACGACTCACCTGAATTGTTGGTGTACTTCGGTGCACCTGTGTAAGCCTTTTTGAGGGTATCCAATTCAGGAACAGCCTTGGTAAGAATTAGAGAGAGTTTTCACACTATGCTGTTAATTCTCTGGAATTCTGAGTTTGTAAGTGCTGGAAATCCCGCTAAAGAGATTCCTTTCATGAATCGAGTCCTGAAAATGTGGGTCTATACTTGGATTCTATCCAAAGTATCGATAACTGTCCTTAATGGGATTCGGACGGCTGATGTGCCCGATCAAGGTGAATGGAATCAAGACATTCATCAGTAAAACAATCGTAGTGGTCAACTCTCTAAGAAAAGTCCACCGTGATTGATTGGTGATTATTACTACCCTTTACCATGCAGCAAATTTCCTTGGAGGAGAGACTGTTACCATCATGAATCAGCAACTCACACACAAGATCCACATGCTCATACCAACAACATTACGAAAGATAAAGTTCTCACTAAAGATACAAAGCAAAGCAAAGTTCAGAACGATTATGCGTCAAAGCCAAAGAATCTGCAAAGTAAAGAGACAAAGATCAAAGTCAAAGAATGAAAACTACAAATGTATGAAACTCAAAGTTACAAGAAGTATAAGCATGTTAGAAAAGACGTAAAGACACCATTAGTGAAGACGTTGATGAAAGGCAAATCACTACAATACCATGTCATAAAGAACAAGAACAAAGAACAAAGATACAAGAGACGTCAAAGCCAAAGAAGCAAAGAAGACGTCAAGCAACCTTTGATAACCAACCCTTAGGGGGAGATTGTTGGGAATACGTCTGAATATTATCAAGTCTTGGTCATTTAATTATGTAATAGGTTGTTAAGTTAAAAGGCTTGTATGTTAGTAAATAGTCTATGGCCTATGTAGCAAGCCCATGGGCCTAGGCTTTAGTCCATTCGATTGAAAGGAAGGGTCTAGGGGTGTTGCCCTAGTTCCCTCTCCTATAAATAGGACATGTAACATACTCTTTTATTGGTTGGTTATTTCACTAAGCTATTAAACCTTTGTCCATTTATTTTGTGATATAATCGACCACTCTTCATCTCTTTCTCTCATCTCTCTCTCATTTATATACTTGTGTTATATCTATTATGATGACCTAACATATACTTCATACTTTAACGAGTTTTTAAGAAAACCTGATTTAAATGATATCAAACATATATATCAATTGCATGAAGAAAAACATGGACTCCCGGGAATGCTTGGGAGCATTGATTGGATGTACTGGGAATGGACAAATAGTCTAACGGGCTTACACGGGCAATTCAAAAGACGTGACCATAAATACCCAACTCTAATGCTTGAAGCCGTTACCTCACAAGATTTGTGGATTTGGCATGCCTATTTTGGTGTTCCAGGGGCAAATAACGACCTCAATGTTCTATACAGTTCACCGTTATTTGATGACCTTTTGCCAATATAGCTCCAGAAGCTCCTTTTGTAGTAAATCGAAAAAGGGTTACTATTTGGCGGATGGAATTTATCCTCAATGGTCTACATTTGTTAAAACATACTCTATTGCAAGGAATGCAAAAACAATGAAGTTTAAAAGAGTTCAAGAAAGTGCAAGATATGATATCGAACGGGCTTTCGGAGTCCTAAAAGGTCGTTGGGGAATTATACAACAACCTGCACGTGCTTTCCAAATCAACACGCTACGAAGAATCATGTATTGTTGTATCATATTACATAACATGGTATTAAAAGATCAAGAGTTCGAAGTTTTTAACGAATTTTACGTTTCTCCACAACCGAATATTACACGTACTTGGATCGAACGATGCGAGACACATCGAAGGAAAAACAAATAAATTCTGGATAAGAGAGTGCACGACGAACTTCGACATGATATCGTGGAGCATTTATGAAACCTTAATCACTAAATTGTACTTTTTTAATATATCGTTATTTTTATTGTATCCTTTATTTATTTATTTATTTATTTACCTTTTTTTAATGTATTTCTTTTATTAGTGAAATTTTTATTTTAATAAAATATGTTAGTTTATTTAAATAAATGAAAAAAAGAAAACAAATATATATGTGGGGTCCAAGGGTGCACGATGGCACCAGAAACTGGTGTTAGAGGCCTTTTTCTTTTTTTTTTTTTTTTTTTTTTTTTTTTTTTTTTTTTTTTTTTTTGTGGTGAATTCTGGTGTTATAGGAAAAGGTGCTAATATGGCAACACTTTTCCCCAGCGGGACGGCACCAGCGGGACGGCACCACAATACCTAGTGCTCTAACACGATGTTATTCAATTTTCTTCACACTTATTTTCTCAAAAATAAAACTCCGAATGGTACTTAAGCCAACAATTAAGCCAAATATGTACCATATGCCTGAGACAAAGCATCGTTTCCCATGAATCTATCTAACTTCTTTAGGATACCAAGATTTTGGACTTTGGTTCCAAGTATAATGCACACCGGTTTTTTAGAACGACAACTAACTATCTCATAATATACAACCATTTTGTTGGAGAGCTTTTCACACAAAAAGAGATATCAGTGGGACACAAGCCCTTTGGTAGTATAATGGACACCGTAGTGACAAATATCGGACCACCTCAATATTTTTAGTGCAGTCTTTAAAATCGCACATACGTCCAGTGATACCTGAAGGACCAGCAATGCGATCATCCACGGGTCACCTGTCACGACTTGTATAAACAAACAAAACATGGATTCTTTTATCCTTATTAACTAACTTAATAAGACAACGAAACACCTGGCATGAGGGTGGATGTATACTTGCTCAACTGTTGATCCAATAATTGAAAGATAAGACTTATAAAGGTGACAAATACAGTTGCGACAATGAAATTTTGAAGAGGAAGGGAAAAGTAGTAATGGGAGTAGATGAAGAGTTAAGAAAACAGGTGATTTCTCATTACCATAATGAAGAAATTGGTGTTCATTCTTGTGTTCATGTGACTACAAAGAAGATAAGTGCAATTTTCTATTGGAAAGGTCTAAAGAGGATGGTGCAACAGTTTATTAGAGATTGTGATGTTTGTCAAAGGCAGAAGCCTGATCTCAATGCTTACCCTGGTTTGATTCAATCCTTGCCCATTCCAGTTAAGATTTTGTCTAAGTTATTTATGGATTTTATTGAAAATTTGCCTATGTCACATGGAAAGTCAGTCATCATGGTGGTTGTGGATAGACTGAGCAAATATGCCCATTTCATGGTCCTATCTCACCCTTTCAGTGCAAGTCAAGTGGCACAAGTGTTCCTTGATGGTGTGTACATATTACATGGGCTACCAGATTCTATTGTGAGTGATAGAGATAAAGTGTTCCTAAGTCAGTTTTGGAAGGCTTTGTTCTTTGAAATGAATGTTAAGCTCAAGCTTTCAACTGCATACCACCCACAAACTGATGGGCAAACAAAAGTAGTAAACAGGTGTTTGGAGAGAAACCAAAGGAGTGGGTTAAATGGTTACCACTAGCTGAATTTTGGTACAATACCAACTTTCACTCATCTATTAACACCATACCTTATGAAATTGTCTATTGCTAAACACCCCCAATCCACATTCCCTATGTGCCTAGTGAAAGTAGAGTGGAAATGGTGGACAAAACATTGTAGACAAGGGAAGAAGCTATTGGAATGCTCAAATTTTACCTCAAGAGATCCCACGACAGAATGCAAAGCCAAGCTAATAAGCACAGTTTGATGTTGGGACTTGGGTGTACTTGAAGCTACAACCTCATAGGCAGGTATCTGTTAGACAAGGTCAGCAACACAAGCTATCTTCCAAATATTATGGCCCTTTTGAAATTGAGGAAATAATTGGAGAAGTGGCTTATAAGTTGAAATTACTGAGTCACAGTTTGATTCACCCAGTTTTCCATATCTCACAACTTAAGAAATTCCATGGAGAAGACCAACAGATAGGCAGTTTACCACACAACTCAAGGAAGATTGGTTATTAGACTACAAGCCTATGAAGATTTTGGACAGAAGATTGGGCAAATTAAACAATAGGCCAGTCATATATGTGCTAGTGCAGTGGTCTAATAGAACAATGGAAGAATCAACTTGGGAGGTGTATGCAGACTTGCTTGCTAGATATCCAGACTTTGATGCTGTTGTTTCTTCAGGACAAGAAAGTTTTTCAAGAGGGATGGAGTTGATACAAGTCAATTGGGATAAGTTAACACTTAAGTTGGTCAATGAAAAAGTCAACAGTTTCATAATTCTGTTACGGCGGGAAGAGCTGTTAATACCTAAACTTGTTTAAATACCTGTTTTCACTTGTAATCTCCTCATTCATTCAATTGGAAACTCATTTCTACTTCCTAAATCTCTGTAACCGTTTCGTAACAACTCATTAATCAAAATAACAAATCATTGCGAATTCAGTTTCTTATTTCTATGGATTCCTAGTGATCTTGTTGCCATTGACATTGTATCTTCCATTTATTAAGTGATTTCAAGATATTTATGTTTCACTTGGATCCCACAAAATCACGCCTTGCATTGTTTGAGACCAACTTCCTAGCAAACACACCATTACATCTTTTCCTTTTGGAGCTTGAACATGAGACTCAAGGATAGAAAAAATACTTAGTTTATTACATTTTTAACTTCATTTTGCTTTGGTACCGTGTTGAGAACTCGTATATTCCATGATGCAAGGCTTCATTCGGATACTTGGTGAACTTTGGTAGCATTCTTCTCGACAACCTGAGAATGTGTTATGTTTTAAGTCATCACTATTTGTTTCCATCTTCATAAATTGACCACTTTCATCAAGATCAAGATCAGACTCTACCTTGATAGGTACATCAATCATGGCCACTTAACGGGCAATTTTCATATAACTCATTGCCTTCATTCACTTAACTCAAGATGTTAAACCGATTACGTGACATCTTTCTGTTAACTTCAACATTAGATTGGATAACATAGTTACTCATTTTGAGATGGGGTTACCTTTATTGTTATCATAGTAACCTTTGGCTTACTCAATGTAGTCCCTATAGGACTTCTTTGATGTTGAGTTAATGACAGTAACTTATTTTGGTAAGTTAATGAGAGTAACTTATTTGTTTGTTTCTGCTGTTGTCTTTTTGCGAAATAACTCATGCATTATATAACTTTCACCAACAACGAACATCGTGTGAATAATATATTAGCATTGCCAAGATGGTTATCATGCTCGACAACTTTATATTATAGGTCATGTGTTCGAAACGTGCTTAATGAGATTTTTTTACGATACATATTGTAAGAAAACACAATTTAATAGTAAAAACAACTTATTATTAATCTCAGAAAACAAAATAATACAACTGATCTCAATCAGCTTCAAGAATCAATCAACAATACAACTTGATTTCAATCAAGTAACAATCAACAACAAAACAACAACAGAACTGATCAAGATGATCAGATTATGCTAATATTATTCTAGGGTTTACAATGAGAGAGATATGAGAGCAGAGAACAATAGAGAGAGAAACGGGTTTAGAGATTATGAGGCTAGGGCTTGTACTTTTGCCTTATATACTTCCTTCACCGACTTAGTTTCATCTTAGCATCTTTAGTCCTTCACCTTTCATCCTTCTGCTATCAACTACCCAACATATCTACTTAGCTTAAACCTGAAAATACAATATGACAACATTAGTCCTCATAGTATTTCCAGGCTAAGATTACTTTTTAACATCCCCCCTTAATCTCAGCCTGGAATACATCAACCATTCCCAGTTTCTAAACCATTTTGTTATGTTGAAAACTGTCCAAGCCTTTTGTAAAAACATTTGTAGTTTGATCTGCAGATTGCACTTTCTCAGTTTTAATAACTCCAGATAAAATTTTATCTCTTACAAAGTGTAAATCAATTTCCAAATGCTTTGTCCTTTCATGGAAGACTGGTTTAGCAGCAATTTTGATTGCTTGTTTACTATCACAAAAAAACTTTACAGGTAAATTTTTTTCCTAGTTTAGATCTTTTAAAAATTTTAAGATCCAAACAGTTTCTTAAGTGGCAGAGGCTATGTCTCTGTATTCAGCCTCTCCACTAGACTTAGAAAGGGTGTTTTGTTTTTTGCTTTTCCAAGAAACTAATGAACCATTTAAAAATACGCAAAACCCTATAATAGATCTTCTAGTAACTATACACTTTGCCCAGTCTGCATCCACATATGACTCAAGGTTTTCAAAAGAGTTTTTAACAATATGTGTTCCCCTTCCAAGTGAACCTTTAAGATATCTTAACATCTTAAGTGCAATTTTGAGATGAGACTTAAGAGGTTTATGCATAAACTGACTAAGGCAATGTACAACATAAGATATATCAGGTCTAGTATGATTCAAGTATATAAGTTTCCCAATAAGTTTTTGATACTCAGTAATTTTATCTAAAATAGGGTCAGACAAAGTAGGTTCATTAGAAATACTCAGATTTTGATCAAGAGGAAAAACATTAGGTTTACAAGCAAGAAGACCAAATTCAGATAACAAATCAAGGCAATACTTTCTTTGTGACAAACAAAGCCATTTATCAGTTTCAATAACTTCAATACCTAAGAAATACTTAAGTTTGCCCAGATCTTTTATCTGAAATTTGGTCTTAAGGTAAACTTTAAAACTTTCAATAGCTTCTAAATTGTTACCAGTGATAATAATATCATCAACAAACACAAGTAAGGCAACAAACACACCTGAATCATTCTTAGTAAACAAAGAGTAATCACTCTTACTCTGCTTGAAACCATTTTCAAGTAAAGCACTAGTAAGCTTAGCATTCCATTGTCTGGGTGCTTGTTTTAACCCATACAATGACTTTTTAAGCCTGCATACTCTATTATCATTCTCATCAAAGAACCCTTCAGGTAATTTCATATAAACAGTTTCCTCAAGATCCCCATATTAAAAAGCATTATTAACATCAAGTTGAAAAATAGGCCAAGATTGTTGAACTGCCAAATTAATGACACACCTAACAGTCACAATCTTAACTGCAGGTGAAAATGTTTCATCAAAATCAACCCCTTCTTTTTGATTAAACCCTTTAGCAACAAGTCTAGCCTTAAACCTGTCAACTTCCCCACTGGACTTATATTTAATTTTAAAAACCCATTTAGATCCAATAGCTTTTCTACCAGCAGGTAACATAACAATTTCAAATGTGTCATTACTATATAAAGCATTCATTTCCTTATTTATTGCCTCAATCCTGTGATGATATTTAGATGCCTCCCAATAACTTTTTGGTTCAAAAGCCTTATTTAATTCTATTGTGAAACACAAATTTTCAGAATTAAGTTTAGTATAACCAACAAACTTTTCAAGACCATATTTGATTTTTAAGTCAACAACAAACTCATTATACTTATTTAGAAAAACTGAAGTTCTCTCAGACCTTCTCAAAAGCTGAGTTTGAAAATTTTGACTTGTTTCTATGTTAGGAAAGACTGTATCGATACCCTCAGAATTAGCAGTTTCATTTTCATTTATATGGTCCAAATCAGTTTCATTCTCATGTGTTGCAGCCCTCTCATTCCCTAAGGCAAAACCATTGGAACCATGAAAGTGCCCCAAATCACTTCCATTTTGGTCAATTGTTGGACTGCCCTTAAAGGAAGAGTAGCTGCCCTTATCATAAGATGCGGCTTTCTTATTATTGTCATCATTGGGTATTTCATGTAACACTCCCTAAATTTTGAGTTAACAGCGGAAGACTAATAGGGGTATTACTGGGAGGATCATAGTCATAATCATAGAAAACGACTCAAAAGAGGCATTTTGAAAGTTATTGTCATTCATTTAATAATTCAAATACAAAAAGGGAAATTTCAATGTTATAATATCTCACAAAAAGTGCAGTAGTTTGAAATGAATGACATAATTTATTTAACACCAAAACCATCAATTTAATGCCCACTCCGTGCCTTGAAAGCTCCGTTAATTACCTGAGATAAACATGCTAAAAGTCAACAAAATTGTTGAGTGAAATCATAATGTTTGTAATTGTAATCAGTTTGAACATAAGTCTATAATTGCATGTGAATTACAATCATATTTGAAATAGTGATATTGCAGTTGGATATATTGCCCTAAGTCTCATGACACGCAAACGTTAACAGTGTACCGTGAAACGGTTGTGAACACGCCAAATTAATGGGGTAAGTTATGGCCCTCGTGTAGGAGATTGCCATCTTCCTATTTCCTTCAAATATAATGCATTCGACTAATCCGGCTAGCAACTAAGGCTATCCATCCGGCACTAGTTCAAATAGGCAGTCAGCCTTAAATAGATCTATTCACTATATTCGCGTTCACTCACAAGTGATTAATGGTTCATGATGTGAGGAGATTTTGGCAATAGTGGTAACTTAGGCAATATCAATCAGGTGTAGCATATAGAAAATACTTGTGTTCTATTTTGTAGTATGTATCTCCCTACGTATTTGAAAGTATGTGAAAGATAAAAGTGGGACTATGAACTCACCTTGAGTGTAACTGGCAAAGGTGAAACGTGAAATCAAGTGAATTAAGGGAACGACTCCAACACACGACCTGAATAATAGTGAAGTATGAGAATTCGATAGTTTTGGCTTAATACGAATAATGATGGTGAAAATGTATTGGATAACGAATTGGTTCGTGATGAGAGTGAATGATATGCTTAAAATGCTTAAAGTTCAAAAATAATATTATATATAATATTATCTTGTGTTTATGTTATTTGAATCCATAAATATCGTTTCCTCGAAAGTGATTGAATGATACGTTAAATTATTCGTTAGAATTCGTTATATAAATATATATATATAAACGTAATGTGATTGAATATATTGTACGAATTGTAAAAATGCCCCTTATGCATGAAAATGTGTAAAAATTGTAATTGAAATATGTTAGAAATAATGTTACTGAATGGTCCCTGAACTTATACAAAATTTACACTTTCCACCCTAACGGAGTAACTTTTGCACCGTTAGTCCCTAGTTAGGAAATAATTACACTTTTAGTCCAAAAAGGGTCCAATATGACTTTTTAATACTTCTGTTTACTGGTTTAACATTTTCTACCCTTAACTTATGAAAATGACAGTTTGATACATAATTATGTGAAAGTGACAATATTAACCCGATATGTATAAATATTTGCAAATTAAGTCCAAAAATTACAAAAATGGTGTATTAAGATTTCTGAGAGTTGTATAAGCTTCAAATAGCTTATTTGAGTTTGTGTAACTACTTATTGGTTAAAAAGTACTTATTTAGTGCTTATTGGGCCTTAACGAAAATAGAACAGGCCCAATAAGAAATGGTGATCCGATGGGTTCTCGAATATTTTGGGCTTGGTTTTGGGCTTGTTTTAATGTCTTAAAAACATAACAAAAGAGCTTATATGAACTGCTTATCAATAGTGCTTATTTCAAGCTTAATGGGCTAAAAAGCCCACTCGAATAATATGTGAGTTTTGTAACTGTTTCAACTAGCGATAACTTTGAGGTTTAAAAAGGACTTTTTAGAGCTTATGAAGTGAGCTTATTTTAACAGCTTATTAGGTGAGCTTATAGAGAATTAGTTCGAGCCATTTAATCGATATGTTACATGTATAAAATGGATTTAATGGGGTCATTTCTTGTCGAATAATCAATAGGTCCAAAAATGATAAAATGACATATAATGTACGATATGCAATATATGTTAGAAATTAGTCTCGTTAAGCATTAAAATGGTGAAATAAATGTCGAATGACCATAGTACTTGTATTCTAGCCATCCTTTGATATATGAGGTCATATGCATAACGTGAAATGAATACGAGAAAACAAAAATAATAAAGGGAAGCTTGAAATGATCGAATGGAATATATATACGATGCATGATTAAAAGAAAATCATAAGAATGTATAGAAATGAGTTCATTGGACTTACTACACCCAAAAGGTGGTGAGAAACACGTTTAAAAGGACTAGAACTCGAAAGGTATGAACGTCTCTTGCTAGAATGATCACGAATGATTCGAACCAAGCTTGAACACTTTGGAAAAGGGCTCAAATGACTTCAATAATGATCGTTGTGCTTGGAAGGTCTCGGCAGGAGAAAAGACATAGAGAAAATGTGCGTGAAAAATGTTTAAGTGTGAATGGGAGTTATGTGTGATCATCCGAATATGTATGCATGTATATAGTCGAGTTTATTGTATTAAATTGTTACAAGTTGAGGCTCGATGGGACTGTAGCAGAGATTAGGGAATATACACTTGAGTTTAAAGATATTAGGAAGGGAGGTGGTGTGTTACTTTGTCTATAAATCAAGTTGCATGTATATGTGTATATTTCGACTAGCCGAAGGGTCCAAACAACTTCATAACGTGACCAAATGAATTGGAAATGATGAGAAATAATCTTGTGAACTCATATTCGACTAGAAATAATAAAAGGCCTAGGTGAAAATTAAGTTTAGTTGAATTGGATACATTTGAGTGAGTTTGTACTAGTGTCGAATGAGGTTTACTTTGAGTCTCGTTTATGTACCAAATGTTCGAATTAGAAAGTGAGGTTTGTCAAACTTGATTATTTGAAATGTGAAGATTCGAGTGATGTAAAATGTAGCATAGGTTTAGTGTCGAGATCACAAAATATAAGGGCCAAGTGTTGGTGTATTGATTCAAGTGAAATAAAGGAATTATAGAAATTGAATTAGGCTTGAATAGTAACAGGCTTAAGAATTGGGCCGAGAATAGTAATGTGGATCCGTTTGGTTTATTATTTGTAATTTGAATTTGTCTTGGTCCGTGTGTCAGCGCGTTCCAATGTATTGTGAATTACGTATCAACGTGTTTGAATTATTGAAATGTAATAAACAAAATTTTTAAATTTTGCTCGTAAAAATGATTAACTGGACTGTAATGGTAATTTAATACTTGATTAGCATTTACAAATCACTGGGGAATTTTACAGGTTGTTACATGTCATGATCCTCATACACAATTTCATTAAAGAAATTTGCATGATCCAGACCATGACTATCACTTTTATACACATAAACATTTTTAATCTTGAAAGGAAAAACATTTTCAAAAAAGGTAACATCTCTTGAGTATAAAAATTGTTTATTCTCAAGACTATAAAGTTTATACCCCTTTTTAAAAGAATCATAACCAATTAAAACATATTTCTCAGACCTGCTACTAAATTTATCAAAGTTATTTAAGGTAGTAGCAAAACAAAGACACCCAAAGCTTCTTAAATGATTCAAAGAGCATTTTTTTATTAAAAACAAGATCATATGGAGATTTTCCATTCAGCACTGAAGATGGCAACCTGTTAATCAAATAGCAAGCAGTAAGAATACACTCAGACCACAAATAAAGAGGGATTCCCCCCTGAAACATAAGGGATCTGGCAACATTAAGCAGATGCCTATGTTTCCTTTCCACAATCCCATTTTGTTGTGGGGTGTAAGCACAAGATGTTTGATGTATAACACCATTTTTAGTACAAAAGTCAGAAAACTTATGATTAACAAATTCACTCCCATTATCACTTCTAAAGATCTTAACAGTTTTATTAAACTGATTTTTAATCAAGTTAAAAAAAGGTGACAATACAATCAAACACCTCATCTTTGGTCTTAATCAGATAAACCCACACAGATCTAGTAAAGTCATCAACAATGGTCAAAAAATATTTATAGCCTTCCTTACTAGCCACCTTATAAGGTCCCCAAAGGTCAAGATGGACAAGTTCAGCAAGCATAGAAGTTTGGTTATCACTTAAAGGAAAGGGCTCCCTAGTCTGTTTAGCTTTTTGACAAATTTCACAAGGTTCATTATCATTTTTATCTTCAAAATGAATATCTTTTTTAAGCACAACCAAGACTTGATCAGCAGGATGACCAAGTCTTGAATGCCATAAACTTTTGGTTAAAAAACAATCAGACTTAAAATTCTCAAATTTTAAATCAATACCTTGATTTCCATCAAAGTAATATAAACCATCTTTTTGTTTACCAATCCCCAGAACATTTATTCCCTTCAAATCCTGAGGTAAAACATAACACTTAGTTTCATCAAAAGCAATAACAAACTTGATGTCTCTAGCCACTTTGTGAACATACATTAGACTAACACAATACTCTGGAACAACCAGCACATCATATAAAGTTAAGTGTTTGGTTAGTATCATATTTCCAACCTTGGTAATTAAAGCTTCAGTTCCATTAGGATGTGAAACTTTAATTCCAAGTTTGGAAATATCAATAACATTAACCAAAAACTCATATGTATATGTTAAATGTTGGTTGGCACCAGAATCAACAATAATGCCAGCTGCCACAAGAGCAGATCTGATTTTACTGTTATTACAAAAAAATTTGTTAAAGTTTTGATTGAAAAACTTGTTGTTATTTAAAACTATACCTACCATGTTGGCATGTACACTTTTTCCTTTTCCATCATCAGTTACAGATGTTTCCTTAATAAGTGACAAAAGTTTTAAAATCTGTTCATCAGAAAAGGTAGAAGAAGGGCTAGATCCAACAGAATTGTTATTGACAAATCTCTTATTAAAATTTTGAGTACCCTGATTAGAGTTAGACCCAGAATTATTATTTCTTTTTCCAAAATTAGCAGGGTACCCAATCAGTTTAAAACATCTATCCACAGTATGTCCATTAAACCCACAATGTTCACAAACCAAAGTAGGAGCACCAGCAGCCCTATTATTCCCATTATTATTAGGTCTAGGAGCATTATTAGGTTTGAAGGAATTCCCAGAGGTTTGGGGCCTCTGTGAATTCCCTCTATTGGGCACATTGGAATTAAACACAGATGACTGAGATCTTTGAGAGATCCCAGCCCCTGAACCAGAAACCACTGCTCTGTGAGATTCCTCACTAGAGATAATGGCAAAAGCCCCTTTAACATCAGGTAAGGGGTCTCTAGAAAGAATATTGCTTCTAATTTGCTTATAAGAATCATCTAGACCCATTAAAAACTGCATTAATTTCATTAATTGGTTATGTTTTTTAAATTCCTCTGAGGCATGACAAGTACATCTAGGCAGTTTAATAAGAGCATCAAATTGTTTCTACAGAGTACTCAACTTATTAAAGTATTCAGCAATAGATGAACCATTTTGAGTCAAAGAATTAATCTTATGATGCAGGTTAAAAGTGACTGACCCATCTACCCTGTCAAAAGTTTCCTTTAATTCATCCCAAACATCTGAAGATCTTTTAGAAAAAATTTGACACAGAAATAATTCTTCAGATATTGAATTTAAAATCCACCCTAAAACAATAGCATTAACCCTGTCCCATTGTCTACCCAAAACTTCATCAGTATTAGATCTTTTGCATGTACCATCAATAAAACCAGTTTTATTCTTACCCTCAAGGGCTAAAAGCATAGCACATGACCAAACATTATAGTTCTCAGTTCCTTTCAATTTTATAGATACAACAGTTAGGGTAGCATAGTCATTACGGTGTAAATGTAAAGGGTGACTAATATCCAATTTACTTATTAATGTAATATGTCCAATAACATCATCTTCTTCATCAGAAGCATGATTAGAAACAGGTGGAGTAATATTATGCTCAGAATTATGAACAGTCATAATGAAAAATCAGATAACAAATCAAAAAAGCACTCAAGATAAAGATGAGAAGGTAGTTCCCAGGCTTTCCTTGCCACCAAAGTGGTAGGTCAAGGGCGCACACAAACACAATCAAACAAAAATAAAAAACAGATAAAAACACAAATAACACACAACTCCAACAATCAACAAACTCAACTTCCAATAATCCCAAATCCTATCCTCCAACAATCTAAACAAGAAAGTAAAGACTGAAAGTAAAGAGAATGGTGTGAGAGGTGTTACAGAGCACGCAATATAAAGACAGTAGCGGAATACCAGACCTACTACACCGTAGATTCACTTAGTCTAGGGTTATAGCAGATACACAATAATACCCAGAATCTTGATCCAAGAATCACCAAACCCTAGGGCAAATACCAAGAACCACCTCCAATCGAGCCAACAACACCAAATATGTTGATTAAACAAGTTTAATCAACTTCAGAAGCCTTTAAAGATCAAAAGCCTCAAAAAATACCAAACCCTAATTTTTCAAAAAATTAGGCGTTTTACAAAAAACCTTTTAGATCTGACCAATTAAACACTTAATCTTTCAACTAACAATCGTTAATTGAAAGATATCAATCAATTTTAAAAAACCCCCAAATTTTTATGAAACCATAATTTTTAGAAATCGAATTTTAGAGCAAGATGTGAAAACCGGGCTCCGATACCATGTAAGAAAAAACAAATTTAATAGTAAAAACAACTTATTATTAATCTCAGAAACCAAAATTATACAACTGATCTCAATCAGCTTCAAGAATCAATCAACAATACAACTTGATTTCAATCAAGTAACAATCGACAACAAAACAACAGCATAACTGATCAAGATGATCAGATTATGCTAATATTATTCTAGGGTTTACAATGAGAGAGATACGAGAGCAGAGAACAATAGAGAGAGAAACGGGTTTATAGATTATGAGGCTAGGGCTTGTCCTTTTTCTTTATATACTTCCTTCACCGACTTAGTTTCATCTTAGCATCTTTAGTCCTTCACCTTTCATCCTTTTGCTATCAACTGCCCAAGGTATATACTTAGCTTCAACCTTATGACAACATTATTTCCAGGCTAAGATTACTTTTTAACACATATATTAGAAAACCCAGCTGCAATAAGTACAAGTTACGATCATAGAAGTTATCATACTAGTAATCCTTTTTTAATCATATAAGCGCTAAGCCTTGTAAATTCCATCATAGAAGTTATCATACTAGTAATCTTTTTTTAATCTTGAATCTTGTTTTATTACTTAATGTGTTTATTAATACTTACATAAATTCGTGCATTGTCTCCATGCTTATTTCTCTGTTAAGAAATGATACTAACTGCAAATTGCTTTTCTGTTTTACCTAATTTAACACCAAATGTAGGATGTAAATCAAGGTCACAAGTTCTAGTTAGGAGTTTATCTGTTAGGGATCAAAAAGTAGTCGATGTCGAGAATGAACAGATAAGTTATGATGTTGTAGGAAAAATTAGAAAGGAAGATGTTTTAAGCAGTTTAGAAATATTGTGGGACGATGGTTTTGGAACTCAGAGTAGTAAAGATTTCTTTAAATTAGCTGAGGAGTTTATTAAACCCGATGGAGGGCCTCCACGTTGGTTTTGCCCCGTTTCATGTGGTAGACCATTGAAGGATTCACCTATTCTTTTGTATTTGCCTGGTAATAAACATTTTGTTTCATGATCTCATACTGATTCATATTTATATATGAGCTATAATTTGGTTCTGTAAAGTTCTAAGTAACCCTTTTTGATATATAAAATTTGAGCTCTAAACTGTTTACCGGTTGGGTGTGCACATGATCTCATACCGATTCATGTGTTCAGGATTGGATGGTCTTGGACTAGGACTCCTTTTGCACGAAAAAGCTCTTGGGAGGTAAGTCACATGTAATTCCGAACTCTCGTGTTTTTAAGCATGTTTTTGAAAACGTTCTCATGTGTGTAACAATAGATCTCCCTGTTGTTACAAAAAGACTTTCTTGATTGCAGGGTTTTTGAAGTTCGATGTCTGCATATTCCTGTACAAGATAGAACACCACTAGAAGGTATTTATCTATATTTATAATTAATTATATGCTTCCATTCACTTAGTTTTTAGTTTTCATGTCTTTAGTTCTTTACATCCCTCTCAGGAAAAAAAATCATGTAATTCATTATGCAAAATTAAGGCTTTGGAGTCGATAGAAATTCATTTGTTTTTTCTGTATCATGATAAGTTCTCTGAACCTCAAGTCAACTAAATTTGTTTTTCTTACAAAATCGTTTTATTAGCATTTTCAACACTAGACATGGTAACTGGTAAGCTATATCTTGTTCATTTTGTATGTTTAAAAACCAGAGTTTTTGTAGGACAGAGGGAGTACTATATATTGATCCATAGCCAATAATTAAATCGTGTAGCTAACCACATCCATAACTGAAATCGTCATTCATGCACGTGAAATTTCTAATAATATTAACTGTTAGTGGATACTGCTCTAATTTTTGAACTGTGTTGTATCAAGATTTGGTTCAATTTGTTGAAGAAACTGTAAGGATTGAGCAAGCTTTATCTCCAAAGAAGCCAATTTATTTGGTTGGAGATTCCTTTGGAGGATGTTTAGCTCTTGCAGTTGCTGCTCGGAATCCAACAGTTGACTTAGTAATTATACTAGCAAATCCAGGTCACTTTTCAAACTCAAGTATGCTTTATGTTCATTTTAGAGGTGAAAATATGGGCAGGTCGGGAAATGGGTCAAAACAAGTTAGGGTCAAAACGGGTATTCGTTTAACTAACTTTTATTTTAATTAACTGCTTTGACCTCTTAAAATTATTACATAATCCGACAACCCATTGGTAAGTAAACGGGTCAAAATTTCCACCTTTACGTTCATTCAATCACATGCGTTCTTAATCCTTGGGTGTAATTAGTCTTCTACTTATTTCAGCAACTTCTTTTGAGAGTTCACAACTGCCAACTTTTCGTTTTCTTCTTGAGGTTCTGCCTAATTTACTGAATGGGGCCTTGAGTTTAATCTTCCTATCTGCAATACGAGTATGTGACCTCTTTCTATAAGCTTATACTGAACTTATTCTTGCTGCTAATTTCTCATTTACTGATATTTAATATTTATTGGCAGGGTTTAGGTGATATATTACCAAAAGATACTCTTATTTGGAGATTGAAACTACTTAAATCCGCTGCTGCTTATGCTAATTCTCATCTTCAAGCCATTACAGCTGAAGTATTGATATTGGCCAGGTTCCTTTCTTCTTCACTTTGACAGTTTATACAGATGTTTGTGTGTAAAACCAGGTTGTTATAAAATTTGAAGCATGCCTAGACTCGTAGTGTAGGATAGTGTTTAAAACATATAAATATTCAGTAATGATAGAATAGGAGAATCCTGTAGACCCAAATTTATATTCAGAGAACCCATGGAGAAGTAATTCATTTTAGTTTGAGAACTTGTCAGTATCATTATTTTTTTATGGGACATTCCATGTATGAAAGTGTCGTTTTACTAGAGAAACAGTTAATATATACTTAACTATAAGAGCACAAGGTGTCATGAAGGAGCTCAAGCTCCTCATTCGGACCTCACAGGGTGCCATGTCACCACAACAAACCAAAACTTACAACCCCCCTTACCATAACATACCACAAACTCCTCATTTGGGCCCCACCACTATCTATTTTTTTTTTAATTCAAATACCCAAATAAACTAAATTCATTTTATTAAATTAAAAATACAATACAACATATTAAAACACATACGAAACACAAACTTACTATACGAAAAAAAAACGATACAGGAATTAAAATAACGATACAATGAATATAAAGAAACTAATTATAAAGAAACTAATTATGTTGTTGTTGTTGCTGAAATGCCTCCCATTGATTTACTTGCCAAACATGATCGATGAGATTTCGTTGAAGCGCTGCGTGTACGCGTTTATCGCTGAAATGCCTCCCATTGATTTACTTGCCAAACATGATCGATAGATTTCATAATGACGCTGAAACCCATTACACCATAAGCATCGCGTCGGACTCTAAAGAAATCAAAATGCTTAGGAAGATAATTATGAGTTTCAATATATATTTCAATACCTTGAACTATTTCTAAAAATAGTTTACGGCTGATACGATAGCGACGCCTAAAGTATTCGTCCGTATATTTTGGGTTGTTACCAAAATAATCCCGCATTAGACGTGCTTTAGCAATTTCACGTTCCCGGGAAATGTATGTCCGTTTGCTACTTCCGGCTTCTTGTTGCTGTAACGCCTGCTCATTCTCGAAATCTTGAATAATCAACTCGAGCTTTGCAATCTCTTCAAGATCACTTTCGCCGGAATGAGATGTTTCACTCATGTTTTTTGGTTATTATTTTAGAAAGTTTATTTTGGAATGCATGTGTGTATGCATGTGATTTGGTATTGTGTATGTTTGTGATATCTACAAAATGTTCAAATCTATTTATAAACAAAATATTAAAATGGTCGGATATTAATTTCTAAACGTTATCAAACGTTTATTTTTTGAAATGGCTGACGCAAAGTACAAGTGAGAAACTCCTCGTGCAGACGAGGAAGGCTTGGACGGCGAGCCATGAGCAAGGGGGAGGTATCACGGCGAGGCACGAGCAAGGGTTTACGTAGACCACGGCGAGCCACGATGAGACCATACCGGATGCTCTAACTAGCAGTCTTGTTATGAAATGAATTAATTTATTTACTCACGATTACATTAAAAAAAACACGGATTTCTTCGCGAATATATTGTATAACTTTCAATATTATAAAAACAAAGAAGACGCAGTTATTTAACACCCATTTACTTTTAAATGGTATTAGATGAATTATTTGCCCATACATTGTTTATTACAGTATTTACTATCGGGCTTAGCCCATGTTACTTATCTTATTTTGCAAGACTTCTAATGTATTTATATTTGATCATTAATAATAATTGAGCATGAGGTTTTTACCAATTCTAATATGGTAATCAAAGCCCTAAATAGTAAATACCCACAACCCAATATTTACCCTAAAGCTGCCAAACAAAAAAAAAATAAAATAAAAAATAAAATAAATTGTTCCTTCATGCATACCACATGTTGCCACTTATTTAAGAGCTAATTCCCAAAATAGTATTTTAATTTAACTTTTTTCAAAAA
This sequence comes from Artemisia tridentata subsp. tridentata, assembly GCA_021014915.2. Taxonomy (NCBI): domain Eukaryota; kingdom Viridiplantae; phylum Streptophyta; class Magnoliopsida; order Asterales; family Asteraceae; genus Artemisia; species Artemisia tridentata. The sequence continues at coordinate 219,906,154 of CP139502.1, read as the reverse complement.
ATAGTACAAAAATAATGGCCTTTCCCAAAAAGGTCATGTGCGAATGTGCGACTCCATTAGATGTGCGACACGTGTCATATTTTTTAATAATAAAGTACATTGGTAGGTGGGATATTCTCTTTTTTGTCTTATTATTGAATGTGTTAAAAGACTATAATACCCCCACCAGATCTGTTACTACTCCATCACCACCACCCATCTACAAAACCCAGATTCATCACAAAAATCCTAACCATCTTAGATCTAAAAACCCAGATTCATCACAAAAAATTGAAGCCCGATCCATATCTTCTCCCAAACTCAGATCTAAAAAATCTCATCACACAAATAATTATCATCAATCAATCTCATCTCCTTCATCAATCAATCCAAAACTAAAACTCATCTCATCTCCATCATCATAACTTCATTAATCCGAATCAAACACAAACATACGCATAACCTTACTGTTACCTTGATGTTGTCAATAACTGCTCAAGTCCGAATCAAGAAGTTAATTGAAAGGTTTCAAGATCCATTGGTGGTCTCAGGTAGGTAATGTGTTCGTGTATTTTCGTTTTGTTTGTGGTCTTTAAACGAGCCAAGAATAGATGATAACACGTTTGTTATTCATCTTTTCTTTTTAGTTCGGATATTAAAAGGAGCTATGCTTCAAAAAGAGTAGATCGATGATGATTTTTTTTTTTTGAAAAAAGTTAAATTAAAATACTATTTTGGGAATTAGCTCCTTATTTAATATTGCTTACCACCTTTGATTTTGCTTAGTCATTCGCTTTTCATATTGCTGCCACTTTAATTTTGCTTATTTAATTGCATCCTAGTTTGTTGCCATATTTTTTTTCTTTTCTCTGCCGCACGCCGCACCTATTCCTGTCCCTCTATGACAGTTATGCAATCCAATTTTATGCAACATATTGCCGCACCTGAGTTTGGTTCAATAAAGATCAAATAAAAACTAAAGATCAAATGAACTATTTTTAACCATTCATCTTTTTGTCAAACAATAATATAAACTTTCACCTTCATTTTTAAAAACTAAATATCTCACAAATCATTGATCGTTAGACGAAACTAATCATACTATCACGACAAGCATAAAATTACCTTTAATTTGATATCCCACATCATATACTTTCGATGAATTTTTTTTCCGACTTTTTTGTGGGTTTAGGGTTTACTGTTAGGGTTTAGGTTTTTAGGGTTTAGGGGGTTGACTTTTTTGGGTTGAGCTTTTTAGGGGTTAAGAGTTTAGGTTTCTTACGGTTTAGCGGATAGGGTTTAGGTTTTTTGGTTTTAGCGGTTAGGGTTTTTAGGGGTTTGGGGTTTTAGAGGTTGGTGTTAGGGTTTTAGGGTTTAGGGGTTAGGGTTTTTAGGGTTTAGGGGTTAGGGTTTTTAGGGTTTGTAGTTTAGGGGTTGTGTTAACACAAAATAGTATTTTTAAAGTTTTCATTTATAGTGTAATATATCGAAACCCGCAAAAAAGATAAAAAATAAGTTCGTTGAAAGTATACAATATTGTATCTCTATAAAAAGATAATTTTATTCTTGTCGCAATGGTATAATTAGTTTTATCTAACTATTAACGGTTTGTAAATTATTTAATTTTTAAATGTAAGGGTGAAAGTTAATTTAAATAATTTGATCAAAAATGGATGGTTGAGATTGATACATTTGATATTTAGTTTTTAGAAAAAATTACACGTTTGGTCCCTGTGGTTTGTTCAGATTGCATGTTTAATCCCTAAGTCGTTTTAATTACACCAGATATACTTATTTTTGAAACCTTGCACTCATTTAGTCCCTATTTTGGATGGGCCGTTAGTTTGACCGTTAAGTGTTTAAATATTATTTTCCCGTTAGTCCCTCCGTTAATATTTTTTGCACCGTTATTCCTCATTTTCTAAAATGAATTAAAAAAGGCAGCATAGCTCGAACTCGGGTGTTGTTGCCCAAAAACCAACGCCCCAACCACTGGACTAAGCGTCCAGTGGTGTAATTATATGAAAATAAATTCTATTTAACCTTTTTTTGGCTCACGTTTTTATCCATTTTCGTGTGTTTTTATACGTTTTCGTCCGTTTTTTTACGTTTTTGTACTTTTTCGTTCGTTTTTTTACATTTTTGGCTGTTTTTGTACGTTTTCGTTCATTTTTTTTTACGTTTTTGTCCCTTTTTTACGCTCTCATCCGTTTTGTTACGTTTTCGTCCGTTTTTATCCGGTTTTTACATTTTCGTACTTTTTTTTACGTTTTCTTCCGTTTTTTTACATTTTTGTCCGTTTTTTATGTTCTCGTCCACTTTTTTACGTTTTTGCCCTTTTTGTACGTTTTCGTCCGTTTATTCCGTTTTCGTCCATTTTTTTACATTTTGGTCTGTTTTTAAAAATTTTCATCTGTCTTTTTTACGTTTTTGTCCATTTTATACGGTTTTGTCTTTTTTTAATGTTTTCGTCCGTTTTTATACGTTTTCTTCTGTTTTTAAACGTTTTCGTTTACCTTTTTATGTTTTTTTTACGTATAAAGAGGGACGCAAACGTAAAAAAAAGGGACGAGAACAGATAAAAATGGTTGAAAACGTATTAAAACGGACGAAAACGTAAAAATGGATGAAAACGTAAAAAAATGGACGAAAGCATATAAAAACGGATAAAAATGGACAAAAAGGTTAAAAACGTAAAAAAAGGGACGAAAACGTAAAAAATGGACGAGAATGAAAAAAAGGGACAAAAACGGAAAAAAGATGAAAAAAAATCAAAAAACGGAGAACGTAAAAATCGGACAAAAATGTAAAAAAACTGACAAAAACATATAAAAACGTTCAAAAACAGGGACTCAAGTTGTGCTTCCGCAAGCATTTCATATTACTCCTCAAGATTCTTCTTGGAACATGGACACCGGAGCATCTTCTCACTATGTATACTCGCATTCGAGCATTCATCCATCTGTATTTGTTGGCAATGGTCAATCTATTATATACCGGACATAGCTTCTTGCATACATCTCATAAGCCTATTCATTTAAATCATATTCTTGTCACACCTCACATAATTAAGAATTTAATTTATGTTCGTAAATTTACCCGTGACAATGATGTTTATGTTGAATTTGATGCTTATGGTTTTTCTTTGAAAGATTACCAAACCCGAAGGCTTCTTTTTGGTTGTGATAGTACCGGCGACCTTTACCCGGTCACTCAACAACCTCCATTTAAAACTCCAGTTGTTTTGCTTTCATTTAGTTCCACTACATGGCACAGACGCCTCGGTCATCCCGGGGAAGATGTGCTTCGTCGTTTAGAGTCGAATAATTTAATTTCGTGTAATAAATCAAAGTCGTCCGCTTTATGTCATGCGTGTCAATTAGGTAAACATGTTAAGCTTCCGTTTTATAGTTCTGAGTCTTCTATTAAGTCTGTTTGAAATTATTCACTCGGATTTATGGACATCCCCAATTCCGAGTGAAAGTGGACTTAAATATTATGCTATTTTCTTAGATCACTTTTCGCACTTTGTTTGGGTCTACCCTTTGCGTAAAAAATCTGATTTGTTTGATACTTTTGTTGCTTTTTGATACGAACCTGATTCGATCTTGAGGTGTTAAAGATAAATAATAACAAAGACAATAAAATAAAGATAGATTGACCAACTTTCGAGAGGTCGATCGGGCTCTCCCAATGGCTTCAAATCACCAGTTCATATTATTCTCCATAAATGTATTACAACCCTAAACATCCATATATAATAACCCTCATCTTGTAAAACAAGTCACCTCCTAATCTTATCTAAAAATAAACCATATCTAGTTGATAATTATAATACTAATAATAATTAACTAGTAATTATAGAAATAGTAATAATCTGGATCGTATCATTACTCCGCCCCCCAAAAACACCTTGTCCTCAAGGTGTTGCTTCGAAATGTCGCCTCCTGTAATTCCAGGATCCCAAACTTTGACTTGTAGTTTAGTTCCTTGTGGATCACATGTTAACCTGATCATAACATGCACAAACGAATGCTCCATATGTTGCCTGAAGTTGGTGTAATGACAGTCTTCTGCTATAATACTGTGACTAGCTTTTAAACTAAATTCAGGTTCAATTATGAGGTTTGCTTCTAGGTCCATCTTAGGCTCTAACTCCTCTTGAAGAAACAGACCAGTCCTTCCCTTCGTAAGGCTATTTGTGATCTTAATACTTCCTCCCGCAGTCCTGAAGACACCGTCATCGTTCCTGGTCACAAGTTTCCCACCATCTAACAGTTCCACCTTAGTGTCGACGCTACTGTGGTGATCAATTCCTCCCTGCAGCCCCCATGACTCGACGAGTGGTTGAATATCCCCATTGTTATTGTTGTATTCAACATCAATCACTACCCCTTTATTCTTTTTAGTATTATCATCGTAAGTCTCTACTTCTATTCCCGCCTCGGATGTGCTTGATCCCACGTTGAGATATTTTATATTTTTCTTTTTCTCCACTGTCTTGCTTGACTCAACAAAATTATGCAGCAACAAACGACCTGTATCGTCATTTGCTGGTCCATATTGAGTTGTTTTTGTGGGTACCTCAGTGGTTTCCAGTGGAGGCGGTTTAACAGGCGATGCTTGTTTATGAATTAAAGAGAGAAGTAAACTCTTCAATTTATCAAACTTACGAATCCGTTCTTCATGCCTCTGATATTCTTCTAGTCGGTAAGCTTTAATACCCTTCTTCATCAATTCAGTCATCATCCTCATCATCTCTTCCTGTAACTTTGTTGACTGCTCATGACGTTGATTTGACTGCTCATGACGTTGATTAGCCTCTAATCGCATAGCTGCCAATTCATTCTCCAAAGTTGTTAAACGTGCATTCGTGTCTCCTTTAAACTGGTTGAATTCGAGCTCCAAATCAGCAGCTTTAACCATCGCTGACCAATAAACAAATAACTATAACATTTTATTTTATTTTATTTTTTTTAAATGAACAGTACCTCGATGAACAGTACTATGGAAAAAAAAATTGGTCCAGAATCTGCTCTGATACCAATTGATACGAACCTGATTCGATCTTGAGGTGTTAAAGATAAATAATAACAAAGACAATAAAATAAAGATAGATTGACCAACTTTCGAGAGGTCGATCGGGCTCTCCCAATGGCTTCAAATCACCGGTTCATATTATTCTCCATAAATGTATTACAACCCTAAACATCCATATATAATAACCCTCATCTTGTAAAACAAGTCACCTCCTAATCTTATCTAAAAATAAACCATATCTAGTTGATAATTATAATATACTAATAATAATTAACTAGTAATTATAGAAATAGTAATAATCTGGATCGTATCACTTTTCGTGCTTATGTCAATAAACAATATAATGTAGACATCAAGGCTTTGCAGTGTGACCATGGGGGTGAATATGACAACACACGTTTCCATGACCTTTTTCGCCAAAATGGCATACAATTTCGCTTTTCTTTCCCTTGCACTTCTCAACAAAATGGCAAATCCGAACGTATGCTCCGTACCATTAATAACCTTATCCACACATTGCTTTTTCATGCAAAGATACCTCCCTCATATTGGGTAGAAGCTCTTAATATGGCCGCTCACCTTTTGAATATTTTACCTTTTACCGCCATTAATAACGAAATACCATACACCAAACTCCACAACCAAACACCTACCTATGAACATTTGTGTGTTTTTGGATGTCTTTGCTATCCTCACGTCGATGTTGAACATAAACTTGAACCCCGCTCCACACCATGCATCTTTCTTGGTTACCCCACAAACCACCGTGGCTATCGGTGTCTCGACTTATCATCCAATAAGATAATTATTTCGAGACGTGCGGTTTGACAAATATTTTTTCTCTTTTGGTACAATAACGCCTTCACCCCAACCCACATACGATTTTCTTTTACCTCCACCCTCACCCAACCTATCAACTCCCGAACCACAACAACCCACTACTACTCCTATCCATACTCAGGCCCAAACGAACACTCCACATCCCACACCCAACATATAAATAAATGAAGCACAACATCCACCTACCCCACTTGCACATGCTTCACCTCAGTCCACCATACCTCCATCCACTAGCACAACAAACTCTTCGGCTCAGCCTATTCCCACAACCGAGCCAATCGTCACTGAAACTACCATTCCAATCGTCACCGAAACTACCATTCCAATTGATAACCAACCTCAAACCATTTCTCGCATCCCATGGTCATTCGTGCTAAAGCCAACATTTTTAAACCGCTTGAACGTATGAATTGTCATGTTACCACTACTTTACCGCTTCCTCGCTCTCATGTTCATGCTCTTCGGGACTCTAACCGGAAAGAGGCTATGTTAGATGAATATAATGCTTTAATTACTAACGGAAAATGGATTCTTGTGCCCCGTCCAGCTAACACTAATGTTGTTCGTTCTATGTGGCTTTTCAAACATAAGTTTCATGCAGATGGCTCATTAAGCAGGTATAAGGCTCCTCTTGTTGCCAACGGACGAAGTCAACAACAGGGTATTGATTGTGATGAGACATTTAGTCCAGTGGTTAAACCGGCTACCATTCTCACTGTTTTGAGTCTCGCAGTTTCTCGTGACTGGCCTATTCATCAGCTTGATGTGAAGAATGCTTTTCTTCATGGTCATTGAGACAGTTTATATGCACCAACCTCCCGGGTTTGTTGATTCTGCCTGATTATGTATGTCACTTGAAGAAATCACTATATGGGCTTAAGTAAGCCCCGCGTGCTTGGTTTCAAAACTTTGCTGGTTATGCTACACGAGTTGGTTTTCAGCACAGTAAAACGGACTCTTTATTTATATTTCATCGTGGTTCTGACATTGCTTACTTGCTGCTATATGTGGATGATATCATACTTACAACATCATCTTGAACTTTCTTACAGCGGGTTATTGCTTCATTACATGGTGAATTTTCTATGACTGATCTTGGTTCTCTTAATTATTTCCTTGGCATCTCGGCTCAACAGACTTCGGCAGGCATGTCTTTTATCGCAATCTAAATATGCTGAGGAAATACTTGCGCAAGCCCACATGCAACATTGCAATCCTTGCAGAACTCCGGTTGATATTAAATCCAAGTTGGGTCCTGACGGTGACCCGGTTTCTGATTCCACTTTGTATCGTAGCTTGGCAGGTGCTCTTCAGTATCTTACTTTTACGCAACCAGATATATCTTATGTTGTGCAACAGGTTTGTCTCTATATGCATGATCCCCGTTAGCCTCATCTTGCTGCTTTGAAGCGGATTCTTGGGTATGTTCGTGGTACTCTTAATCATGGTCTTCAACTGCATGTTTCTACTACCGCTCAGCTCACTGCATACACCGATGCTGATTGGGCAGGTTGCCCAGTCACCCGACGATCCACTTTTGGGTATTGTGTTTTTCTTGGGGATAATCTACTGTCATGGTCTGCTAAACGACAGGTTACTTTATCTCGTTCTAGTGCAGAGGCTGAATATTGGGGTGTTGCTAATGTTGTCGCTGAAACTTCCTAGATTCGTAATCTTTTGCGAGAATTACATGCTCCTTTGCATACTGCTACACTTGTTTATTGTGACAATGTCAGTGCCGTTTACCTTTCTACTAATCCGGTACAACACCAACGTACAAAGCATATTGAGATACATACATTTTGTTCGTGATTATGTGGCTTCTGGGCAAGTGCGTGTTTTACACGTTCCGTCTCGGTTTCAATATGCCGATATCTTCAACAAGGGTCTTCCGAGTGCCTTATTCCTTGAGTTTCGTTCCAATTTGAACGTTCGAAGACCTCCCATTCCAACTACGGGCGAGTATTAGATGAATTATTATTAGCCCATACATTGTTTATTATTTACTCTCGGGCTTAGCCCATGTTAGTTATCTTATTGTGCAAGACTTGTAATGTATTTATATTTGATCATTAATAATAATTGAGCATGAGGTATTTATATTGTAATGTATTTATGTTTTTTTAGTTTTGTAATCTAATCCGAGCTTTTGGAATTTCGCTGCTCGAATTGCGGGGGAGGATTAGATGTAGATGGCTCAAGCCCGGTTGTGGGCTTTAGGTCCGTTAGGGTTTCTAGTAGGTTCTATGTAATTGCATTATAAATACCGCATCAATAATACAATATCTCTCACGGGATTTTATCAATCTAACAAATGGAAGTTGTGAATCTTGTGATATATGATCCTAGTGGATGTGGTTATGTTAATTTGTTGAATTAACATTTCAGTCATAACGATAAGCTTTTTCCTAGTAAAGATGAGGCACAAAGGCTTTCAATATCATTACAGAACTGCAGAATATTTCTGTTAAGAGGAAACAGTCACCAAATCATGTTGGTATGCAGAGTCTTATATTTGTGTCCCTTTCTTTTTTGCTTCATTTATAATATTTTTAGTAAACATAACTGATAGTTATGTTGTTAGTGCAGGAAAGTGATTATAGCTTATTGACGATAATTAAAGGTTCAACAAAATACCGTCGCAACTCATATCATAATTTGGTCAAGGACTATATCCCTCCGAGTATGTCAGAGTATATGAAGGAAGCCAAAAGCCATTGGTAATCATATATGTGCATATTTCGTTTTATTTCATTTTCATTTACTACCATCGCAATTTTTTCGTAGAGGTGGCAATTCTGACCCATTTATAACGAGTAAAGCCTCCTAAATCATTTTATTCAAAATTTCGATTGTCATTTACATCTTTGATCAGTATTTATAGAAGAATTTAACATATTCGACAAAAAGTGTTTTCATAACGTGACCAACCAAAAAATTACTTGTTTGGATCCAGTATCCAACCTCCTCGACGTGCCAATTTTTCTGCCACCAAGTTTTCCTCTTTCTTATAGAGTAAGCTGACTTGCTCCCTAAATAAATTCTTCTTTAATCAAGAATGCTTATGATTTGATGTGCATAGACATATCAGTAACAAAAACATCTGTAAGGCTCTACCTTCTTCATGATATTTTCGATTTGTTGAAACAATGAAATGCAGGCTGTACCATCTTGCTACCAGTCCAGTAATGCATTCAACTTTGGAGGATGGGACGATAGTGTCCGGATTAGCTGGGATTCCATCTGAAGGCCCTGTGTTATTTGTTGGCAATCACATGCTCATGGGTCTTGATCTATTTATACTTTTTCTACAATTTTTAAAAGAAAAACGTATAATGCTTCGTGGGTTAGGTCACCCAGAAAATCTTGAACTTGATAACAATGTTGAAAACGGGATGCCACACATTTCCATTTTGTTGAGAGTATTTGGTATGTTGCCTGTCACTGCAATCAATATGTTCAAACTGTTCTCAACCAAACAATACATACTGCTTTATCCTGGTGGTGCACGTGAGGCCCTTCACCGTAAGGTCTGCGGCTACCTCTTCATTTCCTCATATGTTTTATAATTTCATGCTCCAAATTTGTCATATAATCTTTGTTATGTTTTTGTGTTTCTCAGGGTGAAGTTCACAAGTTATTTTGGCCTGAACAACAAGAATTTGTAAGGATGGCAGCGAAATTCGAAGCTACTATTGTACCTTTTGGATCTGTAGGGGAAGATGATATATCAGAAGTAAGAATTAGCTTTGTACTTTTATATATATTTTTTCTTTTTCTGAATCTTATGCTTAGTTGTTTATACTGTGACTACAGAAAAAGAAAAATTTAAGATTGCAATGTTTGAATAGACATTTAGTTTAAGAAAAGTGTGTGACTATTGATTAGATGTCAAGAACACCTTCGAGTGATGAAAAAGTGTAACAACATGAGTGCAAATCCCATTTTCTGCTGATGGATCAAATATTATCAAATTAATCATCAGTTACTACCATGTATCATTGATATCAATAGGCAGAGAGTTATTTTGGCTCAGTTAAATCTCAAAATTATTGACCCATTCTTGTACGCTGGCCTGTATTAAAGGTCTGATTTGATATGCCATGGACCGAATATATTAACCAAACCGAGGTGTTTCACTCATTTCCGTGAATGTATGTTATTCTAATCGCCAAGACATTTACAGATGATCATGGATTATGACGATATGATGAAAATTCCTGAACTCAAGAAACATCTACAGGAGCTTAATGAGAAATCTATTAATTTGAGGTAAATCTAAACGTATTTTTATGTTATGTTTTCGTCTTGTAAGAACTGATTTCTCAAGCAGTTTAAGTGAAATGCATAACTATTCTATTTTTTAAAATGATAGTATTAACTATCATTTGAGAAAAGCGATATGCATAATCTGCTATACATTAAAAAAAAAAAAAAAAAAAAAAAAAAAAAAAAAAAAAGAATAGCGAGCTTCTCAATGTTCGACTCATTTGACTCATTTGGTAAACAGGAAAGATCAGGAAGGGGAGGTTGCTAACCAGTATCCTCATCTTCCATTCGTTACACCGAAAGTACCTGGTCGGTTTTACTATCTATTTGGAAAACCCATAAAAACAAAGGGAATGGAGAAGATTTTGAACGATAAAGAGATTTCGCAGGCATTGTACTTACAAATAAAGCGTGAAGTAGAAAAGAATATCACATATCTCATTAACAAGCGAGAGGAGGATCCTTATCGATGTGTCTTCAAGAGGCTTGTGTATCAGGTCAAAACAGGCACTCCTTGGGACCAAGTTCCAACATTTGAACCTTGAAAACGTTTCACAATTGTTCGAATTATGTATTTGATAGTTCCACCACATGGAGAAATATGCTTTATGTTCTACATGGAAGATGTAAATTTATACAACTAATGTGGTACTTAATACGCTTTCGCTTCAATAATAGTTGTGAATTGAATTGGTTCACTTATCATGATTTATCAAACGCATGCATGTTTGAACGTTTGTTTTTCCTTGATTAAAGGGTTCTTTTCCCCCCTACATGCATGCCACCCAGAATTTACACATAAAATGATGCTGAAACAAGGTAATTTCGACGCTCAGCTTGCATACACTGATATCTATATATCATTTTGTAATGAGGTAATAATAGGTTATTATTGCTGATTGCTGCTCATTATAAACGTCTTTAGAATGGATAACTAGTGAAAATTAAAACACAAGTTGGTTATTTGACTTTATAAAGTTGATGTTTCAAACATAGTTTCAATCTCTTTTTTAGCACCCATCATCAAAAGTCAAAACACGATTATTGGTAGCTTTCGTTTAATATGATATCATGTAAAGTGAAAGAGCTTCTAAGCAAGACAATATCACACTTCTAGCTGAGCAATGATACTAGCGAACACTTGGTAGCCTTGGCACATGTCAGAAAGAAGGCAATACTCATTTTTCGCATGGTATGTGGCCATCAAACCTGCCCAAACAAAACCATGCAGAAACGTTTTAGATAATGATTAGCGCATGAACATTTTTAACCCACATTATTAGAACTCTTCGACCGTTAGTAAAATGTCAACTAACCCTATATTTTTATGCGGTTAAAACTATCTTTCAGAATAGATGCAACAGCAGAGCATTCAGAATTTGAATTAGAGTGCAAGTTCGACCCATCTACTTAAAAATGGGTTGATTTGTGTTATATTATATATCTAACGGGGTAAAAAATTAAAAAATTAGCTTAAAAAACGAGTCTTAGACTCACTAATACTATGTTTTCGAGTTTTAGATTAAATATAAAAAAAGAAAAAAAATTAGTAAAGGAAATATCATGATTGTGCATTTCTCCAGTTTAAATAAAGCAAAATAATAGACAAATGCTACTAAGTTGGACAGAAATGGAAGAAAAGTAGTGTGTTTTACAACTGTGCCTCTGCTATGTCATTTTTGGTGATTCTAAAATTTTCTAAATAGAACATTTTGTCATTTAAAAGAGTTCCAGAAGGAGAACACCCTCAAATCCCCTTCCTTTTCTCCACGTTTCTCTCCCAAATACTCGAGAACAAGAACTTCTATATTTTTACTCCCCTTTCATTCTTTCTTTCCAATATAAAAGTCGAGAAGACAATAATGTACAAAATTTCTTTTTTGTTTTTATTTTGGACAAAGAGTAACGCTCATCAACCAACCCAACCCGACCTGTTTCAGTCAGTAACAAGTAATTACTAGTTTTGATCCGTTACCCTACCAACCTGCCCCTTTTTCCAACGCCACTTTAGTTCTAACCACACAATTGTCGCGAAATTGTGACAACCATTAATGAAAATCATGTGCTAAAGAGCAGGTTTTGAGTTTAGTAGCATTATTGTATTCTGCATTTGTTTCTTATCAAGAGAAGTAGAAACATACCATAGCCTGCAGTTTGAACATCAAAACCTTCATCCTGTTTACAGTAACCAGGTTCATAGAGTTAAAAAGTTAGAATAAGAGAGAATAATCCACATTTTGAACAGAAAAAAGGGGGAATTTGTTCTCACTTGTAGTTCTCGTATAAGTGGCAAGGTCCCAGTTATGGAGTATGGTTTCACATGCCCAACAGCTTCTTTAGTAGCTTGGCACAACACGTGGAAGCCACGTGACTCAAGGTTACATGCAACTCCAGATGACGCCTCATCAAATGAAATTTCAATTCTGATATTAACAAACTTTATAGTTAATCCATAAAAGAAAGGAAAGATTGGTAATTTATAGTCACATACTTGTTTCAAACAGGTCAAATAAAATTTTTGCTAATTAGGAAACGGGTCAAACAGGTTGAACATTGTAGAAAGTGTATTTATAATGCATAAACCTCCTAAATCATTTTATTCTCAATATTACATATTATCGTAATACGATACTTATGGTGATAATATTTGGCACTAATAATAAAGCTTAAATCTGTTGACAAAAAGTGTTTGGCGTCAGCCAACCTGCCCTGAAGATTTAACTGATTACCAGTTTGACCAGTCACCCAACCCGCTTGGCCTGCCTAATTTTCCATCTCTAATTGATATAAGGAAACGATCACATACCTCCCTCTAAGGTTTTCATCAGGTAGAGTGTATTTTGACACCGGTCCCCTGGTAGGAAGCTTCTCTATATTTGCATTTAAATCTTCAACATATTCATTTAGCTTCTTAATCACATCTGGCACGCTGAAACGGTATTAATATGTTAAATATAAACGAAATATAACATAAAACAGAGCCGAAGACCTCATTACATAAAGTAAATAACCAAAATGTCATTCATCAATCAACTTACTCGTAAAATGGAGTTAACCTAACATCTCCTGAAATTGTGCATTCAAAAGGAATTTGATTGATCCCACCTCCTGGATCTGTAATATTTAATAAAATAATTAAATGAATATTCAAAATAAGGTTCAATCATAACTCAATTTATTTTTCCTTCTTTAGAACTTACAGGTCCACTGAGTTGGTTTCATAGTTGAAGGTGTTGCAAAATCATAAACTTGTTCTTTAGGATGAGGAGGGAAATCTTTGTAAAACCTTGTTTGGATCTCCTTGAGTGCCTCCATCGCTAGCTCAAAAGGATTAATAGCCTACCAAGTTTAGAAAAGGAGTCAACAATGAAGAAGGTGAATTTGATAAAAAGCAAGTTACTTGAAGTTAAGCTAATGAAGTTGTCTATTTAGTACCGATAAAAGCCAGATTTGGTGATTACTGTTTCAATTTATTTAAGATACTAAATATCGTAGTGACCCTTCCGTGTATACCCTTCTGTATATGCATAAGTGAATGAAATGTTTAATAAGAATGTATAAAACAGATGCTTATCACTTTGGTTGAGTGTCATCATTGTTTGTGAAATTATCAATCTGCTAGGAGTATGCTTGTCTTGCCAGTACTTACCCTCAGACAACTATAAGGATATATGTCAGTTCTTTTCTTTGGCGTATACTTATATTATATTCGTTTGTGATTTAATCTTTACGATAAGTGTCTATCTTAATTGTAATTTCGAATAAATTATATATGAGGTACCTTATGTGCTAGACCACTGTGGAAAAGCTTTCCTGTAACATGAAGCTTCCATGGAATCGCTCCACCAGTACCAATGCATGGTTGTTTATCTGCTGTGTCGATCCAATACCTGTTTAGTAACAATGGGAAAAAAATAAATTAATTACAGGCTAAGGGCTTGTTAGTTAAACTGTATGAATATGGCTAACGGGTGATTGACACATTCTGTCTAGAATAAGTGGTAAATTAGAATTTATTTTGAAAAAACAGGTCACACAAGATCTAAAGGAATTGCGAGAAAAACTGATTAAGGAATTTCAAACCCCTAATGCTATAAAAAAATGAATTCACGTAGGTTTATATGTCCCAAACAAACAACCCCATATTACTTACAATAAAATAACATGTTTAATCACTAAGCAACTAAGTAAAAAACAACACCACCTACCATGACTATTGCAATGAACTAATATTAAGCTGCAAATCATATCTATTGATACCACCAAAATCACCATAACTTCGTTTGTTAGAAATAACACGATTTAATGCCTAGTTTCTCTCTCCGAATCACTTATCTCTCAGAATATGAACAAAAAAGTTGCATTTGATGGCGTCCATGTCTGTTAATAATTTGCAAACAAACATAGAAGTAATAGAACTGTGAAAAATATCGTAATAATTTACTCCAGTAATACTATATTGCGGGGAGATTCAATAGAAACAATCAAATCATCATAATTTTTTTCTTAGAAAATACATCTAAGTTATTTCTCATAGTTAGTATAATTTATGTCATTGCGTTGTTCTATTCTAGAGTTGATTACATAGACTAATATCACTGCATGATGATTTGGAAAAGAAAAAAAATTGACTTACAAAGGTCCATTCTTTAACTTATCAAGAAGTCCATCTTTAACAAGTGCATCAACACCAACTCCTGGAATGGAAGAGTTCTCTTCACTTGCAATGAAGACGGCAACCACAGTTGATTTAAGTTTTGGCTTTGTTTCACCGAGCTTCTTCATGAGCTCAGTAACGAGAGCAACATGTCCTAAACAATCAGTTGTTCCACGCCCTCGAAGTTTGTCTCCATCAATGCTCATCGTAAATGGATCAAAATCCTACATGTCATATCAATGAACACAAATCTAGTTAGTCTAACCATACTTGTTTCTAGTTATGCAAGGGATTTTTAAATTTGTCAGACATAATCTCATATAAAATTGTAATGATAATGATTAAATACACAATTTTAACATAATACTTAAAAAATTGCAATTTTCATAAGAATAACCTGTGTTAGATTAACGCACCCTAGTCCTTAGATATTTAATACAACCCCAATTCTAAGGAATCTCTTTCCTTCAACTTTACATTAGATAAAACTTAAATTATTTCAATAATGTGATCAGAGTCATATCATATGCTTAGATTTAATCTGAGTAAACCTTAATCAAGCAATTAAAATAAACTTGATTCACCATTCCGAATAAATGACTGAGCACGAACAACAAAACACACACAGATAGATAGATAGATAAAACAAACCGATTCATCTACTCAAAAAGTTTTTCGAGTAAAACTTAGATCACAGCAAAAACATCTAATTCAACTTCAAATTTCAATAATCTTCTGAGATTATACAGGAAGAGATGGAATAAATTAACCGACACCAAATTCACATTAAAGAGGGTGTTGAAAGAGCTTATTTTTTTCTTATGCTGACAAGTAGATAAGCAGCTTAAAATAAGCAATTCAGAATTTGGAAATGTTAAATCTTGTAAAAAAAATGAAAACTAGACATGAAAAAGGTGGTAATTGGTTCAAAGTGTCAAAATAGTCTATTTTAATCACCAGTAACATGAGGGTAAGAAAGTAATTTTTATTTCATATCAAATAAGCACTTTGAAATTAGCAGCTCAACATACTTATTAAAAACGGCTTATTTTACCCCGAAATAAATGGATAACAGTTACCTTGTGAGTAGGAACAAAAAAGAGCAACCCTGAACAATATATAAATCAAAACCAAAAACAAAACTATTACACATTTAAAGGGATTCCATTAACAGAATAAGCAAATCCAAAAGTTCTTCATTATAAGCAAGTGAACTTGACCCATTATTCTTTATCGTCTATCAAACTTTTTTTTTCCTATCAAATGTATGGACTTTTAATATTGCATATTGTGTCTGTGTATCATTAAGTTGCAAGTTCGATACATCTGCAAATGAATATCCATTCAAATGTATCAAACTTTAAGCGTAATGATACACTATAGGATAAACTAAAAGTTGGAACAAAAAAAAGTTTAATACACACAAAAGAGTAATTGGTCTAGCTCCATATATTTTCAAATGATTATCACATTGACATTCAATCACACCCAAAAACAGCTAAATCATATAAAAAAGTATCTAATGAAATCATATATATGTATATATATATATATATATATATATATATATATATATATTATATATATATATATATATTAAAAAAAAAAAAAAAAACAAAACAAAACAAAAAGGGAACAAACCCAATCTTGGGGATTAGCAGTAACAACATCCATATGCATTCCAACAAACGACAAAATCTTTCCATCTTCAGTACCAGGATACTCCACAATCAGATTCCCTCTGTTTGGTTTATATGCCACGTGGTTTATAACAAGTGGGCCCCCACCTGTTTTAGTACTGTACGGTAGAAGCACATCAAGTACATGTTTCACGATCCTGTCTTCTTCTGGGATGAGTTCTGGCGGGTTGTTTTGTACATGTTTTGATTCGGATATTAGTTTTGATAAAAGGGTTGTGAATGATTCTTTGTTTAAGGACCCAACTGTTTCTTTTATCACTGAAGATGACATTGTTGCAGATGGAACAAGAACAAGAACAAGAACAAGAGTGTGTGTTAAGTTTTTAGAAGGGTTTTTATTCTCTTTAGAGTACACGGATGCACTTTTAGAGTTTAGATGAGTGCACGCATTACTGTTTCTCATCATTTTTCTTTCTGATCCAAATAACCATCTTTTATATAATAAGAGAACTCATTTTTCTTGAAATCGAGGGATTCGATTAATGAATTAGAGGGCTCGGTTTTGAAAACGAGCCCTCTCATTCGTTAATTGGGTTTCTAATTGAGAGAGTCGGCACGTTATATGTGTTTTCTAAAAGCCTCCCCAAACATAGACGTGTCGAAAGCGTGAATAAAAAAACCTTTGACGAACCGGGTGTGTTTTCTCAAACTTTGGTGTCGTGGGACTCTTTCGCGTATCAGAGACGTGTTTCCAAATATATGATAGGCACCTTCTAGAAGGTTTTAAAATCGATGGTTATCTTCTCCGATATCTTTTCTATACTTGAATTGCGTTATCTATTGGGCCGCCGTTGTGAAACCCTAATCCTGAACCTATATATACTCGCCCAATGTGGCTGCTTATCGTTCATTAGTCTTCTAACCCTTTTGTCTTCGTTTTCTTATCGCAGGTAAAACTATGTTGATCATGCCGCTTTCAGATATCGATGGCACGAATGGTAAGTGCAACATTAAGGTAAAAGTCGTTACTATTTGGAACCAGTATTTTGGTGTTAGTAAGGAATCTAAAGTTGTTGGTGTTGATATGATTCTGATGGACGAACAGGTATAATTATTTGTTTATAGGCAAAATATTTTTTTTGTATTCATATACATGCTCTAAATATTTACGTTTATAATATGTTTTACATAATAGGGTACCAAGATCCATGCGACCATTGGTAATTTAGTGGTTTCTGATTTCCAATTCCTCATTCGCCAGGATGATACTCCCTTTATATCAAACTTCACTGTTAAAAGTAATACAGACATGCTTAGACTAACTTCTCATGCATGCAAAATCTACTTTGGTAAAAAAAAATGTTTGACGATGTTCTTATTTTGCTGATATACAAGAGCCTTTGGACTTTCTGTCTTTTGAAAATTTTTTAGGGCACAGGAATGATCCAAAGTGTTCCTTTGGTAAGGTTTTTTTCTTGTTTTTTAAATGGAGTTTTGGTTTGTGTATCAGAATTATATGTATTTCTTATATAATATTGCATATGATTTATCTTTTTTTTGATGTTATTTTTAGTATCATAATTAAATTAAAAGTGTTTCTTATACAGTATTGAATATGTTTTATCTTTATTAGATGTTATTGGTCAGTTGGTCGAGAACAACAACATGAAGATTATAGATCCTGATGATAAACCTAAACATTATTTGGAGTTCAAGCTACAAGATCTTAGGTTATTTACAATGTTTATCGTTATTTTTTAAATATTACTAATGTTGGCAAATGCATATTTTGGAACGACATAGGTTTTATCAATAATTTTATATTTTTTTGTTCAGTGGTGTAAGAGTCCCATGCACAATTTGGAATGACCTGGCTGTTCAACTACATGACTTTATCAAGGCGAATGCCACATCAAAAGATCCTATAATCATGCTTATCGTTATGGCAAAACAAAGCATGTGGAACTGTAAGTAATTTAATTGTTAATTGTTAAATTGTTCATCAAGATATAAGCAAGCGAACTAAAATATTTAATTACATGTAGGTGCTTCACAAGTTTCAAATTGTTTTGTTGGAACGAGAATGTCTATAAATGATTAATCAAACCCACATATTAAAGAATTAAAAAAGAAGTAATCGTATGCATAAATATAATTATTTGTATCATTTTATAAGTTTGAGAAAACAATTGTGTTAAAAGTTTTTGTTTTTAAAATAGATTGCTAAGTTCTTATATTGCTAAATCTGGGGATACAAAGGTAGTTTTATCTACAGACTCAGTTGTAAGACAACCAGCTGAGTTCTATTTACAATTTTCATGTAAAAGTATTGAGGAAGTTTATGATATTCAAGAGGTAATTACAAGTTTTGTTTTTAATTGTTTATTATGTATTTTGTATTATATTTTTTCTTGAAATATCTTTTTTGTTTCTTTTTTTCTCTTTGTTTTGTTTCTACCCAGCAAAGTGGATGTGTTGTTGTTGGAAACGTTTTGAAGATTGTAATTGTCCAAGGATGGTATTACATGACGTGTACTGTTTGTAAAAGTATTGTCAAAACATTTTCCAATACAGAAAATGGAAGGAATTATTGTGAGGGTTGTGCTACGCAAACCATAATTTATCCAAGGTATGAAAAATACAATTAATTAAAAGGAACTTATAATAATAAAAACACTAACAATGTAAAACGTTTGTTTACATAGGATCAAAGTTCAAATACGTGTTCAAGATGACACTGGTTCGGCTACTTTAAGTTTGTTTCAACAAGATGTTTGCAAGCTTACTGGAAAATCACAAGCGTATCTCATGTCAAAAATTGACAAGGTTATATAATTAACAAGGTTATATAACTAAAGGGAACTTATAATAATAAAAACACTAACAATGTAAAACGTTTTTTTACATAGGATCAAAGTTCAAATACGTGTTTAAGATGACACCGGTTCGGCTACTTTAAGTTTGTTTCAACAAGATGTTTGCAAGCTTACTGGAAAATCACAAGCGTATCTCATGTCAAAAATTGACAAAGTTATATAATTATCCAAAGTATAATTATAAATGTATTTATTTATTAAAAGTAATAAATAACATTTAGCATGGGTATGTTTAAATACAGGATTTGCCAATGGATACTTATCCAGAAGATTTGGATATTATGGTTGGGAAACAATGTGCGTTTAAGATACAAGTTTCTCATTACAACTTGAATAATAATTATCATGCATTCACGGTTAACAAATTAACCAAAGATAAATCAATTATAAAAGAACTCACATCAAAACAACGAGAAGAAGAGGTATTTATATATGTTTTGAATTTTGATATAATTGTTTTTTTAAAAAACATTATTTTATGTTCAAAATTTATCTTTATTCAGGTTCAGGACGAAGTTGATGTTGTAGGAACATTCGAGGAAGAAGATGTTGAAATTACAGCATCAATTGACGAAGAGGAGGTTGAACCACCATCATCAAGTGGCAGCAAGTGTAAGACGAAAACACCTCCGAAGCGTGGTGGGAAAAAAACAGCAAAAACCGAATAAGATGATTAAGTTTTATATTTTAAACAATTATATTACGGATTTTTTTTTTTATTTGCGTTTTAGAATTACACATGTTTCTTATACTATAATTTGTTTTTAATATTATGGATTTGTTTGTTTTTGTGTATCAGAATTACAAATGGTTCTTATATGATAATTTGATTCTAATATGGTTTCAAAATGCAAACGTGGTTTCTCATTTGCACCCAGTTGTTTTTGCATATTTGAAATTAGTTTTTGGTATATCTTTTATATAATAAGATAACTCATTTTTCTTGAAATCGAGGGATTTGATTAACGAATGACAACCATAACGATTAGTTTTTTAATTGTGTTTTGGTTTGCATATCATAATTACATGTATTTCTTATAATATAATTTGTTTTCAAATGGTTTGGTAAAACAAACGTCGTTTCTCATTCGTACTAGTTATAAACATATATGTCGTTGCAACATTCCATGGTTTCGAATTACAAATGTGTTTCTCATTCGCACCCCGTTGTAAATGCATATCTGAAATTAGTATTTGGTATATTATAGATTAACAACCATAACGATCAGTTTTCGAATTGTGTTTTGGTTTGCATATCAGAATTACATGTGTTTGTTATACTATACTTTGTTTTTCATATGGTTTGGTAATACAAACTTCGTTTCTCATTCGCACCTGTTGATAAATGTTAGGAATTAAATTTTCAAGACTTGGTTTTGTCAAAGAAGAGTTAGTACTGCTGAAGAATAACACTAACAGTACTAATGGAGTTAGTACTGCTAGTGTAAATATTAGTACTGCCAGAGTTAAAGTTGAAGACTGTTGAAGATATAACTAACAGTACTAACTGGCTGAGTTAGTACTGCTAGTATAGAAGTTGATATTGCTAGACTGCATGAAGACTGAAGATGATACTGCTTATGAAGACGTGTAAAAGGATAAGTATAGAATAGATTTTGTGTATGATATTCTGCATGTTTAGAATATCATACTTATCTTGTAAATGACTCCTTGTGCTATAAAAGGAGGTTCTAGGTTAGATGATTATATACGTATATTTTGTTAAGCTTCAAGGTTTGTAACCCTAGTGATAAGCAAGATCACTCATTAATAATATTGAAGTGTTTGGTGATATCTTTGTTCATATAAACTGTTCATACAATTACTGTTTCATTGATAAAATCTTATAAGTATCAAGTAGTAGATTCCGCGTACTATATGATATATACTCAAAGTATCCTCAACACAAGTCACGTGTGTTTAGATCCTCTCAAGTGGTATTAGAGCCAGGTTTTTGATACTTTGATTTAGAAGATACTTTTCAGAAGAACTCTTTATTTCCTATAAAGATGATGGACATGGAGACTACTCAGACCAACACTGCTGCCAAGTTTCCTATGCTCAAGCAGAATGACTTCGAGATGTAGAGGCTTAGGATTGAATAATACTTCCAAGTCCAAGATTATGCACTTTGGGAAATCATAGAGGATTGGAACTCCTTCAAACCATCAATAACTGAAACAACAGTTGATCGTCAAAAGGTTACAACTGTGAACACTTCTCCTTTTACTGCATAAGAAAGGTTGAACAAGCAAGGGGTATGGGAACAAGCCAGAAGCTAGGAAGGCTGTGGAAGTGGAAGAGTCTTCTTCCAAGGCAATGGTTGCTATTGATGGTCTCGGTTATGATTGGAGCTTCATGGCTGATGAGGAAGAAGCACCAACTGAGTTGGCACTGATGGCATTTTCTGACTTAGAGGTACATTCAGTAAAAAGTTGTTCTAAATCTTGTTCTGCTTTAAAAGATTATGAAACACTTCAGAAGCATTATGATGAATAAAGAGTAGAGTTAAGCCAAACTAATTATAATTTAGCAAATCATAAAAGAGGTTTAGTTGTCTTAGAAGAACAAATTTTGTTTTATAAGAAAAATGAGTATGTCTTTTCTGAAGATATAGTTGTGCTTAAAAGAGATATGATTCATAAAGATGCTGAGATAAGTGTACTTAGAGCTAAGTTGGAAAAGATTAAGAAAGCAAAAGATAACATATAGTTAAGTGTAGACACTCTAGAATATGCATCTAAAGGAGTTAATAAGATCATTGAGTGTCAACTGGTTAATAAAGCTAAGTCAGGGTTAGGATACAAAACATGTCCACCTCTACATAGAGGAGTGCCTTCACCCCCAGGTATTGACTTAGAACACACAGGTTTAGCTAAATTTCTAGAGCCAAAATTTGAATATGGATCTAAGGCTAAGGAAAGTGTTAGTTAAAATAAACCTGATGAGGTAAATGCATCTTTTGAGAGTGCCAGTGACACATCTCTTGTTGAGAAAAAGGTGTCAGATGATAAGAGTAACTCAGATGCTCCAATTATTGAAGATTGAAAATCTGATGATGAGGATCAGGTTGAGTCTAAACCTGAATTAGAAAAGCAAAAAGAAATAGCTATTCCTAAGGTGGTTAAGATAGAAACTGTTACACCTAGAAAACAAGTAAAACAAGCTAGACCAACAGTTAGATATGCTGAGTTGTATAGGTCCACAAACAGGTCTCAATGCCCTAGGGGAAACCAGAGAAACTGGAACAATCTTAAGTCCCAACAACTAGGCAATGAGTTTGTCATGTACAATAAGGCTTGCTATTTTTGTGGTAGCTTTGATCACTTGCAGGCTTTTTGCAACAACCATCATGTGAAAAGGATGGTTAATGGGAATACAAGGGTGCATGAGAATACAAATGAAAGGGTGAACATAAACAATTTTTCAAGAAAAACTCACTCTAATGTTAACAGTAATATGACTCCGAGAGCAATTTTGATGAAGTCTGGCCTTAAACCAGTTTGTATTGCTAGACAAGCAGTTAGTACTGCCAGACCAATTAAGACAGTTTACCAAAAAAAAAAAAAAAACAGTTTCAAGTGCTAATTTCACTTCAAGTTTTTCTAAAATAGCACAAAAAACTGTGAACAGGCTTCTTTATAAGAAAGCAGTGTTTCATAACAAATTTTGGGATCAAAATGTTAAAACTGCTAGGCCAGCAATTTTCTATTGTTAGGCCAGCAGTTAGTACTGCTAGGCCAAGAAACACTACTAGGGAAAATGGGGGAAATGTTGTTAAGGCCTCAGCATGTTGGGTATGGAGACCTATCAAACCCAATGGTGCATCAATTACAATGAAGAAATATGATTACATTGATGCACGAGGCATATCCAAATCAGTAATGGCTTAGGTCCCCAAAGGAAACTAATTTTCTTTATTGTATCTGCAGGGACATCCATAACAAGATGATGAAGAAGATCAAGGATATGCTGATAGTGGATGCTCTAGGCACATGACTGGGAACATGTCCTACCTCTCAGACTTTACACCTATGGATGGAGGATATGTTACCTTTGGGGGAGGAATTGGTGGCAGAATTACTGGTAAAGGTACTTTAAAAACTGGTAAACTTGACTTTGAATATGTGTATTTTGTGCAGGAACTCAAGTATAATCTCTTTAGTGTCTCACAAATGTGTGACCAAAAGAACAAAGTTCTTTTTATAGACACTGAATGTCTTGTTCTTTCTCCAGAATTTAAGTTACCTGATGAAAGTCAAGTACTACTTAAAGTTTTTAGAAAGGGCAATATGTACAGTGTTGACATAAAGAAAATTGTTCCTAAAGAGGCTATAACTTGTCTTGTAGCAAAAGCCGCATTGGATGAGTCAATTATTTGGCATAGGAGACTTGGTCATGTTAACTTTAAAACCATAAATAAGATTGTTAAAGATGGTTTGGTAAGAGGCTTTCCTCAAAAATGTTTTGAAAATGACCAAACTTGTGTTGCCTGTCTCAAAGGCAAACAACACAAAGCTTCTTGTAAGCCCGAGACCCAGAACTCTATTACTCAACCATTATTTATGCTGCATATGGACTTGTTTGGCCCTACTTCTGTGAGTAGTATACAACATAAGAAGTACTGTCTTGTGGTAACTGATGATTATAGCAGGTTCACATGGGTTTTTTTTCTAGGATCTAAGGATATAGCAAGTAGCATTCTTAAGACTTTTATAACTGAAATAGAAAACCTAGTTGATAAGAAAGTGAAAATCATCAGATGTGACAATGGGACAGAATTTAAGAATAGAGTTTTGGATGAATTTTGTAGAGAAAAAGGTATTAAGAGAGTTTAGTGTAGCTAGAACTCCTCAGCAAAATGGGTTTGCTGAAAGGAGGAATAAGACACTAATAGAGGCTGCTAAGACCATGTTAGCTGATTCTAAGCTGCCTATTACTTTTTGGGTTGAAGCAATTAATACTGCTTTTTATGTGCAAAACAGGGTTTTAGTGGTCAAATCTCACGACAAGACACCATATGAACTCTTTAGAGGTAGAACACCTGCTTTAGGTTTTCTAAGACCATTTGGATGTCATGTCACTATTCTCAATACCTTAGATTATTTGGAAAAATTTGATGAAAAGTTAGATGAGGGTTTCTTTGTTGGGTACTCATTAAACAGCAAAGCACTTAGGGTATACAACATAAGAACCAGGAAAGAAGAAGAAAACCTGCATGTCCAGTTTTTAGAGAATAAGGCTAATGTTGCAGGTGATGGTCCAAAATGGCTGTTTAATCTTGATACTCTAACAAAATCTATGAACTATGTACCAGTTGTTGCAGGAACAAATTCTAATGATTTTGCAGGTTCAGAAGATAGTGTTGATACAGGTGAACCATGCATGGAAAAAGAGAATGATCAAGATCACATTCTGATGCCAATTTGGAATAGTGTTGATTCATCTTCAAAGGATGCTGAACCTTCTAATGATGCAAACAAGAAGGGTTTTAAAGATGGAAACAAAGAAAGTGGTGTTAAAGAACAAGAGAATCCAGAAGACAGTACAAATGGAGTTTGTACTGTTGAGCCAAATGTTAGTACTGCTGGGCAAAATGATAATACTACTAGCCCACCAGTTACTACTGCTGATGATCTCTCTGAGGATGAAGTGGATTTTAATAACATGCCACTCACTTATCCAGTTCCTACAACTCCACACACAAGAGTTCACAAGAATCACTCCCTGGAGAATGTGATTGGAGATATAGCCGTTGAGAAAATTATGGTCAATTACCTTACTTAAGGGTTTCCTAAATTGGATATTTTTTTACTTTTAATCTACTTTATTCACATTCTTCAATCTAAAGAAATCTTTTATTGAAGTCAGTCCAATAGAAACCCTAAGTATTCCTTTATAATATCTCAATTCGCTTTTCTCAATATACTTTCTTACCTAATAAATCATATCCCAGCAGTCAAATCAAACTTTTACTGAAAGTAATGGCGAATTTAGCTTTTGTCGACAAACATAACATGGTGGCGTATTTGGAGAAAACAGAGGAAGGTGTACACTTCCATCGATAGTATATTTTCTAAATTCTATCCATATAAGGTATGCTTTAACTCTCAACCCTACTATCTATGTCTCCCAAATCAAACAGTTTTGGCAGACCGTTACTGTCAATACTATTGAAACTGGAGACAAAGAATTAGTTGCAACAGTTGATGGCAAGACCATCACTCTTACTGAAACATCTATTAGGAGGCATCTCCATCTAGCAGATGACAATGGTATTAGTGATTTGCCTAACACTGAAATTTTTCAAAATCTATCCAGAATGGGGTATAACACCACTTCTCAAACATTAACTTTTCAAAAAGGATGTTTTGCCCCACAATGGAGCTTTTTCATACATAACATTCTTCATTGTATGAGTCCTAAGAAAACCTCATGAGAACAGTTCAGTATCAATATTGCAACTGCTCTCATATGCTTATCAACTAATAGGACTTATAATTTTTCAAAACTGATTTTTGAAAGTATGGTAAAAAATGTGGATAACAAATCCAAGTTTTTAACGTATCCACGTTTTATTCAAATGATTTTGAATATGAGAAAAAGCCTACTTCTACCTCATCAAAATGTTTATCCAAATCCAACCCTTTCTCAAAAATTATTTAGTACCATGAGGATGGCCTCAAAGGGTTATAGTGGGGTAGAAGTACCACTTTTTGATACTATGTTGCAGGTATAGGGTGAAGGATCAACTACCCCAGTTGAATCCCAACACACACCTACAAGTTCATCTCAAACATCAGCCTCACAACCAATTTCATCACCAACTAGGAGTTTATCCAGAGAGGGCTCTAGTGTACCTCAGCACAGAGTTCCTACCACACCCCTAGTAGCAGATGAGGCTGTCCATGGCAGTATAGGAAGGTAGGAAGGGCTGCTCCTACTGTCTCAGGCTTAGAAGCTAGGCAGGACAGGGATAACATACCTAAGTGTCACAACTCGTAATTTCAGGTCTTTTTTCAAGCTTTGAAATTTCACTATTCATCTCGGGAATTTACTATTCACCAATCACTATTCATCATTTCACTATTCATCGTTTTTGAAGTCAGTTTGAGACTTTGAAATGTTTTCAAAAATTTTACTATTCATGAAACACTATTCATTCCCGAAGGGAAATCACTATTCATAGTCATCATTCATAATTTTGTAAACTAGGTTTACGGGTATTCAAATTCGCGTAACCAGTATGGTTTAGCTGCGTATTCATGCATTATCAGTAAGGACACGTCATATAGACTAGAGTAGCCTA
The DNA here is from genome assembly GCA_021014915.2 of Artemisia tridentata subsp. tridentata. Lineage (NCBI taxonomy): Eukaryota > Viridiplantae > Streptophyta > Magnoliopsida > Asterales > Asteraceae > Artemisia > Artemisia tridentata. Next base: position 219,879,544 of record CP139502.1, on the reverse strand, counting down.
CATATCATCAGTAACGTCATTATCATATTAAGTCATGCACGAGTTTGTGTGATTTTCATTAACGTATGTTCATTTATTAAACGTTACCACTCAGTCTTTACTACTATCATTATACCCCCTACTCCCGACTATGCTCCTAATATATTTTCATGCTAATTATAATGATATAAAGATTATATTATTACTTTACCCGGTGTTTTTAAATCAATCGCTATATTTTTTCGTTTGACGCTTATAACTCCGTCGATTTACGTAATTTCAATCCGATAATTATTTTAACCCCCGATTCTTGCAAGGAATATGATTTTTCAATTTTTACAACTTCGTCGTATTTTATTTTACCTCGTCACAATTTATTTTTAGTTAACCCGGTACCCGATAACACCTGATGTATACCCAAACAAACTAATACATACTAATTGGGGGGGGGGGGTGACAAGGCTTTAATTAGCCAACTTCTCACCTTTTTCTCCATGTGATGCCGCCCCCTTTTCCCTAATAAGCCAAGAATTCTTAATTTGCTAGACAAATCCAATTAATGCCATTAGTACACGTGTTCCCTAATTTATTTTCATAACATTACACATACAAATTCAACTAGCTAAATCAAGAGATTTTCTCTCTTCGTTTTCTCCTTCCTTGCTCGGCCCAACCAAGAACACAAGAGAAGATCCATCAAATTTTCAATTTAAAGTCATAATCAAGTCTCATTTACCTTCCTTGTTAGGGTTTTGTGATAAAAACCCCAATGTTCTAAGCATTTTTCATCCATAACTCTTCCATAATTCAAGTAAGCTCAAGAACTTTTTTTGATCATCTCATACTTTCATTTTACCTATATATTGATGTATTATCAAGTTTTATTAGTAGCTAGTATGCAAAGTTTATGTTATACATACCACTTGTTACATATTTTTCTTTATAAACATAGATCTATGGATTTTTAGTATGATCATCATGAGATCCACCAAGGTTGGTGATGTTTAGGACCCCATGACACCCTAAGAAGGTGTATGGTAGGATTAGAGTACTTGTGGAGTTGATTTGAAGTGGTATGATCAAGTTTAGAACCAAGAAAATGAATATTTAACAATCTAAATAAGCTACTGTCCAAAAACGTAAAATCTGGAAAACTCAGTAACTCAGGGGATATTTTGGCCTTCATATTCAGAAAATACTGTCAAAAACAAAACCGTGGCCACTTGAATCACTAAAAACCAACTTACGATGAGAAAGTTGTGATTTTTCAAAGTTAGACGACGAAAACTAAAATTCTGAAAATTTAGTTGCTGTTCGCCGAGATTCAAAGGACAAAACGACGCATTAGACGTGATCTAGATGATCCGAACTACTGAGATTATGTTAGTTCATGTTCTTACGAACTTGTGGATATAAAGAACATAGAAAACGGGCTTGTAACGACCGAGATATACGCGTTTGAAGCCGACGATTCATAAACATATTTTGACAGCACTATATGAAAATATATTCTAAGTGTAAAAACTAGTATTTTTACAAGACACTACATTGATAGCCCATTTTCTAATTAACCAAGACGCGTTTGATCAAAAGTCAAATGAAACGACATTTAGATATTGTTACAAGGTTTTCAAAAACGTCAAGTATATGTTTTAACACTTAACGTACAATATTCCGCAACTAGTTTTGTGAGGCCATTTGGGCACATTTTCAAGTAATGGGAAATGCTATTCTTGCGACGAAAACACTATATTCGCCGTTAGACCACCAAAAGAGGATCGTAGAGTATTGTTTCAACATATTTACTCGAAAAGTAGTTTATAACTTAATGAGACGTCAAAAATGTATTTTTCGACGGTAAACGTTATTTTCAAAACTAACGAGTGGTATCGTTAACATACGTATTTGCATGTGTAGCATCATTTCATTGCTTACATTAGATACATCATTCATAATAGGTCACGGTTAGAGACTGAGCCTTATTTCATTATATCCATTGTTATCATTGTTGCTACCGCATCAGGTGAGTTCCATAGCCCCTACCTTTATATGTTTTGGATTACGTTTTGGGGGAGAATACATGCTCATTTTCATCTAAATGTATACTTGATTCACTTGATAGTGCCACTTGTTTAGTCAAACCATTATTTGCTCCACTTATGAATTTGTTATTCATTTGAATGTATTGTATATTCACTTGTATCACACTTAATTCTTTTTTTTACCGTTGGACCCAAGCACTTTAAACATTTATGCCTGCTTAACCGAATGAACCAGCACCAACACTATGTTCATACATGACAGAATGAACGGGTCACATAACCGAATGTACGGGTAACATGACAGAATGAACGGGTCACATGACAGAATGAACGGGTAACATGACAGAATGAACTGGTCACATAAGAGAATGAATTGGTCACGTAACCGAATGTACTGATCGAACTAAATGTATTTTAAATCATGGTCCACATATTACTTTTGTTCACATAAACCAGATCTCATTTAGCAGTGGGTTGTAAACACACAGGTTGCAAGTCTTGTATAGGCGGGGCTTGGAACTGGGTGGATTTACAATGCCTTTGCTAGGAAATCTTCATTCAAACGCATTACATTTTTCACTAAACTCTATGATCTCACCAACCTCGTGTTGACACTTTTAGCATGTATTTTCAGGTATAAGCAATAGCACGCTACTGGAGGCTTTTGGCAGGGCATGGCATGGTCATAGAAGACTCTGATAAACATTTGGGACCGTTTAACTTATTTAAAGACCTATTTCCGCACTACTTTTAACAATGTAAATTCAATACTTATTTAAACAATTTTATTCTAAATGATTGAGGTAAAAACCGTTCTTTGTACTTGTGTTGTGATACCAATTGAGTTGCACCCCAGCGACATGTATGCTTCCGCTAGACCCGATTTTAGGGATGTGACAGATCGGTATCAGAGCCTTGGCTATAGAGAACTGGGTGATTTTAAAACCTAGACTATAGCTACTTTCACGAAAACTTAACCCTATGACCGCCACGTGCCTGCCTGCCAAGCTGATGCCTCATTTGTGGTTTGTTGCTGACATATTTGATGATTATATCATATTATCAGATAGATTATACTCACTTATTCTCATTAATTACTATAGTTGTCTTTTATATAAGCATGCTCACATATCATACACGTCACAGCGCTACGCCTTTTCCTTGAGTAATTTCATCATTCGACCTCGAGTTTGGTTACTTGCCTTAGTCTTTCAGAACGTCTTTTCAAATGTGAAGGACATAGTGTTAGTATAACTGAGCTGAGTATTTCAGAATTCATTGAACCTCGGTAGAATATAGACTGGTCATCTATATTCGACCCGGGACAGTGGGGCATAGGCCGACCACCTATGCCCGACTCAGAGATGAATTTTGCAATACTGAGAACAGTTACAATTAGATTATGTCCGGGTTGCATTCCTACTCGATTTCTAAAGGTTTCAGAAATTCCTGTGTGTGTATTCAATCGTTGCATGAACATTCATATCTGCATCCAACACATTAGCACCACAATAATTTCTCGTCACAATACTTCTCTTTTAAATGAACCCTCGTACCTTTTGAAGGTCCTTTAAACGTTCTGATGACATCAAATAAGTACATTTTATTAGCATCATGTATCCTATGTATATTGCTTGTTTTGTATTATTTTATATGGGAATTGATACTTAATTGCCTACTTTTGTAATTCTCAGTTATAAACAAGCATTTGGTGATACTTAGCTATTATGGACATAAAATGGAGCAAAATGATCAAGATTGGAAAAGTCTGTTGAATTGAAGAGATTAAAGACCATTGCCTGACTTTGAAGCATACGCCGCATCTGATTTTATCATGCGTCGCATATGAAACTTTGGTCAACGAAGAAAAACCAATTTGTTCTACTCCAGATACGCCGCATCGGACCAATCCGATGCGCCGTATCGGCCATACACAATCGTTACCAAGAAATCAAGTGGAGATTAGAAGCTTAATGAAGAAGTCAAGATTACAAGTCGACACTTGAAGATGCTTTCGTATTTTGGCCATAAAATCTTCATCCGGACTCCGTTTTAGTTGATTCAAGCGGCCACGGAAAGAGAAAAAGGAGATCTACCTGTAACTGAAGGAGATGCGGCGCATCAAGTCTTTAGATGCGCCGTATTGGGAGATGCTCCATATCAGATTTATAGATGTGCCATATCGGGTCAGTTTCAAACTTGGAGGCTACGTTTACTTATAGATGCAGCGCATCTAACTCTCTAGATGCGCCGTATCGACCCAGATTTTAGAATCTATAAATACCGAACTCATTAACGAATTAGGGCATCATTGGGGACCCTCGGGATCATTCCCAGGCGTCTGTAAACGTCCCAAAATAGCAGAAGACTATATTGAAGATCCATTCCATCCACGAAGAACATCTCAAGCCAATTTACTTTGTTTAATCATTCGGTTAGCGTGTAGTTTTCATTATGATTTCTATCTTTTATGCTATGATTCAAACATTGTGTATTGTTACTGAGATTATGGGCTAACACCCTTAGGTGTTAGCCATGTTTATGAAGTTTTATTAGTTTTTATGATTTTGTCGATGTGTTTGCTTTGTTATTGGATTGGGTGCTTGTCGATAAAAACTCGTTTATTGCTTATAACTAGTAGAAGTCTATGTAACTAGGTTATGATCCTTATAACTTTAATTGATGTGACTTAACTACCTGTAATTGTGGTTGCTTAGGTTGAGTTATATGCGTGTTAACCCGAATCTCTATTAGGAATCATTGTTTGGCATAAACGGAACGTGTCTACAACCTAATAGGACTAGTAGCGTGTAATACCGAACTAGTTAGATGGTTTAAAGCAATAAGTTAGTATTGATGCTAGACGAGTCACTATGATCATGTCCTCTTTCCCACCACGATGGTAGGTTATTTAATCGTGACAGGATTAATAATTGGATTGGCGACAAAACAATTGAATGAATTAAAACAAGTAGACATAAGCATGCATAACTATAAAATGGATTAGACTTGGCTAACCCGTTCTTCCCTATTGATATCGATCTATTGTACTATCCTTAGTTTAGATATTTATTTTATTGCAATTAGTTTAATTAAAACACATAAAATCGTGATAGCCTCTCAGGCTAAAACCCCCAAAAATATTTACTTGCTTTCTAGGTTAGAATAGTTAGTTTAGTAATTAGAATACCTTTAGATCATCTTAGCTTCGCTCCTAGTAAACGACCCTTGCTTACCTAGAAACTATCTACATTGATCGGGTACACTGCTCGTGAGTGTTTAGAGTCTATAGGTTAGTTCGGCAATAAATAAATTTAAAACTTGGTTGATTTTTATAGACCTAAAAAAACACATCAAGTTTTTTGGCGCCGCTGCCGGGGAGTGATTGTTTTAATTTGATTTATTGGTATTTTAGTTTAGTTAGTTTTATTTTTTTCTGTGTGTTTTTTTGTTTCTGTGTTTCTGTCTCAGAAAGGCAATACGGCGTATCCTTGTCTGTGGATGCGGCGTATCTGTCTTATATCAATACGGCATATACAGGTCAATTGTATATGGCGTATTGACGTTCTGTGACCAATTTTTTTTTATCGTTTTTCTTTATTTTTGTTTGTTTAATTTTATTTTTCGTTTTAGTTTTTATTGTTTTTGTTTCGGTTACTGCTGTTCTTGGTTGTTTATCTTTCAGGTAATAATGATGATGGATAATCCGGACATAACTATGGAAGAATATCTTAGGCTTAACAATGAAAGATCCTTGAGCAATAAAAAGGTTTACGATTGGGAAAGAGCAAGATATGGTGCACAAGTCATCAATGATAAAGAACCCACGATGGAAGAGTACTTATTATCAAAGCAGGAAGAGTCAGGGAAAGAAAGAAAGACATTGCCATTTAGACACACTTGGACTTTATCCAATGATGATGATGAAGAAGAATCATACAATTTTGGTGCAATTAGGTTTCCGGCAATAGTTATTGATGATGTTATTTCTCCGGAAGTTGCCCAAGATGAAGAAGAGTCACAAGTGTTTGATTTGAATGAAAATCCGGCAATTGTTTACAAAGAAGCTTATTCATCCGAAAGTGCTTATGATGAAAATGAAGATGAATGTGGAACAATGGTGTATGGTGCTATTACTTGTGATTTTTCACCAGAGTTGGAAAATATATTCTCATCATATCAAAAACACCATGATGATATTCCATCGGATGAAGATAATGAGTATTCTAATATTGAAAGTTTTGATTGTATTGTGTACGATGCCATACCGCAATTGCCACAACAAAATGAAATATTCATGCGTGGAACAAATGAGCCAGATTATGACCCCACAAAGGATTTTGAAGAAATGTGGGATGACTTATTTGAGGCGGCTATTCGGGAAAAGGATGAAATTACAAGACCACTAGTTGAAGATGGAGACTCACAAGATGAATTGGAGTCACTTACAACAAAAAGTGGTACTAATTTATTTAATATTATTAATCCCGTTACTAATAATCTTGCTAGTTTTCCTAAACAGGTTGCAAAACGAAAGAATGATGAGGTGGAATTTACTACACCAACTAATGATGAATATAAAGCACATGTTATCAACCCATTTTTGGTTGAAATAGAAAAAGAATTCAAGGATGAGCTGATGGACACGACCATGATTGAAGAGGATAATTTCAATCCTATGAAGGATATAGAGGAACCCGAACTTTTACTCGCCAAAGACCCTTTCTCATCTTTTATGGAAGTCAAGGGACGCCTTACTACCAATAGAACAAACGAAGAAAAAGGGAGATTCATTGATCCTCAACATACTACTCTCTCACATGTAATGTTCATGTCATCCAATTTAACAACCAAACTGGGTAAGGTAATGAACGAAGTACACATATTGCCAAGGTATTATCTTTACATATTCTATCCATCTCTTGTAGCAAATTTACACCGTTATGGTGCTTATCGCTACTATCACCCACACTTGACCGCAAGTAGGGGGAAAAACACCCTATTGCCTAGTAAATAAGGGTGGAGTCAGGCTCGTGACTCTAACAAAAACAAGCGCTTCTTGGGAGGCAACCCATGCTTGTCTTTTATTTTGTTTTTAGTTTATTTTTATTTTCGTATTTCTGTCAGTTGGTCAATACGGCGCATGCACTTTTAGTGTATGCGGCGTATTAGTTATAGGAAGTTGATGCGGCGTATCCAATATTCCATGGATACGGCGCATCGACACTCTGGCCTGTAATTTCCCGTAGTTTTATTTTCCTAACCAATGATTAACGAGATGTTCTCGAGTCTATTTTTTTCTGTGGTCTCTATATATTTACAGGTCTGGACGAATGAAGATGTTGATGAACTCCCACATTTTATATGCTCGCATTCTTACATGATGGATCATACCGAGCAAATCTCAGGGGAGTTCTCCGTTCTAATTCTTTCTATCTCTTGTTTTTAATTTTAAATACAAACAACGAGGACGTTGTTTAACTTAAGTGGGGGGATGGAGAATTATAACGTTCCTTGTCCTAAATTTTCAAAAATATGCTTTAATCTATGCTTAATTATCAAAATTTAATTTTTTTTAGCATGTTTTTGTTTAATCTAAGTTGCATAGCTGCACACATAACCTTATTTTCAAAAATTGTGAACTTATCAAAATTCACAAATCTATGAGTGTGCCGGTGACTTGTAAACTTTAGAACTTGGCTTGTATACTATTCGAGACCACCATAATGAGTATTATTGATATAATTGGAGTGACTTGTCTAACTTGGTAAATTTCTAGGATTACACCCAAAAAGCCTATAAATGTTATGTGTTATTAACTAACTACACTGGTTAGTTAACCCCCATATAAACCCTTTGTTTACTCTCATTTTTAGAGTAAGATACCCCTAGAAAAACCCTCAGAGCCATTCCTTTCGTTTCTTACACCAATGTTTAAAATGTTTCGTTACACCCTTACACCTTAGCCTACCCTGTAGATTAAAGTCCGTGGTTAGTTACTTTAGGCAAAGTGTGTTTCCTTACAATTAACTGTGTTCGCGTGCGTAATTCATTATCTATGGTTAGGTCGGGAAATTGCACAATGCAATTGGAGTGAAAATAGATATTGTATATTTTGAGTCTTGATTTTCGTGTGTTTACTACTTTCACTATTACCGTTATTTCTGAAGTCATGAAAAGCATGGAAAAATTATCCAGAGTTATCGTTATAGTGATGTGGTGAAATTTTACACATCTATGTTTATGTTAGTAGTTTGAAAAAAAAAAAAAAAATCGAAAAAATGAGAAAAGAAAAAGAAAGAAGAAGTTGGAAGTTTGTTTATACCAACATTGTAAAGTTATGTAAAGTTATCATTATTGTTGTTGTACTATATTTATGGATTGCAAGGGAGTTGGCCGTTATGGGAACGCCAACTAAGGTTTATTTTGTGATGATGATTAAGATTTAATTGAGTCTAATTCGTGTCTACCCAAAGCGTGAGTTTCAAGTGTCAAAGCGTGAGTTAGTCAATGATATGAGTCTTATTCATGGGATGGTTGGGAAAGTAATTTACCACACTTAGGATTTTAATTTATCTGTTTTGTTTATTTTTCATTTTACACCAATTTGTATCCCAAATATTATCCATACCCTATATTATTCTTTATCCAAACCTTTGATTTATTGAGATTAGGGATTTGAGCAATCTTAAGTATCGTAGTTGTGGATTCGGCTATGTATTTATGATTTTGTCACCCTTTTTGATATAATATTATTGGTGAAGATTACTTGGTCCTATATTTAGCCTATTCGAGTTAAGGATTTGAGCAATTGCAAGTATCGTGGTCGTGGATTCGATCATGTATTTGTGATTTTGTCGCCTTTTCTGGAATTTGAGATCGATAGAGATTAAGGAGAATGATTAACCCTTAACCAATAAACCCTTTTTACCGCTTTAGACTTGTTATTCCTTGGCTTTAGTGGGGGAGATGCGTACACTTGCCAAGCTTATGATAGAATATTCGTCACGACTGGACAGTTAAACGATTAGATTTGCTTTTATCAAAATATTTTATTTTATTTCTAATTCGTTAAGTGTTTGGTTGTGCAATTATGATAAAATGAATAAGTGCTTAATTATAAAAATACATCTTATTTAGGATACATTTTCATAAGTTTAATCTAAGGTTTACTTGAGGACAAGTAAAGTTCAAGTGGGGGGATATTTGATGACATCAAATAAGTATATTTTATTAGCATCATGTATCCTATGTATATTGCTTGTTTTGTATTATTTTATATGGGAATTGATACTTAATCGCCTACTTTTGTAATTCTCAGTTATAAACAAGCATTTGGTGATAGTTAGCTATTATGGACATAAAATGGAGCAAAATGATCAAGATTGGAAAAGTATGCTGAATTGAAGAGATTAAAGACCATTGCCTGACTTTGAAGCATACGCCGCATCTGATTTTATCATGCGTCGCATATGAAACTTTGGTCAACGAAGAAAAACCAACTTGTTCTACTCCAGATACGCCGCATCGGACCAATCCGATGCGCCGTATCGGCCATACACAATCCTTACCAAGAAATCAAGTGGAGATTAGAAGCTTAATGAAGAAGTCAAGATTACAAGTCGACACTTGAAGATGCTTTCGTATTTTGGCCATAAAATCTTCATCCGGACTCCGTTTTAGTTGATTCAAGCGGCCACGGAAAGAGAAAAAGGAGTTCTACCTGTATCTGAAGGAGATGCGGCGCATCAGGTCTTTAGATGCGCCGTATTGGGAGATGCTCCATATCAGATTTATATATGCGCCATATCGGGTCAGTTTCAGACTTGGAGGCTACGTTTACTTATAGATGCGGCGCATCTAACTCTCTAGATGCGCCGTATCGACCCAGATTTCAGAATCTATAAATACCGAACTCATTAACGAATTAGGGCATCATTGGGGACCCTCGGGATCATTCCCAGGCGTCTGTAAACGTCCCAAAACAGCAGAAGACTATATTGAAGATCCATTCCATCCACGAAGAACATCTCAAGCCAATTTACTTTGTTTAATCATTCGGTTAGCGTGTAGTTTTCATTATGATTTCTATCTTTTATGCTATGATTCAAACATTGTGTATTGTTACTGAGATTATGGGCTAACACCCTTAGGTGTTAGCCATGTGATGAAACGAAAAGTGTACCTCTTTTAGGGGGTCATTTAAGCCCTAAATCATATTTATTTGATCAAATATTGCCCTAAATCGTTCCTTTTGTCATTTTAGGTACTTTGGAGAAGAAATCTAGAAAAGGAAGCATTTTGAACGTTTTTGGTGCATAAAAGTGAAGAAAACGACAAAGTCTCAAAATTGGCTGAAAAGTACCTTTGACGGCGTCAAGCCTCAATGTGACGCCGTCAGCCCTTGATAAGCCAGAGAGGATTTTGGAAGATTAAATTGGGACGGCGTCAAGAAGGTCGTCAAGCCTTGATAAGCCAGAGAGGGTTTTGGAAGATTAAAGGGGGACGGCGTCAAAAAGGCCATGAAGAAACCCTAACCGCGGCGAGGTGACGGCGTCACGACCCAAAGGGTGACGCCGTCAGATCTGTTTTCCTATATATACTTTCATAATTTTTAGTCATTAGTGTGCAACTTTGTGAGGAGAAACCATAGACGATTTTTCTGCCATTTTTAAGGGTTTCATACCCTTGGATCTCCCATGTTCAATTGAAGATAAGTAATCAATTAATCATTCAATATGTCTATGTGTTGTTTGATTATATCTTGTTCTTGTCTTTTATTTAACATGCTAGGCTAGATTTATCTTGTGTTTGCTTAGATCTAATGAAACCTAACTATTGATTATTGGTTGTTGGTGTGTTATTAATTGTATTGGATGATTGTTTATCGATGTTAGGCTTAAGAAAACTGGCTAACCTCCTATACGGTAACTTGCTTGGACGTCTTAAGAAACATGAACCAATGCGTACTAAGGTTATTATGGTTGTATTTAATGTATGAGCGAATTCTAGTGATCCCATGTTAGGAGCTTCTTAGCCGGCTCGACATAGGAGTGAAGTAGGAGCTTGTAGAGTTGGGGAAGTACGTACGCCACCCCACGATTGGTATTAAGGAATACACCCGTCATCCACGCAATTAATACACACTAATCAACCGGTAAAAGATAGTTAGGGAGTAAGGAAATCTAAGTAAACACATTTTCTCTCCATATAAGTTCCACGACCTTTTTATTTTCAGTTATTTTATTTTATTTGCAATTGTAGTTATTTGGGTTAGTTGACTAGCAACTAATTCCGCCCATTCCTTCAAACCCGAGATTTTACTTGCTTTTATAAAAATATAAAAAATACAAAAAGAATCTTCCCTCACACTTAGACCTATTAGAGTAGTTTTTCAATCCTAACGACACTATTCCCCTAGAGAACGATCAATCCCCCGGTACTTGCCACTACACTATACTACATCGGTCAGGTACACTGTCTGGTGGGGATTGCAAGCCTCTTGAGATCCCTCGAGAGGTAAAACCTGTTGTAAGGTCGCAAAACCACGCATCAAGTTTTTGGCGCCGTTGCCGGGGAATAGTTATTGTTTAGGTTGAATTTTTATTTTATTAGGTCTACTCACTTGATTCCTATCGAGTGAGATATTTATTTTCTTTTTATTAGATTTCTTTAGTCTATCTTTTTCTTTGTGCCCTTTGTTTGTAAAACCATTTTCATTTGTCACCATGGCGGATGAAATTCCATTTAGATCATTAACAATAGAGGAACAATTACTTTACACGGATAGATTTGCTTCCTGTTGTTCCAATGAATTTTTAAGTGATCTTAGATATATACAAGAGGAGATGGGTGTAAAGTTTGATAGGTTTGATGAATTATGTGCATGTGCGGCTTTTATTAAACAATCATTGTTAGGATCAACTCCTTTTAGTGAAACCCTTTGGAAAAAATTTGAGGAAAGCTTCCTAACCGTGAACCATAAGTTGAATGAATTGATGGGTTTATATACATCACAACTTGAGGAAACAAATGAGGAGGATTTATCCGACTATAGGTACCATGAGAAAGAAGACCTAGTTTTTAAGAACATGGACCTTGAATTGGACCAAGATTGTGAGATGGTTAGTGTTGAACTTCCTAGTTGCATGAGTGGGATAGATTTCACCAAAACATATGACACGCATGAGGAATCCTTTAGGCAATTGGAACATAGTAATCAAGTTGAATATTACTATGAATCGGACTTAGAATTTCAAATGGCTAGAGAAGGATTTGAGATACTTAGGAATGTGTTTGGGTTAGATCCTACCAAAACACATGATGAACATATAGGTGATTTAGATACTATGGAGAATGAGGTTAGAAATGCAAGACCACTAAATACCCCACAAGTCCCACCATCATTTGAGGCACATACACCGCCCGTGACTCACCCGGAAGAAGTAGAAGAGACTTTAGGAATCCCGATGGAGGTAGAACCTTTGAACCAAACACAACTAGAGGATATAGGTTTGAATGCTTATAGTGATCACAACCTTACTCTTAGTTCTAGGGGATTTCCTATTTTTGATGAACCGGAGCCTCAACCAAAACCGTTACCTAATCTTCCATCTTTAGATGTGAATTTAGGAATTAAAAAAGGTCCCGATCCACCCATCAAACCATGTAGTCCGGGTAGTGTTACGCTGAAGGTATTAGACTCTAAGCCTTGTAGAGAGGAAGCTGACATAGGAGTGAAAAATGACCTTACATGTCTACATCATCCATTCATGATTGATCACAAGAAACATTATGGGTTTAAACTGGGTCTATTGGGTCAAGATGGATTCCCAATTAGGAGTCTCTCGAAGTTGTTAGAAAATGATCCCTTTTTAGGAGAACACTTTAACTCACCCATTGACCAAAGTGAACTAGGTAAGGTTATGATGAAAGGAGCACACCCCTTTGAGTATATAATTCATCCACCACTCTTTCCTCACGCGGCTTACTTCCATCAAGATGGTGTGTATCGCTACTATCACCCGCACTTAATCCTAAGTGTAGGAAAAACCTCTCCTTTATCCGTAAAATAAGGGTAGAGTCAGGCTCGAGACTCGAACAAAAACAAGCGCTTCTTGGGAGGCAACCCAAGCTTTATTTGCTTTGTGTGTTTATTTATTTGTTTGTTTGATTTTATTTGCTTCCTTATGTATGTTTAATTTTTACTATTATTGATTCATGTTCGAAACTAAATTGTGAAAATGCTTTATCTTGTTTTTAACTTCGTCTTAACTACATATAAAGGTATTTTGCAAAAGTTAAGTGTAAGGGAAATCCAAATCGATTTATTAGAACAAATGAACATGAATCATAACAATAATAAATTAACATACATATTAGTAATTGTTTGAGTCAAATGCTTGTATCGAGTCATAATGATATTTTGCAGGAATTCCAGGAAGTAAGGTAAAGGTTTTTCCAGAAATTTTCCGGAAACTTAACATGAGAATTCTGTCAGATGATTTCTGACGGCGTCAGGCCTTACAACCTGACGGCGTCAGGTTTTAATTTTCTGAAATTTTTGAAAGTTTTGTTTTTCTACCGGAATCATAAAAAGTTTTTATTAAATCTCTAACTTATAAACTCCAGGAATCTGCAAAATAATCATTCCACAAGCATTATATCCTTATACAGATTTATCCCGCCGATGTTATGCAGGTTTTCTTGTTTGTTTTCTCAGGTTTAACAGGTTATTTTGGACAAGGAGATGTATGTGGAATCAAGCTTTTGGCGCTGCTTTAATCTCGAAGATTCAACATTACCTTGGAAGAAGATCTAACCATGTTACCCCTTTATCCACCGAGCGAATCAGGGGAGTATTTGATTTCATTCTTTTACCTTATTTACTTTTACATCTTGTTATTTGAACATTGGGGAAAATGTTCATCTTAAGTGTAAGGGGGGGTAAGGTACGATACTTTAGAGAATGCAATTGCACCTGATTTTTGTTTGTTTAATGGTAGATGTGTAATAAAACTGAGAGAAATACCTGTTAAGGCAATTTTAGTGCCAAATTTAAATTTTTTTACAACATATAGGAGTGAAACTTTGGTCTTAATGAGCGTCTCACGGATAGGAGTTATATGACTAGCACAAAACAGTACCACTAAAAAATTTTCCACCCCCAAATATGTGAGGTTCGCCCCTAGAATTGGTAGGAAAAGCATTTATGCTATGATGTGTGTACCGGTAGCACTTAGATTCTAGAACTTGCGTTAGGACCATTCCGAGGCCACAAGTGAGACTACATTCGTGTAGTTAGATTTACTAAATGATAAGAGGCATTAGGATTAACCCATTGTTTTACACCTGTGTTTTTGTTATAATTACGTTGGCTACATTGGTCAAGTAATTCTCCCACACCCTTTGCGTTGTACTCATTCTTAGTACACGATACCCCTAGTACACCCCTCAGAGCCTATCTTTTCGTTTCTAACTTTAAGCATTTTACTTAAAGAGGAATTTGTTTACACCCCACTTAAATGTACACCCAAATCGCCTTAGCCTACCTTGTATGCACTCATCTTTAGTGCATTATTGTGACAACATTTGTTTAAACCCCAAGTTAATTATCTAATTGATTACATGGTTGCTAAGTCGAGTCATATCCTTGTACATATTGTTTTGAGATGATTGGGACTCATGGGTAAAGTACTAGTGTAATGGATTAATGGGGAAGAACAACATTATTACCCCCATATGTGCTAAATAATTTAAAAGTACTCCAAGTGTTTCGATTATCTTAATTCGAGTAATTAGAATAGTTAATTGTAAAGTTATGTAAAAGTTCAAGTGTAAGGGGAGAACCGAGGCCCCTATGATGTGTTATTTTGGATGGTAGGGCAAGAGTGTATGCAAAAAAAAAAAAAAAAAAAAAAAAAAAAGTAGAAAAAAACATACGGACTACCATCCCGTTTCATTTTATGTTTATTTTATCTTTTTGTTATTTCTTTCATTAGCTTAAGTCGAGTCTAGTCTTGGCTTAGCAACACCATATTGTACATGTAATTAATCAAGATCTTTAACTCGCCACCAGTAAAATATCATTTATCCAACAAAACCGTGTTTATCATATCCCTACACCTAACGTTATAACCCATTTAAAAGCCCTCTTTGATAGTTTATCTTAGGTGCTTACGCCTAGTGGAGGAGGTTTTTGATCCTTTCCCAAGCCTATGGTAATCTATTTGCTATGACAGGTAGTGAGAGATATTATTCATTTTCATTTATGAGATATACTTTTATGACACCTGAGAGACGTGAGTATCAAAACACTACTTGTGAGGTGCTAGTGTGTAATCTCCGTGCTTGTTATGATTAAAGTGGAGTGACTATTTGTTGTAATTACTTTTATATTAGCGTTAAATGACCCCTAACTTGTATTTTGATTAGAATAAAAGCGCATTTGCTTGAGGACAAGCAAATCTCAAGTGTAAGGGTATTTGATGAAGCGAAAAGTGTACCGCTTTTAGCGGGTCATTTAAGCCCTAAATCGTATTTATTTGATCAAATATTGCCCTAAATCGTTCCTTTTGTCATTTTAGGTACTTTGGAGAAGAAATCTGGAAAAGGAAGCATTTTGGACGTTTTTGGAGCATAAAAGTGAAGAAAACGACAAAGTCTCAAAACCTGCTGAAAAGTACCTTTAACGGCGTCAAGCCTCAATGTGATGCCGTCAGCCCTTGATAAGCCAGAGAGGATTTTGGAAGATTAAAGGGGGACGGCGTCAAGAAGGTCGTCAAGCCTTGATAAGCCAGAGAGAATTTTGGAAGATTAAAGGGGGATGACGTCAAGAAGGCCATCAAGAAACAATAACCGCGGCGAGGTGACGGTGTCACGACCCAAAGGGTGACGCCGTCAGATCTGTTTTCCTATATATACTTTCATAATTTTTAGTCATTAGTGTGCAACTTTGTGAGGAGAAACCCAAGACGATTTTTCTGCCATTTTTAAGGGTTTCATACCCTTAGATCTCCCATGTTCAATTGAAGATAAGTAATCAATTAATCATTCAATATGTTTATGTGTTGTTTGATTATATCTTGTTCTTGTCTTTTATTTAACATGCTAGGCTAGATTTATCTTGTGTTTGCTTAGATCTAATGAAACCTAACTATTGATTATTGGTTGTTGGTGTGTTATTAATTGTATTGGATGATTGTTTATCGATGTTAGGCTTAAGAAAACTGGCTAACCTCCTATACGGTAACTTGCTTGAACGTCTTAAGAAACATGAACCAATGCGTACTAAGGTTATTATGGTTGTATTTAATGCATGAGCGAATTCTAGTGATCCCATGTTAGGAGCTTCTTATCCGGCTCGACATAGGAGTGAAGTAGGAGCTTGTAGAGTTGGGGAAGTACGTACGCCACCCCACGATTGGTATTAAGGAATACACCCGTCATCCACTTAATTAATACACACTAATCAACCGGTAAAAGATAGTTAGGGAGTAAGGAAATCTAAGTAAACACATTTTCTCTCCATATAAGTTCCACGACCTTTTTATTTTCAGTTATTTTATTTTATTTGCAATTGTAGTTATTTGGGTTAGTTGACTAGCAACTAATTCCGCCCATTCCTTCAAACCCGAGATTTTACTTGCTTTTATAAAAATATAAAAAATAAAAAAAGAATCTTCCCTCACACTTAGACCTATTAGAGTAGTTTTTCAATCCTAACGACACTATTCCCCTAGAGAACGATCAATCCCCCGGTACTTGCCACTACACTATACTACATCGGTCAGGTACACTGCCTGGGAGGGATTGCAAGCCTCTTGAGATCCCTTGAGAGGTAAAACCTTTTGTAAGGTCGCAAAACCACGCATCACCATGTTTATGAAGTTTTATTAATTTTTATGATTTTGTCGATGTGTTTGCTTTGTTATTGGATTGGGTGCTTGTCGATAAAAACTCGTTTATTGCTTATAACTAGTAGAAGTCTATGTAACTAGGTTATGATCCTTATAACTTTAATTGATGTGACTTAACTACCTGTAATTGTGGTTGCTTAGGTTGAGTTATATGCGTGTTAACCCGAATCTCTATTAGGAATCATTGTTTGGCATAAACGGAACGTGTCTACAACCTAATAGGACTAGTATCGTGTAATACCGAACAAGGTTAGATGGTTTAAAGCAATAAGTTTGTATTGATGCTAAACGAGTCACTATGATCATGTCCTCTTTCCCACCACGATGGTAGGTTATTTAATCGTGACAGGATTAATAATTGGATTGGCGGCAAAACAATTGAATGAATTAAAACAAGTAGACATAAGCATGCATAACTATAAAATGGATTAGACTTGGCTAACCCGTTCTTCCCTATTGATATCGATCTATTGTACTATCCTTAGTTTAGATATTTATTTTATTGCAATTAGTTTAATTGAAACACATAAAATCGTGATAGCCTCTCAGGCTAAAACCCCCAAAAATATTTACTTGCTTTCTAGGTTAGAATAGTTAGTTTAGTAATTAGAATACCTTTAGATCATCTTAGCTTCACTCCTAGTGAACGACCCTTGCTTACCTAGAAACTATCTACATTGATCGGGTACACTGCTCGTGAGTGTTTAGAGTCTATAGGTTAGTTCGGCAATAAATAAATTTAAAACTTGGTTGATTTTTATAGACCTAAAAAAAACACATCACGTTCCCAAGATATCGTGATTAATACAAATGATCTATGAAGATTTTCACAATCATATGTAATATCGTTTTATATGATAGTCTACCAAATTCCTGATTACCTTACTCACCATTTCTGGCGGCTAGTCTGAACACTCGTCCCATAATTTAGAACATCTACATCACCTCGTGAAGCACCACCTAGAAACACGCCAGCTAATCATAACCCAACCTCAAGCTTTCATTCTATGGCAAGCCACTTAGGACACCTACTTTTCGGAAACGTCTTATTTACGTATCACTCTTCTTTTCTTGTTTTGAAGAATCATGCCACCCAAGAGAGCTACTACTACTATGACGCCAGCTGAGATCTGAAAGCTTGTTGCCGACAGTATTGAGGCAGCACTAGTGACAGAAAGAGCTGCTGTAGCCGCAGCTGCTGCTGAAGCCGAAGCTGCAGGACAAGCTGCTAATGGTACAAATGGTCGCAAATGTACCTACAAGGACTTTAAGAGTGGTGATCCTGAAAAATTCAAAGGCACTGAGGGAACCACTGCTATGATTTGTTGGTTTGAAAAGACAGAATCTATATTTCTTTTATGCAATTGTCCAGAGGAGGACAAGGTAAAGTTTGCTACTAGTACACTTGTTAAGGAAGCTATGTCGTGGTGGAATTCATATGCAAAGCCCATGGGAATGGAAAGTGCTCACAAACATACGTGGGATGAATTCAAGAAATTGGTAAGTAAGAAGTTCTGTCCACGCACTGAGATAAAGAAGTTGGAAACAGAGTTTTATGAGCTAGTGACAGCAGGAAATGATATCGAGGCATATATCAGGAGGTTCCAGGAGTTGGCAACGTTATGTCCGACTATGGTTCCAGATAATGAGAAGCTGTTAGAAAATTTCATTGGTGGACTACCTCACAACATCCGTGGAGATGTGATTTCTTTTGACCCACAAACACTGGACGAGGCAATCAGGATGTCTCAGAAGCTGATGGCTCAGGTATTAAAGAAAGGAACGACTGCAAACAACAACAACAGCAACCACGACAACAAAAGGAAAAGGGATGACAACAAAGGAAACGATCAAGTTCAACCGCCACTCAAACAACATGAATTGGTTAGGGCCTACGTTGCTGGGCCAAGTGAAAAGAAAGGATATGCAGGGACTTTACCCAAGTGCAATAAGTGTCGATTTCATCATAATGGACCTTGCCCCACTCAATGTGGAAACTGCCAAAAGGTCGGACAAGTCACGGTAACCTGCCATGAGTGTGGAGTAATTGGACACTTCAAGAGTGAATGCCCAGAGCTGAGAAACCAGAATGGAGGAAGTGCTCGTTAAAGTACGAAGCTCGTCAAGACAACAACAACAATGGCAATGTTTAAGAAGAGAACTTCTGCCTTAAAAATAAACAGAAACCCAAACACTCTAGTGTTGTACTTCTTTTGTGTTTCACTTTAAGTTCGTCGTATGAACTTCATGTACTATTATGAATTCCTATCTAATGAATGTTCTATCTTTTATCACTGCAATGCGACTCAGACACCCACATCTCTTCACCGAATCCACTCCAGAGGCCAACATTAACTGAATTCAGGGACTGAATTCCTTTAACGGGTGGAGACTGTCACAACTCGTAATTTCAGGTCTTTTTTCAAGCATCGAAATTTCACTATTCATCTCAGGAATTTACTATTCACCGATCACTATTCATCATTCACTATTCATCATTTTTGAAGTCAGTTTGAGACTTTGAAATGTTTTCAAAAATTTTACTATTCATGAAACACTATTCATTCCCGAAGGGAAATCACTATTCATAGTCATCATTCATCATTTCGTAAACTAGGTTTACGGGTATTCAAATTCGCATAACCAGTATGGTTTAGCTGCGTATTCATGCATCATCAGTAAGGACACGTCATATAGACTAGAGTAGCCTACATATCATCAGTAACGTCATTATCATATTAAGTCATGCACGGGTTTGTGTGATTTTCATTAACGTATGTTCATTTATTAAACGTTACCACTCAGTCTTTACTACTATCATTATACCCGATACTCCCAACTATGCTCCTAATATATTTTCATGCTAATTATAATGATATAAAGATTATATTATTACTTTACCCGGTGTTTTTAAATCAATCGCTATATTTTTTCGTTTGACGCTTATAACTCCGTCGATTTACGTAATTTCAATCCGAAAATTATTTTAACACCCGATTCTTGCAAGGAATATGATTTTTCAATTTTTAAAACTTCGTCATATTTTATTTTACCTCGTCACAATTTATTTTTAGTTAACCCGGTACCCGATAACACCTAATGTATACCCAAACAAACTAATACATACTAATTTGGGGGAGGGGGGGGGACAAGGCTTTAATTAGCCAACTTCTCACCTTTTTCTCCATGTGATGCCGCCCCCTTTCAATAATAAGCCAAGAATTCTTAATTTGCTAGAAAAATCCAATTAATGCCATTAGTACACATGTTCCCCAAATTATTTTCATAACATTACACATACAAATTCAACTAGCTAAATCAAGAGATTTTCTCTCTTCGTTTTCTCCTTCCTTGCTCGGCCCAACCAAGAACACAAGAGAAGATCCATCAAAATTTCAAGTTAAAGTCATAATCAAGTCTCATTTACCTTCCTTGTTAGGGTTTTGTGATAAAAACCCCAATGTTCTAAGCATTTTTCATCCATAACTCTTCCATAATTCAAGTAAGCTCAAGAACTTTTTTTGATCATCTCATACTTTCATTTTATCTATATATTGATGTATTATCAAGTTTTATTAGTAGCTAGTATGCAAAGTTTATGTTATACATACCACTTGTTACATATTTTTCTTTATAAACATAGATATATGGATTTTTAGTATGATCATCATGAGATCTACCAAGGTTGGTGATGTTTAGGACCCCATGACACCCTAAGAAGGTGTATGGTAGGATTAGAGTACTTGTGGAGTTGATTTGAAGTGGTATGATCAAGTTTAGAACCAAGAAAATGAATATTTAACAATCTAAATAAGCTACTGTCCAAAAATGTAAAATCTGGAAAACTCAGTAACTCAGGGGATATTTTGGCCTTCATATTCAGAAAATACTTCAAAAATGAAACCGTGGCCGCTTGAATCACTAAAACCAACTTACGATGAGAAAGTTATGATTTTTCAAAGTTAGACGACGAAAACTAAAATTCTGAAAATTTAGTTGCTGTTCGCCGAGATTCAAAGGACAAAACGAGGCATTAGACATGATCTAGATGACCCGACCTACTGAGATTATGTTAGTTCATATTCTTACAAACTCGTGGATATAAAGAACATAGAAAACGGGCTTGTAACGACCGAGATATACGCGTTTGAAGCCGACGATTCATAAACATATTTTGACAGCACTATATGAAAATATATTCTAAGTGTAAAAACTAGTATTTTTACAAGACACTACATTGATAGCCCATTTTCTAATTAACCAAGATGCGTTTGATCAAAAGTCAAATGAAACGACATTTAGATATTGTTACAAGGTTTTCAAAAACGTCAAGTATATGTTTTAACACTTAACGTACAATATTCCGCGACTAGTTTTGTGAGGCCATTTGGGCACATTTTCAAGTAATGGGAAATGCTATTCTTGCGACGAAAACACTATATTCACCGTTAGACCACCAAAAGAGGATCGTGGAGTATTGTTTCAACATATTTACTCGAAAAGTAGTTTATAACTTAATGAGACGTCAAAAATGTATTTTTCGACGGTAAACGTTATTTTCAAAACTAACGAGTGGTATCGTTAACATACGTATTTGCATGTGTAGCATCATTTCATTGCTTACATTCGATACATCATTCATAATAGGTCGCGGTTAGAGACTGAGCCTCATTTCATTATATCCATTGTTATCATTGTTGCTACCGCATCAGGTGAGTTCCATAGCCCCTACCTTTATACGTTTTGGATTACGTTTTGGGGGAGAATACATGCTCATTTTCATCTAAATGTATACTTGATTCACTTGATAGTGCCACTTGTTTAGTCAAACCATTATTTGCTCCACTTATGAATTTGTTATTCATTTGAATGTATTGTATATTCACTTATATCACACTTAATTCTTTTTTTTAACGTTGGACCTAAGCACTTTAAACATTTATGCCTGCTTAACCGAATGAACCGGAACCAACACTATGTACATACATGAAAGAATGAACGGGTCACATATCCGAATGTACGAGTAACATGACAGAATGAACGGGTCACATGACAGAATGAACGGGTCACATGACAGAATGAACTAGTCACATAACCGAATGAATTGGTCACGTAACCGAATGTACTAATCGAACTAAATGTATTTTAAATCATCGTCCACATATTACTTTTGTTCACATAAACCAGATCTCATTTAGCAGTGGGTTGTAAACACACAGGTTGCAAGTCTTGTATAGGCGGGGCTTAGAACTGGGTGGATTTACAATGCCTTTGCTAGGAAATCTTCATTCAAACGCATTACATTTTTCACTTAACTCTATGAACTCACCAACCTCGTGTTGACACTTTTAGCATGTATTTTTAGGTATAAGCAATAACACGCTACTGGAGGCTTTTGGCAGGGCATGGCATGGTCATAGAAGACTCTGATAAACATTTGGGACCATTTAACTTATTTAAAGACCTATTTCCGCACTACTTTTAACAATGTAAATTCAACACTTTGGTTAAACAATTTTATTCTAAATGATTGAGGTGAAAACCGTTCTTTGTACTTGTGTTGTGATACCAATTGAGTTGCACCCCAGCGACATGTATGCTTCCGCTGGACCCAATTTTGGGGGTGTGACACTAAGACCCAACCTATGACAACACCTAATGTACAAAGTTCTTTTGAACCTAGTACAGGTGGTGGAATCCCAAGCCACATGGAAACAATGGGTGGCTCATATACTCACCTTTTGGTTGAGTCTGAGTCTTTACCCCATGACGCACCTCTCCCAGAAGGTAACACATCTGAAAGTGCTGAAGGTAGTATATAACTTCAAGAATTGATGAAAACTTGTACCAGGTTGACTTAGAACGTGACTGGGTTGGAAGAAGAACTAAAGGCAACCAAGAAGCTATTTGGAGGAGTTTACACAAAACTCATTTTGAAGGTGAAGAATCTTCAAACACAGGTCAAGTCTCTCAAGAGAAAAAGGACAGCTCAGATGGTGGAATCTTCAAGCTCTTCAAGTTTTGATGACCAAGATGATGACATGGGTGATGATTCTTCCAAACAGGGGAGGAAGATTGCCAAGCTTGATGAAGACCCCAATGTTTCATTGGTACAAGAGAGTGCTGACACTTAGGGGAGGCAAGATGAACATATGGGAGAAGTTCAAGAAATTGCTCAAGAAAGTACTGCTGGTCATCAACTTAGTACTGCTGGTGCAGGGGTTAGTACTGCTGGGGCAGTCTACATCAGAAGGAGAAGAATGGATAAATAGAAGGCAATCATGACTGAAGCTGAGCCATCTAAGAAGATCAACAAGAAGTCTTAAGCTCAGATGGAGTATGATTAGGAGGTTGCTCAAAGGATGCAATCTGAAGAAGAAGCCAGAGTAGCAGAAGAAGAAAGAATAGAAAAATTCTTGGTTGAACAAAAGCTTCTAAGTGAAGAAGAAGAGAGAACTGCTCAAGAACAGGCTGACAAGGAACTGGCTTTGAAGATGTAAGAGGAAGAAAGATCACAGTTTACAAAAGCTTCTATTTGATTTTGATTCTGACGAGAGTGACATTTACAACAGTGATAAGTGTGGTTCTACTTTTGAAGAACCAGATGATTATTATGAAGAAATGGCTGAAATTAATGAAGTGGAGGTATTATATTTTTTTTTTGAAAAATAGATTATTGGTTATTGTTTATTCTTTTTTTTTTTTACAATTTATTAATATATTTTTTATAATTTTTGTTCAGAAAGTTAAATCTTTATTGGCTCGCAAAAGAACATTCAAATATTTGATTGAAGTTCTTGAGATATGTGATAAAGCTATAAAAAGATTTTCATTTAATAAGACTATCTGTGATACGAGAGAAAAAGTTTGGGATGATCTTGAAAAGAAAAAGAAGAAAAAGATGAAGAAATATGGTGGTGGTGTTGATGATCAGTTGGTTTCTGATGTAAAAAAATAACGGTTTCATTATGGCAATGTGTTGTTGTTGCATTATATTTCTAATGTAGGTATTAATGTAATCAATAAGTTTGTTTGTTTGGTTCCAATGTCTTTGTGTTGTTAACATGACAATTTTCTAATTGATTATATAAAACATATAAAAGTAACAATAAAATAAATATAAAAACCTTGCATGTTTAACCACCAAAAAATAATTTATAAAAAAATACATACCAAATAATTTATTTTCATCTACAATATATTTGTTTATATAAATGTTATTATGTCTTGGAAAACAAAATTCTCATGTATGTAGAGATGAATTTGACGCGACATTTGCATGATTTGCAAAACTTGATGCATGTCACGTTCTTGAAGCATCAACAAGTAGCCAATACCAAAGTCACGGTTTGCACTAAATTGTTGACTACGTAGTTCAGAAATCACTGCTTCTCTCCTGTTGATGTCGTTCATGATTTGTTGACACATTGATGTGTAAATTCGAGTAACCTGAAGATGTCCATATGTTGTTCAACGTATTTCAAGGATAATTTGTTGAGTTATGTTTGCCATTTTTTATGTTTGGTTTGTTTATGTGTATTGATTGAGATTTGGAGTGAGGATATGATCTATAAATATTAATGTTTACACGTGGATTGTCTATGGTGTAAGTTGTTAAATAAAATACATTTTTTTTCAAATACTACGAGTAGAATGAATGCAGTATGGAGCCGTGTGCTTTGATGGTTATCAAGCCATTTCAAAGTTTTGTAATTTACCCGTAATACTAAATATTATTTAATTTTTAAAAAAGTATTATTTAAACATTTATATGGATGATGACACATAAGTAGATAATAATTTATTTACATACATCTTTTAAAGAAATAATCACGAAATTTTGAGCTTAAAAGACTTTAATTTAAACCATACTATTATTTAATAAGCGACAATATGTATTTGTAACTTTTGAATCAGATACATACGATTCTGATGCATTATGTTCACCATGTTTCTGATCCATCACAATTATGATGAGGAAACAAATAACCATATACTAAACAAATTTAAATATAAAATAGAGCGTTAAGAAATAATTACTAAAAGTAAGAACGATAAAATCATAAATAAAATAAAGTAATCAATATCCAAAAACTAAATCCAAAATTAAACAAAATAAATTAAGCAATCAGAATCATCTATTTGATTTGAAAGACGATGGGTAAATCATCATCAGCAACAACTTCCATTCCACCAATCTTTGCCTCTATAGATTCAGCAAACCTCAAATCATCTGTACAAACAACTTTCTATATAAACATTTTTTTTAATAATAAAAAATCATATATATAAATTAAATGACAATTAATATACAGATTGATTACTAGGACTAAGTATGATACCACCATCATGACTACCATAGTAGTTGAACAATGTAAGTTTAAAATTATGTTCGTCTAATTAACTTATTATCATGAATTGTCCGATGTATAAGTTCTCATTTTGACAAAAAGTTGTCCAGTTGAGTCCTTCGAAACCAATCAACCGTCCGTTGTGCCAATGAGAATCAACATTGATATGTTGATGCAGGATTTCTGACCAGGTTTTAATATTTATAAGTTCTCGTCTACCTATGGTCTACCTAATGCACTAACGGGCAGTGTACTCGGTCATGTGTAGTGTAGTATTCGGTAAAGTCGAGGTCGTCCCAAGAGCTATGCGTGTGGATCTAATTTAAGTTCTAGTGTCACTGGTTTTAAAGGGGGTTTTATATGTTGATTGATTAAACTACGAAATGAAAGTAAAATAAAAGCAATTAAACGTGAAAAGATATCAATCGGGAGAAATGTGCTAGCCTAGTTACTAATCTTGTTAAGCTATGAGTAAATTTTCTAATTAATGTTTTCTATCGCTCCACATGGGGGTTTTAAGTCGACTAGACTCAGTTGGTCAATTCGTCTAATCCTATCTTCCATAACGTCCTATTCCGTAACCTAATGATTACAAGAGTTCGCTGGTTTACGAAATGGAAGAGTCATTAAGAGCCCTACGATCTAGACTTATTCAACGGAACCCGGCCTTTCGGATCTTAGGTTCCCCCTAACTTCTTAAGCTTTTCGGTTTGGAAGGTTCTCCTTTAGTATAATTTACACGCAAGGTAGTGGTCGTCCTATTGTTAATTTTTACCACTACTCGCAACCTGATTAACTAGGGTCCTATGGTCAATTCTCCCTGCTTCCTAGATACTACCCAAACTTCCAAGCTACCAAAACAAGGGTGTCCCAAACTAAGCTAAGAAAGTATACATATAAAGCGATAAAGAACGAGAAAACTACATCATAAAATTAACAATTTCATAACTAGGCTAACACCAAAGGTGTTTAGCCTCTCATATCAAAGCATGCATAAAATTCAATGTTTAACATCCTGAATGAAGACATGGAATTAAATACAAAAATGTAATATGAAATACTA
This sequence comes from Artemisia tridentata subsp. tridentata, assembly GCA_021014915.2. Lineage (NCBI taxonomy): Eukaryota > Viridiplantae > Streptophyta > Magnoliopsida > Asterales > Asteraceae > Artemisia > Artemisia tridentata. The sequence continues at coordinate 219,853,191 of CP139502.1, read as the reverse complement.
AAACTTATGTAGTGATTAGCGTGAATTCTCTCTTGGAAATGACTTGTATGCTGCTGGAAATCGTCCTCCTTGAAGCCCTTAATCGTCTCTGGTTTTTGTGTGTTGAAAGGATATATAAAAATGCGGAATTAGGGCTTGTATTTATAGCCTCGACTAAGTTACGACGTAACCACTAGGGTTAGTTACGCCGTAACCTTTGGATCTAGGACGATCTTATCCACAGTGATAATGTTACGGCGTAACCTAAAGATAGGTTACGAACGTAGAACCCTCGTTAACGGTTTTACGCCGTAACCTTGTAATTGGTTACGTCGTAACTCTTTGGACCACGAAAATCTTCTAAGTCTTGGAACATATCTACGGCGTAACCTCTGAAGGAGTTACGTCATAACCTTGGTCAGCGTTGACTTTGGTCTTCCAGTATAAATCTATGTTATGACGTAAGTAGAGTATGTAGTTATGTCGTAACCTTTTTCTGGTGAGCATACTTTTGTGTATTTTGCACTAAAAACCTTCCAAATCCGCGTCTCTTCGTTCCAATGCTCATTAGTAACCTCAAAATGAAATATAAATGATTAAGAGTATATATTCAAGTAAATTGATACAAATGATGAGAATATTAGGGGGAAATTGTCACTAAAATATCAGGACTATTTGATGTTATCAAATATTGTTAGGAATTAAATGTTCAAGCAATTGGTTTTGTCAAAGAAGATATAATACCACTAAGGAATAACACTAACAGTACTAACTGGGTTAGTACTGCTAGTGTAAATATTAGTACTTCTAGAGTTAAAGTTGAAGACCGCTAAAGATATAACTAACAGTACTAACTGACTGAGTTAGTACTGCTAGTATAGAAGTTGATACTGCTGGGCTGCTTGAAGACTGAAGATGGTACTGCTTATGAAGACGTGTAAGAAGATAAGTATAGAATAGATTTTGTGTATATCTTATATAGTTAGAATTATACGAATATTCTGCATGTTTAGAATATTATACTTATCTTGTAACGGACTCCTTGTGCTATAAAAGGAGTTCCGAGGTTAGATGATTTTGTACGTATGTTTTGTTAAGCTTCAAGGTTTGTAAACCCTAGTGATAAGCTAGATCACTCGTATTATACTTAATAATATTGAAGCGTTTGGTGAAATCAAAACTGTTCATATAGTTCATTACTGTTACATTGCATAATCTTCTAAGTATCAAGTAGTGGATTCCGCATACTATTTGGTATATACTCAAAGTATTCTCAACACAATTCTAGTGTGTTCAGATTCTCTCAAGTGGTATCAGAGCCATGTTTCTGATACCTTGATTTAGAAGATACTTTTCAGAAGAACTCTTTATTCCCTATAAAGACGATGGACATGGAGACGACTCAAACCAACACTACTGCCAAGTTGCCTATGCTCAAACAGAATGACTTCGAGATGTGGAGGCTAAGGATTGAACAGTACTTCCAAGTACAAGATTATGTACTTTGGGAAATCATAGAGGATGGTAACTCTTTTAAACCATCAACAACTGAAACAACAGTTGATGGTCAGAAGGTCACAACTGTGAACACTTCTCCTGTTACTGCTGAAGAAAAGCTGCAGATAAAGAATGATGTTAAAGCAAGGAGCTTGTTGCTAATGACCATCCTTAATGATCAACTTATGACATTCAACAAATACAAGGATGCCAAATCCTTGTTTGAAGCAATAAATACCAGGTTTGGTGGTAATGAGGCCACCAAAAAGACAAAGAAGACCTTGCTGAAGTAGAGCTTTAAGAACTTCAGTGCTACCAACAATGAATCTCTTGATCATATGTTTAACAGGCTGCAGAAGATAATCAGCTAACTGGCTGTACTGGATGTTGAGATCCCTCAGAAGGATCTTAATTCCAAATTCCTAAGAAGTTTGCCTGCTGATTGGTAAACTCATGTGGTTGTCTGGAAAAACATGCCAGTAATTGATACAATGAGTCTTAATGATCTGTACAACAATTTTAAAATTGTTGAACATGAGGTAAAGAAGGCTGGATGTTCAAGTTCAAGTTCTGGGAACATGGCATTTGTGTCATCTCCCAGTAATATCAGTCCAGAGGAGGTTAATGTGGCTTCATGAGTTAGTAGTGCTAACCCAAATGTTAGTACTGCTAGTTAAAAAACTAGTACTGCTGGCATAAGTAATACTACATTCTATGCTTTCCTGACCAGTTAAGCCAATGGTTCTCTGCTATCCTATGAAGATCTTGAACAGATAGATGAAGATGATCTGGAAGAGATGGACTTGAAGTGCCAGGTTTCACTGCTAAGCATGAGAGCCAAGAAATTCTGGCAGAGAATAGGGAAGAAGATCACAATCAGTGGTAATGATACAGCTGGTTTTGATAAATCCTAGGTGGAATGTTTCAACTGCCACAAGTTGGGACATTTTGCTAGAGAATGCAGAAGACCAAGGCAGCAGGACAACAAAAGCAAGGGGTATAGGAACAAGCAGGAAACTAGGAAGGCTGTGGAAGTATAAGAGCCTTCTTCAAAGGCAATGGTTGCTATAGATGGTCTCGGTTATGATTGGAGCTTCATGGCTGATGAGGAAGAAGCACCAAATGAGATAGCACTAATGGCATTTTCTGACTCAGAGGTACATTCAGTAAAAAGTTGTTGAAAATCTTGTTCTACTTTAAAAGATTATGAAACACTTAAAAAGCACTATGATGAGCAAAGAGTAGAGCTAAACCAAAATAACTATAATTTAGCAAATCATAATAGAGGTTTAGCTGTATTAGAAGAACAAATATTGTTTTACAAGAAAAATTAGTCTGTCTTTTCTGAATATATTGCTGTGCTTAAAAGAGACATGGTTCATAAAGATGCTGAGATAAGTGTGCTTATAGCTGAGTTGGAAAAGATTAAGAAAGCAAAAGATAACATACAGTTAAGTGTAGACACTCTAGAATATGCATCTAAGGGAGTCAATAAGATCATTGAGTGTCAACTTGTTAATAAAGGTAAGTCAGGGTTAGGTTACAAAACATGTCCACCTCCACATAGACGAGTACCTTCACCCCCAGGTATTGACTTAGAACACACAGGTTTAGCTGAATTTCAAGAGCCAAAATTTAAATATAGATTTAAGGCTAAGGAAAGTGTTAGTTTAAATAAACCTGGTGAGGTAAATGAATCTTTTGAGAGTGCCAGTGACACCTCTCTTGTTGAGGAAAAGGTGTCAGATGATAAGAAGAACTCAGATGCTCTAATTATTGAAGATTGGGAATTTGATGATGAGGATCAGGTTGAGTCTAAACCTGATGTAGAAAAACAAAAAGAAACTTGTTAATACAAATATCATCCTAAAAACGTTATTTATATTTTACGATCTTTGCTATATTTTGTTAATGACAATTATAAAGTTTATCTTTAGCAAAGCATAAATATAAATTAAAATCTTTTACATTTATAGTAATAAGCTTTTAAAACTCATCATAACATGCTACATTCATCACTAGGATACATATTACATACATATATACATTTACATAATTAACATTTTTATTCTAAAAATGGAAATATGTACATGACATCATTGCATACATCATTTGGATATCTTTAGGATATCTTGAAGATTTAGTGAATATCTTGGAAAGATCTTCAAGCAAAGAATTGGATTTGGTAATATCTTGGCAAGATTTGGAAAGATTTTAGGAGATTTGCTGTCAGGCTCTGGCGGAACCAAATGGCATAAGGGACGGACCCCAGGATTTGGGTCCGCCAAATCTGTGACTTGTTTAGGCAGTTTGCCTATAAATAGCAAGCTGCTCATTCATGTTCACTCATCACTCACATAGCATAAACTACATTTTACATTCTTTCATACATTACTAACCCATTCATTCATTCATTTCATTTGTAGTGATCTTTCTTTTGTAGCAAAGAGATCAAGCATCACAAGCTTCAACATACTGTTGCAAGACTTGTTAGTTTAGATACTGTGTGATTTTGTAGTTTATCACACATCATTGTTATACCGAACATTCAGTAGTGATCGGTTAGTGTTTTAGTCCTGAAAACACATAGAGTGTCGGGAGTAGTTGTACCCTTGTAAAAGAACTCGGTATCTAGCTTAGTACCAGAAAAAGTGTAAGCGACGTTAGGTTGGTTCTACCTCGAACTAGAACTCGGTATTTAGCTTTGTACCGGATAAAGTGTAAGCGACGTGTATAAAGGTTTTCTCTGTCGAGAAGGGAGCTTGTTTCTTAGTGAAGAAAAACTCTCGAGTTAGAGGCTCGAGGAGTGGAGTAGGGAAAGGAAGAGAGTCCTTGTAGACCGAACCACTATAAACATCCGTGTTGTGGTTTGATTGTTTCTTTCCTTACTTACTTTATTTATATTGTTTGATTGTTTACATTAAGTTGAAATCACGTCAAGTATTCAAAGCGAATTAATTTTAAAAACGGGAAAAACTATTCAACCCCGCTTCCAGTTTTCCACAATTGGCATCAGGAGCTATGATGAAGCGAAAAGTGTACCGCTTTTAGGGGGTCATTTAAGCCCTAAATCGTATTTATTTGATCAAATATTGCCCTAAATCGTTCCTTTTGTCATTTTAGGTACTTTTGAGAAGAAATCTGAAAAAGGAAGCATTTTGGACGTTTTTGGAGCATAAAAGTGAAGAAAACGATAAAGTCTCAAAATCATGCTGGAAATTACCTTTGACGGCGTCAGGATTATCTCCAGACGGCGTCATGGCTTGGCAAAAGTGGTGGATGTGAAATTTACTCATGATAAGCCAGAGAAATTTGCATGGGAATTCTGACGGCGTCACGCTTTAATCTGATCAAGGTCGTCGCGGCTTAATTTAAAGAGGGACGGCGTCACGCTTCATTCTGACGGCGTCAAGCCTTGATAAGCCAGAACGGATTTTGGAGAGCTAAAGAGGGACGGCGTCAAGAAGGTCATCCGGGAACCCTAAAAGCGGCGAGGTGACGGCGTCACACTCCATAACGTGACGCCGTCAGATCTGAAAGTCTATATATAGTTTTCTAATTCTTTGTCATTAGTGTGGAACTTATTGAGGAACTTTGTGTGTGAAAACCCTAAGACGAATTTGGCAGCTTTTTCAAGGCTTTTTGCCTTGAGATCTTCCATGTTACATTGAAGATAAGTTATCAATTAATCATTCAATATGTCTATGTGTTGTTTGATTCTATCTTGTTCTTGTATTTTGTTTAACATGCTAGGCTAGATTTATCTTGTGTTTGCTTAGATCTAATGAAACCTAGCTATTGATTATTGGTTATTAGTGTGTTGTTAGTTGTATTGGATGATTGTCCATCTATGTTAGGCTTAAGAAAACTGGCTAACTTCCTATTCGGTAACTTGCTTGAACGTCTTAAGAAACATGAACCAATGCGTACTAAAGGTTTTTATGGTTGTATTTAATGCACAAGCGAATTCTAGTGATCCCATGTTAGGAGCTTCCTAGCCGGCTCGACATAGGAGTGAAGTAGGAGCTTGTAGAGTTGGGGAAGTACGTACGCCACCCCACGAATGGTATTTAGGAATACACCCGTCATCCACGCAACTAATACACACTAATCAACCGGTAAAAGATAGTTAGGGAGTAAGGAAATCTAAGTAAACACATTTCTCTCTATATAAGTTTTACCACCTTTTCATTTTCAGTTATTTTATTTTATTTGCATTCGTAGTTATTTGGGTTAGTTGACTAGCAACTAATTCCGCCCACTCTTTCAAACCCGAGATTTTACTTGCTTTCATAAAATTATAAAAACATAAAAAAGAATCTTCTCTCACCCTTAGACCTATTAGAGTAATTTTTCATACCTAACGAACACTATTCCCTGTGGAGAACGATCAATCCCCCGTACTTACCACTACACTACACTACATCGGTCAGGTACACTGCCTGGTGGGGTTGTAAGCCTCTTGAGATCCCTCGAGAGGTAAAACCTGTTGTAAGGTTGCAAAACCACGCATCAAGTTTTTGGCGCCGCAGCCCGGGGAGTAGTTATTGCTTAGGTTGAAATTTTATTTTTATTAGGTCTACTCACAAGATTCCTATCAAGTGAGATATCTTCTTTTTATTTTGTAGCTTTCTCGTAGTCTATCTTATCTTTGTGATTTTGTTTGTAATTTGCTTCAAATGGACTTTTCACTTAGATTTCTAAGATTGCAAGATATGGTTGAGTGGCTAGAACACCAAGAAGTTCAAAATACCTCATTTAGAGACACTTATGAATCATATGAGCCTTCACCTAGGATAGATTCTTATGAACAACCTCCATGTTTAGGATCTTGTTTTAGTGAGGCTAATAGGAAAAGCGACCTAGTTTGCCAAGGAATTGTGGATAGAGCCGTATCAATAAATCATAAGTTGGATGAAGCACTAGGTTTGTTATTATCACTACCTATGAAAACAATTGACGAGGATATAGGTGATCTTGACACGTGGAATAATGAGGTAAACACCATAAGCCCACAAAATACTCAACCATCATTTGAGGCACCCACACCGCCCGTGACTTACCCGGAAGAAGTAGAAGAGACTTTAGGAATCCCGATGGAGGTAGAACCCTTGGACCAAGCACAACTAGAGGATATAGGTTTGCACACTTTTAGTGATGACCTTACTCATAGTTCTAGGGAATTTCCTAGTGTTGATGAATTGGAACCTCAACCTTTACACAACTTTTCATCCTTATATTTACATCTAGGAGAAAAAAGAGGAACCGACCCACCCATCAACCAATATTATCCGGGTAGTTTTAGGATGAAGGAAGCCATTCACTCACCCCCTTCACCTCACGTGGCATATTCACACCCTAAGGGTGTGTATCGCTACTTTCACCCGCACTTAATCCTAAGTGTAGGGAAAACCTCCCCTATTTTTGTTAAATAAGGGTAGAGTCAGGCTCGTGACTCGAACAAAAACAAGCGCTTATTGGGAGGCAACCCAAGCTTTATTTGCTTTATTTGTTTGATTGTTTGTTTATTTAATTTTATTTATTTCCGTATGCATTTCTTATTCTTTTTGTTTACTGTTCATGTCTCAAATATAAATTGTGAAAATGCTTTATTTTGTTTTTAACTTCGTCTTAACTACATATAAAGGTATTTTGCAAAAGATAAGTGTAAGGGAAATCCAAATTTGTTTTTAAGAACAAGATTGAACATGAACGATAACAATGAGATATAAGCATGCATATTAGTATTTGTTTGAGTCAAATGCTTGTATCGAGTCATAATGAAGTTTTGCAGGAATTCCAGGAAGTAAGGTATAGGTTTTTCCAGAAATTTTCCGGAAACTTAACATGAGAATTCTGTCAGATCATTTCTGACGACGCCAGGTTTTAATTTTCTGAAATTTTTGAAAGTTTTGTTTTTCTACCGGAATCATAAAAAGTTTTTATTAAATCTCTAACTTATAAACTCCAGGAATCTGCAAAACATTCATTCCGCAAGCATTATATCTTTAATTGTTTTATTTCTAAGTCTGGAATTACACCTAGTTGTGAGTTGTCTTTGTTCGGTTTGATGCTTTGGTTTTTCTTGTTTGTTTTCTCAGGATTAACAGGTTATTTTGGACAAGGAGATGTATGTGGAATCAAGCTTTTGGCGATGCATTAGTCATTAAGCTTCTACATTACCTTGGAAGAAGATCTAACCATGTTACCTCTTTATCCACCGAACGAATCATGGGAGTATTTGATTTCATTCTTTTACCTTTTCACTTTTACATCTTGTTATTTGAACATTGGGGACAATGTTCATCTTAAGTGTAAGGGGGGGGGGGGGTAAAAGTACGATACTTTAGAGAATACAATTACGCTTGATTTTTGTTTGTTTAATGGTAGATGTGTAATAAAACTGAGAGAAATACCTGTTAAGGCAATTTTAGTGCCAAATTTAAATTTTTTTACAACATATAGGAGTGAAACTTTGATCTTAATGAGCGTCTCACGGATAGGAGTTATATGACTAGCACAAAACCGTACCACTAAAAAATTTTCCACCCCCAAATATGTGAGGTTCGCCCCTAGAATTGGTAGGAAAAGCATTTATGCTATGATGTGTGTACCGGAAGCACTTAGATTCTAGAACTTGCGTTAGGACCATTCCGAGACCACAAGTGAGACTACATTCGTGTAGTTAGATTTACTACATGATAAGAGGCATTAGGATTAACCCATTGTTTTACACCTGTGTTTTTGTTATAATTACATTGGCTACATTGGTCAAGTAATTCTCCCACACCTTTGCGTTGTACTTATTTTTAGTACACGATACCCCTAGTACACCCCTCAGAGCCTATCTTTTCGTTTCGACCTTTAAGCATTTTACTTAAAGGAAGAATTTGTTACACCCCACTAAAATGTACACCCAAATCGCCTTAGCCTACCTTGTATGCACTCATTTTTAGTGCATTATTGTGACAACATTTGTTTAAAACCCAAGTTAATTATCTAATTGATTACATGGTTGCTAAGTCGAGTCATATCCTTGTACATTTTGTTTTGGGACGATTGGGACTCATGGGTAAAGTAATAGTGTAATGGAGTAATGGGGAAGAACATCATTTATTACCCCCATATGTGCTAAATATTTTAAAAGTACTCCAAGTGTTTTGATTATCTTAATTCGAGTCATTAGAATAGTAATTTGTAAAGTTATGTAAAAGTTCAAGTGTAAGGGGAATGCATTGCCCCTATGATGTATTATTTTGGATGGTAGGGCAAAAGTGTATGCAAAAAAAAAAAAAAAAAAAAAAAAAAAAAAAAAAAAAAAAAAAAAATGAGAAAAAGAAAAATAGAAAAAACATACGGACTACCATCCCGTTTTATTTTAGGTTTTTGTTATTTTGTTTTTAGTTTAAATCGAGTCGAGTCATTGCTTAGCAACATTGTATAGTACATGTAATTGATCAAGATCTTTAACTCGCCACCAGTAAAATATCCTTTATCCAACAAAACCGTGTTTTCCTTTTCCCTACACCTAACGTTATAACCCATTTAAAAGCCCTCTTTGATAGTTTATCTTAGGTGCTTACGCCTAGTGGAGGAGGTTTTCGATCCTTTCCCAAGCCTATGGTAATCTATTTGCTATGACAGGTAGTGAGAGATATTATCCGTTTTCATTTATGAGATTTATTTTGATGACACCTGAGAGATGTGAGTATCTAAACACTACTTGTGAGGTGCTAGTTTGTAATCTCCGTGCTTATTATGATTAAAGTGGAACGACTATTTGTTGCAATTACTTTTATGTTAGCATTAAATGACCCCTAACTTGTATTTTGATTAGAATAAAAGCACATTTGCTTGAGGACAAGCAAATCTCAAGTGTAAGGGTATTTGATGAAGCGAAAAGTGTACCGCTTTTAGGGGGTCATTTAAGCCCTAAATCGTATTTATTTGATCAAATATTGTCCTAAATCGTTCCTTTTGTCATTTTAGGTACTTTTGAGGAGAAATCTGAAAAAGGAAGCATTTTGGACGTTTTTGGAGCATAAAAGTGAAGAAAACGACAATGTCTCAAAATCATGCTGGAAATTACCTTTGACGGCGTCAGGATTATCTCCAGACGGCGTCATGGCTTGGCAAAAGTGGTGGATGTGAAATTTACTCATGATAAGCCAGAGAAATTTGCATGGGAATTCTGACGGCGTCACGCTTTAATCTGATCAAGGTCGTCACGGCTTAATTTAAAGAGGGACGGCGTCACGCTTCATTCTGACGGCGTCAAGCCTTGATAAGCCAGAACGGATTTTGGAGAGCTAAAGAGGGACGGCGTCAAGAAGGTCATCCGGGAACCCTAAAAGCGGCGAGGTGACGGCGTCACACTCCATAACGTGACGCCGTCAGATCTGAAAGTCTATATATAGTTTTCTAATTCTTTGTCATTAGTGTGGAACTTATTGAGGAACTTTGTGTGTGAAAACCCTAAGACGAATTTGGCAGCTTTTTCAAGGCTTTTTGCCTTGAGATCTTCCATGTTACATTGAAGATAAGTTATCAATTAATCATTCAATATGTCTATGTGTTGTTTGATTCTATCTTGTTCTTGTCTTTTGTTTAACATGCTAGGCTAGATTTATCTTGTGTTTGCTTAGATCTAATGAAACCTAGCTATTGATTATTGGTTATTAGTGTGTTGTTAGTTGTATTGGATGATTGTCCATCTATGTTAGGCTTAAGAAAACTAGCTAACTTCCTATTCGGTAACTTGCTTGAACGTCTTAAGAAACATGAACCAATGCGTACTAAAGGTTTTTATGGTTGTATTTAATGCACAAGCGAATTCTAGTGATCCCATGTTAGGAGCTTCCTAGCCGGCTCGACATAGGAGTGAAGTAGGAGCTTGTAGAGTTGGGGAAGTACGTACGCCACCCCACGAATGGTATTTAGGAATACACCCGTCATCCACGCAACTAATACACACTAATCAACCGGTAAAAGATAGTTAGGGAGTAAGGAAATCTAAGTAAACACATTTCTCTCTATATAAGTTTTACCACCTTTTCATTTTCAGTTATTTTATTTTATTTGCATTCGTAGTTATTTGGGTTAGTTGACTAGCAACTAATTCCGCCCACTCTTTCAAACCCGAGATTTTACTTGCTTTCATAAAATTATAAAAACATAAAAAAGAATCTTCTCTCACCCTTAGACCTATTAGAGTAATTTTTCATACCTAACGAACACTATTCCCTATGGAGAACGATCAATCCCCCGTACTTACCACTACACTATACTACATCGGTCAGGTACACTGCCTGGTGGGGTTGTAAGCCTCTTGAGATCCCTCGAGAGGTAAAACCTGTTGTAAGGTTGCAAAACCACGCATCAAGCTACGTCACCCAAGATCTTTAAAATATATTGTATTTTAAAACTTGAAATGATCCATGGATTTTGAAAACTACAATGAAGGGCAATCTATGCAAAGACCACCACTATTTGAAACAAATAGTTTTATATATTGGAAAAACCGCTTTGAAACTTATGTGAAGTCAAATGATATAGATCTATGGTACATTATTATAGAAGGTGACCATAAGGCCATAACTAAAGATATATCAAATGGTCGGGATGAGGATACTTCTCTTACTCATCATAGTGATGAGTAAAAGAAGTTGATTGCCAAAAATAATGAAGCTAAAATGATGCTTTATAATGCTTTACCTAGGAAAGAATATGAAAGAGTATTTATGTGTAAAACTGCTAAAGATATTTGGCAATCTTTAATTATCACTCATCAAGGGAACTCACAAGTAAAGGACAACAAAATTGATCTTCTTGTTCAACAATATGAACAATTTGTTATCCCTGAATATGAGACCATTGATAGTGCATTTTCTAGGTTTAATACTATTATTACTTCTCTTAAAGCACTTGGAGAGCAAAGGTAACAGCCATTGAAGAATCCAAGGATCTTTCAAGCATGCCACTTGACGAGCTCATAGGAAATCTCAAAGTTCATGAGATGGTGATGGAAAAAGTGTTGGGTCCTTCAGTACCCAAGAGTCGTTAAAACAGGATTTGAATACAAATTGTTAATTAAACCGAAAGCATTCTAAGTCACTGAGTGAACAGTCACTCAGTGAGTTACCTTCAAGATACTCAGGACGAGTCTAAGAAGAAAGACTCACCAATTCAGGAAGGCGGTTCTCCCTGAAGTGTTACTTGAGACGAAGAAGAAGGTAATGGGATCAGTGAGCGTTAGACAAGAGCTCACTGAACCCCAGTCTCCTCAACAACAATAACTGAAGACTAAAGACTGAAGGCGAATGACTGAAGAACCATGAAGCCTGAAAGAAAGGCTGGATTGAGCGGGAAGGTTTGAAGAATGTTGATATAAATAATGCCTAAAAACTTTATTAATATTTTTCGATACCTCTACGTTTTGATAATCACAAAATGTAAAATCATTAAACGAAAGATTATGACGTAAACAAGTATTTAGTTGTAAATATCTATTTTAACAACTTAATCACTTAAGGTATGAATAAACAAATGCCTAATGCATTATATGATCAAAGGACCTTTTTCTTAATCACTTGATTTTTTATAAAATGACACAAACATTTTATATCTTTTACAAAATCATTTTTGGAAATTAAAGGAAAATGTTTAATCCCTAATAAATTTATGAATTCAAATTTTCAACCAAAAATGGCAAAAATGTTCCAGAAAAACCTTCCTCACAAAAAGACAAAGCTGGGCAACGGATATAAGGGGCGGCCTCCTTAATTAAGCAGGCGGCCCCCTTAATAATTAAGGGGACCGACACCCTAATTAAGGGGACCGACCACGCTCCTCCAGTCCCCAGCTTTGCCTATAAATACTGGTTCATTCCTGGACTTTTTCCTCACCTTTTGCACTAAAAACTTTCTGATTTAGATCTCATTTCATATCTTCAAAAACCCTTTGATCATATAATTATAAGCTTTTGTTTCAAGTGATCCAAAGCTTCAACCTCTCAAGTGCAAGAGAAGAATACTTCTATCCTTCAAGACAAGAAGTATTACAACTTGGTGTATCTCTTCCATCCAAGTTGTTGGTGTATCAAAATTCTAAATCATTCATTCATTTTTATAAGTTGTGTATATTTGTTAGATAGGTGTGAGCATAATTGTTTAGGCTAGATTAGTGTGTAAGTAGTGAAGTCGTGAAGAAGTTAAGGTGTGTAAGTAGTGAAGGTGTGAAGAAGTAGAAGAGTATATAAGTAGTGCTAGGTCGTGAAGTATTTGTGAAGCCGTTGTGAAGTAGTTGTGAAGCCGTTGTGAAGCCGTTGTGAAAAAGTTGTGAAGAAGTCGTGAAGAAGTTGTGATTGAAGTTGTGAGATTGGTTCTAGCTACGATTAGAACTCGACATTTAGCTTTGTGTCATAAAATTGGTGTAAGCGAAAGTTGTGTAAGGTTTTCTCCGCCATAAGGGAGCTTGTTGACATAGTGAAGAAATCTCTCGAGTTAGGTGCTCGAGGAGTGGAGTAGGGCAAGGAAGGTGTCCTTGTAGCTGAACCACTATAAATCCTTTGTCTCGCGGTTCGATCTTTCCATCTCTATCTTTCATTTCATTTCATTACTTTACTTGCATCGTTAATTTAGATTTACTTATATTTGTTCATATTGTTCAAGAGTTGAGTTCACATAAATTCGAATCTAAGTTTTTAAAAGTAAACAAAGTTTTTATAATAAATTAGAAAGACGTAAAACTATTCAACCCCCCTTCTCGTTTTCCACAATTGGTATCAAGAGCCACGTCAAACAAGATTTTTAAAATAAATTGTATTTTAAAACTTGAAACGATCTATGGAATCCGAAAAATATTTAGAAGGGCAATCTATGCAAAGATCACCACTATTTGAAAGTGATGGTTTTCTTTATTGGAAAAATAGATTCGAAACTTATGTGAAATCAAAAGATCTTGATCTTTGGCATGTTATTACCTATGGTGATTTTTCCCCTATTCAAAATAATCCTTTAACTAAAATAGATGAAATTGTACCTTTTGAAAAACAAAATGATAATTTGAAAAAGAAACTAGCAAAAAACAATGAGGCTAAAATGGTAATTTATAATGCGTTACCACGCAAAGAATATGAAAGAATCTTTATGTGTAAAACCGCAAAATAAATTTTGAACTCTTTGCTAATCACTCACCAAGGTAATAGTCAAGTCAAAGATAATAAAATAGATCTTTTTGTTCAACAATATGAACAATTTACGATTCTGGAAGAGGAATCAATAGATAATGCTTTTGCTAGGTTTAACATTATCATCACAAGTTTAAAAGCACTTGATGAGAATTTTTCTAGTAAGAATTTTGTTAGGAAATTTCTTAGGGCTCTTCATCCAAAATGGCGAGCTAAAGTTACGGCGATTGAAGAATCAAAGAATTTGTCAACTCTACAACTTGACGAATTGATCGGCAACTTGAAGGTCTACGAAGCAATAATAAAGAAAGACTCCGAGATGTTCAAAGGTAAAAGAGAGCAAAGCAAGTCAATTGCATTGAAAGCTAGGAAGGAATCTAGTGACGAGGATAGCTCAACCTCCGAAAGCAATGACGAAGAATATGCTATGGCCGTAAGAGACTTCAAGAAATTCTTTAAAAGACGAGGAAGATTCGTTAGACAACCACATGATGAAAGAAAGGCATTCCAAAGATACAAAGAGGACAAAAGCGAAAGGAAGTGTTATAAATGTGGCGACCCAAATCACCTCATCGGAAAATGTCCAATGATGTCAAGGGATCAAAATCAAAAGGCGTTCGTTGGAGGAGCATGGAGTGATAGCGATGAAGATGAGAAAGAAATAACAAAGGACGAAAAATGTCTTATAGCAAAGGCATCCAATGAGGTACTTTCCGAAACCGAATACTTTAGTGATGAAAATAAATCATTAGATGAAAAAGACCTAGATAATGAATATAATAGGTTATGAAAATTAGGTCAAAAGGTTATAGCTAAAAATAAGTCACTAAAACATATTAATAATCGATTAAAAAAATGAAGTACTCGAATTAAAATTAAACTAAAACATTTGAAAAAAGGAAAAGAAGTTTTTATAGAATGCAAAACATGCTTAGAAGTCAAAAATGAAAATGAAAAACTTAAAGATGAAATTTTCAAATTTGACAAGTTTAAAAATAGTAGTAACTCACTTAAGAAAATAATAAGTGTTCAAAGATCATCCGAAGATAAAACCGGTCTAGGAATCAATTCAATCGATATTTCAAATAGTGAAAATAAAAATGTAAAGTTTGAATGTGAGTCTAGTAAACAAAAACTGTTAGAGTCAAAACCTAAGTATATACTTATAAAAGATAGAAAAATACCCATTGCTAGTGATGAGGAAGTAAAAAGCTTTTATAAACCATCGTTAAAAACCAAAACCGGATTTTCTAAACCAAAATTAAGATCCAAAACTCCACCTCCAAATAGACCAAATAATCCTCATCCTCGGCCTAAAACCCCTCAACCTAGAAGAAATCAAGGTAGACAAAAATTTTCTAATAATAGTCACCCAATGTGGAATTATTCACATCAACCAAGTTTTAATCCTTGGGTAATACTTCCACCATACATGCAAATGCAAACCATGTTTGGTTCAAACAATTTTGGACAAATGAGACAATGGGGACCAAGTGGCTAAATCGTCACTCATTGAATAATTCGGAAACTCATCTATGATTGGCTTCTTCTATAAGTCAATATAACACCTTGAAGTATTTGAAGAAAATCTACTGAAGACTAAAAGGTACGTTTTTTTAAGCTCATTGTTATAATATATGCTTAGATTAATGACTAGTTATTTCATGCCTATTTAGCTCATAATGCCTAGTTATATATATACACATAATAGCTTATATGAATCTACTTATAACCTAGAATCACTTGTTCTTTTCCCTTTGGCCTACTTAAGCTATAACGTTTAAAATGGAAATCTTCTATGTCCACTATTAGAAAACTCATGGTGATGAAGTGAAATGAGTTAAGTGGATTAATCATTAACATTGAAGTAAGATTAGATTTCTCGCGTTAGAAAACTATGGATGAAACAAGCTCTCGTAGACTATGGCATCAAGTTAGATTAAGTGTGTGACAACAAAGGAGCTATAGATGTTAGGTTATACCCCATTCAACACTCTCGCATCAAACATATAGAATTTCGTCATCGCTTCCTTATGACCATAGGATATGCAGAAAAGAGTAGCATGTGACAATAGCCTTAACCAATTCCCTTGAGCATGAGATCTTTAACAACCAATTTTTTAAAATCTAGGATTAATGTTATTTGTTGTCAAAAATCTAGTATCTTTAAAAATATACAGAAACTTCACATTTTGGAAAAATGATTTTTTAGATGGCTATTTCACTTTTCTATTAACATGTTTTACTATCTCATTTTTCTTCTTAATCTATGTCCATAATTCTGTTTCGATCAAAGTCAAAGATTGGGAATTTTTTTTCTTACCCATTCTTCATAAACACATTTTGAAATAAAACCCAATCTATTTTATTCAAATAACTTTCACATCTACATAAAAACCCACTTTCAAACATTGTTTAATAATGCTAAAAACATTTCTTTAAATCATGCATGGTGATCTCATATTTGTCATCTATATTTATGTACATGACATTTATAAGTGAACTAAGTCAAATCAAGCGGACCATGGTTTGTCTATTAAGATTTTGTTTGTAACAAGTCTAGAAGTCCATGCTATCTTAAGTTCCCATTTATTGCACATAGGCACACATTAGGATCCATCAAATAGTTCATTAATCTTCCCACTTACATATAATTAAGAAAATACTTGGTGTAGTTTATTATTTCCTAGTCCATATATATTACTTGCTTTGATGAGTATGTTTACATGCTAGATGAAATTACTTGTTTGCTTAATCTCTTTGGTATGTGCTTATTCACATACCTTTTATTTACCAAATTAAGACCAAATCGACCAAAAACTAACCAAAATGCCAGAGATATTTGTGTTTTTGTGTTTTATTCTATGCAGGTACAGATATTTAGAAATATGGACAAAATCAAGAAAACCCAGAAAACACGAGCACGAGATTTGGAAAGAGATATTTAAAGCCGAATCCGGGGAAGAATTCGTCAAAAAGAAATATATATTTGAGCTCTATTTGAAGAACAGCCCTTGGATTATTTCAGATTTTCAAAAACAGTCCCTAAAACATCTTTCCTCACTTGGCAGATTTTACCCTTAATGTCTAAAATTACTTCACATCAAATCCTTTAAACCAAATCCGGATCAAAATTAATAAATAAGCAAACCCATTCCACCAGTCCATTTCACTAACCCATTTCACCAAAGCCCATCTTTCTTATCCAAACCCAACTAAAAAAAAAACCGGATCCCAGTCAATACCCGACCCATACCCAGTCAAACGTTTCATTAAACAATAAAAGATAAAAACCCGCCTTTCACTGTGGATCTTCTTCTTCCCCTATTTACCCTGCCTTCCCCCATTTTAACCGTACAAATTCCTTCTAGAACCCCCAATGACACGTCTGACACATGGGTACATCAAAGGAATGACAACGTGGACAAAAGGAGCAATTTCATTGGACGGGACACATTACCATTATGATCCAAGGGCTGAGATGATCTTTGATGACAAGATGATGAATCAGAGGGCTGAGATTGATTCAAAAGAAGCTCTAGACCCTTCTTCTCAGCCTATAAATACCACCTCTTCACAAGCTTTTGGGATGTTAGCTATTAGTGATAATTTTAGGTCGAATTTAGGTTTAAGTATGCTTTCAGTTTAATTAAGCTTTTATTTTAGTTTGTAATCTCAGTTTGTAATCAAGGTTTATTAATACAATTTCAATTTTCATTTAATCCGTGTCTTAAATTCATTTTCAGTTTTACCTTATTTTCATTTGTAATCCAATAAGCTAATATAAGCTCTAGTTACTGTTTTTAAGCTTCTTATAAACTATTATAAGCTTTTTGTTCAGTCATTATTGCATTATCTGTCTTATAATCAAAAATCTAAAAAAAATAGAAAAATATTTAAAAATATAAAAATAAGCTCCAATAAGCTCTTTTCTGTTTCTATAAGCTTATATAACCTTAGAATAGCTTTTGTGATAGTTAAATTGTTTTAAAACTGTTTTAACCTTAGAAGTCAAGAAAAGTCAAAAAATCAGCTTAACATAGAACCTAGCTTATTTAGTGCTTAATTTCAGTTTCTAGTTTTTCCTTAGGGTTTAAATAAGCTATTAATCCTTAGTTGATCTGAATCATAGCTCAGATTGGACTTTGATATCAAAAAATCTCATAATTAGTCCTGTTAAGGGGTGTTTGGAAGAAGCTAATTCAGGGTCAAAACCTCTCCTACTGTTCATGTGCACCATTTGTAAGTTCTTTTCAAGCTTATATTGTCCCATATAAGCTGATTGTTGTTTGATTTTAGCTTTTTTGAAAAGTTTGGTAGTTTTAGAGTTTATTTTACAAATTTTAGGTTAAACCTGTTATAGAATAGTTCATTAATTAGTATAAGGTGCATTAGTCTTTAGTTGTGTTATTTGTGAGTTCAAATCCTACATTTAAGGTTGATTGTATTAGGCTGATAGATTTCCATCTAGGTTTAAGGAATTTTTGACTAAAAATCTGCATAACCTGTGTACATCAGATTAGCAGCCTGCACATCAGTACAATTTTTCCCTTAAGCAGTCTGCACTAACTTTCTCAAGTCTGTTCTATTGCTTATTTTATGTTGCTAGTAGCTGATTTTCATGATACGAGTGTCTGCTAGGTGTAGATTGTTATTCCAAAAAGTGTATCACATTTCTTAGCTTATTTGAGTTTATAAATAGTCTCAAAGTAGCCCCACTAGGGACTAAGATGCCCTGCACCACAACAAACCTCTGTCCCCTTTTGCTTAATAATTTGAGCTTATTGGCGGATTACTCATCTTATTCTAGTACCTTTGATCTAATTAGGGTTACTTTAAGTTGAATTAAGCTTGTTTCAGTTGCCTTCTAGCTTAAAATTAGCTCATTAGCTTATTTAATATTTTTTCCTTAGTTCCTTTATAAACAGACTGTTTTGCTTGTTCTGCTTTTTTCTAGCTTATTGGTATGCTTATTCTGTTCTCTTTTGCTCATTTGGATATCTTTTAGTATACCTTAGCTTATTCAAGTTCATTTTAGCTTTCTAGTAGCTTATTAATGTAATCATCAGTCATTAGCTTATTTCTTCATTTTAAAACAGTCTGCTTAATCTAGCTTATTTCTAGCTTATCTAGTAAGTAATAAAAATAATTTCTTTTCAAAAGTGACTTATTCTCACCTTATTTACAGTTTTCAAAAAGAAAAGTAAAAAAAAAAAAAAATAGTTTTTCAAAAAGCCAAGCCAGGGATTCGAACCCTGGTCTCTGGCCTTCACAAACCCCACAACACACTCCCATTAGCAACACTGCCCTTGGGTCTTTTCTGCCCAAGGGAGGTGAATTAATTCTTTTAACCCTTTGTAAGTTCTTTTGCTTATTTTCTTTCAACCGCTTATATTTGCTTATTAGATTTAGCTTTTTCTCACAGCTTATTTTTCTTACATTTCTTATAGTATAAAGCAATTTCTGATAAAATTTTATATTTTTCCAAAAAGGTTTTCTATTTTTTAGCATTTAATTTCTTTAAAATAGTTTTTAATTCATAGAAAATTAAATAAAAGTCAAAAAAATATAATTCTTTTTCTCAAAATTTTCTTTTAAAGTTTAGAACTTAGGAAAAATTATTTTGCACCCGTAGGACTAGTATTTCACTATTTAGACGTTTAGGTTCGGATTTCCCGATTTAAACACGTATTTAGGATTTCTTTTGCGTATGCCTTAGTTTAGCATTTCCCTTGCATTATTAATCGTTTTTAGTTTATATTTCAATATCTTAGTTTATAAAAACCAAATCCTCACTCTTATTCACCATTCACTGCACGTATCACGAACCCGAATCACAATTCCATTCAATCTTCGTCGGGACAACGAACTCGGGGTTTTCACATTATTTCCCTTTTGTGATTCCCTTTTGGAGAATTAAATCGATGAATCAATTTTTGGCGCCGCTGTCGGGGAAGGTTGAAGTGAGTTCGTGATTTCCGTTTATCGATTCGTGTTTTGAAGATCATTCCTCGTGAAGTTATCGTTTTCATTTGTAAATATTTGAAAATATTAAAATCCCAAAAAGATTTTCTTCTCCAAATTATTTTTCCTTTTTATTTTGTGATTTTCAAATGTTTCTAAAATTTAAAAATCCAAAAATATTGTTCTTAATCCTCTTATTCATTTAATTCTTATCTCTTTACCCTCTCATACCGTTTAATTCTTATCTTCTTATCCGCTTAACCATTTAATTCTTATCTTCTTATCCCTCATATTCTTTAATTCTCCACCATGTTCGATTCTTTCCCATCTCATCCCCATGATCCTCGGACCATGGAGGATTTCTATCGTCCAACACTGATCGGTAGAGGAGGACCGATCACTCCTACATCAGTTTCGGGAACCGATTTTAAATTGAAAAATCATTTGGTTCGACTGATCCGGCAAAATTGCCAATTTCACGGATTTCGAGATGAGGATGCAAACGAACACTTAAACAAATACCTATCCATCACTCAATCCATAAAGCAAAATGGAGTTCCCCAAGATAACATCCGATTAAATCTCTTTCCATTCTCTTTATCCCACGAAGCTGAAATGTGGTTTTATACTCTTAAAACCCACTCAATTCATACTTGGGAAGAGATGTTCCTCAAGTTTCTTTCAAAATACTTTCCATATTCTAGAACGGTGCAGCTAAGGAAAGACATTCGAAATTTCCAGCAATTGCCCATGGAGTCAGTATTTGAAGCATGGGAACGATTCAAATCGTTATTGCGGAAATGTCCGGACCACAAAATTTTGCTTCTTGATCAAATCCTAACCTTTTATAATGGTATAACTCCGATTAATCAAGACAAAATTGCTTTGGCAGCCGGTGGCAATCTCATGCGGAAAACCCCTGAAGAAGTATATGATTTGATTGAGAATATGACACATCATCATTATCAGTGGGATGCTGAAATTCAGTATGACTCTATCACTGTGATGAGTGATCATTATTCCAAGAAAATTTCCGCTATGAGTGCACGAGTTGAGGTCCTTGACAATAACACTATTCCAAATTGTCAATATCAACAAGGACCAGGTCATCCTCACACCTTTTACTATTCAGGCTCTGACGAGAGTGATGAGGATGAACCTACAGAAGTATTGAAAGTTCAGACGTCGATTCCTCCTCCGAGTGGCAATCCCACTCCGTCTTCAGAACTCTTCATTTCCGACTCTTCCCATCCTTCTCCTCCACCTGAGGGAAGTGATATCTCTATGGAAGAGCTCGTGGTTTTCTTCAATGATGATCCGATTTCATCAGAGAATGAAGAAAGTAGTCTGGGGGGAGATATCCCTTTGATTGAAAAGATGATATCCGATGGACCATCTCTTTCTCTCCCCCCAATGGATGTTTATGTTGATAAGCCGTTAGATCCTCTGGAGCCCGAGCTCGAGGAGTCTTTACCAGAGTATGAGAGCTTTAACTTTGAGGAGATTAGTGGCAATCCCACTTCTCATCCCGAGTATTCTCTCCCGACTTACGAATCATTTAGTTTTGATTTCACGGAAGAGACGAGTAGTGGCAGTACCACTTCTCATGCTGATTTCTCTCTTCCAGAATATGATTCGTTTACCTTTGATCTTGATCATGAGGAGTTCTCCGATGAACTCACTCACATCATATCTCTGCCGGAGTATGATCACTTCTACTTTGATCTAGACAAAGATGTTTTGTGTGACCCGGGGGGAGGCATTCTCAATCATGAGAATTTACTTATTGATGATTTAATCCCGACCCTCCCACCCGAGTCATTTCTTGAACAAAAGAACTTAAATGATGAGATTCATAATATGAAAATTATGAAGTCTCCTTTTGAAGATGATGACCTAATCATGATTGTTATCATGACCTTCTTCCCTTTCATTACATATGATGTGACTTCTCTTCCCCGTCACTCTTTTGGGAGTGAGGACACTATCTTTGACCCCGGTATTGTTCCTAATAGTTTCACTATTGAAATACCGTGGGTATCTCATCGGAGTGGAACTTTCATATGCTTCAATGTTTATCCAAACATCTTGAATGAAAGTCCGATGGAGATTATCTTTTCCACTTGCTCCCCCAAGAACAATTAAATTCGGGGCGAGTCAAGCTACGACTCGACAAAAATAAAGCGCTTCGTGGGAGGCACCCCATGCTTATCCTTCTATCTTCTTATCTATTTTCTAATAATTGACGTGAGGAGGGCTACCTCTTCCATATTTCGTGTTTTGTGGTTGTTTGTGTTTGTCCAGGATTTGCCCGAATTATGAAGACTCTCGTGCTCGTGGTTTGCTTCTCTCCACTCGAGTTTCATCATTCGTTGCTCATCCGATATCCTTAATCTTATCGTTTAACGTTTATCTTTGGCATATTTAATAAACGGCCTTAGATTTATGTAGGAGAACCCTTACCTTTAAGACATTGAGGACAATGTCTCATTTTGGTCTGTGGGGGGGGGGGGGTAATCTTGCGATTTTATTTTTGCCTTGCATTTTTGCCGTTTACTCATGCAACCCCGTTTTTCATCCAAAATTGAAAAAATCCAAAAAAATAAGAAAAATTGAAAAATTTTGTGCAAAAATAGAATAAATTTTGACATTTTGTTGACTTTCCGCTGGTGAGAGTAGGAATAAAATTCTGACTTGATCGGGCATGTTGAGCCTAGCTTGTCTCCTTAACCTTTCTTGGCTAAGCATTCGCGGATCTTATTATTTAAGATTTTAAATTTGCAAAGAACGAGAAATGATAGAGTTTATTTAGAAGTTAGATGCTAAGCGTGGAGTAGTTGGTTCTCTTTAGAGCTCATCGAAGTTACTTGTGGCCTTTTGCTCCCACAAAATTGTTTCACAATATATAATTGTAAGAATAATTAAAGATGTTAGGTTTTGCCGATGATTAGTTCTTGGTCTTCTTAAAAGAATCCTTGTTTTAAAAATTGGGTACACATCAAGGTTACTTAATAAATACGTTTGATAATAATAAGTTAAGTACTCTAAGCTACGGATTCGAGATCGGGCCTTGGATCCTTATTTCCGGAAGGCTTTTAGGTCTTGGCTACCCTCTTGCACCAGCCCTTGGACCTCTAGTTCAGGAATGTGTGAGGTCTTGGTCTAACCACCTTGGATCCTCATTTCAGGAATGTCTAGAGTCTTGGAACACTCCGTTGTAACGGCCCTTGGATCCTTTATTCCGGAAGGTGTAAGGTCTTGGAACTAAACCGTGAAGCTCCATCGTTTAGGGTACGCAAGTGAAAAGTTAGTGAGAAAAAAAAATTGATGATGAAAAATGAAAAAAAATTGCGATGAATGAAAAAAGAGAAAAATGCAAAAGTCAAAAGTATAAATAAAAACCTTGATGTGGACCTCATTTTTAAAAGCAACGGTTCTCGAGAGAAGATTGAAAACTACTTAGCGTCTTAATTTAGTATCTTTATCGGACTAAAAACCTATCGAAACGAGAAAATATGAAGCAATTCATTTCTCACCCAAAATAAAATAAATAGAGGCGAATTAGGAAAATGGGAGCAAGAGGTAATTACACAAGTATCTTCCATGGGTAGTGTTGGCATCTAACTTGTAAATAACGATGATTTCGTTTTTAAGCTTAGTTTGGGGACTCGTGAAAAATCAGGGATGACAAATTTTATCCGTATGGTCAATTCTTTATGAGTCGTGTTTCCTACTCGTTGACCCTAAAAGTTATTTGGTAAATAATGATTGTCAACAAAGCTGTCACATGATTATGAGAAAAATACAAAAATAGAATAAATAGGAAAATCGGGGATGTAACAACCCGTAATTTCTCCAAACATAATTTTTAGGATAAAAATAAACTTATTGTTATTTGGCAATTTATTAGAGCCTTTTTGGAGCCTACCTGATTAAATCAGAAAGGTTATTTCACACACCGTAGCATACAGAAACACTCCAAACTATTTAATTTTATCAAGAAAAGTGAGGTTATCACTTCCTGACATTTACTGACAATTTATTTGCAAAACCGAGAATTCATCTCGCTTTTTTTAAAAAACGCGACGTAATACGCGTATCGACATCACAAAAGTAATGGCTTCAATTTTTGAATTAATTTTCGAAGTCAATGACCCTATTTTCAAATCATTTTTATAAAAACATTTCTAGAAATATATTTCCCGTACTTTTACCAAACCAATGGATCATGTTTAAAATTTAGCTCAACGGAACACGGGGTACACATAATACCCGCAAAAGAGACAAGAATTATATACCACCGAACCCCACCCCACTCATTTTAATAAATCGTATAACAAATATATAGATAACGTTCCTTTGTCATGTCTCCCACATGACACACTCTCTCTCTTCTTCTCTGAATATTGATATCATCATCTCCTTAACAAATCAGTTCTGGATCGATGACAACAAGACTCCAAGAGAGGTCCCTACTATCCACAGGTCTGATCCATTTGTCTAACTCTCTAAGTCAACAAATCCCACCAAAAGGATGACGGATATGAGGGCGACGGTATCCCTTTTCGTCTATAAATCGACCGGTAATAAGGAAAGATGAGTCAAACCCGTTTTCTTTTCAATCTTTTTAATTGATTCGAGCCACAGGGACACCCCCCACTCTTCACACACACTCAAAATCTCACAAAAACTTTATCTCAAGACTTTGGTTCGAAGATTTGGTGGTGGGTTCCTGCTTGGTTTCGGATCAATTCACATCCAAGATTCTCTTGTTGTAATCATCTCTTCAATCGACATCCGTAATTTGTAAGGGTTTTTCTTAATCTTCCTCTAGTTTGTAAATTTCGATATTAGCTGTTAATAAAACTTGCAGTTTTGATTTGTCCAAGTTGTATAAAAGAATTCGTGGATTAATAATGGGATTCAAAACATTTTATACTGAATTTCGTGTGGTAATCTGTAAAGAAAATGGTGGATTTAATGTGTTTGAAAAACTTGTTTCGTGTGGTACACTGGATAAATATAAGTGGTGGTTGTTTGTTAATTAAGCCGAGTCGACTCACTGAGTCAACTCAGTGAGTGAGTCACTCTTTGATCGTCCTTGTTGTGTGTTATTCGGTTCTGTGTCTCGCCATTTTAGTGTTAAATCAGGTGGGTCTCGGTTTAGTGTTAAATCATTAAAGGGTGTTTGTTTGATCGATTGGTTTGGGGTTTTCTTGTTGGTTGGACTCATCTGGTACACAACCTGGTCTTAATTTAGCTTATTGACTTTAGTTTAGCTTCGTTGTGAATCTGGGTTTTTCTTAATTTTTTTCTTTGGCTCGTTATTATGTTGCAGACTGAAATTTGGATCTATTGATTCTAGTTTTCGATCTTTGTTACTTATTGTTTGTTGGGTCTTGTGTTTCGTCGATGTTAAAACCCGTGTAGGGTGCGCCTTGCTCATGGCCTGGTTCAAAACGACCCATACAGGGTGCGTTATACTTGTTGGTTTTGACACACGGTTCGACCACCACCCACTTGGGGCGAGTTGGTTTGGTTGGTCACGGGTTCACAAGAAACCATAAAGGAATATGTTTGTTTTGTGTATCGGTCAGTCACAACCCGCAAGGGTGCGAGTTACTTGTTTTAAGTATACATTGTCGCGGCTTGTTTTGTGGTGTTTGAGCTCCAGTAATCAAGTCTATGCTAAACAGTTTATATTACAATCATAAGCGGGCTACAACGCTTTTGTTAAGCAAAATATGCAACTTACTAAAGGCAACCAAAAATTATGTAACTTAGGAGCTTAAAAGAACGGTCTAAGCTAGCAATCTTCAGAATTTACCTAGAGTTATTACATGCTTCTTATGTAAGTTAATTTGATAATGATGAGAGTTAACCATGGGTCATAATGTAGATGTAATAAAGCAGAGATTGCATAAAGTTTTTGATGGTTTTTGACAAACTGACAACTGGGCTTTGAAGCTACACATGACTTGATAACAATGCATCATCTAAATTCTACGTCCAAACTGAGTCGTGTACTTTTTGTAATACAGCAAAGAGTACATAAAATTTTGGTGTGCAACACCATTGATTGCACTAAAACTTCAAAAAGAACTTCATATAAATTTCATATTGTGAGTTACCGAATGTTCTGTGCTTTTGGAAGCAACACACATTTAATGCTGGGAAATGCATTATTAAGAATTGTGTTTATTTTAACACAAACTATCTCATTACAATGCTTACTTTTGTTTAAACTTATTAAGTCAACTCTACAATGTGTTTACTTTATGCCAATCATCAGTGAAAGCAACACTTTAACAAATCCATAAGATATTACTCGTAGTTTATGAGCTAGAACTGATTCATGTTTTGTGTTCTTCTACCATAACAAGATTTTGCTATTTCATAATAACCGATTGTAACTTTTAAAATACCTTTGGAGAAAAATTATGAATCAGGAAAAAGACAAAAGTGCTACCTGAAATGACAACTTCAACACCGTGTTCACTAGACTTTAACAATAGAACACTATTACTAAAAGCTTTCAAGTATTCAAATGATAAGAAAACTAATATATGCAAATATACATTTAATTCGAACCTAATAGTTTTTAGAAAGTTGTAGTTTTATTAACCTGAAAACATTTACAATGTGATATGCTAATTTAAGTTTCATTTTAAAACTTAAATTACCCTTCCAAAACTTTATTGATTATTGCCGAACTATTTGGGATTATTGGGGAAAACACCAAAAACTTATTAATTGACTTAATTGGTTGACATTTTCATTTGTCACTGTTTTCCTTGGAATTGTTTGTCATTCCCTTCTCGACTCAAGTTATCGTCTGTACCTTTTCTCAACCGTGTCGATCCTCTATTCCTATTTGGCGTGAGTATTCTTGAGTCTATGCTGTCTTACCACCACACGAAACGTTAACACTAAACTTTTTACAAACTTTGATTCGAGTAATCCACGAAAACTAAAACGCTTGTCTTTTGGAAACTCGCCTACTTTACAAGACGTATTCTGAGAAAACTATATATATATTAGGTTGTGCCGAGCCGGCACCGTTGTGCCTGCACCCTCGATATCGTTGTGCTTAGCTCTTGATGCCAGTTGTGACCACTGTGATATTTTGCGTTGCTGCAAGCTAAGGTGAGTTCATGGCCCCTACTTTTACTGGTTTTTAAACTGTTCTTGGGGGAGAATACATGCTCGTTTTAACTAAACTCAATGACTGTTTATTTTTGAAATCTGCGAACTGTTTACTCAATATCTGACTGTTGAGCTGAATTATTTGAATTGGTTCTTTGAACACATTATGTGATTGACTGATATGTAACCCCACCCTATTTGAACTTGTTTTACAATCGGGGTAAGAAACATGCAAAACTATTTTTATGGACCAACACTGTTGTTACCAAACTATTACGCGGATTAGCCTAAGCACTATTATGTCCCAAATTGCCCAAACTCATGAACCGTCAATTCCTGCTGGGAAGCGCGAATGTTATAAATAGATCTATTGGGAGTAACGTCCCCGTTCGGGTTGACCGGATAGGCAAACGAACGTATACCATGTCGAAACACAAGTGTCTGGGATAAACACTTGCCGGGCCTTTGTATTTAACATGCTTCTAGAGCATGCACAATGTTATAGCTTCGGTTACATGAACTTAGAGCTAGCGTAATAAACTATTTATTTTGGGTTGCATACCCTACACTTGGTCCACATCACAAACTTTACTTGAATGTAAACACTATTTTCAGGACATTGTGAGCGACACAATGGTCACAAAACTCTTATGAAACTCACAGTATTTTTTACTGCTTTATCATAAACCTATGAACTCACCAACCTCGTGTTGACACTTTTTAGCATGTATTTTCAG
Source organism: Artemisia tridentata subsp. tridentata (assembly GCA_021014915.2). NCBI lineage: Eukaryota > Viridiplantae > Streptophyta > Magnoliopsida > Asterales > Asteraceae > Artemisia > Artemisia tridentata. The sequence goes on along the minus strand of CP139502.1, from coordinate 219,825,681 downwards.
GTTTAAGGCGATAATCTAGTTGTGAAGGCTTTTGGCATGGCATGGCATGGCATGGTCATAGAAGACTCTGATATATTTGGGACCACTTGAAATCTTTTATGGGTTTATATTTCCGCACTATTTTTGAAATGTTGTAAACAAATCACTTTTGAATAAGAAATCTATTTTAAATGGTTGAGGTAAAACCATTCTTTATACTTTGTGTTGTGATACCAATTTAGTAGCGCCCCAGTGACATGTATGCTTCCGCTGGACCCGATTTTTGGGGTGTTACAGGGGAGTTTTTAGAACTTAAGATTTCTTAATCTCTTTTGAAAATTTTGCTACTTCTCAAAGTTAGTAAAAAGGGATTGGAAATCTTTGGATTTAAAAACGTGTTTTTATAACATTGCGTGAGGACACTGCAATATCTTAGTCCGGGGGATTTTGGTATGTGCTTATTCACATACCTTTTATTTACCAAATTAAGACCAAATCGACCAAAAACTAACCAAAATGCCAGAGATATTTGTGTTTTTGTGTTTGTTTCTATGCAGGTACGGATATTTAGAAATATGGACAAAAATCAAGAAAATCCGGAAAACACAAGCACGAGATTTGGAAAGAGATATTTAAAGCCGAAGCCGGGGAAGAATTCGTCAAAGAAATATATATTTGAGCTCTAGTTGAAGAACAGCCCTTGGATTATTTCAGATTTTCAAAAACAGTCCCTAAAACATCTTTCCTCACTTGGCAGATTTTACCCTTAATGTCTAAAATTATTTTACATCAAATCCTTTAAACCAAATCCGGATCAAAATTAATAAATAAGCAAACCCATTCCACCAGTCCATTTCACTAACCCATTTCACCAAAGCCCATCTTTCTTATCCAAACCCAACTAAAAAAAAACGGGATCCCAGTCAATACCCGACCCATACCCAGTCAAACGTTTCATTAAACAATAAAAGATAAAAACCCGCCTTTCACTGTGGATCTTCTTCTTCCCCTATTTACCCTTCCTTCCCCCATTTTACCCTTACAAATTCCTTCTAGAACCCCCAATGACACGTCTGACACATGGGTACATCAAAGGAATGACAACGTGGACAAAAGGAGCAATTTCATTGGACGGGACACATCACCATTACGATCCAAGGGCTGAGATGATCTTTGATGACAAGATGATGAATTAGAGGGCTGAGATTGATTCAGAAGAAGCTCTAGACCCTTCTTCTCAGCCTATAAATACCACCTCTTCACAAGCTTTTGGGATGTTAGCTATTAGTGATAATTTTAGGTCGAATTTAGGTTTAAGTATGCTTTCAGTTTAATTAAGCTTTTATTTTAGTTTGTAATCTCAGTTTGTAATCAAGGTTTATTAATACAATTTCAGTTTTCAGTTAATCTGTGTCTTAAATTCATTTTCAGTTTTAGCTTATTTTCATTTATAATCCAATAAGCTAGTATAAGCTCTAGTTACTGTTTTTGAGCTTCTTATAAACTATTATAAGCTTTTTGTTCAGTCATTATAGCATTATCTGTCTTATAATCAAAAATCTAAAAAAAATAGAAAAATATTTCAAAAATATAAAAATAAGCTCCAATAAGCTCTTTTCTGTTTCTATAAGCTTATATAACCTTAGAATAGCTTTTGTGATAGTTAAATTGTTTTAAAACTGTTCTAACCTTAAAAGTCAAGAAAAGTCAAAAAATCAGCTTAACATAGAACCTAGCTTATTTAGTGCTTAATTTTAGTTTGTAGTTATTCCTTAGGGTTTAAATAAGCTAGTAATCCTTAGTTGATCTAAATCATAGCTCAGATGTGACTTTGATATCAGAAAATCTTATAATTAGTCCTGTTAAGGGGTGTTTGGAAGAAGCTAATTCAGGGTCAAAACCTCTCCTACTGTTCATGTGCACCATTTGTAAGTTCTTTTCATGCTTACTGTTGATCCCAGTTGAGCTTAGCGATCTTGTTAATTACTTTAGATATAAACCTAAAGCAATCGGTATAGAAACTGCTTATGAATGATCTATTAATTACTATGCGAAAACTAGTAATTAATCTTAAGAAGAATTAACAATAACACACAATAATGTTCTCAACCTTCACCTCAATATATTAATATACGGTTACTCAAAAGTAACAGGGTTACAACGAACCTTGAAGTGAATACAAGACAATACGTATGCTGAATAATCGACTTCTAACCCTAACCCTAGATCCTCCTTTTATACACATAAGGAGTCCTAGTCGGTTACAAAAACTTTCTATACAAGAATAATATCTAACCGTATCTTTACCATAAACAAACTATACATATCCAATAAGCAGCAGAATCAAACTCTAGCAGCAGAATCATCTTAGGCTAGCAGCAGTTTGGCACTTAGCGTATTTCATCATGCTTCAAATATCATCAGCAACAGAATGAATATACTAGCAGCAGAATGATTATGCCTAGCAGCATAATCATACTTAGTATATTTCCATTAGAACCATGAGCAGCAGAATAAAACACTTTGCAGCAAAATCTTCAAAGTAGCAGCAATATCTTTTAAACCTAACAATCCTCCCCTAAACTTGATATTTTCTCCAAAAATATACAAGTTTCTTCTAAAGCACAAACATACACGAAGAGGTTGCTTCCAAACACTTACTACTATGAAGTCTGTGATTTCAGAATCTTTCTATACTTTTCTACCAACTCATACGCTTGATGATCTGACAAGAATGGTCTTTGTAACCTCAATATTCCATATTGTAACATCTCGGTAATAACAGCAGTATTGTTATTCAAGGGATAATCTTTCTCCGCCAACATATACACACCTATACCTTTACCAATCAACTCATGTACTCCACATGATTGAAATATATACCATTTATGAACCTTGGTTGACCTCAACAAATCTATCCATTCCATATCTCTTGGATCAGGCTCAAGCATGGTCTTCAAGTAGTAGTATTTTAATCTTTCAGAAATCACATCTGGTCTCCTATCCCCATAATTCTCCTTATATAACCTCCAGAGCTGTACAATATCATCCCTATCCATGTAATGCAGCATTTGTGAGAATCTAACAAATTTCTGACATGCACCATTTGCCCTTTTGATCTCCCACCATGCTTCACTACCATCTAGAATATCATGTGTATAAGAGATGATTGGATGTTTAGTGTCCAATGGAACTGCATTTATTATCTCTAGTTCTTCTTGAGGTTTATGAATTGTAAAATCCATAATCCTTTTCATATCATCTGCAGTCACTTCTTCAGGTCCATACTCATCATCCTTTGACTCCTTCTCACCCTCAGAGTTACCTTCTGAATCACTCATTACAACTATTTTCTTTTTCCTTCTAAAAGACTTTAGCCTTTTTCCTGTTCTTTTCACACCAATAGTTGATTCAGGCTTTGTCTCTTCAACAACTTCTTGTTCCTTTTCAGCATCACCAACAACCTCTCTCTCTTTCACAATTTCACTTACTTCTTTAGGTTTTTGAACACTTGACTCAGGATTAAGATATGCATTTGGTGCCACTTTCATTCTTGTAACCTTTTTAACCTCAGCATTAGTCATAGGCTCAATTGGTCTGTTAATCCTTGCATGAGTTTCATAATAAGCCTTTGCAACAGCAGCTCTGCTTATTCCTCTGAATGCACTAGGCTTCCAATAGGCTTGATTCCTTAGATACATTTTCATGTAATTATACTCATCAGTTTTGGAATGTTTCTTCTTCTTGTACTCACCCCTCTTTTCATTTTTCTTCTTTCTAAATGCATGAAGCATATCATCTATAGCATCTTGTCTTTCCTCAAGGGTGTACTTCTCTCTTTCCTCTCGTTGAGTCTGCATAGCAACTTCCCAATCCTCCTTTAATTGTCTCTGTCTTTCCATTTCAACTTCTGCATGCCATTTTTATTCCATTCTCCTTGCAGCCTCTTCATCAGTTTCTTTTTGTAGTGCTTGAGCAGCAACATCCATAAACTTGAACTTCTTCTTTGGTTCTTCAACCAAGATGCTCCTGCCTTTATCTGTTGATGAAATGGTTGGTTGTACAGGTTTTGGAATGGATACAGGTTCTTGAATGACAACTCCTTTAGCTTTAGGTTTTGAAGCAGCAGATTTTGGTTTTTGTGAAGGTTGTTGTTTAAGATTTAGCATTACTTGGGCTATAGGAGTATTATCATCATCTGATGCAGCAGCAGAATCCTTTTGTGAACCAACAGTAGAATCCTCAATCCCAGCAGCAGAATGTCCTGCACCAGCAGCAGAATCATCCTCTATCTTCTTCTCATCAACTTTAGCAACAACCTCACTTATAACAACTCGTTCAACTACATTCTCAGCAAAACCACCAACATTTACATCTACATCCATATCAGCCTCCCCTTGACCCTTGTTTACCTCCTCTTCATTCCTCCCCTGTTTGGGAGCATCCTCTCCCAAACTTGGTTTGGAATTCACTTGCTTGACCCCTCTAAGAAGTGTAGCTCTTGACCTTTGCTTTCTTTCCAAAAAGTTGACCCTGAACTTCAAACTTTTGACTGTTTTGATAAGATCAAGAACTTGAGCTTCCAACTTGGTACATCTTTCTGTCAATGCATTTATTTGTTTCACACTATCCTCACCACTTCGGTCTGTGTTACCTGACCCGAGAGGTGGATCCTTGGATATGACATTTTGTACATTAGTGTTACCCATCAATTCCTCTGTTTCAAGTTCAATTCTAGCCTCAGTACCTCGACCTGTGTTACCTGGTCCGAGAGGTACATCATGGGCATTTTCATTGTGTACAGTTTCATCCATCAATTCCTCATTTGTTTCATATCTGTCCTCATCACTTCGGGATGTGTTACCTTCCCTGAGAGGTGAATCTTTGGACTGAAACTCAGTCTCAATCCTAGATTGAGCAGCTGAGCCCCCCTTTTTAGCCATTTTGCTGGGGTTACCATCATGTGCATCAGGTTCATGAGAACCCTCAGCAGTAGATGTTGCCAAGGTTGGGGTCTTATTTATGGTAACACTGGCCTGTTCAACTTCTAAGTTGAAAACAGTAGTGTCAGTCCCTTCCTTCATGCCATCTCCATCACCTATGGCAGCCTCATCTGCTTCCATACTAGCACTAGTCTGAGGTAACTCAGTGCTCTTTTCTTGTGAATGCCTAGGTGTTTGAGTCTTTTGGGGTGCATTATGAGATGATTCAACTGAATTTTCAGGAGTGGGTGTGTGATGGGAAGCTTTGGGGTTTTCAGCTTCTTCACCCTGAGCAACATCAGCAGCAATGTTTAAAATGTGTTGGGACAAAGGAGTTATTCTCCCAGAAAAACCAGTCCCATTTTTCCTTAAGTGTTTATACATTTTAGTTACAAGCACAGGAGTTTTGTAAGGTTTTTCATGTGCAAAAGGTTCTTGTAACTGATTATCAATGAGTAATTGCAAAAACCTTGGATAAAGATAAGAAGTTCCAGAAATATTCTTTTTCAACCCTTCAAAAATCATAGCCGAAAAATTGTATGGTTGGCCCGAGGCTAGACAAATCAAAGCAGAAGCTTGACTTGAACTAAACTCATTCCACCCACTTGTTTTAGGACTAAGACAGTGTAGAATGGTGTGAACAAGAAATTTCCATTGTGGGCAAAGGAGACGTTTGTAAAATTTTAATCTAGTGGTTGGTCTCTCATACCCAATTTTTTCAAGTTCCTCAAAAATAGTAGAAGTGGGAAGACAAGTTGTTGCTTCATCATCTGCAAGGCGAAGAATTCATCTTACAGATGTTTCAGTAACAACAATTCTTTCCTCATCTACCGAGGCAATTAACATTTCTTCCCCATTATGAGTTTCAGCCGTAACAGTCGACCAAAACTGTCTCATATGGGACCTATATATAGTTGGATTAACTGTTAATGCATACCTAATTGAAGTAGCATTAAGAAAGTCAATGACTTCAGCGAATCCATCTGCCTCAGGGACCTTTTGAAGAAAAGCTATCTGATTGTGCTCAGCAGAGTAAGTGCGTCCCGACATTGTGAACCAGGGTTTTGATTTTGGGGGTTTTTGATCGAATGGTGAAAACAAGTGTTAGGGTTTGAATTTGATTCAATTTTGGGCGCACAAAGATATTAATGAGATCGAATTGGGTTTTTATCCCGTTTAGACCCAATTAGGGCTTATTCGCTCCAAGTTGCAAAATAGTCCCTACACTTTCAAATTTAGCAGCAGAATCCAACAAGTTAACCTTCAGCAGCATATTCTATAGCAGCAGAATGGATTCTGATTTCCCAAGATAAATACCCATCCTTTTAGTCAACACCACCAAAATTACCATAAGTAATTTAATTCCATCAAGGAATTAATTCCTTACACCAACCCAAGAGTTAATTCCTCATATCAACCCCGCATTTAATCAAACCTTCATTAACTCTATAAAAAGCCTGAAATCATCAATACCAACTCCACAAAAACTTTAACTCCAATCTTCAACTTTCCAATAACCATGAATCCTTCTTCCTCAAACATTATAGAAATCTCATCCGACTCATCTTCAGATTCTAGAAGTTCAGGTTGGAAAAGTTATTTTCCACCCAACTATTCTTCAACCTCAAGAAGCAACCTTTCAAAGAAAAAGATTGAAATATCCTTGTCTGAAGAACCTTCAACAGATGAGCTTCCACCTTATGTGGATGATTCATCCTCCTCTTCAGACTCATCTGATGATGACTATCGTCAAGAGCTATCAGGCTTTTTAACAAAAGAGTTTGAAAAAGCTGCATCATCAATGAAGAGGACCCCTGTTCCTGAGAAGAAGCAAGAGCCAAAACCAAGAACAGTAGTGCTGGCACTCCCTTGCAAGAAGATGTCTGATGCCATGGGTGGCAGAGGAGGCCGCAAAACTATGCCAAATGTCCAAGGAAAAGAGAAAGGGAAACTGAAGTAGTTGTGTTGTGTTGGGTTTGTGTTTTGGTTTTGTTTTGTGATGATTAGGTTCTCAGTAAGTCCAGGATTAAGTAATTTCAGCTTATGTAATGAATGCTCCTCATAATAAATAAACGTTTATGATCTTTGTGTTTATTTACTCTTATCCTCCCCTGAACTTCATAATCAACTTTGTCTAAGAAATCAACCATTCCCATATGACTTAACCTGCAAAAGGTTAGTCCAAAACCACAAAAACACAAACAAGAATATCTCATAACAAAATAACCAACTTAGCAGTAAACAACATACATAGCAAAAACTAGAAACAACTTATTTGATTAATAACAGCACAAATCCTCAAAAAAACTTTTTACAAATCATACAGAGATAAGATTTTAAAGGTTGATCATACCAATACTAGCAACTAAAAATTGGAAACGTACTCACATCAAAACTTTTTGTAAGTAGATCAACAACATTATTGTCAGTATGTATTTTAACCACTTGAATTAACTTTTTCTCATAACAATCTCTAATAAAATGACGTCTTATCTCTATATGCTTTGTTTTAGAGTGAAAAACAGGATTCTTTATTATACACATTGTGCTGTTATTATCAATATAAATTTTGGTGTTCATAAAATTGTACCCATAATCCAAGAGTTGATTCTGAATCTAGAGTACTTTTCCACACAACTAGAAGCAGCCACATACTCTGCCTCAGTTGTTGAATTAGCCACCACAGTCTGTTTCTTGCATTGCCATGAGATTAACCTATGTCCAAGGTATTGACATCCTCCAGTGGTTGACTTTCTATCCAAACTAGCTCAAGCATAGTCACTATCTGAGTATGCTACCAGGTCAAATGATGAACTATTAGGATACCAAAGGCCTAATTTTGGTTGACCCTTTAGATACCTAAAAATTCTTTTGAAAACATTCAAGTGTGAGACTTTTGGGGTCACTTGAAATCTGGCACAAGCACACACTGAAAACATGATATCTGGCCTTGAAGCAGTCAGATACATCAATGAACCAATCATTGATCTATAAAGATGTACATCAACCTCTTCCCCATCTTCATACTTGAGCAAAGGTTTGTTGTTATCCATTGGTGTCTTAGTTGCCTTCACATCATTGAAACCAAATTTCTTTAACATATCAGCCACATACTTGTCTTGACTGATGAAGATCCCCTCAGCTGTCTGCTTAACCTGAAGCCCCAGAAAGAATGTGAGTTCTCCCATAGAACTCATTTGAAATCTGTTATGCATGAGCTTCTCAAATTCTTCACAGAACACCTTGTTTGTAGACCCAAAAATGATATCATCTACATAAACCTGAACTAGTAGAATATCATTCTTGTTTTTCTTGATGAACAAAGTTTTTATCAATGGTTCCCCTTGTGAATCCATTAGATAACAAATACTTAGACAAGGTGTCATACCAAGCTCTAGGAGCTTGATGTAAACCATACAGTGCTTTCTCCACTTTATATACTCTATCTGGAAAGTCAGGATCTTCAAAACCAGGAGGTTGCATCACATAAACCTCTTCATCAATCTTTCCATATAAGAAAGCACTTTTCACATCCATTTGGTACACTGGAAAGTTCTTGAATGAGGCATAAGCCAGAAACAATCTAATAGCCTCTATCCTTGCTACAGGAGCAAAGACTTCATCATAATCTATTCCTTCTTCCTGAGTGTACCCTTGAGCCACTAGTCTTGCTTTGTTTCTCACCACAATTCCTCTTTCATCTCTTTTGCACCTGAACACCCATTTTGTACCAATTGCCCTCTTCCCATTAGGCAAATCAACTAGTGTGCAGACCTCTTGAAGCTTGAACTTCAACAGCTCCTCTTGCATGGCTTCAACCCAACTTGAATCTTGCATAGCTTTGTGAATATTTTTGGGTTCCTCTTGTGATAAGAAACAGGAAAATTTGCAATTTTGTAGGTCCTTGTGGCTATTTCTTTGATGTAATGATTGAGCAAATAAACCTTGATGGAGTAGATCACTCACTCCTTTTGTTTTACTTCTGGTTTGTACAGCAGATTGTACATCACCAGTTATCTGCTCCTTGGGATGGTTCTTATGTATCCTTGTAGTTGGAGTAGGACTGACTGGAACAGTAGGTTCCATATTTGTCAAATCAGCTTCTGCTCCAAAAACATCCACAACATCATCATCTGTGTCATATTAGATTTCCTCCAACTCAGGCATATGAGGAAAGTCAACATCATCATTAACATCTTCATTAAAGTTAGCAGCAGAATTCTTTGGAACAGCAGTAGAACCACTAGACTTAGCAGCAGAATGGGAGATACTGCTGCTAGGTGTAGCAGCAGAATTATTTGGCTTAGCAGCAGAATGGGAGATACTGCTGCTAGCTTCATTTCTTGAACTTCCATGCTTTGCTGACTTCTCAACAGTCTTGCCATCATTAGAAGGTTCATCATCACCTTCTGCATCATCCTTTGTTACTTCCTTATGAACAGCATCATCAGAACTCTTTACCTCTTTATCTGTTGGAGTGAAGAACTGATTAAACTTCCACTTCTCAATCAAAATAAACTCCTCTGAAGATGCATCCTTCTTTGCTTGTGTACCTGCATTGGGGTTAGTTTGTGTACCTGCAGACATGTTAGTTGTACCTACAATCACTGGTTGATAATTCATACTCTTGGTTAGGGAATCAATATCAAACAGCCATTCAGGTCCTTTTCCAGCAACACTAGGTGTGGTTTCACTAAACCTAACGTGTAGATTTTCTTCCACATGCATTGTTCTTTGATTAAATAACCTAAAAGCTTTGCTATTAGTTGAGTATCCAACAAAGAAACCTTTGTCTGCTTTCTCATCAAACTTGCCTAGTGAATCAATGGTATTTAAGATAGTAACAGGACACCCAAATGGTTTTAAGAAATCTATCATAGGTTTCCTACCATGCAACAATTCATAAGGGGTCTTGTTATGAGGCTTCACTACCTTACTCCTATTTTGCACATAGCAAGCAGTGTTAACAGCTTCAGCCCAAAAAGTAGTGGGTAACTTTGACTCAGAAAACATAGTCCTAGCAGCCTCAATTAATTTCCTATTCCTCCTTTCAGCAACACCATTTTGTTGAGGAGTTCTAGCCACACTAAACTGCCTTAAAATACCTTTTTCCTCACAGAACTGATTCATTACATGATTCTTAAATTCAGTTCCATTGTCACATCTGATTACTTTGACCTTATGATTTACTAGATTTTCTATTCTTGTAATGAAGGCCTTAAGAATTCCAGAGGTCTCATCCTTAGTTGCTAAGAAAAACACCCAAGTAAACCTACTGAAATCATCAGTGACAACTAAGCAATACATCTTCTTATTCAAGCTCTTCACAAAAGTTGGTCCAAACAGATCCATATGCAACATATACAAGGGTTCAGAAATAGAGTTCACCACTTTGGACTTACAAGAAGCTTTGTGTTGCTTTCCCATCTGACAAGCAACACAGGTTTCAGAATTTTCATAAATCGTTGAAGGTAACCCTCTGACAAGGTTGCCTTTTACCAATTTGTTTATAGTTTTGAAATTTAAGTGACCCAATCTTCTATGCCAAAGCTTGGATTCATCAATGGTGGCCTTTGCAAAAAGAAAAGTTAAATCTCTTTTGGGAATGATGTTCTTAATGTCCATACTGTATATATTGTTTGTTTTAGGGACTTTAAGTAGTACTTCAGAATCATGAGGTAACTTAAAGTCGGGAGACAAAACAAGACAGTGAGTGTCTGTAAAAAGAACAAAATTCTTTTTGCCACACATTTGTGAGACACTAAAAAGATTGAACTTAAGTCCCTCTACAAAATACACCTTTTCAAAATCCAATTTTCCTGTTCTAATAGTACCTTTACCAACAATCTTGCCACCTTTTGGATCATTGCCAAAAGCAACGTAACCACCATCAAAAGCCTTAAAATCTTGCAAGTTGCTCTTGTCTCCAGTCATATGTCTAGAGCATCCACTATCAAAAATGCATTTATCCTTTAACTCCAATTGTAGATTGCCCTGCACAAAAAGTAAGAGAGTTAGTTTCTCTTTGGGACCCAAGCCATTACTGACTTGCATCTGCCTTGTGCATCAAAGTAATCATATTTATTGAAGTCCATTGATGCACTGCTGTGTCTGGTTTTGGGTTTCCAGACCCAGCAAGCTGAGGCCTTAACAACATAGAAATGAGTGCCCATAACAGTGTCAGAAACCACTTTTGGCTTAGCAGCAAAATGAGAGATGTTGCTGCTAGCATTAGCAGTAGAAAACCCTGTTTTCTTTGGAATGGGTCTTGTTAGTACAACAGGATAAATAGTCCTAGAAATACCATTTCTCAACAAAATCTCCTTAGGAACCATGTTTCTTTTGGGATGTGGGTGAGTCTTTCTTGCAAAGTTCCTATGGTTCACCCTAGTATTATGATTCCATACAGGTTTTGGAGCACTAGTTTTCTTAGGTATAGAATAATAACAATCTTCTTGCAAGTGCTCAAAACTACCACAGCTGTGACATGCCTTCTTAACCAGTTCAAATTCACTACCTAACTTGTGTGTGATCACCTGGTGCAAGTTTCTCTGATTTCCTCTAGGCATGTCACAAGTCTTCCTAGGATAATCTCTAGGTTTATCATCATACTCAGCTACTTTCCTAGAGATTCTACTTCCTAGCACAGGTTTTACAAACTCAACATTTTTAGATTTAATTTCAGCTGTATTAACCTGTGTGACATTTGGTTCAACAGTCCTAAGAATTTCTTTCTTTTTAGCTTTGGGTGTTGAATCAATCTCATCATCATCACTATCTGACACCCAATCTTCAATGATCATAGTATCAGACTTCTTTTCTACCTTAGGTGCACTAGTCTTTTCAGATGTTTCATTGTTTACTTGACTTGTTTCACCTACGGATTGTGCAGCTAACTCAGATATAAAGGACAATTCTTTCCTAGCTGGTGCATAAGCACTTTTAAGAGGGAGATCCACTTCATTGTATCCTAGGCCACATCCTCTTTTAATTATCTGAGATTCAACTGCTTTATTTGCTAGAACAGATGCATATTGTTGTTTATCTATCCTAACAACATGTTTTTCTTTTTCACTTAAAGCTGAGTCTCTAGCTAATTCAGATTCTTCCACTCTTTTATTAAGCATGTTAATTTCACATTCTTTCTTAATTAGCTCAGTTTCAAGAGTATGAATTTTATCAGCATATTCTCCCTCAATTTGATTAAGAAACTCAACCTTGTTTTCTAAAGATTTTAAACCATGTTGATATCCTAAGTTATCAAGTTTGAGTTTATCAAATTCAACTCTTAAAGCATCATAACTAGATTTCAGTGCCTCTATTGTATCTGAACAAGATTTAAATGAACATGAAGATTCATTTTGTAACACCCCAACCCGACAAGGGTAAAGGTATCACATCACGGTGACAAATCAGAGCATACATAATGCACAGCGGAAGCCATAAACCAAAATCAATAAGGAAGTCAAGCCAACACGGCTTAAACCAAATTACATGAATTCAAAAGATAAAGATAAACCAATGGAATAAACAAAAGAAACAGGATCACGAAACAAATGTCAAAATATAAGGGTGGTCATCTAAGGTAAAAGCTCCAACCCAAAAGCTCTAATCTCTCAATCCCAAAGCAGAAATCCCCAGGTCCTAGCTTAGATACCTGCCGCACACGAAAAGAAAAGACGTGCGGCTGAGCTTAAAAAGCTCAGTGAACAGATACATATAATAAGCAGAAATAATGAAGAACGAATCATGGCAAAGATTAAATGATAACGAAACAGATATAATATATGGTGCAATGGGAAGTATCATAAGGTACAGTCAATAAAGGGAAAAGAATAATATAAGATAGTAATCCACCACGAGCCCAGAAACGTATCAGATCATATCATATACAGTAACCATAGAGGAGCGACCTCTCAGAAATGTGAAGGGCATGTATTGCACACAGTACCAATCACCAGACAAATCATATCATATCATATACAGATAAATCCACTAAACAGAACAGATCTAGGATGCATCCATACGCCCCTACCCAATCACATGCAGACCAAATCAAAGGGACGGTGTAACCAAATCACTAGGGCTACACACTAGTCATGCCAGTGGTGCATCACAGACACGGCCATGTTACCTTCATGGCTAGGGTCACAAATTTTGGCTCGGGTATCAAACTAAGAGTCAGGTGTCAAATCAAATCAGAAGGTCATATCCAAAGGTCCAAAATAGATAGTTCATAACAGACAGTTCAGATCAGATGTATCAGATATAATATGCCAAAGGCCAAATCAGAGTCTAACAGATCAAGGTTTACAAAGCAACGAATCACATCAAAGGTTCATAACAAATCAGAAATCAGAAATCATATCAAGGGATTAAGACGCCCTTACTGAGAAAGGGCAGAGTATCTGTACCTTATTCAAATGCAAGCACAAAGAACAAAAGCAGAAAGTACTGAGATAGATCAGGACCTCTCCCTCTTTACACCTAGAGAAAGTAGAAGACAAATTACTAAGGGGGTTCAAGTTCAGATTATCATTTTTAGTTCATCTTTCCATTTTAAGAACTTTCCAGATTTAGTAACTTTCTATTTTTAGCAGGTTTCCAGAATTAGTAAGTTTCCATTTTTAGCAATATTCAAATGATACAAGCCAAGTTAAGTCTTCAATTAGCTTATTATGGAAGGAACGTTCATTTTAACTCATTATACAAATTTTAAGATCAAATATGATAATCTTTCATAGTTTAGGGTTATTAATGCAAACTTACCAAAGTTAAAGGTCCACATTTGAAATCTTATCATTTTACCTTTCAAACACTTATACTTTCTAGAATTACATGTTTAGCCTTCAAGTTCCATAATTTACAAGTTACACCCCTTTACTTTATTAATTACAAATTAAACCTTATACTTTTAATATTTACAATTTAATCCTCATCTTAGTTACATTATACATCAAGCCCTTTTATTTATTCAATTTATAGAAAATACCCTTCAATATAAATATGTTACAAACAGCCCTCAAGGTTTCGGTAATTTACATATTTAGTCCTTGCACTTATTTAAATACAAATCGAATTATATAATTAGCCATAATTACACATTAGCCCCATAAATACTCCAAATTACACAAAATACTCTTAGCATTATTATTTACACAAAACCACTTCAAGTTTCCAGAAATTACAGTTTCAGTCCCTCGTTTTATTTATTTTCCAATTCGAATATACTTAATTAACAAATTACATTTTAATTCCAAAACTTCCTTATTTTATAAATAGCATCCTCAAGACATATTTTATTCATATTGCCCTGGTTTTATAGAGTATTACAAAAATGGCCCACGAGTTTCAAAAATTACAAAACGTCCCCTTACTATTTAATTAGAAATCGGTAAACACACTTTATTCCCAAAATCAAACCCTAATCATACTAATCATTATGCAATCATTATGCCATCATTTAACCATCATTTATTAGCCAAGAACAAACCCTAAATCCCTAAACCCTAACGCGTTCCATTTTATTTCTTTTTTCTTTCTTGTTTTAATTTAAATCGATATAATCATTTAATTCCAAAACCACGAATCAAGCAACAACAATTCGAAATATTATTTTTCTGATGTTATATGATGAACATGGAAGCCATGAAAATTACATATAAGGTCCAGAAAAATCGCATGAATTTTATATAGAGTTTTTGTGTTTTTAGGGTTTCGAACACATTAATTTCCATACGATCGAATTAAGCCATTACAATTCGAACAACCATTTTTCTAGACTTTTTTGATGACTAAAGAACTCAGGAAAATTATATTAAGAACCCAGAAAAATCGTTTTGTATATTTTACATAATTAACCCATATTTACCCATTATAATTCGTATGATGTAGAAATCCTTGCATGAATCGAGTTTAACAATTTTTATGAGTTAAAATTGATGAAAGGGACATAAGAAAAATACCAGGTCGATTAATGAACGAGTAAGCAGAATGGGGTTACTGAAAGGAGGAATATGACACTAATAGAGGCTGCTAGGATCATGTTAGCTGATTCTAAGCTGCCCATTACTTTTTGGGCTGAAGCAGTTAATGCTGCTTGTTATGTGCAAAACAAGGTTTTAGTGGTCAAATTTTACAATAAGACACCATATGAACTATTTAGAGATAGAACACCTGCTTTAGGTTTTCTAAGACCATTTGGATGTCATGTCACTATTCTCAATACCTTAGATTATTTGGGAAAATTTGATAGAAAGTCAGATGAGGGTTTCTTTGTTGGGTACTTATTAAACAGCAAAGCATTTAGGGTATACAACATAAGAACTAGGAAAGTAGAAGAAAACCTGCATGTTCAGTTTTTTGAGAATAAGTTTAATGTTGCAGGTGAAGGTCCAAAATGACTGTTTGATCTTGATACTCTAACACAATCTATGAACTATGTACCAGTTGTTGTAGGAACAAATTCTAATGATTTTGCAAGTTTAGAAGATAGTGTTGAAATAGGTGAACCAAGCATGGAAAAAGAGAATGATCAAGATCACATACTGATGCCAATTTGGAAG
The DNA here is from genome assembly GCA_021014915.2 of Artemisia tridentata subsp. tridentata. Taxonomy (NCBI): domain Eukaryota; kingdom Viridiplantae; phylum Streptophyta; class Magnoliopsida; order Asterales; family Asteraceae; genus Artemisia; species Artemisia tridentata. Next base: position 219,810,155 of record CP139502.1, on the reverse strand, counting down.
AGTGTTGATTCATCTTCAAAGGATCCTGAACCTTCTAATGATGCAAACAAGAAGGGCTCTGAAGATGAAACAAAGAAAGTGGTGTTGAAGAACACGAGAATCCTGAAGATAGTACAAATGGTGTTTGTGTTAGGAATATAAATATTCTTATGAAGACTCGGTCACCCCGTGAACTCATTAGCATTGAATAGCTCGTAGGATAATTATTAGTAAGTTAATATAGTTTAGCTATTATAGAATTCGTGGAGTGGGTCGGGTCTTTACCTACTATCAGCTTGCTCCACAGCCCACTCGGGGCACAATTACTAGTACTATAAATACCCCTCACCACCTAGGGAGAGGGTTGGAACTTTCTCATTCTCTTAATCTAATATCTTCATCTTCTCTCTCTAATATTCTTAATCTATTCGGCCAAATCTCTACTATATGTGTGTTATATGTTTGTGAACTTCTTACAATTGATATCAAGAGTCATGGTTAGGTTCATGTAAGTATAGGTTCACAGATTTCTTGGAGTGATTTAGTGGTTAGTTTGGTTCGAATAGAATAGGGTGAATATCTCTTCGTTTGGGCTTTGTTTGTGGCTAGATCCGTTAAAACTTTGTACTTTTTTGTTTAAGATTGATATATAAGCTTTGGTTAGTTATTGGTTTGTTTGTTTCAATCGTATATTGAAAGGTTGAGTGAATTCGAGTGGGTGTTCGGACGCGTTTTCTTCACTGCGGTTTGCCTCTCGTTGAAGTTTTCTTGTTTGCAGTTTGTGCTAGTTTGGGAAATTTCTGACTGCGGTTTGGTGTTTATCGGGTTTGCGGTTTGGCGTTTAACCTAAAAAGGGAAACACGACAAATAGTACTGATAGTGACGTGTTTGTCCTTTGCTAATGCGGTTTGTTATTCTTGTCCGTTTGCGGTTTGTCGTTTAGTAGTTGCGGTTTGACCAGTCCTGCGGTTTGACCAAGGTATTGCGGCTTGACTCTTTGCGGTTTAGGCTTTTGCGGTTTGACTCTTTGCGGTTTGGTCTTTGCGGTTTGATTCCTTTCGGTTTAGATCTTTGCGGTTTGACTCTTTGCGGTTTAGATCTTTTGCGGTTTGACTCGTTGCGGTTTGACTCTTTGCAGTTTGACTCTTTGCGGTTTGACTCGTTGCGGTTTAACTCTTTGCGGTTTGAGTCTTGCGGTTTAGTATTCTGATTCTGCGGTTTGACCATTGTGGTTTGTCTTGGGTTGCTGCGGTTTGGGTATTGCGGTTTAGTAGTTTATTGTTGTGGTTTGATAGTTGTGGTTTTCTGACTGGGATTGCGATTTGAGTGCTGCGGTTTGATACTAAACTAATACTTTTAACTGTGATTTGACTCAAGTAATCAAATAACGGTTCATTCTTATTTTTGTAAAATCCCGCGAAAGAACTTATTTCTCGGTTTAAATCAAAGAATTGTAAAATCCCGTTCACTTCAACATCATGACGAGCACAGCTTCTGATGACATTCAAGCTACCGGGTCCGACACCCGTCCTCCTATGCTTGATAGGACAGACTATGAATCATGGGCACAACGAATACGGCTTTACTTCTTTGGGCAAAGAATATGGATTTAACATTCTTAAATCCATTGATGAAGGACCATTTCAGATGGGCACCACCAGAGACGCTGTTACTACCGGTGAAGACGGAACTGTAACTTTTGGAATTGACAGGCCTTGAACTTACAATGATCTTAATGAGGAAGAAAAGAAGAGGTATGATGCAGACATTATAGCCTCCAACATTGTCATTCAAGGTTTGCCCAAAGATGTGTACAAACTCATCAATTTCAACACTGAAGCAAAAGCTGTTTGGGACAATGTCAAAATGCTTCTGGCTAGATCAGAACTCACAAAAGAAGATCGTGAGTCTCAGCTATATGATGAGTTCGAATATTTCAAGATGAACCCGGGTGAGAACATCACAGACTACTATGTGAGATTTCATAAGTTGGTAAACGATATGAGAATCATCAGGATGACAATGCCAAACATCCAACTCAACTCAAAGTTTGTGAACAACATGACACCAGAATGGGACAGATTTGTTACTGCAGTGAAACTCAACAAAGGATTAAGAGATACAAACTATGAACAGTTGTATGCCTACCAGCAACAACATGAAAAGCATGCTGCTTATGACCGTCTGTTGAGAGAAAAACTTAATCCAACTGCACCGAATGATCCACTTGCATTTGTTGCAAATGTTTAACCAATCAACCAATCTTCATCTGATCAAGCTTATCATCATCCCTACTCATCACCATCTGCTATGAATCCACAACTGGATTCAGGTTACTCCCACACCAACAAAATGATTGGTAAACTAACCAACCAAGTTTCCTTACTGGTGCAACAATTCAAAGCAACACTCCCTCAAACTAACAATCAACTCAGAACTTCATCAAACCCACGCAATCTGGCAACTGTGGAGGATGGAAGAACTGTTGTTCAGAATGTTCAGGGGAGGCAGAACTTGAATCAAAGGAACATGGGTTGATGTAATGTGCAGATCAGAGTAGGGAATGCAAATCAAGGGCAGGGGAAGCAAGCCAAGTGCTACAACTGTGGTGGACTTGGACACATTGCCAGAAACTGAAATCAGCCAAAGCATCCACAGAACTCAGACTATTTCAAGGACAAGATGTTGTTGATGCAAGCTCAAGAGAATGGAGCAGTGTTGGACGAAGAAGAGTTGTTGTTTCTTGCTGGCGATGAAGGAAATACTTTTGATGCTAATATGGACGAGCAACCAGTTCAGGACCTCGCTCTTAATGATCCCAACATCTTCAAAGCTGATGACTGTGATGCATTTGACTCTGATGTAAATGATGAACCAACTGCTCAAACTATCTTCATGGCTAATCTGTCCTCTGTTGTCTCATCACCTCAACAAGCTAGTCCCTCCAATGCATCTGTGATTTCTGAGGTACTAAAGCTTTATGACACATATAACGTGGTAGATGAACGGAAGATTCCCAACGAAGTACAACAGACAGATGTTGTTGAATCAGATACTGTTGACATGGAAAATAGTAATATTATTCCATATGAACAATATGTGATTCACAACAACGTGTCTGATGTACCAGGTTGTGAATCTTCTGTTAAAAATATTTCTTGTGTTGTAGATAATGCTTGTGAGTGGCATGAGAACATTGTGTTTGTCCCTGATGACACCTTGACCACTAGACTAAACATATATAAAGATCAGGTGGCCATATATGAACAACGTGCTAAATTTGAACTAACTGAACGTGAGCAGAAAATGGAAAGTCAAATGTGTACACTTATAACAGAACGTAACGTAAGGGAAGAAACATTGAAACAAGAGTTGAATTCTTTGAAAAAACAGCTGGATCAGACTGTTAAACAAAAACAGGAGGCCCAAGATCATTTAAATACACTAAAACAAGATTTCAAAGAAAAAGAAACAAAACTCTTAAATGATTTCTCCAGACTTAAAACGTTGAAGAATAAGCTTGAAAACAAGTTGTACACACAAGACCAGACTAGACAAACTACTCAAATGATTCAAAAGCACAGAAAGTTATGTGATCAGCATATTGAAAGTAATGTAGGTGAACCTAAATTAGCTCTCCTTAGGGATGCTAAAGTAGCTCAACCTGCCTTATATGATGCAAATGTGATGATTATGCCTGGTCATGCCCCTCCTGATGTTTTTTCATTAAAAGAGATTAATGAGATAGAAGAGAGAAATAGAGAAAGAATGTTTGAGAAAATGAAGGATCCCAAATGCATAGCCAATCAAATCTTAGTCAAACCACATAATTATTATGAGTAGAATCGATTGACTGTGTTTGCACCTCAAAAGAAGTTAACGCCTGAACAAATATTTTGGTCTCTAGATATAGAAAAGAGAAAGGCCGAAGAGCTTGAAGCCAAAACTCCTCTCCTGAGGAAAATTACGATTGCAACGGTGTATCCTCCCAATACACCTAGGCATTTAGTTCCTTTAACTCTTCCCACAGAATGTAAAACTCTAATTAGCATATATGTACTTTGTTAACTATTTGCTGATTTTGATAAAACATGTAAGAAGAGAATTACACCTATAGGAATTACTGAGGGGGAAAGGGGTCTTGAACAAAAAAAAAGGTGTTATTTAACTGAGGTCATTCCATTCTTTAAACTACTCAAAGAACATTTTGAAGGGATGCAAAAAACCCTTAAAACTGAAGTTAATGAGATGAAAACAATGTTTAAAGATATGGAAAATGAGGTAGCTCAACATGCGATAGAAATTAAGAGTCGTGAGATTAAGAGAAAGAATATTCTCATCACCAATGAGAATTTGATAGCTAGATGTATTGCACAGGATATATTTTATACTGCTACTGATGCTACATTAACTGCCTGTCAATTTCATGAGTACTCTATTGCATTGAATGTTACCCAGAATCGTGTTGTTGAGCTTGAGGGGGAGAATTTGTAACTGCAAGAGAAAATTCAAAATGATGACCATGATAACTTGGTAAAGCGTTTTTCAAAACTAGAGGTTGATCATCTTAATTTACAATTAAAATATCAACACTTAGAAGAAAGATGTAAAATATCAAATACCAAGACATCTTTGGATGCTCCTGAATTTGATACATATTTTGAATTGAGCAAACGTGATGATAAAATTCAAGCTCACACGAACACGATTCGAACAATTGAGGGCCCAAATTGCCCAACTAAAGTCTAACAAATGTGAAGCAATTGGCACCCATAAACCATCGTCCTTAGATTCTTAGAATTTTTAATATCAAGACACCATTAATAAGTTACACTATGAAAATGAATGTTTTCGTGCTGAAAATTCAAAAATCAAACAACATTACAAAGAGTTATATGACTCAATTAAAGTCACATGAAACAGTCACAATGAAAAGGTAACTTCTTTGTTAAATGAAATCGAGAATATTAAGACTCAGGGGAAAGGGAAAATGCCAATTATCACTTGTGAAAATGTTGTTCCAAAGGTTTTGCTTGTAGTAAGTACGCTGTTGATGTTGTGCCTATTCCATTTCCCCTTAGGAACAATAGGTCTGCCCATCAAGTATATCTCAATCACCTTAAGGATAGTCTTGATACACTTCGTGAGATAGTTGAAGAGGATAGGATAGATAAACCACTTGATAGTGTAGTTATAGATGCTTGCTTCCTCACAAAACGGTCTCAGGAGATTTTAGAGTATGTCATGGGCACGGATCCTAAGAATGATAACAAAAGAGATAGATTTGTTGCATCATCATCTACGACTAAGAACATGCACGTAACCTTTGATCTACCACTGAGAAATCAGAACCCAGCACATCAAAATCAGGAAAGCAAAGGACAGTAAAACAAACTAATGTTCCCATCATTACTTCTATAGGAGTAAACGGTGACACCAAAGCTAGCGGGTCAAAGCCTAGAGGCAATGCAAGGAAAGATAGGACTATGCTGGCTAAGAGTGGTCACGAGAAGAAAGTAAAAGCCCAACATAGGAACAATAAGTTTGCAATGAATGGAATGAATCGTGTTGATTCTAGTATTAAAAGTACTGTAATTAATTCAAATTATAATTCTGTCTATAAAACATGTAACAAATGTTTAATTTCTGATAATCATGATGATTGTATTGTGTCATTTCTGATGTCTCCTGCACTACCCCAAGTTAAGAATGTTAGGAAAACTGAAATAAGTAAGAAAATTTGGAAAGCAACAGGAAAAATGTTTGCTAATGTCGGGTATCAATGGAGACCACATGAAGGAAACTTACTTTAGGAGATCAGTGCCCCTTAACTAGATAGAATTGACTAGATTGAATAACCATAAAGTTGTGAAGGTTAAGGAAAGGAAACCAACTGGTCGAATTTTACCTCTAGTGATACAATGTCCTGCTACTAGGTCAATTGTTACTTCTAGTGTAGTTTCCAATGCAAATACAGTAGCATCTGTGAATCCTCTAGTTCCAGAATTTGTGTGTGCTAACCATACGGACCCCAGCTGTACGTGAGGATCCACAATTTTCAGTTATCCATCATTGTCTGTTTTCAAATGCAGGTCGTACAAATCGTCCTTTGGTATTTGGACTCAGGCTGCCTAAAACATATAACTGGGGATCGCTCACGGCACAAGAATTTCGTAAAAAAGTTTATCGGGACAGTTAGATTCGGGAACGACCATTTTGGGGCGATTATTTGTTACGGAGATTATGTGTTCGGCGACAGTGTAATTTCCCGGGTATACTATGTGGAAGGACTAGGGCATAACTTGTTTTCTGTTGGTCAATTTTGTGATTCCGATCTTGAAGTTACTTTCAGAAAACACACTTGTTTCGTCAGAGAGTTGGATGGTGTTGATCTTCTTAAAGGCAGTTGTGGTACCAATTTATACACCATCTCTATTGAAGAAATGATCAGGACCTCTCCTATTTGCTTGCTTTCAAAGGCCTCAAAGACTAAATCTTAGCTTTGGCACCGTCGTTTAAATCACTTGAACTTCGGCACCATAAATGACTTGTCTCGCAAGGATCTTGTACGAGGCATGCCCAGACTAAAGTTTGAGAAAGATCATCTTTATTTTGCATGTCAACTGGGTTAAAGCAAGAAACATACTCACAAACCCAAAACTGTCAATACCATCATGGAAGTTCTTCACACCATTCACATGGATCTATGCGGACCAATGAGAATGCAGAGTATCAATGGAAAGAAATATGTTCTTGTGGTGGTCGAAAACTACTCTCGGTTTATATGGGTAAAGTTTTTGAGAACCAAGGATGAAACTCCAGAGGTTATCATTAAACTAATCAAGCAGTTACAAGTAAGGCTGAACAAAACTGTCAGAATCATCCGGATAGACAATGAAACTGAGTTTGTTAACCAACAACTCAGTCAATTTTATGAAAGAATTGGCATAACTCATCAGAAAAGTGTTGCACGCACTCCTCAGCAAAACGGTGCTGTTGAAAGACGAAATCGTACTCTAGTGGAAGCTGCAAGAACTATGCTAATATATTCTAAAGCTCCAATGTTTCTTTGGGCAGAAGCAATTGCTACTGCGTGTTACACCCAAAACCGTTCCTTGATACACACTCTCCACAACAAAACTCCTTACTAGTTGATACATGGCAAGAAACCAGATCGTTCCTTTCTTCGAGTGTTCGGTGCTCTGTGCTATCTGACAAATGACGGTCAAGATTTGGGAAAGCTAAAGGCTAAAGCAGACGTAGGGTTCTTCGTTGGCTATGCACCAGATCGCAAGGGATATAGAATCTACAACAAAAGAACCCGAAAAATCATGGAAATGATTCACGTGACATTCGATGAGCTGATTGAGCAAATGGCTCATGAACAAACCGGTTCTGGACCCGCACCTAATCTATTGACACCTGGACCAATTAGTTCAGGTCTTGTACAGAATCCCACGCCTGCAGTTCCTTATGTACCTCCCACCAGTGAAGAGTTGAAGAAGTTATTTGATTCGATGTTTGACGAAAACTTTGAGCCACCAACAGTTAATGCTACAACGGAAGCTCCACCTGTACCTCCTGTTGCTGATGCTCAAATTCCATAAAACTCAGAAGGTCCATCGATATCTATCTCAATCAGTCAAGATGCACCATCTGCCAGTCAATTGCCCTCATCATCAAATATTCAATCTTCTTCGGTAAAGCAAGGTTCTGCAGAAGAAAATTCTGTTAATGTGAATCCTTTTGCTCCTGTTGACGATGTTCCATTTGAAAATGTATTTGCTCCAGAGTCTTCCACTAATACATCTTCTTCAGGAGATCACAACACGGCAACATCAGTTCAATATCCTCAACCACATGATTATCTCAGAAAATGGACCAATGATCATCCAATTGACAACATCATTGGTAATCCTTCCCGTCCGGTATCCATGTGAAAGCAACTTGCTATTGATGCATTGTGGTATTTCTTCAATTTCGTACTATCCAAAGTCGAGCCAAAAGACTTCAAAGATGCCATGTCCAAAGACTGTTGGTTTAATGCTATGCAAGATGAAATTCATGAATTTGATCAACTTGAAGTATAAGAATTAGTACCTCCTCCAGAGTGTGCAATGATTATTGCTCTAAAGTGGATCTTCAAAGTGAAACTTGATGAGCACGGTGATGTTCTAAAGAATAAGGCACGGCTTGTTGCAAAGGGGTATAGACAAGAGGAGGGCATAGACTTTGAAGAATCATTTGCTCTGGTTGCCCAAATTGAAGCCATCAGAATATTCCTCACTAATGCTGCCAGTCACAATATGATAGTCTACCAGATGGATGTTAAGACATCATTCTTAATTGGTGACTTAAAAGAGGAAGTCTATGTGAGTCAACCTGAAGGATTTGTGTACCCTGATCATCCTACTCATGTCTATCGCTTGAAGAAGGCCCTCTATGGCTTAAAGCAGGCACCTAGGGCATGGTATGATACATTGTCCAAGTTTCTTCTGGCAAACGGATTCTCCAAAGGTGTTGTTGATCCTACTCTTTTCACAAGGAAGTCGGGCAAACATCTACTTCACGTTAAGATATATGTAGATGAAATTATCTTTGCCTCTTCTGATCCTAGTGAATGTGATCGGTTTTCAAAAGAGATGAGTTCTAAGTTCCAAATGTCGATGATGGGACAAATGTCGTTCTTCTTAGGTTTGCAAATTTCTCAAAGTCCTGGAGGCATCATCATTAATCAATCCAAATATGCATACGAAATATTGAAGAAGTTTAGATTTGATTCAAGTGATCCTGTTGACACTCCTATGGTTGAGAGATCGAAGTTGGATGAAGACGTCTCTGGGATCCCAGTTGATCAAACTAAGTTTAGAAGCATGATTGGATCCTTAATGTACCTCATCGCTAGTAGGCCAGATCTTTTGTTCGCAGTATGTATGTGTGCTCGGTACCAGTCCAAGCCCACCAAAAAGCATCTGGAAGTGGTAAAAAGGGTCTTCAGATATCTTCAAGGCACTGTTCACATGGGTCTCTGGTATCCTAAGGACACTATAATGGAACTCATGGCTTATGCAGATGCTGACCATGCAGGGTGTCAAGATACTCGTCGAAGTACTTCGGGAGGTGCTCAGTTTTTGGGGGAAAAGCTGGTTAGTTGGTCTTCTAAGAAGTAAATGAGTACGTCTATATCTTCCATAGAGGCTGAATACATTGCCATGTCTGCATGCTGTGCTCAAATTCTATGGATGAGATCACAACTATCGGACTATGGTTTTTCATACAACAAGATTCCTCTGTATTGTGACAACAAAAGTGCTATCGCTCTTTGCTGCAACAATGTCCAACACTCTCGAACAAAGCACATCGATATCAGGCATCACTTCATAAGGGAAAAGGTTGAGAAAGGGATTGTTGAACTCTACTTCGTTAGGACAGAGTTTCAGTTGGCTGATATCTTCACTGAGGCACTTCTGAGAGAACGGTTCCAATTTATTCTCCCGCGGCTTGGCATGAAGAGTCTATCACCTAAAACACTCAAGTGTCTTCAAGAAGAAAAGGAGGAGTAAAGGATTTGCATCACATATCCTTGTATATACTTGTATATATCTTAAAACAAAAAGAAAATAGAAAAATATAAAACCTATAAAAACCCTAAAAATCAGAAAAACAAAAAATACCAAAAATAGTTCTTCTAGGCATGTCTTCTGTTTATCGATAACATTTACGGTCCTAGAAATGTCATTCAATAATGAAACGGGTCTTTAAATGAAGCTCGATCAGAAGTTATATTAACTGGTTAAAACATGTCTAATCGGCTTTCAGTTACTTCAGACTGCAATCCGTGCGTTACTATAGGGAAAGCATGTCGCCAAAAAGAAAGCTGTTCCTCCAACTGGGTGATGTTCACCTGGGCATGGATTACTTTATATCCATGTTTCTTTGATTTGATGTACATTTCAGTGCATCATTCCTCGTATAAGAAGAGAAGTCTTCTTTACATTGCAAGTACTTTCCAATCTATAAATCTTCAGGAAAGTATTTGTATGAAAACTTGGTGGTACCATAATTTTTGAATATTAACCAGAATTGAATTTTTCATAAAAATCTATCTCTCAATCAATGTCTACAGCTATTCCATTAGAAGACGGGTCATTGATTGAGGGGGAGAGTGATGATTTTCAAAATACTATATCATAAAAACATGCTACTTTGCACCAAATAAGCAGTGAATTTTATAAAACATGTTGCTATGTGTCAGTGTATGATTTTTGTTAAATTCAAAATCTTCCAAACTAATCATACCTAACACTAGCATTCTCCCTCATAGATTGAGGGGGAGCATCGTACTGTTCCATTATCAGAATACATGTTAAACCTGACCACATTTTCTCCCAAATTTTCTAAACAAATTTAAATCAATTGGGATCACAAATCTCAAACTATTTGAAATTTTTGATCGGGGGAGAGAATGTGATTTAAATATGAAAATCTGATAAAAAAAATGCGATCTTTTGGACTCAAGTGTAGGCTCTCCCATATGTGCTAAACCTTTTCGTATATCGATGCACATATTGAGGAGGAGCAAATGAGTTGTGATGGCAATTGTGGATGAATACCAAAGACCGACCATTTTACTTGATGTACTGGAGTTATAAGGATGGTAAGGTTAGGTATCAGTTCCCATGATCCAGCCAGAACCGGAGGGATCTTCCCAGGGACAATCCTCTAGTTAGAATAGAAGTTCTTAGGAATGATTAAAAAGGAGAAAAGTGAATAAGGGAAGAGTGCCGACTGAGATGGAGCTAGTACTGGAACAAACCCAACAAGGTGCTAGTGATGAAGTCTTAGTAAGAGCTGAAGGGCTTGAAGAATGAAAAAGAAATGTAAAGATAAAGGGTGAAAAGAAAGAAGCCCTCCTTACACTTTAGGCAGAAACCGGGTCAACACATATGCTGTCAGAATCACGTAGTTGGTTGCTGACATTGAAGAGAAGTAACATGGACCCAGTGATACGCTGCACAACCCTCCCTAGCCACTCAAGGTCCCTCAAAGAACTCTTGTTTCACTTGTCATGAAGATCAATACATGTCTATCGTCTATCTCACTCTGAGTTAGATGATATTGAAAAGGTGGCATTCCTCTCCAGCCTCCGATCACTAAATCAAAACGCACTATTGAGTCTAGAGCCAAGAGATCATCAATAAATCTCATTAGGACACACTTCCAATATGCTTTATGTTTCATACACCGTGAAAAGCAAGAAAATATATATGAAGAGTCCTACGCATTATCCTCGTGGTATTGCCAGAACATTCGAGTGATACGTAAAGTATTCACAATGAAGATGGAAATCCTTCTAGAGCCAACATCAAACAAGATCTTGGTAGGCGACATGTGAGATCCTTCATGGATCAAACTTGTGACATCTAGAAAGAAACGATGGGGCGATTCACATTTGAATCAAACTTGTTCCAGGAAATGGATTGATGGATGCTTTTGGAAAACCATTCAAGGTGCTCACCAACCGAGTTTTCGAGCACATTGATTGTGAAAATTTTCAAAAAAAAGTGTTTTAGATAGAAATGTGATTCAACGCATAAAACCCTCGTCGTGTTGCATAAAATGTTTATCTAGTGACACACGAGTGATTTTTATAATCAATTTCTCGTTAATCAGTGGGTGCTTAATTAACTGATTCACTCTACCGTGCTGTCTACTTTGAGACATTCCGGTATGACAACATGCTTAGTATGATGATTCTGACATTAATTTGTTGGAAGACTCATTACTACAAGCTGGAAATTCCTGTCAAGGAGAATCTTCTTTAAAGGGGATTCTACCTGATCACAGGTCGGTCCCCACTGAACCGAAGGTTAATCTAACTACCCCGAACGAATGACAAAGCCATATTCGTTCTCCGACTTTATTGCTAACTTTTTTATTTCAGATTCATATAAAGATGGTGATGGTGGTTCCTGATTCCAGCAGAGACGTGTCAATCCACCCTCCATGCTCACACTTCCAACTCATTATCAAAGACATCATGATAGATGACAGACCTATAACACAACTTCTACAACTCTGATGACAGCTATCATAATCCAGGAAAGTGTGTGCATGCGAGTCCAACGGTCACAACATATCACATGGAGGCAATATTACAACAGATGAGCTTGGAGATTTATGGTGAATGATGATCTGAAAGAATGCTCAAAGATCACAACCTCACACAGTGACGATGCTGAAACAAGATGACTAGAAGACATATGTTGGATGATATCATCGAAGAATATTCAAAGATCATCCAAGACAAAAGATCAGTCGTCAAATGAATTTACTGCTGAAAGTGCAAAGAGTGCTTAATTTGAAGAATCAAAGGACTATGAGCTATGAAGACAAGATCAGAGGATAGAATGCTAGAATTCAAAATGTAAATTTCCGGGGTGACCTCCCTTAGGGGGAGATTGTTAGGAATATAAATATTCTTATGAAGACTCGGTCACCCCGTGAACTCATTAGCATTGAATAGCTCATAGGATAATTATTAGTAACTTAATATAGTTTAGTTATTATAGAATTCATGGAGTGGGTTGGGTCTTTACCCACTGTCAGCTCGCTCCACAGCCCACTCGGGGCATAATTACTAGTACTATAAATACCCCTCTCCACCTAGGGAGAGGGTTGGAACTTCCCCATTCTCTTAATCTAATATCTTCATCTTCTCTCTCTACAAGTTCCCAACTTAATTTCTCTCTCTAATATTCTTGATCTATTCAGCCAAATCTCTACTATATGTGTGTTATATGTTTGTGAACTTCTTACAGTTTGTACTGCTGAGCCAAATGTTAGTACTGCTAGGCAAAATGATAATACTGCTAGCTCACCAATTACTATAGCTGATGATTTCTATGAGGATGAAGTGGATCTTAATAACATGCCACTCACTTATCCAGTTCCTACAACTCCACACACAAGAGTTCACAAGAATCACTCCCTAGAGAATGTGATTGGAGATATACAGTCTAGTGTTAAGACAAGAAGGCAGACAATGAATTCAGATCAACAAGGCTTTCTTAGTGCAGTTTATGAAGAGAAAAAGCATGAAGATGCCAATACATGTCTGTTTGTTTGTTTTCTTTCACAAGAAGAACCCAAGAACATACTTAAGGCCCTACAGGATTCAAGCTGGGTGCAAGCTATGCAAGAAGAGCTGCTACAGTTCAAGATTCAAAAGGTTTGGGTGCTGGTAGATTTGCCTAAGGGTATGAGGGTTATTGGTACAAAGTGGATTTTCAGGAATAAGAAAGATGAAAGGGGGATAGTGATCAGGAATAAAGCAAGACTTGTAGCTCAGGGTTACACTCAAGAGGAAGGAATTGATTATGAAGAGGTTTTTGCACCTGTAGCTAGGATTGAAGCTATAAGATTATTCTTAGCTTATGCTTCATTCACGAGATTTATGGTATACTAGATGGATGTAAAAAGTGCCTTTCTTTATGGTACTATTGAATAAGAGGTTTATGTTTCTCAACCTCCAGGTTTTGATGATCCTGAACATCCAGACAAGGTATATAAGGTGGTAAAAGCTCTTTATGGCTTGCATCAAGCTCCTAGAGCCTAGTATGGAACTTTAGCTACTTATTTATTAGAAAATGAGTTTCATAGAGGCAAGATAGATTAGACTTTATTTATCAAGAAGCAAAAGGTAGATATTTTGCTTCTACAGGTCTGTGTGGATGACATCATTTTTGGATCCACAAAGAAGGAGATGTGCATTGAATTTGAGAAGCTTATGCATGATAAGTTTCAAATGAGTTCCATGGGTGAGCTCACTTTCTTTTTGGGGCTGCAACTGAAGCAAAAAGCTGAAGGAATATTTCTCAGTCAAGATAAATATGTAAATGAGATATTGAGAAAGTTTCAGTTTATAGATGCAAAAGTAACAAGTATTCCTGTTGATCCAGAGAAACCTTTGCTTAAAGATTCAGATGGTGAAAATGTTGATGTACACACCTACAGGTCCATGATTGGGTCCTTGATGTACCTCACTTCATCAAGACCAGATATTATGTTTGCTGCGTGTGCATGTGCAAGGTTTCAAGTTATTCCCAAAGCCTCACATTTAGTTGCTGTAAAGAGAATCTTTAGGTACCTCAAAGGTCAACCTTAATTAGGTCTATGGTACCTAGAGAATCTCCTTTTGATCTGGTGGCATACTCAGAAAGTGACTATGCTGGTGCTAGTTTGGATAGGAAATCAACAACAGGTGGTTGTCAATTCCTCGGTTGCAGGCTGATATCATGGCAATGCAAGAAGCAGACTATTGTAGACACTTCAACAACTAAAGCTGGATATGTGGCTGCTGCTATTTGCTGTCACCAAGTTCTATGGATTCAGAATCAGATGCTTGACTATGGGTACAACTTTATGAATACCATGATTTTCATTGAAAATAGCAGTACAATTTGTATTATTAAAAATCCAGTTCAACACTCTAAAACAAAACACATAGAGATTAGGCATCATTTTATAAGAGACTGCAATGAGAAAAAGCTACTTCAGCTTATTAAAATTCACATTGATAACAATTTTGCAGATCTATTTACTAAAGCTTTTAATGTTGGAAGGTTTCAATACTTGGTTGCAAGTATTGGAATGCTTAATCCCTAAAGTTTTTAATCTTGGTGTTTTTGTAAAGGAAAAGGATTTGTACTGCTAGTTGTGTCAATTAGTACTGCTATGTATAATTTGTACTACTAGTGCAAATTAAGTCTGTTGTGTTTGAACTGTTAGTCATACTTTATACTGCTATGAAGCAAATGCTTTGCATTGTGTTTTCTTGGTTTTGGACTAACATTTGCAGGTTATGAAAGCAATATGATTAGAGTTTGCAATGTGTGAGAAGCAAGTGGTGGATCGTTTGCTGGCATGATTGATTGATGATGGACAGAATTTGAGAATCACTTGACAAAGGTTTTACACCTGAGTTGGGAGGTTCTTTAAAATCTCCTTCTTGAAATCAAACTGATGGTAGTTTTGAACATGAATTGATGGCATAGTTAGTCAGATAGTAACTGATCTAACTCACTCTTTACCATTTTATACTTTTATTGGTATAATGAGTTAGTCCAAGGACATCTGGTAAAGAGAACAGCGAGCAAAAGTGAATCTAACACATTTGTGTTAGAGGCAACACCTGCCAAGAGCTGGAAACCCTGTCAAGAAATGTTAGGATCTCTGAGAAATAAGCATTTCTCATTGCTGGGAGGATTGTTGGGATCTCTGAGAAATAAGAATTTCTCATTGCTGCCGATAGTGAAGCTGATTTCTGCCGATAGTTATCCATTGCTGCTGCGGTTGGTTCCTGCCGATAGTATTGTTTTGTTTCTGCCGATAGTGCTTATTGCTGCAGATATTATTGTTTGTTATCCGTAGGTTTAGAAAGTTTGTTAGATTTATTTTTAGAAGAGATCTCGTTTATCTCTTCACACGTTTTCTTGTGAGACGGGTTAGGGTTAGGGTTTCTTATGATTATAAAAGAAACATCCCGTCCATGAGTTTAATGTACCTTTAACGATTACAATATTCAATAACACAATTCTTAGTTCATAGCCTGATCCATAGAGGATCATTGTCTTTTCTTCTTTAATATTCTTGTTGTTTAGTTTCCGCATAAACACAAGTCTTACACCAAGAAGTTCTCGTTTAACCAAGCTCAATCAAGCTTGAAGTACTCGATCCTACAAGTGGTATCAAAGCCTGGTGAGGATCTCTGATAAAGAAGGAAACATTGTTGAATAGTCTCTCTTGAATCTTTTCACAATGTCACTATCAGGTGATAGATTTGAAATGTGCGCAATGAAGATTAGGAGTTTGTTCAATAATAAGTCTATGGAAAAGCTGACTGAAAGAAATGAATCCTATGAAGCTAAAGAAAATTTGGAAGAATATGCTCTAATGGGATTCCCATCACAGGTACAAAGATGTAATCCTGCTTGTCAAGAATTGTACTCAACTCTTAATAAAGAATATGATGATATGAAATCTAAGTATAATGAATACTTTATTAAGGTTCAAGCTTATGATAATGCAGTTAAAACCCTAGAAAAACAAAAGGTTTGGTTTCAAAAGAATCAGTTAGCTTATGAGGAAAAGATAAGGGTTTTAGAGAGGGACTTGAAAAACACCACTAATGAGCTTAAACATTCTGAGTCTCAAAAAGCTAAGATGGTGTTAGAAAAACAGGATGTTCAGACTAAGCTAGATAATTCCTTGGCTAGGTTTGATAAATGGAAAGACTCATCTAAAAACCTAAACAAGTTAGTTGATAGTTCTATGTCTGTAAGAACTAAACGGGGTTTAGGGTTTGGTGACTACATAGGGAAAGATCAAGTCTATGACCCTAATGAGTATAGTGTTTTTAACCCTGAACCTGTAGACTATAAAATTCCTGTTAAGTTTGTCAAAGAAGGTGGAATGAATGCTGTTCCTCCACCTATAAGAGGAGTTTTTATGCCTACCCCTGTCTCCTCTCTTTTTGACATTGACTCAGATGAGTCACAAATGGTTTATGGTAAAAAGTACAGAGACTTACCTGAATCTAATGACTGTGTCTCTTGTTCCACAAGTGACAAGTCCTCAGAAGCAGAGTCTAAAGACTTTGTTTCATGTGACTCAAGTGAAAAGTCATCCACACCCAAATATCATGAGCCCTCAAGTTCAACTAATGATAAAACTACTTCTAAATCAGCCTTTTCAGACAACAGCTCAATTAATTCGTTTAAAAACAAATGTGTCTCTAGTTCCACTAGTGATAATGTTATCTATCTTAAGAAAAGTTTTAGTAAGAACAAGGCTATTAGGAAGAAGTCATGTTTTGTGTGTGGTAGTAAATATCATCTCATTAAAGATTGTGATTATCATGAGAAAAGAATGAATGGTGGGCAACAACAGACCAGATCATTGTGGAAAAATGTTAAACAAATACCACCATATGTTCCACAAGCAGCAGGAATGAACTTTTATAGGGGTCCATTTCCTGCTGATAGACCTGTTCCTGCTGGTACCTCTGTTCCTGCTGATATTCAGGAAACCATTCCTGCTGGTACCTCTTCATATTTTCAGAGGGATTTCAGGCGTGCCTATTATAATCAAATATTTGGAGGGGGAATGGCTTATTCTCCATGGTATCCTTGGTAATTGTCAAGTTTGGCTAATCATGTTGTTGTATTCTTGTTTGCTGGTTTTGAGGGGAGGCATTAGCCTAAGGGGAGGCTAATGCTTGTAATTTTGTCTTGTTTTTTATTCATTTATGTTTATGTTTTGTGTTTCTCTAATTTTGTTTTGCAGGTTTTTAGTGTCTTTTGTTAGCTAACTTTGTTTTGCAGCTTTCAATCTTTCAATGCTTGGAATTTATACTTAAGACATAATTTTCATTCATCATGATTAAGATGATTACATTCAGTTACAAATCCCAAAAGCTACTTATCAACATCATTCATACATCATACCAACCTACAAACATCACTCGACCTAAACCCTACCACCTATTCCATCTTCCCTTTTCCCTTGCCCATATAATCTGGCATGAACCTCCTACCCCTTTGACGACTAATTTCTTCATACACATGGGGAACTGGAAGTGCCAACACCACTGGGAGTGGCTGTTTTGGTTCAGGGGCTGGAGTTGAAGAGCTTGAGGTAGTTTGCCTCTGGTGTGTTCTGGGGCGTGACCTTGCAGATGGTTGACTTGGCTGTGGAGCAGGGTGGCTTGATTGTGGTGTTGGCCGGCTTGGCTGAGGAGTTGGTCTGATGGGATTCTTTCTTTGTCTTGGATCTTGGCTTTCACGTTGTCGATTGTTTCGACTTCGAGGGTTAGGTTTTTCACGGCTAGAGTCTCCATGAAGATCTGCATTACCTTTTGGTTTCGGTACTTTATAGAAGGTAGCAGTTGTCCTTTCCATCTCTTCAGTAAGCAGAGCCACAGTTTTCTTCATCTCTTCTCTTAGCTTATCAGTAATGGGAAAATTGGGAGGATATGTCTCCCATTCACCCTGACAATAAGTCAAGGACTTCAATTCTGATGATCCTTCATCATCAGAGCTAGAGTACTCAAATGACGAAGGAGTAGATGGAAGAGGATCAGATGAATATGAATCTTCCTCAACCTTGGCCTTACCTTTGTTTTGAGAAGATGATGCTGTTTTGGGAAAGTAATTTTTCCACCCTGAGTCACTAGAGGAGGAAGAATCTGATGAGATTTCGATGATTGGATTTTTGGATGAACTCATGTTCTTGCTTGATTTGAAGAGTATTGGTTTGGTCTGTGATAATGAAATTAATTGATTTGAGGCTTATATAATGAGATGGAGATTAATGCGAATTTATTGTTGGTTGGTGTTGTGTTTTAATTATGGAGGTTTATTCTTAATGACTGGATTCGGAAGGTTGACTTTGGTCAAACCACCTCATTGCTGCCGATTGGTCAAACTTCTCATTACTGCCGATTGACCAAGTGTTGCTGTCGATTGGTCAAACCTCCTTAAGTCGATTGGTCAATGTTACATGCGGAGAATTGCAGTAATTTAAAGTGATATATTTGGCAACCCCAACCTAAAATTGCACTTCTCTCATTTCAATTTCTCAAAATCCTATCAAACCCTAATTTTCTCATTTCGAAGCCTAGATCATTTATCCAACACAATGACAACTCTTCGCTACAAGGATGATCATAACAAGGTTGCATACTTAGAGTCGTCTTCAAGAAGTGTTGGTTATGATGAGGTGCTAGCAGTTTCTTCGTGGGTCATCTATTCGATATGCACTCACTTATTGTCCAGTGAAGGTGTATGATTCGTTGATTAAGCAGTTTTGGGCAACAGCTAAGGTCAGACACATTGTGGGAAAGGAAGACGACATCGTTGCCACCATTGATGAGAACGAGGTCATCATTACGGAGGAGTTGATTCGTGTACAGCTTCAATTTCCTGAGGAGCATGGGGAATATGATCTTTCCAGGCAAGATATCAATGATGGTATGGCTATAATAGGTTATCCTGTCACTGGTAGTTGTACATTCTTTAAAAGTAAGTTGTCTCCTCAATGGAGATTTCTGGTTCATACTTTACTCCAGTGTATGAGTGTTAAGACAGGTGGTTGGGATCAATGTCCAAGTCCCATTGCGTCTGGTCTTGTTTGTCTATCTCAGGTTAGAATATTCAATTGGGCCAAATATATTTTTGATGGGATGGTTGAAAATATCTCTGATGATAAAAACAGATTTTTAATGTACCCTAGATTTCTTCAAATTATCTTAGGTGTTCAGACCATTAACCCATCCCCTAAGATAGTGAATCGGTTGACTCCCAAAATGTTTGCTCTGATGAAAATGAATTTTGCAGGCCAACATTTGCCTTTATTACCTGCCATGTTACAAAATGTCAATCCTGCTGACAACCCAGATCCTGCTGACAATGTCAGTGTCCCACCATCACCCAATGCAGCTGGTGCTGATGCATCCAATGCTGCTAGTGAAGGGACTTCAATTGCTGCTGATGCATCTGCATCTGTTGCTGCTGATGACCCATTACCACCATCACCTAGACCTGCCACACCTAGACCTGAGCCCAATGTCCAGGCCACCACAGTTGTTTCACCTGTTGTCCAGCCAACACCTTCTGTGGATTTGCCTTCTTCTTCAAGGCTTTCAACTCCTAGTCCTACTAGGCAGTCTTTTAGTTATGACACCAATGCAGGGGAAGAATTTAATGTTTCTCCACCTAGATCCAATGAAGCTCCTAATACCTCAGGCATTCCTGCTGGTGGAGCTGAGGATGCTGCTGATCTCACCTCTATGTCCCAGTTACTTGACAGGTCTATGAAGAAAATTGAGGCATTGGAGTCAGAACTTAAAGAGACAAAAAGGGTTTTCAGTGAGAAGGGTGAAATATTTGGAAAAGGAGCTTAAGGACACTAAAGAAACTTTTGGTGAGATTGTTCAAAAGCTAAATGAAAGAATCAGCTCTTTGGAAGCTCAACATCCTCAGAAGAAAAGAAGGGTTGTACTTTCTGAGTCTGAGGAAGATCAGGATGATATGTCATTTGATGGGCTTAATGTGCTGGCTTCTGTTTCTCTTGATAGTGCTCATACTGAAGTGCCTACCTCTTCTGAGCACACTATCACTCCTCAACCTCAGGTCTTCACTGGAACAAGGACTATTGCTGCTGATGTCTCTGGTGTTCCTACTGAAGTTGGTAGTGTTTCTTCTGAGTCTAAGGTTCCTGGTAATACTGCTGGTAGTCCATCCATTGCTGCTGGTAGTGACACCATTCCTCCTGAAGCAACACAAGATGATGATGAGATAGCTAGACAGATCCAAGCACAGGAAATTGTTGATGCACAAGCTAGACTAGCTCAGGTTGCTCAAGATGAGGAGCTTGCAAGGAAAATGTCTGTAGATGAAAGGAATATAGCTGGGATTATGAATAACACAAGATCAGAAGATCCTACTTCAGAAGAGTTTAGTGAGCAAGTTGAATACTTGTTGGCTACTGATATGATTATTAGAGCTCATGGGTTTATGATTCTTCAAGATTCAGAGTTGGATTCGGATGAAAGATCAGATCAGCTCAAGGCATTTATCTTAAAGACTCATAGAGCATCCACATGGAATGACTTGATGCATAGGATCAGTGAAAGACAAAAGTCAGGATTTAAGATGCCTACAAACAAAGATAATGTCAATTTTATGAAGGTATATCTGAAGAATGAAGCTAACTACAAGCTCAGTGACTTCAAAGGTTGGACTGATGCTGCAATCCACAAGTTGTTCCTTGATACCTATGCAAGGACAAATTCTTCAGTCCAGACAGATATTCCACAAAGCAAGAAAAGAGAGCCTTCATCTTTAGAATCTGATGTTGCTAAGAAAATGAAGCCTGGAGAGACATTGTCTGGTGCATCTTCCTTTATTCCTACTGAAGGTATTCAGGATACCACATTCATTTCACCAATTCCTAATGTTGATGCATCAGAGGCACCACAAGAAGGTCCTATTTCTGCTGGTATTCCTGCTGCTCATGTCTCTGTTTCTGCTGAACCATCTTCCTCTGTTCCTATCCTGCAATATGGTCTAAGGACAAGGCAGAAGAGTCACTCTCACCACTCTTCTTCTAGGGATATTTCTAAAGTAGATGATCAAGATTTGATTAGGGTTGACTCAGATAGTGATTCAGAAGGTGATTCCATTCACTCTTGGGGTCATATTGCTCACTGGGAGATTAGGTCTACTTCTGATGGCGAAGTCAATGTTTGGTTTTCTCTTAATGGGACAGTCAAATTCTTTACTTTTCTGAGGGAGATCTTGAATAAAGTTGAGAGGAAAGATTTGGAGCATCTTTATAAGATAATGGATAATCACTATCAAACTCATACTCCTACTGGAATTGGCCTACTGCTGTGGGGAGATTTACAAGTCTTGATGAATTCATTGGAAGGAGACAAGGCTAAATTGGTGTGGGGTAATCAATCATCCTGGGGAGTATTTTCTTGGAGACTATATCCTTCTTCCAATGTTCATGTTGTGGAGCTCATATCTGGCAAGTTCCTGACTATGTTTGTGGATGTCACTTATCCTTTATCTGAGGGACTTATGAAGAGAATGCTCACTCAGAAGGTGCGAGTTCCCAAGCATACAATTGGAAATGATTTAACCACAGCTGAACAGTTGGTCAAATTCATCAAGGATCAACTTGCAGCTAAAGGTTCATCAGCTTAAGGGGAGGATGAAGCTTAAGGGGAGGCTTCTTGTTGTTGTTGTATATCTTTTTATCTTTCTTTCTTTTGGTTTCTTTTCTTATTTTCTTTCTTTTTCTTTTGATTTGTTTCTGATTTCTTTTTCTTAGTTCAAAAAAAAAAAAAAAAAAAAAAAGAAAAAAAAATTGTATATCTTGTGTGCTAATAAGTTGGTTTTGAGCAACACCTTGCAGGTACAGTGTTGGTGTTTACACCTTCACCTTAAATGGTACTCAACTCACCATGTCTTGCAGACAAGAAAGAGTTGGCTCACCATGAGGGTACGGCTCTGGTGTGATTATCAAATCCGTTGATAGCTGTAATAGCTTGCTCAAAGCTATAGGGTACCTCAACTCACTCATGGTTTATTCCTGAGAGTTGAAAATGGTTCTCAATTCACCATGGATGTAACCCTTTATGGGATCCAAAGAATTGGCTAGTCCACAAAAGTATGGTTTGTGGTAAAGACACTTGGTATCCATATTTGGTATTCAATTCACCAAGGTTTGCTGTAACCTAAGAATTGACTAGTCCTGAGCAAACGGCTACAGGTAAAGATAACTCAAATCCGTTTATAGTTGCTTTATTTGCTAATAAATCAGATGGTTATCAATGTACCATGGTTAACACACCTAAACATTGGCTACTCCAGTAGTGATGGCTATTGGTAAAGAGACATCAAATCCATTAATTTTCAATGATTCACCTCTCACAGGAGTTAACACACCTGGATGTGATGAGAATAGTATGAAACTTAAGTGATTTGATGCACATATTGTCATAGTAGCAGCCAAGCTCAAGTGAATGTTATGGTGACCAGATTACATGTTTTGAAGAAGATTTCCTATTGCTGCTAAACTATCGAAGTTGCTGCTGCATGTTATAGATGTTGGAATCTTGCGGGTTATAAATGTTGCTGCTGGTTACTAATTGTTGCTGCTGCTACATAGCAATCCTCTAGCCTGAGAAGTTAAAGCTCTATCACGTTGGAATCTTGCAGGTGAACCTAGTCAACCACAAGATTAGGGGAGGATTGTTAGGATCTCTGAGAAATAAGCATTTCTCATTTCTGGGAGGATTGTTGGGATCTCTGAGAAAAAAGAATTTTTCATTGCTGCCGATAGTGAAGCTGGTTTCTGCCGATAGTTATCCATTGCTGCTGCGGTTGGTTCCTGCCGATAGTATTGTTTTGTTTCTGCCGATAGTGCTTATTGCTGCGGATATTATTGTTTGTTATCCGTAGGTTTAGAAAGCTTGTTAGATTTATTTTTAGAAGAGATCTCGTTTATCTCTTCACACGTTTTCTTGTGAGACGGGTTAGGGTTAGGGTTTCTTATGATTATAAAAGAAACATCCCGTCCATGAGTTTAATGTACCTTTAACGATTACAATATTCAATAACACAATTCTTAGTTCATAGTCTGATCCATAGAGGATCATTGCCTTTTCTTCTTTTATATTCTTGTTGTTTAGTTTTCACATAAACATAAGTCTTACACCAAGAGGTTCTCGTTTAACCAAGCTCAATCAAGCTCGAAGTACTCGATCCTACAAGAAAGCTCTTTGAATGAGTTTATCTGATCACAGGCAGTTTTTATAACTGAAATTATTGGTTCTCACACAACCAGAGGTTAAATTCATCTGAAATTTGATTAAGTATCTTCCTTTACACTTAATCCTTTCAAAATGTTTGAAAGCAGTACGGTTTTTAAATGAAAAAAGAGTTTATACTGCTGAGTCAAAGTTTTTCTAAAACTTAGTACTGCTAGGCAAAACTTTGTACTGCTGGATAGCCGTTTGTACCGTTGAGTCATAACCGCTTTTTGAATATAGCCGTTGAGAAATTCTGGTTAATTACTTTACTTAAGGGTTTTCTAAATTGGATAATTTTTACTTTTTATCTACTTTATTCACTTTCTTCAATCTAAAGAAATCTTTTATTGAAGTCGGTCCAATAGAAACCCTAAGTATTCTTTGTAACACCCAATTCACTTTACTTAACCTACTTTCTTTCTTAATCAATCATATCCCAGCAGTCAAATCACAGCTAAAGAATAAGCCAGAGTAGCAGAAGAAGAAAGAATAGCAAAATTCTTGGTTGACCAAAAGCTCCTAAGTGAAGAAGAAGAGAGAACAGCTCAAGAACAAGTAGACAAGGAACTGGCTTTGAAGATGCAAGAGGAAGAAAGATCACATTTTACAAGAGAAGAACAAGAAAGTGCCATCAATGATCTACTTGAAGTGATGAGAAAGAGTCAGAGTAAGAAGACAACTGCTAAGAAGAAACCTCCAACTCAGTCTCAAAAGATGAAGTACATAAAGGAGTATTTGAAGCATCAAGATGATTGGAATGATAGACAGCTAAAAAGCAGATCTTATGAAGAGATTGAAGCATTGTATTTGACTGCATATAGGAAATTTCAAAGTTTCATTCCAATAGAAATTGTTGAGACTATTAGAGTTGATCAGAGGGCAGGTATACAGTTAGAGTCTACATCTTCATAGAAGCAAAAGACTGAAGAAGATCAAGCAACTGAAGAAGAAAAAGAAGAACAAGCAACTAAAAAAGAAGAAGATGTAGAGTTAACTGATGAAAGACTTCAGCAAATGATGGCTATAATCCTAGAAGTTCTGAATGTTGAGCCAATTCAAGCTAAACATCCAATAATTGACTGGGAAGTTCACACTGATGGGTTGGTAAAGGGTTGGTAAAGGGTTGGAAAATAACTAGAGTTGGTGGAAAGTCTGAAGTTTACAAGTATTTTGAAGATATAAAGAAGGCTTTTGATAGAGAAGATCTAGATTAGCTATGGATTCTGGTTCAAGAGAAGTTTAGGTCAACAGATCCTATAGAAGACAACGACAAGGAATTATGGGTGGAATTGAAGAGGTTATATGAACCTGATCCAGAAGATAACTTATGGTAGTTTCAAGCTCATGACCTTGGCACAACATAAAGAGTGTATGATACATGTGGTGTTCACCATGTATCTACAAAGGATGGTGTTGATGTCTACATGTTGATTGAAAAGGACTACAAATTGAGAGCTAGTGTTTTATTCGTAATGTTGGCTGCAAAGCTCAGAGTTGATGAGAAATCAGACATGGCAAGGGAATTATTGAGGAAGATTCATCAACAGGCAGAAGAGATGAAGACTACAAGATCTTGAAGATAGTGTTTGAAAGAATCCTCACAAGACATGGATTTCATTCAGAAACATGATGATTTAGGGTAAATCCCAAGTTTAGGGGAGGATTGTTAGGAATTAAATGTTCAAGCACTTGGTTTTGTCAAAGAAGAGTTTGTACTACTAAGGAATAACACTAAAAGTACTAAAGTACTGCTAGAGTAAATATTAGTACTGCCACAGTTAAAGTTGAAGACTGCTAAAGATATAACTAACAGTACAAACTGACTGAGTTAGTACTGCTAGTATAGAAGTTGATATGCTGCTGCACTGCTTGAAGACTGAAGATGGTAATGCTTATGAAGACGTGTAAGAAGATAAGTATATAATAGATTTTGTGTATATCTTATATAGTTAGAATTATACGAATATTCTGCATGTTTAGAATATTATACTTATCTTGTAAAGGACTCCTTATGCTATAAAAGGAGGTCCTAGTGTTAGGTCACTATAATAATCATAACATAAGTATAATAACACATAGAGATGATAGAGATGAGAGAGATATAGAAGAGAGAGGTCAGTTTTCAATCACATGATAGAATGACAAAAGTTCCTTTGCATTAGTGAATAAAACCAACAAACATAAGAGTAGTATTACATGTCTATTTATAGGCATTGCATTAAGTCAACACCTTGCCTAATGCTTCAAGAAACAATAATACTAAGTCATGGCCCATAGGCCTTCTAATAGGGCCGTAACATCTTAAGAAAACCTAAAGGCCTTAAGCAACCTTCTACAATAATATAACCAAGACTTGATTACATATGAAATGTGTTCCCAACAATCTCCCCCTAAGGATTGGTCATTAAGGTTGCTTGACGTCTTCTTTGCTTCTTAGGCTTTGACATCTTTCGCATCTTTGTTCTTTGTTCTTGTCTTGTGTGATATGGTAATATGACTTGATCTGCCTTTCATCAACGTCTTTGATTGCAGTGTCTTTACGTCTTTTCCACCATGCTCATACTTCTTTCGACTTTGATCATTATGCTTCAAGTAACTCTCATTCTTTAGCTTCGATCTTTGACTTTTAAACTTTAGCTTTACTTTCATCTTTATGAGAATTATCTTTGTGATGGTAGCATGACCATGATTGTGATGGTGGTGGTGGAACTCCTGGTCTCCATGAATACCTGCATGTAAACAGTTAGTAATAATTCATCTGGCACTTACAGGTTCGGACTTCGAGATCGTTAACAGCATAGTGTGAAAACTTTCTCTAATCCTTGCCAAGGCCGTTCCTGAATCGGATGCCCCCAAGAGAGCTAACACAGATACACCAAAGTGTATTAACGATTCAGGGTGATTACCGAAGTGACCTGCTGTCAGGGCTGTTTGATGTTGAGCCTGGCAGGAATTTCCACTCAATCACTGAGAATCACAATTGTGAGTTCCCTCATGAATATTCTTGGCAGATTGCTAAGATCTGTGTAGGACTCTTGTTATTTACAACTGGTGTCCATAATGTTGAACAACCAGTGTAGAAATATTAAGTGTTCCTAAGAGATCTTTTGATGTATCTCGCGGCTCTAGACTCGATTTAGTACTTTTTGGTTTTAGTCATCGGAGGCATGGAGCAGAGTGCCTCCTTTTCAATATCAACTCATCTCGGAATGAGAGGTCGATAGATTATGAAGGGTTCTCCGTGAGAAATGAAACAAGTATATTTTGGGAGACACTTGAGTGGCTTGAAGGTTTAGTGTAGTGCGTCACTGGGTCCATGACGACTTGTCTTCAATACCGGTGTCACTTGTAGTGACATCCAGTAGCATATGAATTGAACCAGGTTTCTGCCCTAAGGTTGAACATATGGAGGGCTATTTCTTTTCACCCTTTCATTTACTTTTCTTTTTAATTCTTCAACCCCTTCTTTCTCCTTTCATTTCTTTACCCCTTTTTTTCAATCATACCTAAGGACTTTCTAGTTCTAAACTATTGGTATTGTCCATGGGTAGATCCCTCTGGTTTTGGCGGATCATAGGATGATTTCCTAACCTTAGTCACCTTATAACTTCATGACTATCCTATGTTGCCATAAACCAATCATTTAAAAATCTCTCAAAGTGTTTATGATTATAAAACATATATTGTTAACACTTTGAGAGTTTGCTTTTACAAAAATACTCCCCCTTCACATGTGCTCATAAGTTTTTAAGATAAATTTGCACATGTTGGGTGGAGTTAGAACTTTTGAATTGATTGATTTTCAGTGAATATGACCGTTGCGAGACGCGTTTACATCACTAGTTAGACTAGCTTGAAATTATTACCCGTCCTGGTCATATTCAAAGAGAATATCTCAAAATGGTACACTCTACTCAGACAAGTCATTTGCGAGACACGTTTACATCACTGGATAAACCAGCTTGAAATTATTACCCGTCCAGGACAAGTCTTTTCGATTAATGACATTTAACTTTCGTCAATTCGAGGGTAAAATCTGAGTCGAACTCATGCGAGATTTCATACTTTTAGTTACCATATTTTAATCACATTATTATTCTCCCCCTCAAAAATAGCATATCGATGTTGTTTTTGAAAAACACTTTGATTAAAATATGCTTTTTGAGGTTTGTGGGAAGAATCTCACAAGAACTTTTTAGTGTTGAACAAAGATTAGTTTCAAGTACTCCCCCTCAACAAGTGAAATCACCTTTTAAGTGGGAATACTTGTTCTTTTGAGTAGAATTTTGAAAAACTTATCAAATTTTTGATTAATTCTACTCAAAAGTAAGAAGCTTTCGCTTCTTAGATTAGGATTGAGGCACTGAAGCGTACCTCAGGGTCCTTTCTTTAAAAGTACGGGTTGTGCATTGTTATCTGTGCACAAGCCATAATAAATAACACAAGCAAGTATTATGAATCAAAAAATTATCCAACTCTTACATCATTCCATGCTTCTGAAGACAGTGAAAACTGGATCAGGTCTTTGAAAATTCCTGATTGGGAATGATGGTCTTCCTCCAACATAGCTTTCAAGTCTTCGCATCTGGTCTCTATGAACAAGCCTTTTCTCGATCTTCAGAATAAATTGACGAACTTCTCTTAGTTGAGAAGCTGTCCACCTGCTAGTCTTGTAAAGTTCCCGATCTCTTACTCGAATCACCAACCCATCACAAACTTTCTTGAGCGTGTGGTCACAGAACTTGTGAACCTCTTTGTATACCATGAAGCAGTTGATTGAAAGATCACTCTTGTAAATAAACCCGAAGGTTGGTTCTTTCTTCATGGTATACTGGGGCTCTTGGTTGATCTCAGGAAGATGTAGAACTGGTGTAGTTAGTTGATCTTCCTTTGATAGCTCTCGAGCCCAAGCTGCAAGTCTTCTAGGCGTTCTTGAATGATCATCCTTCTGATGAAGTATAGCACTGAAGTGCTAAACGCATATGTAAGTTCCGTGAGAAATGATGCATCTTCCCTTGAACCTTGATGAGATACATGTCTTCAAGATCGTTGAGGTTCAAGTCCAGGAAGTCTGCTTCTGAGAATGTATACATCTTTTGATCTTGTCTTCTAACCTTGATTTTGTGTAGAAAGATATAATCATACCTCTTTTCTGCTTCAAGCCTAACCACAACAATTATCCTGAGACCACTCATCACTGGAGTTAGAGACTTTTTTGTCAGTTTACTTTTGTACCATGTTTTCCTTTTCTCAATCCAGTGATATATTCCCAATTGCGCATCTTGATCGTACTGCACTATGTTAGTAACGAAGAGTCTTGTAGCAGTTTCTTCGATGGTAGGTTGTGGATAGCTTGCTGCAGGAATCAGGGTTATAGAAGTTGCATACTTGGGTTGACATATGATGCCGTGCACAAGAACTGAGGTCGTTGTTGAAGAAGAATCTATATGGGACAGCAGGTTGATCTGAAGCTCCAATTACCGGCAGAGGCTTAGTCCAAGCCATAATGTATGCTTGGTTGGGTTGAGAAGTGCTATAAACCACATGCATATCCGGATTTGTCCAGCTGAACTTACTAGACATTGCTCGTGTAATGTTTTCCAGGTGATATTCAAGCTCAGCTGCACTGGAAGACCTATCTTTGAGCAGGTTGAAAGCATCATTCTTGATTCGATGAAGTTCTTCTTTTGTGAGCTTTTTGACGCGTTGGTCACGTTTGAGTTTTTGTGTGAACTCAAATGTGCGACCTTCGATCATGCAGTCATCGTCTACAAAAGGTTGAGCACCGACAAGTTGATCGAACCATTAATTCCCTTTTGTCATGTCTTCGTCCGGCCATGAGACAACAGTTTGTCTTTTGGATGTTGTCTTCTTTCTAGGTTTAGACGTTGTTACTTTTGACTTAGGTGGAGAAGCTGGTTCATCTTGGTGTTGTTGAAATTGAAACTCTTCATTTGCAGTGAACTCAAACTGATGCTCCATTGCTGTTGGTCTAGAGCCGGAAGCCTTAGGTGGTTGGGTGGCAGTTATGGTTGCTGAAGGTCCGACAGGTTCTTGGTGTTGAGAAGCAGATCCGCCGACACTCTTAGATTTATTGGTTTGTGAGTTTGGGTCCAGGTCTTCATCTTCTCTTGGACATTTACCTTTGTCAGACTCAGCTTTACACGACTTCTTCAATATATTTTCCTTTATAGCCTCAGAGATGGCTATTTGCTCAGGAGTTGGTGAGGTAAGACTTGTTAAGCTTTCAAATAGTTGAAGTTGAACCTCTTCCAGAGTTGGTTCTTTTGGCTTCGTCGATAGGGTTTAAAGAACAAGTGGAACTGTAGCCACGATATTCCTGAGAAGACCTTCAATGTCGGCTCAAGATATTCACTCACTTTCTTAGATGTGATCTTAGGCAAGTACTTCTTCAAATATACTTTGGCATTGCCCTTGATCGTGGTGAGCATCCTTTCTTGAACGTCATCTGAAAGGAATTCATCGACTCGAGCTTTGGTGTTTCGAAGCTCGTTCACTTGTCTAGCAAGGCCGGTGATCATATTTGTCAAAGTATTGATTTGGTAACGTAGCTGGTCATCTTTCTTGGCTCGTGCCAGCTTTACGGCCTGCTTCACCCTTTTTGAAGCTTGGGAGATTGCTTCATCCTTTTTTAAGCTTGTCATCTTTCTTGGTTTCTTACTTGACTTGCTTGTTGTTGTTTGTGTTGGTGGTGGTGAAGAGTGTGTGGATGATTCTGGAAGTTTTTGGACTTTGGGTGTAAAAGCTTGCTTAAATACCGGAGGTGTGTCATGGGTAATTGGAGGAGAGTGTGGAGGAGTGGTTGAAGGTGTTTGAATATATTCGTCGGCTTCCTTCTCCTCAGCCCTTATCCTTGCTAACATTTCTTCCTCCTCTTTTTTCTTTTCCAATTCCAATTCTGCAGCAGCTTTTCTGATCACTTCCTCATCAATTAACACCTTCTTTGTGTCATCATCCTCATCTATGTCAAAATCTCTAGTCTGTTCATCTTCATCCTTTTCCTCGTCATTACCGGGTTAATTAACCGGATATGAACGAGGTGGAAGAACTTCTGCTGCAACTCCAGACAAACCGGGTTGATTAACCGGATCGACGAGGGTCTGGCCTTCATCAAAGTCTTTGGTGATTTCCTCATCGATTCTCATCTGTTCTTCAAGCATCATCTTCCTCCGTCTTTCTTCATCAGCTTTAAAGGACTCACGACTTTCATCTAGAGCAATCTTGGTAGCTATTTCTTCCTTGTCGATTATTGGTTCATCATCGGTTTTTGTATCAGAACTGGATCCCTCTTCTTCAACAATCTTTTCTTCTTATGGCTCGGGCTTAGCAATCTTGACCGGAACTATCCTCTTGGTGTACTTAGGAGGCCCTGGTTTGATCTTCTTAGATGTGCTAGATGTGCTGCCTGACTTGCTACCTTCCTTTGATCGAGTCTTAGCTGGAGCAGGCTCATCATCATACTTGCAGAAACCGATATGCCCATCATTGAACTCTTTATCATAACTGATGTATGCTTTCATTTTTTTTATCTTGTCCATCAGAAGAGCTTCAGGTAGTCTCATCCCTTTTTTGCGTGTGCTTCCTTTAGGGATGTAGACTTGACTGATGGTTTTGTCCATAGCAAATAAATGCTTCTCTTGGTCTTCAAGACGTTGAGGGATGTCATTGTTGTCTTCAAGTAGATGATAGATGATAAGCTTGGTGTATCTAACAAAAGGGATTTTGGTGAGAGGTTTGAGGTAGTGACTTTGAATTTGAAAGACTATGTCCTCCTAGATAAGTCGAGTGTAACACCCCAACCCGACAAGGGTAAAGATATCACAACAATGGTTTCGTATCAGATCAAAACAAAGCGTACCTCTATAGTAATACAAGAATTCTCAAAGATTACAAATGAAATACGGAAATTTACAAGGTTACAAGTATAAAAACTAATTCTGAAATATAATAACTTCTAATCACTTCTAAGTCCAAAAGTAGCTTATCAAGTCTTCTAAGTCCAAGGTACTCTCCACCCATTCCCAGCTTCCTACTAAAACCTGCCGCAGGAAAAGAAATGCGGCTGAGCTACGAGAGCTCAGTGAACAGATATAACGATAACAAACAGTAATATAGAATAGTACAGAATAACAGAAACAAAGGTCAAACAGATGTAATATGGTTCAAGGGATAAGTCAAAGAATAAGTATAAAGGAGAGAGAAAAGGGATAGTAATCCACTACGAGCCCAAAAATAGATCATATCATATCGTAACCATAAATCTTCAAATCATATAGAGGGGAGACCTCTCAGATAATCAGATAATATGAGGGGTGTCCTCATTCTTCAAATGGAGTAGCTAGCTCCCAGATATATGTGAAAGGCATGTATTGCACACAGTACCAGTCACCAGACAAATCATATCAAATCATATTAAATCCACTAAGCAGAACAGATCTAGGATGCATCCATGCGCCCCCCAAACAAATACTGGCCATAACAAATATAATGCGCATATCATAATCAAAATGGGGACGTGGCGGAACATCACTCTACCGCCCTAGAGTCATGCCATTGGTGCATCAATGACATGGCCATGTTACCTTCATGGCTAGGAAACAGATTTTGGCTCGGGTATCAAACTAAGAGTCAGATATCATATCAAATCAGAGTGTCATATCAAAAGGTCCATATCAAATGGGTTCATAACAGATGGTTTATAACAGATATATCAGATGTGATGCCAAAGGTCTAAATCAGAGTTTACCAGATCAAGGTTCATATTAAGTAATCAAGTCAAGGTTCAGATCAAAAGTTCATTTCAAAAGTTTCTATCAAAAGTCCATTTTAAACAATCCTTTATTCATGATTTTCATAAAACGATCCTTTAAAGTGGTTTTCATAAAAATAATCTTTTAAAACGGTTTTTATAAAGATAGTCTTCGAAATATAGTTTTCATAACATAGATTCATATCAGAGATCATATCAAAAGGAATCAACAGAGGAGGTTCAAGCAAAGGGAATCATAGCAATGGCATCGGATCAGAAACTAACGGATCAGAATATGGAAGAGATCATGAGAAACCTTATAAGGAAGGTCAGAATATCTGTACCTTATACCGCAAATGAAAACACAACAGAAAATATCAAAGTCGGAAGCAAACTCCATCTTCAGCGAATCTACACGAATTCATAACTAACTTATTAAAAGCTTATTTAATTCAGATTACTTATTTAGTTGGCTTTCCCGTTTTAGTAACTTTAGTTATTAACTTTCTCGTTTATCAACTTAATAAAGATGACCATGTTAGTAGGTTAAGGTTCATAATGCCTTTTACATAAGTTCAAGGTTAAATATGACAAGTTTCCATAAGTTAGGGTTTTAATTGCAAATATCCCAAAGTTAAGGGTCTTGAATGACAATATTGCAAACTACTAATTTAAATATATCATTTATTATATTCATAATTACATAACTAACCCTCATATTTACTAAGTTACAGATTATACTCTCAAATATAAGTGTGGCACGAATTAAACCCTCAAATTTCATACAATTACACATTTAGTCCCTTTAGTTTTTAAAATAACACGAAACACCTTTCAAAACCCTTTTTATACTTTTCATCAGGTTCTAACAGTTTTAAGCTTGAAATTGTTAGGTTTTCTATAAATAGAAAATTATATAAGAACTCAGAAATAAATTCCCCAAAATTTCCCAGAGATACTTTAATGTCTTAAGTATTTTTTCTAATTTTTCTAGATTTTATTAAGTAACATAGATTTGGATTAAAATTCACTTAAACCAACTCGTCCAGATTTCTTATTAATTTTTCTATACGAAAAGTTATTAATTAGAAACCTTTTAAGAAAAATTTACAAAAATCTAAAACAATTCCAGGAAGTAATAGACATCCTATATATTACCCATTTCAAAGAAAACCTCCTAATTCGACACGGTTTGGAAATTAAAATTCAAAAACCCGGACTAATTTTCCAGACTCACAAATCCGATCAGACACATAATTTTCTAAAAATCAAAAAGTAACCTTCCAGGCCTCTAAAAATTACAAACTAAATTTTCCCAGGTAGCCATTTCATTGAAATTAGTTTTAGACTCTTAAACCACCCAAAAACACCTCTTTATCAATTATTTACAGGCGATCAAAGTTGGATTAAATTCGAGATCAGAAGCAGTTTTTATATTCTCATACATATACTTAGGGTTTTCATACCCAATCCTTAATTCTTGACATACAACCATTATAGATGAGATTATTACATGCTTAGGTCAATATGTAACAGGTTTAAATACATTCCAAATCGAATTATTCCATCATACCAACTGGTCCGATTTACACACAGATTTTTAGGGTTTTCGTTTAGATTATTATGACATTATATTGCTTCATGATTCGACTAGAACACAAAGATGTGAACAAGGATTGAACAAATAGATACCATACCCTCGTAGACCAATGAAGAACACGAAAACGAACACAATAGGATCAACCACCACGAAAATCCTTCCTTCCCTTCTCTCTTGATTGATCGACAGAACACAAGAGCAATTGGGTCGAATTAGGGTTTGTAACAATTGATATGAATCAAACATGATGAAGAGGATTTTACCTATGATACAAATGAACAAGAACTCGACTGAAAATCTTCCTTTGGCAGTTGAATGGATCGACAGAAGTTTTGGAGATGAGGCAGCCGAATTGTTTGGTTGAAAAGAGAGAGTTTAGGGTTTTTTTTTTTTTTTTTTTTTCTTGATAATCGGTTATGTTAGGGAAAGAAAATAAAAACCGTGTCTTTTGATTCTAGTAACTAGGGAAAGGATCAATCACATTATGGGCTTAACAAATCTTTAGCATTCATGAACTTGGACCACAATATGGTCAAGGGGGGGCGGCACATTATGTGTCAAGTTCTTTTTTTTTTTTTTTTTTTTTTTTTTTTTTTTTTTTTTTTGTACGAACTTATAACATAAGGTTTTATTTGGTGATTAATTATTTGGTGACTTATAATATAACTTATATTAGATTAAGGTACAACTTAAATGTTACTTATATGATTTTCATACGTTCTCAAAATTTTAAAATTGCAAGGGCATTTTGGTCATTTTGCATGTTTCAGATTTTAGGGTTTTACAACTCTTCCCCTCTAACAGAAAAATTTCGTCCTCGAAATTTGAAGTCGCAAAGTTAAACGAAGTCGTAGCAAATCGCAAAAGTCGTCACAACACTCTCATGCCCGAAGAGGTTCTTCAAAAGATCTTCAGACCAAATAGTTTCTCATGACTCAAATCAAAACGAGGTGAGTTCAAATTCCTCAAAAGGAGAAAAATAAGTTGATTCTCATCAAAAGGTCCATGCAACATAAAATGGACCATAGGCGAATCTTTAGAAAGCTCATATGGAATACGAACAAGATTTCAAATCAAATTGACTGTATCAACAGTAGAGAGTTCTAAAGGGAGTTCAAGATTCATAACTGAGGTCAACAAAATGCAAAACGATAGTCCAAACTCATCCAGATATTTAACGAACGAAGGTAGAGTATACGCATAGGTAGAATGAACCTAAGGTCTCACTAATCACGGATAATCTGACGGAGATCAAATTCTAAACTTCTTAGGTACCCCCCAAGATATCCTATGGCCACAATGAGTGCACGTTATATGGTGTAAGTATTATCACGTTGATCAGGCATCATAATACTAGCACCACATAAATATGCCTTCATGATGATCATACTTTATCTCAAGTCATAATCAAAACCACCTATCTTAATCCACCTAGTACTTCTACAGTCTCAGAGGTCATCAAAATCAAACACCATAACTAAGAGGAAAATGAACTACTCGAAAGAGTTAACGAAAATCCCAGAATGTTTTTCAGAATTTGGTACATCGTTAAAAGCATCAGATCGTCCATCATTCGTCAAATTTCACATAACAAAACCATCGTCCAGCATACGCAGAATGAACACCGAGCGGAATTACTAACAGGGAACATAACTCGTTCAAGGGGTCCTATCATCAGTTAACGGAAATTTAGTAGGTCAAGAGGAAATGAATAACGTCATCCATAGCTTCACTCTTCACAAAATCAACTCTTCCAAACACAAACGTTCGCTTCAGAATTATCGTCCATTCAAATACATGATCTTAAAATTCTTCCAAGTCCATGCAGTCTATCGTATGATCATAGGGTGGAAAGGAAAATATAACTCGAGTCTGGTCCCTCAAGCCTTCGGCACCTCCTCCTGGAACTGTGGTATAGTAACGTGAATCTCCGGTATGGTCACTGTGCATTCTTCCATCCATGAGTCTGCTTCTGCTCTCAATTCATCTTAGTACAACTAAAATGGATAGAGAAGCAAGACTAAGGTTTAAGACATGTCTTCAACATAGTTCGAAATTCGCCCACTCAACTGCCGTCATCGCCAGATGCATGGTAGTGTTGTCTGCTAAAATCTCTGGACGCCAATCAAATCTACTTCTTTCAGAATGAAGGGGTCATTCTACAAGATGGTCTACATGTTCCTCTTCGTGCATAAAACTGAAATACTTCTCGGAGGTTACTCTCAAATAGTCATCTCTTTTCTTAGAAGTCCTTGGGGTTGCTTCTTCAGTCCTTCAATCATTTAAAAGA
Organism: Artemisia tridentata subsp. tridentata; assembly: GCA_021014915.2. Lineage (NCBI taxonomy): Eukaryota > Viridiplantae > Streptophyta > Magnoliopsida > Asterales > Asteraceae > Artemisia > Artemisia tridentata. The sequence goes on along the minus strand of CP139502.1, from coordinate 219,774,133 downwards.
GGCCGTCTGGTATGGAGTTTACAGAGATAGAATCAATCATTGATACGCTGAATTTAAAAGATGGTTATGGTAGTGATACGATTAGGTTTACAATAGTCAATAATCCAAAGTTTCCTCTTTCTTCTTCACAAGTTAACAGGGTGTTTCAAATGAAACACTGAAGTGAACAAAATCATATTCCATCATCTTCTCCAACTTCTCACTTCTATGGCGTCATGGTTCGTCAACTGAGATCGGCTCAAATTTCATTCTACTTCTCAAACAGGAGGGGAAAACCCAAAGTTCCATCGGAGAACAACAGAAAAATTTGTACAACAAAACTTCCAATGCTAAAGTTTTCTAAGAGTGGATACACATAAGTGTCAGGGGACAATCATCAATCAAATGAGACCGAGGTAGATGTTTCCATAGCAGCGTTAAGCTTAACAGATTTGAGCGGTTACAGGTTATCATAACAAAAGTAGGATGGAAATAGATTTCTAAAGTCACACATCAGATACGGTAGTCTCTGGCAGCTTTATGAAGAGTCAGCCATTCCATAACTTAAGGACCTCAAAATCGAATATATCAAAAGTAAGCAGATTAGTAGGATGAGCACGGTCGCCAAGCCAGACGGATAGTTCATATATCAAGGTCACGTTCATGGTTCACCAAAGTGTCGAGGCAGATGAGCGAACAACTCAAGGTGTTGGAAGTCTTGTTTAGCTATTTAGCATAAGTGGCAGGTAGGTAATACGAACATCGTATACTATCAAAAGTGAGGCGTATAGAATATCGGTTATCAGCATCATCATGCTCATCGAAACAAAATTACCGTCATATCAAAGGAAACTAGTTGACGGTAGAATTCATTATTCAAAGGGAGGAAATAAACTTCCTATATCCACGGTTAATATTCACCAGAGTTCTCATAGGAGTAATAATGGACAGAGTAGTATCAGATGATACATTTATATCCAGCATGGGTAATTAATTCACAGAATGTGTCAAGCACCTTAAGGTTAAATGACCTTCGGAACGGTCAGAGGAGTATCAAACTGCTTATCAAATAGGTCAGAAGTAAAGAGCAAAGTTAGGTAGAGATAGCAAAAGTTTAACAATCGGAAATCATGGTAGGGAGTTCAAAATGGTTTCAAACACTGAAGGTGAAACATCAGAGGGTAGTCGTCAATGATCAATCAACCTATCCTTTATCAGACTAAAAATCAAAGTTAACTATTCAATGAAAACAGATCGACAACGTAAGTCTTATCGTTCAGAAGTGAGAGGAAAACATTCTTATACTCGTGGTTAAAACACCACCAGACTTCTCATGGCAACGGAGATGTTTAAGACGAACTCAGATAGGGTCAGAAGATTCAGAGATGCTTATCAAAACAAGAGACAATTAACAGAAAGTATCAAATGCTTATCAAAGGCAAATAACAGAAGGTGTCAAGTGCGTCATCGCCAAGGGGATTTTCAGAATGCCCGTAGAGGCATCAAAATGATGAACAGAAGGATCAGAGGTCAGAGTCAGACTATGCAGACAAGAATCAAATAGTGTCAGGCAATTACTATGCAGTTCTTAATGCCTTCGAGATTTATTTAGGTTCAAAACTTAGGTAATGCAAAGCATAAGCTTGCAATTTTCCAAAAGTGATCTTAACAGACTTTAATCAAAAGCAAGGCACGAATCAGAGTGATGCGGAAGCAAAGATGCTAAAACAAACGCCTTAAAGTCTACCCATTCCTCACTGATCAGAACTTAAGTTCCTATAGGGAAATCCTAAAACAAATCTTAAAGGTTGTCTTATGAGCGCCTACAGTGGAAACTTAATGGTCCAAACTTCACAGGTCAAGGGTAAATGTATTACAAGTCGCAGCCTGTCGCTCTGATACCATAAATTGTAACACCCCAACCCGACAAGGGTAAAGATATCACAACAATGGTTTCGTATCAGATCAAAACAAAGCGTACCTCTATAGTAATACAAGAATTCTCAAAGATTACAAATGAAATACGGAAATTTACAAGGTTACAAGTACAAAAACTAATTCTGAAATATAATAACTTCTAATCACTTCTAAGTCCAAAAGTAGCTTATCAAGTCTTCTAAGTCCAAGGTACTCTCCACCCATTCCCAGCTTCCTACTAAAACCTACCGCAGGAAAAGAAATGCGGCTGAGCTACGAGAGCTCAGTGAACAGATATAACGATAACAAACAGTAATATAGAATAGTACAGAATAACAGAAACAAAGGTCAAACAGATGTAATATGGTACAAGGGATAAGTCAAAGAATAAGTATAAAGGAGAGAGAAAAGGGATAGTAATCCACCACGAACCCAGAAACAGATCATATCATATCGTAACCATAAATCTTCAAATCATATAGAGGGGAGACCTCTCAGATAATCAGATAATATGAGGGGTGTCCTCATTCTTCAAATGGAGTAGCTAGCTCCCAGATATATGTGAAAGGCATGTATTCCACACAGTACCAGTCACCAGACAAATCATATCAAATCATATTAAATCCACTAAGCAGAACAGATCTAGGATGCATCCATGCACCCCCCAAACAAATACTGGCCATAACAAATATAATGCGCATATCATAATCAAAATGGGGACGTGGCGGAACATCACTCTACCGCCCTAGAGTCATGCCATTGGTGCATCAATGACATGGCCATGTTACCTTCATGGCTAGGAAACAGATTTTGGCTCGGGTATCAAACTAAGAGTCAGATATCATATCAAATCAGAATGTCATATCAAAAGGTCCATATCAAATGGGTTCATAACAGATGGTTTATAACAGATATATCAGATGTGATGCCAAAGGTCTAAATCAGAGTTTACCAGATCAAGGTTCATATTAAGTAATCAAGTCAAGGTTCAGATCAAAAGTTCATTTCAAAAGTTTCTATCAAAAGTCCATTTTAAACAATCCTTTATTCATGATTTTCATAAAACGATCCTTTAAAGTGGTTTTCATAAAAATAATCTTTCAAAACGGTTTTTATAAAGATAGTCTTCGAAATATAGTTTTCATAACATAGATTCATATCAGAGATCATATCAAAAGGAATCAATAGAGGAGGTTCAAGCAAAGGGAATCATAGCAATGGCATCGGATCAGAAACTAACGGATCAGAATATGGAAGAGATCATGAGAAACCTTATAAGGAAGGTCAGAATATCTGTACCTTAAACCGCAAATGAAAACACAACAGAAAATATCAAAGTCGGAAGCAAACTCCATCTTCAGCGAATCTACACGAATTCATAACTAACTTATTAAAAGCTTATTTAATTCAGATTACTTATTTAGTTGGCTTTCCCGTTTTAGTAACTTTAGTTATTAACTTTCTCGTTTATCAACTTTATAAAGATGACCATGTTAGTAGGTTAAGGTTCATAATGCCTTTTACATAAGTTCAAGGTTAAATATGACAAGTTTCCATAAGTTAGGGTTTTAATTGCAAATATCCCAAAGTTAAGGGTCTTGAATGACAATATTGCAAACTACTAATTTAAATATATCATTTATTATATTCATAATTACATAACTAACCCTCATATTTACTAAGTTACAGATTATACTCTCAAATATAAGTGTGGCACGAATCAAACCCTCAAGTTTCATACAATTACACATTTAGTCCCTTTAGTTTTTAAAATAACACGAAACACCTTTCAAAACCCTTTTTATACTTTTCATCAGGTTCTAACAGTTTTAAGCTTGAAATTGTTAGGTTTTCTATAAATAGAAAATTATATAAGAACTCAGAAATAAATTCCCCAAAATTTCCCAGAGATACTTTAATGTCTTAAGTATTTTATATAATTTTTCCAGATTTTATTAAGTAACATAGCCTTAGATTAAAATTCACTTAAACCAACTCGTCCAGATTTCTGATTAATTTTGCTATACGAAAAGTTATTAATTAGAAACCTTTTAAGAAAAATTCACAAAAATCTACAAAAATTCCAGGAAGTAATAGACATCCTAGATATTACCTAGTTCAAAGGAAACCTCCTAATTCGACACGGTTTGGAAATTAAAATTCAAAAACCCGGACTAATTTTCCAGACTCACAAATCCGATCAGACACATAATTTTCTAAAAATCAAAAAGTAACCTTCCAGGCCTCTAATAATTACAAACTAAATTTTCCCAGGTAGCCATTTCATTGAACTTAGTTTTAGACTCTTAAACCACCCAAAAACACCTCGTTATCAATTATTTACAGGCGATCAAAGTTGGATTAAATTCGAGATCAGAAGCAGTTTTTATATTCTCATACATATACTTAGGGTTTTCATACCCAATCCTTAATTCTTGACATACAACCATTATAGATGAGATTATTACATGCTTAGGTCAATATGTAACAGGTTTAAATACATTCCAAATCGAATTATTCCATCATACCAACTGGTCCGATTTACACACAAATTTTTAGGGTTTTCGTTTAGATTATTATGACATTATATTGCTTCATGATTCGACTAGAACACTAAGATGTGAACAAGGATTGAACAAATAGATACCATACACTCGTAGACCAATGAAGAACACGAACACGAACACAAAAGGATCAACCACCACGAAAATCCTTCCTTCCCTTCTCTCTTGATTGATCGACAGAACACAAGAGCAATTGGGTCGAATTAGGGTTTGTAACAATTCATATGAATCAAACATGATGAAGAGGATTTTACCTATGATACAAATGAACAAGAACTCGACTGAAAATCTTGCTTTGGCTGTTGAATGGATCGACAGAAGTTTTGGAGATGAGGCAGCCGAATTGTTTGGTTGAAAAGAGAGAGTTTAGGGTTTTTTTTTTTTTTTTTTTTCTTGATAATCGGTTATGTGAGGGAAAGAAAATAAAAACCGTGTCTTTTGATTCTAGTAGCTAGGGAAAGGATCAATCACATTATGGGCTTAACAAATCTTTAGCATTCATGAACTTGGACCACAATATGGTCAACGGGGGGCGGCACATTATGTGTCAAGTTCTTTTTTTTTTTTTTTTTTTTTTTTTTTTTTTTTTTTTTTTTTTGTACAAACTTATAACATAAGGTTTTATTTGGTGATTAATTATTTGGTGACTTATGATATAACTTATATTAGATTAAGGTACAACTTAAATGTTACTTATATGATTTTCATACGTTCTCAAAATTTTAAAATTGCAAGGGCATTTTGGTCATTTTGCATGTTTCAGATTTTAGGGTTTTACATCTAGCATAGTCAATATGCTTCTGGTTCACAATGCCCCAGAAGATTTGTAGGTGAGACAGACGAGGGTTCTCATGTCCACTTTCCCTTCAGGAGACTAATCGAGCCAAGATATAATATATTGTTCTCCAAGGTTGGGGGATTAGCTTGGCTTCGACTATGGAGGATCTTTTCAACGGCTTGTCTGGTTGTACATCATAGCCAATCTCCATTAGGAAGTTGAGAACATCTTCTTCAGAGGGTGTTGGATGGTATTTCTTGGCAGGTGCAGGAGCTTCTTGCAAGAGTAAGGCCTTGCAGAGATAGTTGACATCTACAGTCACTTCCTTTCGGTCCAATGTGCAAGTAAAAGATTCTTCTCCCAAGTCCAGCTTCATAGTGTGCCACATTTGATAAATGTAAAACTCGGGAATAGAGGCGGACTTGTCCAGCATGCTCCTACACTTATGCAACATGAGAATCTCTATAGCTATTTGACAGGTTGGTTCTGCACACTTGATATTGTGAAATTCAACGCGAGCATTGTTCTTGCCTATTTCTACATCATAGTCTTGTGAAAAAGTGTTTTCCTTGGTGAGCATTGGGAGTGGTTGTTGTGTAGCCATTTGGGATATCTGAAACATCAATCAACATGAATTTGCAGGATACATGAAAGTTAGCAAATTGTTAATCTTGTTATCATTCATGTGACCGTTTTGATGCTTAATTTGATTTTACACGTTTTAGTATTATGACTATAGCAATATTCATTATTGGACATTATGTGGATTACTAGTTAAAAACTAATTTCCTTTAATTGTCCATTAATCAATTTCGACAACTTGTGATTTATTTGAATTTCCACAGTTTTAATGAATTGCGACATATCTCTATAATTGCGACAGTTTTGGCCAATTTCGATGATTTAAAGAATTCCGACACATTTTTATCCAATTCCGATGAATTTTGAATTTCGATGACATTTGATCAATTGCGATGAAAAAATCTGAATTGCGATAAGCCATGTCCAATTGTGATGAAAATTTTGAATTGCGATAAGTTTGCCCAATTGCCATGAAAATTTTGAATTTCAATAAGTTTTGTGCAATTGCGACAAATTTATCCAATTCCGATGAATTTTCCATTTCCCACAACACTTATCCAATTTCGACGGATATTGCAATTTCAACAATTTCTTATACTAGAAATTGCGATAACACTGTAGACGTACATTTTCTTGAATCTTTATTGAATTTGGTTTTCCTGTCCAATTAAAATCAAATCACAAGTTATAATATACTCATTATGTTCATTTACACACATCTAAACACTGCATATCAAATTTGAATGCAACTGGTTGTAATTCCGACAAACCCTATACTCATAATCATCGAAATTCATTTATACATGTTACATGTTTCATTGTTTGATTCCAATAGATTCTTATGTTGTTTCAGAGTTCATTGGTCTATATATTAACAATCAGTAAGATTGAACCTGGTCAAGTTCATCTTAAACCCTACACATCTAAGTTAATTCAAACATGTTTCTGGGTTTGATTCGATGATCAAATCATGTTATACGACATATAAGAACACTATCCCAACCAATTAATTAGGCTAAAACACAATCACTTGATTTTCCCTAAATTAACGCATAAACCCTAATCTTGAACAATCATGAATTTGAGTTTCTGGGTATAATTAAACACACATAACATGTTCAGGACTCAATTCCGACCATATCCCACCATTCAATTTAGTCTCAAACACATAAAATGAATTTATCCCAATTCGACTTAAACCCTAATTAGATTTTGTTCGATTTAAACAAATTAAGCCGTTGGATCTCAAAATCCTTAAAAACCATGTCTTATAATCATGCAAACATTGTATAAACACTCACAGTTTTGGGAATTCTTGAACGGATTAGCAGATTGATTTGAGCTCGTTGATATAGGTAGGTGAAAAATAAATGAGGTTGGTGAAGAGTAATAACTGCAATTCAGATGCAGTTATTACTTTGCAATTTTTGGTTTTGTTAATATTTTAAGTTTCCAACTTTGTCACATTAAGTCCCTTAACCACATAATTTTTTGATTAAAGTCCTTACTCACAAAGCATTAACTAGACTTGACATAATTTTGACAAAAACAATTTAATACACCCCCTTGACTTATGAGTATTAGAAAACATTTTAAGATCAAGGAGGGTATCGTAAAGATAATATTACCACCACATTATGAAACAACATTTTTTAAGGAAATATGCAAGTACAAATTTTAATGAAAATTATAAAATTTGAATTTCATACTCTCCCTCAAAACTTGTTCAGAAAGAATTAGTATTGTGTTTAAATGAACAAAGTGTTGATGGAAATTTTTTACTTGCATGTTGTTTTTTTTTATTTTTTTATTTTTTTATTATTATTATTTTTTTAAATATTTACAAAGATAGTTTTGGTGTTTGACTTTCTTAGTTGTTTGTAAGAAAGTTGTTTAAATCATCTGGAGTCAAACACCTCATACCAATTTGGTGAACTAATTCCACAAATCTTGCATGGGGCAAGGCTTTGGTGAATAAGTCCGCTAATTGGTATTCAGTACCCACAAAATATAATTCAATAGTACCCTGTTCCACATGCTCTTTGATGAAATGATATCGAAGTACGATATGTTTGGACTTCGAATGTTGAACCGTGTTGCATGAGATGGCAATGGCACTCTTGGAGTCGCAGTACATGGGAATCTTGTTGAAAATGTAACCGTAGTCCATCAACTGGGATCGCATCCAAATGACTTGCGCATAACATTCTGACATGGCTGCATATTCAGATTCTATAGAAGACAGTGAGGAGCAATCCTGCTTCTTTGACTGCCAAGATACAAGTTTGTCTCCTAGAAATTGCACTCCCCCAGATGTACTTTTACGTGTATCTAAACATCCTACATGATCAGCATCTGAAAAAGCAATTAGTTCAAAACCAGAATCCTTCGAATACCAGATCCCCAAATGGATGGTTCCCTTTATGTATCGAAAGGAATTTTTCGTTGATTAACCTCGAGAGGTGTAACATATTTTGAGACTGAAATGGTGAGATATGTATACAACAAAAACAATATTTTGGATCACTGGTGTTAATACATGTGGAGAACCAATCAACTACATTTTTTGTAATCAATTGAGTGTACCATGTAAATCAACATCCACTTTGGGGAAGATGCAGACATAGGTGTGTTATAATGTCCAAACTTGTCATGCATGTTTCTTTAAATTATCAAAGAGCTATATGAGATTTAAAATACATGGATGATGAACTAAGTCCTAAGATGTTGTTCTGAATCTAAACTTTGTTTATGTTTCAAGCATTTATTTTTTGGTTAAATGTGATTATTGCAATTAAGAACTCGGACAGGTTTGTCCGTTTTTAAACACATTTCCATGCCCTCGGGGCTTGTTTAAGGCCGTAAAGGGCTTTCTTGAGTCTGTACATATGATTAGGATGATCTGGATCGATGAAGCCCTCTGGTTGAGTAACATACACTTCTTCACGGAGTTGCCCATTTAGGAATGCAGTCTACACGTCCATTTGGTAAATGGTGATGTTCTTATGGGCAACATACGCCAGAAAACATACGGACAGCTTCAAGTCTAGCCACTGGTGCAAGTGATTCTTCAAGTCAATGCCTTCTTCTTGGCTAAAGCATTTGGCAACCAGACGTGATTTGTTATGAATAACTGTTCCATCAGCATCAAGTTTGTTTTTCCAAATCCATTTAAGTCCGACAACATAGACTCCATCGGGTCTTTCTACCAATTCCCAGACTTCAAGACATTTGAATTGATCTAGTTCTTCTTGCATTGATTCAATCCAATTGTCACAAGTCATGGCTTCTTTAATGTTCTTTGGTACTGCTTGAAAGACGGTAAGTGCATAAATGCATGTTTCACCATCTGTGTGAAGTCTTTTCAGTGTCATGACTGGATTGTCTGGATTACCAATCACATTTACTAAGGGGTGATCTCTTGTCCATTTGGGTGTTGAAGGGTAATGTTGAAAATGAGTGTACATATTAGACGGATCCAAGTTGCGTGTAGACGACTCAGCAATATCGGGAACGGTTAGAGCCGGAGCAAATGGATTCAAGAATGCATTTCCGTCATAATTTGGAGCTGCGGGTACTTCTTGTTGTAGGAGATCTTCAGCTACATTCTCAGTACTGGAAGCAGTTCGTTCTTCTGTTGATGGAGATTCAGTTGGAGGTGCATCTGCAGCAACTATTGTTGTTGTAATAGGTGTATTAGGTATAGGATTGTTATCAGGTTGAGCAGCGGAACTTGTAGATACATCTGGTGCACGACTAACAAAAGAATCATCTAATAGTGGAGCAAACAAGGTTTCCAATTCCTTACAGTTGAGGGAGAGTGGTGCAGCTGATTGATCGGGAAAATTAAGACGGTTAGTTGCGGGTCCTAAGCTGTTTTGCTCAAAAGCCATATCTGTAAGCTCATCGAAATTAGCATGAATAGTCTCCTGAATTTCTCTAGTACGACGATTCTAGATTCGAAAACCTTTAGAATTCTCTCAATATCCAATAAAGATACCAATGTCAGCTTTGGCTTTCAGTTTTCCAAAATTATCACGATCATTATTTGGGTAACAAAGGGCACCAAATACATGAAAGTAATTTATATTCGGTTTACGGTTGTGAACAATCTCATATGGAGTTTTGTGATTCCGTTTGGTGATCATACAACGGTTTTGAGTGTAACATGCAGTTGACACAGCGTCTGCCCATAGGTAATCAGGTAATTGAGCATTGATTAACATTGTTCTTGCAGCTTCCACTAACGTCCTGTTGCATCTTTCGACAACCCTATTATGTTCTGGACTTCTTGCAATAGATGTTTGATGTTCAATTCCCACTTTCTCAAAATAATCTCGAAGAGTTTGATTCTTGAATTTAGTTCCATTGTCTATTCTGACTTTTCTGACTGTATTACGAAGCTGAACTTGAATTTTAGTGAGAAAGGTGATGATCATTGAAAGAGCTTGATCTTTGCTTTGAAGAAAGTAGACCCAAGTCCATCTGGAAAAATCATCGAAAATTACCAAAATGTAGCGTTTCTCGTTTATTGTTTGAACACGCATCGGGCTACACAAATCCATATGAAGTAGTTGAAGAACATGATCAGTACTGTGTTCTATTTTAGAAGGGAAATGAGCACGAGTACTTTTTCCTTGTTCACAAGCTGGACATAAGTGATCTTTTGCATATCGAAACCTTGGAAGACCATCGACTAGTTTGTGGCGAGCAAGTTCAGTCATGGTTTTGAAATTCAGATGAAACAGTCATTTGTGCCATAACTAGGATTTTGTCGAATGTGCTTTGGAGAGTAGACAAATAGGAGAAGAAGCCTTCATATCAGACATAGAAATGGTGTAAGACTAGTTCCTCATTTGCCCGACATGAGGTCATTTCCTTGTAAATCTCGAACGAAACAAGTTTTCTCCCTGAATGCTACTTCCAAATCCCCATCACAAAATTCACCTACTGAGAAAACGTTGTGTCCAAGGCCTTCGACATAGTATACACAACTAATTTCGATGTTGCCATTGACATAATCTCCATAGCCGATGATAGCAGCAAAGTGATCATTCCCGAATCTGACAGTGCCGATGAACTTTGCAACAAAGTTTACTAAAAGTTTGAGATTACCTGTCATATGTCGGGAACAACCGCTATCAACAATCCATAGAACAATTTGAATCACATGCATCACATGAACACGACGAAGATGGAGTGATGGTAACGGTGGAACCCGTTGGGTTAGTAGCACAATTATTAATCACTTTAGGTAACCAAGTAAAACTAGGTTTCCTTTGTAGCCAACATTGCCATGTCCAACTAGTTTTAGCTTTCTTCTTAGTGAATGCACTAGGTGATTGGATTGTCTTAGGAGTTTTATTTGCAACTATGGTCTTGTCTAAGGTATTCTTAGTGTTAGGAATTAAACCTAACAGTTAGTACTGGTGGTTATAAGTTAGTACTGATGAAGAATTACTGAAGACAACACTGACAGTACTAAGTCAGTTAGTACTGCTCACACAAGAAGTTAGTACTGCTTATATTTTTGTAAACGTGTAATAGATAATTATAGAAAGGATTTTATAGATATCCTTATTAATATAGATTATAGTTATCTTGTACAGGAATCCTTGGTGTATAAAAGGATTGCCTAGGTTAAAGTTTAAGTACGACTCATTCATAGAGATTCAAGGTTGTAAACCCTAGTGATAGAAGATCACTCATATTATTGAAATAATAATATTGAATCGTTTTGGTTATACTTAATTGTCTTTATTGTTCATATACACAAACTCAAACACTGTTCCATTCATACAAACAAATCTTTTAAGTGTTAGCTATTAAATTCTGCGTGCTAGTTAATATTACTCAAAGTATCTATCTAACACAAGGCTTGTGTTTAGATCCGTTCAAGTGGTATCAGAGCCAGGTTCTGGTACTTTGAATTAGAAGATCCAAGACGAACTTTATCTATAAGAAAGATGGACATGGAGACAACAACCCAAACCAATGTTGCTACAAAATTGCCAATTCTCAAACCTATTGAATTTGATATGTGGAGGCTGAGAATAGAGCAATTCTTCCAGGTGCAAGACTATGCACTCTGGGAGATCATAGAAGATGGGAACACATTCAAGCCTACAACCACTACAACTGTAGTTGTAGGTAGGACTGAAACAAAAGTGCAGAAAAAGCCTATGACTACTGAAGAGAAGGCCCGGCACAAGAATGATGTTAAGGCAAGAAGCATGCTGCTTATGACCATTCCTAATGATCAATTATTGAACTTCAGTAAGTTCAAGTGTGCTAAGACATTGTTTGAAGCTATTGTTGCCAGATATGGTAGGAATGAAGCCACCAAGAAAACTCAGAAGACATTACTCAAGCAACAATTTGAGAACTTCTCAGCTACAAGCAACGAATCACTAGATCATATGTTCAACAGGTTACAAAAACTAGTCAGTCAGCTTGCTACTCTTGGTATTGAGATACCTCAGGAAGATCTCAACTCTAAATTTCTGAGGAGTCTACCATCTGAATGGGCTATGCATGTGGTTGTATGGAAGAACAAGCATGATATAGATTCCATGAGCTTAAGGGATCTATATAGCAACTTCAAAATAGTGAAGCAAGGTGTGAAGAAGGTTGCTGGAACAAGTTCAAGCTCAGGGAATTTGGCCTTTGTATCAACTCCCAGTATCTCAAGTTCAGAGGAAGAAGTTCAAGTTACTGGAGCAGTTGGTACTGCAAGTCCATACATTGGTACTGCCAGTACCTAAAGCAGTACTAATGGACTTTTGGATGACAATACTTATTGTGCTTTTCTTACTACTCAGCACAATGGAAGTATGTTGACTCATGGAGACCTTTAAGAGATTGATGAAGATGATCTTGAAGAGATGGACATCAAGTGGCAGCTTTCTCTACTTAGCATGAGGGCTAAGAGATTCCTGAAGAAGACTGGCAAGAAGATAATCATTAACAACAATGATGTTGCTGGATATGACAAGTCAAAAGTTGAGTTCTATAATTGCCATAAGAAGGGTCATTATTCAAGAGAGTGCAGAATGTCAAGACAACAAGATGGCAAGAAAGGCTTTGGAAGCAAGACCAGAGTTGTGGAAGTTACAGACTCAAGCTCAAAACCTATGATTGCCATTGATGGCTTAGGATTTGACTGGAGCTACATTGCAGGGGAGGAAGCAGAAGCATCTACAGAGATGACTCTCATGGCATTTTCAGATTCTTTGGTACAAGTCTCTAAGTGTTCTAAATCTTGTGATGCATTAAAAGATCTAGAAACTCTTAAGAAAAGATATGAAGAACAAAGAATAGAGCTAACCCAGACCAGTTTTAATTTAGCAAATCATAAAAGGGCTTTAGCTGTGTTAGAAGAACAAATTGTTCATTATAAAGGTAATGAGTCTAAGTTTTCTGATGATATGATTATACTTAAGAGAGACTTAATGTTTAGAGATAATGAAATTAGTGTGTTAAAACATGAGTTGGAAAAGTTGAAACAGGCTAAAGAAAACATTCAAATGAGTGTAGACACATTAGAATATGCATCTAAGGGTGTCAGTAAGATAATTGAATGTCAAATCCTCAACAAAGCTAAGTCAGGCCTAGGGTATAAGTCAGTTCCACCTCCTTATAGAGGAATTCCCACACCCCCAGGCATTGACCTAGAACACATAGGTTTAGAGGAATTTCAACTACCCAAAATGGAATATGGTCCAAAACCTAAGGAGAATGTGGTAGTAGATAAGCCTGTAGAAGTAAGTTTTGAGAGTGCAAAGTGATAAATCACTCTCTGATGACAAAGTATCCTCTGATTGGTCATCAAGTAGGGAATCAGATGCTCCAACCATAAAGGATTGGACTTCTGATGATGATGAAAGTGATCAGGTTAAGGCTAAACCTGATAATGCTAAGATAGGAGGAACAAGGGTTCCTAAGGTGGTCAAAACTGAGACTGTTAGGCCTAAAACCAATGCTAAACCATTTAGACCAACAGTTAGGTATGCTGAAATGTATAGAACCACAAACAAGCCCAGAGGTAACCAGAGGAATTGGAACAACCTCAAGTCTCACCAATTAGGTGATAATTTTGTTTATTATAGGAGGAACAAGGGTAACTAGGTGTTCAAGTCCTAGGGTGAACTCAGTAAAACCTCCCATTCACCCTACAAATGCTAGAATGATACCTAGATCAGTTCTTTTAAGGTCTGGACCAAGAGCAGTTCATACTGCTAGACCAGAAATTCATACTGCTAGGCCATTTAGACCTGTTTACCCAAGACCAACAGTTCAAGGTGCAAAAACAACTTTTAAATCAGCACTAACAACTGTTAAGAGGCCCTTTAATAACAAAGCAGTGTTAAACAAACAAGTTTGGAAACCAAGAGTACAAACCACAAAGCCAGCAGTTCATACTACTAGCCCAATAGTTAGTACTAGTCATCTTAATCTTACTGCTAAGGGAAATATGGGCAATGGTGTTAATGCATCAACATCATGGGTTTGGAGACCTATCAAACCTAATGGTACTTCAATTGTTTTAAAAAGAATGAATTATGTTGATGCTAGAGGCAAACCTAAGTCTGTGATGGCTTGGGTTCCACAAGGAAATTAATTCCTTGTTTGGGTACAATGTTAGTCATATGCTTATATTGTTGTGATACAAGTGCTTTGCACCTTGTTTCCTTGTTTTTGGATCAACAATTGCAGGTATGGATGATGAGCATAAAGGAATTACAAGTGCTTTATGTTTTGGACTGAATGGTGTTTTGGAGTTTAGTGTGTGATCTGTGCACACAACAAATGGTTATTGGTTCACCATGTCTAACCCACATAAGAACCAACTAGTCCAGAGCAAACGGTTTCTGGTAAAGACTAATCAAATCCGTTTATGGTTGACAATTTACCAAAAATTGTATGGTTATCAACTCACTATATCTAACAGTGAAGAGTTGGCTAGTCCAAAGCAAACGGCTATTGGTAAAGACATATCAAATCCGTTGATAGCTGATAGTTTGCTAAAAACTATATGTACGTTATAATGCTTCAAATTCATATAAGTTAATACTGTTCTTTGAAATTTTTTGATAATGGTTGGTACTGCTAGTGCAAGTTTGTACTGCTCAACTAGCTGTTGGTACTGTTGTGTCAGTAATTAATTTTGGTGTAAAAACTAGCCGTTGAAAGTTTGTTGCGATTTTTACTTATTAAATTATGGTTTTTAAGGGATCCTCTTCTAGATATTTTAACTTTTATTCTATTATAATCTTATCCTAAAATAAAAGTTAACTTATTCTTTAAGTCAGTCAAATACAAACCCTAATTCTCTCAATAATATCTCATCTCACTTTCATATTCTACTTTTTAACCTAAATTTTCACTATTTACCACAGTCAAATCAAATTTTTACTGAGAATATTATGGCTAATTTGGAATTTATCAAGACGCACAATCAGGTTGCTTATTTGGTGAAAACAGAGGAAGGGGATGGACCAAAATTTTATGAGATTGTGGACTTCTTGAACGCGTCTCATATTAGGTATGCTTTAACTGTTTCCCCTACTCTTATTGTCTCTCATATCACACAGTTTTGGCAAACCGCCATTGTCAAAATTAGTGAAGAGGAAGACATAGAAATTCACTCCAAAGTGGATGGCATATCTTTTGTTGTTACCGAATCTACACTTAGGAGACATCTTAAGTTGCAAGACTCAGATGGTATCAACAATATGCTAAACACTAAAATTTGGCAAGAAATTGCCAGAATGGGGTATGATACATCCAATCAAAAACTCACTTTTCAAAAGGGATGTTTCTCCCCACAATGGAGATTTCTAATACATATACTCTCACATTGTTTATGTCCCAAAAGAACATGATGGGAGCAATTCAGTTGCAATATTGCTATTGCCCTCATATGTCTGTCAACAAACAAAGTTTTCAATTTTTCAAAATTTATATTTGAGATTATGGTTGAAAATGTGAAAAGTAAAACAAAATTTCTTATGTATCCAAGATTTGTTCAAAGCTTTTTGAATAAGAAAAAGAATTTGCTTAGACAACATAAAGAAAATTTTCCTACTCCTAGCCTACAATCAAAAGTTTTTCAAAATATGGCTATGGCTAGTAGATTGTTTAATGGGGTAGAAATACCTCTATTTCCAGAGATGATTCAAGTTAATCAGGGTGCAGGGTCAGTAAACCCAACTGATCCCCAACCAACACCCATTCCAGTTCCAGAAATAACTTAACCACCCCCAATTATCACAACCTATAGGAGAAGGTCTACACCTAGTTTAACTAGAGTGGAAACTGGATCCTTGCCCAATGACTCACCTCTCCTAGCAGGTAACACAGCTAGAAGTGATGAGGGTAGAGATAACTAACTGAATTGACGAATCTTTGTACAAAATTGTCTGAAAAAGTGGAAACTTTAGAGAATGATCTGAAAAACCACAAGAACAACTTTGCCAAGTTGTATACTAAATTGACTCTCAGGGTAAAGAAGTTGGAAGATCAGCTAAAGAGAAAAAGATCAAGAGTGGTGATAGATGATGATTCTTCAGATAGTGACTCAGATGATTCAGATGATGATGGTGGTGATTCTCCCAAACAGGGGAGGAAATCAAGGAAGTCTGGAACTCAGGGGAGGAACACAGAATTTGAAGAAGGTACTAGTGGGCATTTGGATGAAGAAAAAGGTACTGATGGTGGTAATGATACAGATATGGGTGAACAAGATCAAAATCAAGATACTGCTCAGAATGTTGAAGAAGCAGTACAAACTGCTGATGTTGAAGAACAAGCAGTATAAACTGCTCAGACAGAACTAGAAGCAGTACAAACTGCTAAAGACAAGGGCAAAGGGATTTTGATTGAAGAAGAAAAGCCTCATCAGAAGAAAATTGTTAAGCCAAGAACTCAGATGCAAATAGATCATGATGCTGAAGTGGCAAAGAAAATTCAAATGGATGAAGAAGCAAAAGAACAGATGCAAATTGATCTTGATGCAGAGTTAGCAAAGAAGATGTCTGAAGCAGAAGTGATTAATTTTATGGAAGAAAGAAGGTTAGAAAAGATAGCTTCAGATGAGCAGATTACTCAAGAAACATTTGATTTCAATACTTATTAGACTCAGATCCAATTATGAGAGCACAAGGAGTGCAACTTCTTAAAGATCAGAGTTTAAGTGAAGAAGAAAAGTCTGCAAAGCTTACTGAATTCATTTTGAAGAAGGATAAAGAAGTTGCTTGGAGCAATCTTATGCAAAGGATCAGAGAAAGACAAAGTAGAGGTTACAAAAAGAAGATGCCTACTTATAAAGAACAGATCAGCTTCATGAAGAGTTATTTGAAAAATCAAGCATTGTGGAAGTAGAGTTACTTTAAAGGAAGATCAGATGCTGAAATTGAACAAGCTTACTATTCAACTTATGCAAGACTCAACAAGCCAATTTCAAAGGATTTCACAATTGATACAAGGCATGGTAAAGGAAAGAAAAGGGAAGCAGAGATGTTAGAATCTGATACAGCAAAGCAACAAAAGACTGAACCTAAGGGATTAACTGATGAGCAAATCAAGAGTATGATTGTGGTAGTTCCTGAATCCACAAACATCAATCCAATACAAAAAAACACCCTATTATAGATTGGGAAGTATTCACTGAAGGTAGAATGAAAGGGTGGAAGATCATGAGAACTGGTGGAATATCTGAGAGATACAGATTATTTGAAGATTTGCTTAAGGGTTTTGATAAGGAAGATCTTAATCAGTTATGGAACTTAGTACAAGACAAGTTCAAAGTTGCAGATCCTAGTGAAGATAAAGATAAAGAACTATGGGTACAACTGAAGAGGATTTATGAACCAGATGGTGGAGAAGCTATATGGAGATTTCAAGCAGTGATCAAGGATGTCTCATGGAAGCTTTTTGACACATGTGGTGTACACAAATTTCTACCAAGGATGGGATAGAAATATATATGCTGGTTGAGAAAGACTATCCTCTGAGAATAGCCTTATTAGTTACTTTAGTGCATTTAAAATTGGAGGTTGAAGCAGATTCAAACATGGCTGATATGTTAATCAGAAGAATTTGTGATATTGCTGAACAGAGGAAAGCCCAGACAAAGAGAATTACTTGATGATGTTTGGAAGAATCCCCACATCATGGAGATGAAGTTTAATTCGGAAGAAACTTAGTGATTTGGAAAGAAATCATAAGTTTAGGGGAGGATTGTTAGGAATTAAACCTAACAGTTAGTACTGGTGCTTATAAGTTAGTACTGATGAAGAATTACTGAAGACAACACTGACAATACTAAGTCAGTTAGTACTGCTTGCACAAGAAGTTAGTACTGCTTATATTTTCGTAAACGTGTAATAGATAATTTTAGAAAGGATTTTGTAGATATCCTTATTAATATATATTATAGTTATCTTGTACAGGAATCCTTGGTGTATAAAAGGATTGCCTAGGTTAAAGTTTAAGTACGACTCATTCATAGAGATTCAAGGTTGTAAACCCTAGTGATAGAAGATCACTCGTATTATTGAAATAATAATATGGAATCATTTTGGTTATACTTAATTGTCTTTATTGTTCATATACACAAACTCAAACTCTGTTCCATTCATACAAACAAATCTTCTAAGTGTTAGCTAGTAAATTCTGTGTGCTAGTTAATATTAATCAAAGTATCTATCTAACACAAGGCTTGTGTTTAGATCCGGTCAAGTGGTATCAGAGCCAGGTTCTGGTACCTTGAATTAGAAGATCCAAGACGAAGTTTATCTATAAGAAAGATGGACATGGAGACAACAACCCAAACCAATGTTGCTACAAAATTGCCAATTCTCAAACCTATTATTGTAGAAGTGGAAGCATTCAAATTAGTAGTCTGAGGGGATGTTTGCCTAGGTGTTGTGTCCATTTTATACATTCCTGGTGCAATCACATTTGTGTGAACAAACTTCCCTTTTTTAAGTAATTTAATTATCTCTTTGAGTTTAATGATGATGTGATTCTTTTGTTGAATTTTTGAGTCAAGTTCTCGATTTGAGCGAATAGTGTCATTCCGATTTTGACAAACTTCATCAATGTCCTTTTCATATTCCAAAATTTGATGTTTTAAAACAACATTTTCGTTTTCAAGATTCTGAATTTTGGATGTGTTACTGTTCTGAAAGGATGTTGTTTCTTTTTGAATTTGCAACTTTAATTCAAAATCAAGACTCTGAGTTTGACACCATTGCAGCTTCTGATTGAGTTGAAAAATTTATTTTGACAGTTTACTTTGCACATCATCATTGAGTTTACTGATTCTCTCATTTTCTCTTTTTAAATTCACAATTTCATGTCTCAATGTTTCTGTGTCAGCAGTATAATCATCAACAAGCACAACATTGCAAGACACATAAATGGAATTCATGAACATAGAGATAATATCAGAACATAGAACATCTTCCAAGAGTCGATCAGCTTCTTTTTGTAAAACTTTGTTTCGACGTTTTTGTTTTGAGATCGCATTTTCTGTTGCATTGAAAGTGTTCATCATGGATGTTACTTCTGTTTGAAGTTCCTGTTCCCAGTGTGTAGCACTAAGACGCAAATGTTGAACATATGGTAAAAATTGTTTTTGAAAATTTCTCTCTTTTCTTTTTCGTAAGGAGAAAGAAAAGTGGAAACTGTTATCTCAAAATTACGTTCAATTGCTTGTTCCAAAAACTTTATGTCTTCAATAAACATATCAAAATATCTAAGTACAAGACATCTTTTTGGTAATGGTGCGATTACACCAGAAGTTGGTAAAGGACCATTTATTTGTGCCACTGGTTTAACAGGACCAACCTCAGAAGAAGATTCATTAATTTGCATTACAAAGCATGATTGTTCTGTTTTATCATTTTGAGGAACGAAGGTCTCAGAAATATGAGGTACTTTTGAATAATCAAATGGTTTATTAAACTTAACATTGCTCATTTTAGATCGACTCTCTTCTTCCTGTTCCTGTTCTTCCCCACAGTTATGTACAACAACACACATAATAGAATCATTAAAAAGATGTTCTGCATTATATAACTTTGGATTTTCCTTGAGTGCTTTGTGTAAAAAATGTGGTTTGTCATCCCCAATAGCAAAGCCATATCCTTGGGGATTTTGCTTTAGAGTAAACTTTTGAATTCTTGTTACCGACTCACCAATTTTATAAACAACTTTTTGAAACTCTTTTAATTTACATTCCAAATCTACTATTTCCTCAAGGAAAGAATCAATCCATTTCCTAGACACTTGTTTATGTTCAAAAAATCTAGTTTGACAAGTTGACAACTCTGTTTTTGTCTTTGAAAGTTCAGAATTGAGGTATTCAACCTGTTGTTTGAAATCTAATTTTTCTTGTTCCATTTGAGAAATCAAGTTAATTTTGGAAACAGTTAATTCTCGTATTTGATGTTCTAAATCTTGTTCTTTGACATAATCTTTTTGGAATGCAACTTCAAAACTTTGTTCACGTTTTTCTTTAGTTTCAAAATTTGTAAGTCGTATTTTATAGCACTCAAGATCCTTAGTTAATAACGCAACTTTTTCTTTTAAGTTTCTATTGATCTCATTGCATTTATCAATCTGGGATTTTTGTGAGTCCAACTGGGTTTGGGTGGTCAATAGCAAGGTCATGAGTTCTGTATCTGGACCAAGCGAAAGATCATTTTGTTCAATTTGGTCATTGTTATCGTCATCAATTGGATCATCAAATGTAACAACCATGTTAATTTGATCATCATCAAATGTAACCACTGTGTTCATTTGTTCATCTTCTTGAGACGATAATAATGAATCATTTTGAACAACTTGCTCCTTGTCTAATGCAGATGCAGATGGTGATATAATTTCATGTATTAGACATGTTGAATCAGGTACCTGAGATAGAGCGTTAGTATCATATACTATGCTTGTATCACTCATGTGCAATTCCTACATGTTGGTCATTAACATCACAGTTGCATTTCCTTCCAAGTCTTCCATGTCATCATCAGAATATGCACTTGCCATGAAGTTGCTTTCTTTCTTAGTGAGAGTACCCCCAGATTCATCCTTGAGAGCAAGAAGTAGTGCCTGCTTGTGATACTCACTGCCTCTTATTCTAGGTTTGGGACATGCACTAGCCAAATGACCTTTCCTATTGCAGTTGTAACATTTAACCATTGTATTTCCAATCCCTTGATTCCCAGTCTCAACTATTTCAGCCCTTCTTTGTAGAGTACCAGCATTGTTCCTACTGCCACTTGCTGCATTAAACCTTTGTCCAGTTCCTGTATTTCCCATGTAACCTCCTGATCCATTCCTTCCATAAGCACGATTCTGAATTTCAACTCTACCATCTTGTACAACAGCTTAATTCCTTGTAGTGGATGAAGTGCGAAGACGATTGTTGGATTTGTTGCAGAATTTGCTGAAAGCACGAGCAATTAATGCAAATCCTTCATTCAATGAGTTGAATACATCATCTTCATCACTGTTTGTATTGGTGTATGTAACAACCGAGACATTTTAGGTCACTAATTTTAATTACTTAATTTTTCTATTTTAAGTAACTTGACTTTTACCGGGAAAGTTACCCGCGTACTTGAGACGCGTACACTTAAATCTGTAATTTGAATCAGACTATGCCCAGTCTACCCATTAATATGATTTATATTCCCCCACGTACTTGTTTTCATATGGAATAAATTAATTTTCCATTTCTACGCGAAGTGTGCACATTTTACGTTTTACGCGTTTTCGGCTCGCGGTTTAAGCTCTAAAGACATTGTAACACTCCGGAAGGCTCAGGAAATACATGAAACATCAAAATTACTCATTTTAAATTAAATGCAACCATTTTTACAAAATATACTATGTTTTGATATTTATTTAACTTTCGTGTCTTTAAAACTACATGTTTTAAATTACCGGGATCAAAAATTACATCATAACACACACTATAACCTAAATAATACTTCAAAAGATCCCACTAACTCACTCACCCATTAGGTGGCTGGTTTTAAGACTCCACAAAGCCATGTGGCTTGGTGATATAGCTAAACATCTCACATTGTTATCCACTAGTGTAATTCTTACATAAATAGGTTAAATTTTACATAGAGTGCATCACCAAACTTATTTCTCTCCAAAAATTCTGCATATTTCTCTTTGTTTGCTGCTGAATTTCGTGGCTTTCCAAGGCCAAGGACACCTTGGAGTTTGATTTTTCATAGCTACATTAGTGCTAGACTTGAAGATCCTAGAGTGCTAGTTTGTTTCTAATCCCTTTTTCTCATTCAAATTCATTATATCATGATTTATTTATAAGCTTTCTAGTATCGAAGTAAACATCTCTTGCATGCACTATATTGGAGGGTTTGATTAAGTTTTCATATGAATATAGGACTTTAGATAGATAGTTAAGTTTGATTATGCTATAAATGCAAGAGTTGTTAAGCTAGATCTTAACTTTGAAAAGTGAATCTGCCCAGTTTTTCTAGAGCCCAAAAACGACCTCACCATTTTCTTTCAGTAACCATTTGACCTAAAAGAAAAATATAGTGAGTTAACCCTATGTCTCAGGGTCTTTTATCAAAAAGCCATACATCTTAAAACCTCATGATGATTTTAATAAAAATCCTACACTAAAAGTTACCCAGAAATGCATGTCAGATTTGATAGGCCATTTTCTCCAAACTATTACACAGAACCCTATGTTTGTCAAAACATGAAAGTTTGAGCTAAGACATGTAGAAAACATTTACCACTGGCCTTGTATCTATTAGACCTGTAGAACAAAAGATGTGCCCTTTTTCCTAAGCCTAACTGGATGCTGGAATTAACTACATAGAGACACAAGGACAAATTGGTAATTTTACCCCTGTTTTGAAGTTCTCAGTTAGGTGATACCTTGAGTTTTGAAATGTACAGATTTACACCTTTCCAAGAATATAAAGTTCATATTTTTACCCTTTACGGTTTAGAAATGGCGACCCGATTAGTGCGGCAATTTTATAAAATTTCCATCAGCTTTGCATTTTTAAACCATATAAGCTTTTATAAACGTCTTTCGACCCATGTCTTGCTATAATACTTTTAAATAAATGACCATATGATATTAAGAGTATAAGTACTGAGTTAAATCACAAATATAAGTAATATACTTTAATCCCCGAGCCTAAGTCGTGTTATATTTTATTTTAGGTCACTTGTGATCTTGCGGTTTTTCTCGACGTGCACACTTCTCCGATTCTCGTTGCTACTTCATCGTTGGTGAGTTCATAGCCCCAATTTTTACTTCAATTATTTTACAAACTCCATGGGGGAAATACATGCTATAAATATTTATGATCACAATGCTTTGAAATTGTTTGCTATCCGGTTATTATCTTTGCCTATGTTTCCCAAAGCCGAAAGTCCCTTCCTTATCGTGAACCGTTAATCACTTGCGAGTGAACGCGAATATAGTAAATAGATCTATTGGGTACGACAGCCCTCATGCCGAAATTTTCCAGTTAGGCTATCACATGTATTGTATTCGTATTGTTGATTAGGTATGGCTATTACCTATGTTGAAGGGCAAATTTATATTCTGCTAGAATATCCCACCATAACGTTAATGTTCGGGGTCACGAGCTTAGTGCAATAATAACTTTACTATACTTTGCATTTGTTGCTTAGTCGCTTTTATAACTTATTTATTGTGATCAACTGCTTATAATTAAACTCTATGGATTCACTCAACATTCGTGTTGACTTTTTAGCATGTTTTATCTCAGGTCCTTAAGGCGATAGCATCGGGGAAGCATTTTCGAGTCTTTTGCATAAATGAAGACTTATATTACTATAATTCCATTCGATAAACTTTTGAACAATTTAGGTGTTGATGTATTGGGACCATGTTATGCTGCAAAACTCTGAATTTTCTTTAATATTATCGAATGGAGTTGTTTTTTTTTAAAACGTCTCATTTTAGAGTTCGTTTTCTATGACTTGGACTGTGAAACTAAAAAGTAACTCCCTAAATCTCTATTCCGTTGCATATCTAAATTTAGGGGTGTTACAGTGTAGAGCATGGTATCTGTGTTGTCCTAGGGAACAAGTTGAGTGTCAGTTGATTGGTATGCTGATTCATATGGAATGAGTTGATTCGATGAGATTTGTTGAAGATAAGCAAAGTGATGTTGTTATTGGACAAAATCCTGGTTTAACTGTGGACGTGGAGCAAAGTAAGATTGAGCTATCAATGCTAGTGAGTTTGGAGTTGTAGAAGGTGAATAACTACCACGAGCAGCTCGATCTTTGTCAACTTCTGACTGATGGTGCTTCAAATAGTCATACAACAACCCATAAGATGCATTGTTTAGATTTTTTGCTTGACGAACAAAGGTGACATATTTCTGCCAATTTGGACCAAGACAACTGAGGAACTTTGTGTTGATGCAATCCTGAGTAAAACAATGTTGCGTCTGTCCAAGTTATTAATAATGTTTGTAAACTGATGGTAATAAGACTCTAGTGATTCTCCTGCTTCAATCATGAACATTGTGTATTCGAGATAGAGTTTTGATTCCATATCTTCTTGGTTCAGTTCAGTTCCTTCCATTAGTAGATGAACATATTCCCACATGTCCTTAGCAGTTTTATGAGCATCAATACTTCTGAAGATTGGATTAGGAATTCCTTGAAGAATGTAGGACATTGAAAGTTCATTAGCTTCACGATGAAGTATTTGTTTTGCAGTAAGCTGAGCATCAGGAATAGGGGTCACGGTTGCTTCTCTTGGAGGAATTTCATTTGGATCTCCAGGAACCATTGTAGTTTGCATTTGGAATGGACCTTCAATGATAACCTTTTTCATGTATTTGCCATGTGGTTTCTTAAGTTCGATGAACCTTAAGAATCGATTTGCCCACTGAACATAGTTACCAGGAGTGAGCATAGGAGGTGTGTCAAGTGATCCAGCTTCATGTCTTGATTGTTGAATACTTATGGCTTCACACATCTGATCAAACCAATGAGGTTGTTCTGCTGGAAGTGAGTAGGACTGCATTGGTTGTTTTTGATATGATTGTTGTGGAGGGAATTGTTGTTGTGGGAAGAATTGGTGCGGTTGTGGTGGATACTGTTGTTGTTGAGGATACTGCTGTGTTGATTGTAAAAGTAGTTGTAGTTTGGTGGTTGAGACATTATGTAAAGGTTAACTTGTGTTCTTAAGGATCTTGTAGACAATTGAGAAGTGTTTTGTGAGTTATAAAAGATTGGATTTGGTTAAGTATAAATTAAGATGTTTACTGTTCACTTTCAATTCCGATGAACACTGTTCACAGTCAGCCAATTGCGACGAGTTCACTGAATTGCGATGGATTATCTAAATTCCGATGAAACTTACAATTCTGATGGATTTATCTAATTCCGACAAAAGTAGCTGAATTCCGATGGAGTTATCAATTTCGATGGATCTTGGGAATTGCGATGGACTTTGCATTTGCGACAGAACTTTACAATTTCGATAACTTACCTGAATTGTGATAGTACTTGGCAATTCCGATGATTTCTCACTAACTTATACAAGATAGGAGATTTCCACAAAGTCGAAGTATACAATTCCGATAAACCTTTGGTCGTCAAATCCGATAAATCCTTTCTGTTCCAATTCCGATAAACCCTAATCTCCAATTTCGATAAACCCTTTTTACGAATTCCGATGAACCCTCTTATCCAATTCCGATAGAAACATAGTTTGATCAAAACACTTTTTTCCAATCAAAAACGATGTTTAAACTGAATCTCTTTGTATCAAAACGTTTAAAATCATTTAAATGATAAGAACGTTTCAAGCTTTAATGTTTTAAACGAAATTTGAGCAATTTCGATGAGGTGCAACTAAGTAAACCGAATGAAAAACTAGTGTAAATAGAAAAAGATCTAAAATTTTGACTATAAATCAAACTTCTAAACACTATAGAGATCTTAACACTTTACAAGTGTGAAGAATAAGTGCTAGAAATGAGATTTTGTCATTAATTAACTATAAAACCAAACCGTAAACTAAACAAAAGCTAGCAACTAAACAAATCACAAAACTCAATTATCTTCTAGCGAATGATACCACTTGTTAGGTCACTATAATAATCATAACACAAGTATAATAACACATAGAGATGCTAAAGATGAGAGAGATATAGAAGAGAGAGGTCGGATTTCAATCACACGATAGAATAACAAAAGTTTCTTTGCATTAGTGAATAAAACCAACAAACATAAGAGGAGTATTACATGTCTATTTATAGGCATTGCATTAGGTCAACACCTTGCCTAATGCTTCAAGAAACAATAATACTAAGTCACGGCCCATAGGCCTTCTAATAGGGCCGTGACATCTTAAGCAAACCTAAAGGACTTAAGCAACCTTGTACAATAATATGACAAAGACTTGGTTAAATATGAAATGTATTCCCAAAACCTAGGTTAGATGATTTTGTACGTATGTTTTGTTAAGCTTCAAGGTTTGTAAACCCTAGTGATAAGCTAGATCACTCGTATTATACTTAATAATATTGAAGCGTTTGGTGAAATCATAAATTGTTCATATAGTTCATTACTGTTACATTGCATAATCTTCTAAGTATCAAGTAGTAGATTCAGCATACTATTTGGTATATACTCAAAGTATTCTCAACACAATTCTAGTGTGTTCAGATCCTCTCAAATATCCCCCCACTTGAACTCTACTTGCCCTCAAGTAGACCTTATTATAATAATTGTTAAAAATATATCTCCCAAGAGACATGGAAAATATGAGTTTAAAAACTTCGTATGCTATAATATATGAAAGCCGAACACCTCACGAAATGGGAAGAAAACACTCATACTCTCTCTATTCTAAGTGTCAATTTTGGGGTGGTCACTCATTGCACGGTCGTAGCATGTATTCTATCATAGGCTTGGCAGTTACACAAATCTCCACCACTGGAGCTAAGGTCAAGACAATCCTTAAAGGAAATGCTGGGTGAGTACATATAAGGCTAGGGGTGATTTTGTCATTACTAGCATACTATGGCGAAGGCGAAAAAGACCATCTATACATGACCACATCCATGGCCAAGATACCAATGACTGCTCACTCCCTCACCTAAGTATGGTTGATGATTAAAGGGTAGGATAAGACTTGGGATGCACATAAATGGTGGAAAACTAAAATAAACAAGAAAATATTCTTATCCTATAACCAAGTTGTCACCGCCCACCGTCCATCCAATGTCCAAGCTTCAAGACGCGAAAACCAGATCATGATGTAATAAATTAGTGTGCCAATGTAGATATCGTATGGCGAAGGACACACTAACTTATTCTTCAAAAATAGTTGATGTAGATTACCCAACAACTTCAATCTTCAAATGTGATCGAGGTAGGATCCTCGATTCAAAGTCCAATAAGCTACAATACTAGTGCTAATGATACATGCACTATCCTTTATACAACAAATAAATAAATAAAAACTATTATATATTTTTTTCTTTTTCTCTAATTTTTTTTTCATAACTAATATATACAAATAACTCACCTCCCCCCCCCACTTGAGATGAATCATATATGAGGAATATGGAGGATCTTCAATGATCTTCAAAAATATGTCTTCAATGTAGGCGTGATTCCCGAATCTCTCTACCCGAACCTCAAACTTAGGCAAACGACGACTTCCCAATAAGAAACTAAGACCACACGGTAGGCAAAAGCGAATAGGTGTAATGAAACAATACATTATATGGGTGAAGAAACGAAAAGAATGGCTCGAAAGGGTGTAACTAGGGGTATCTTGCACTAAAGGTGAGTGCAACAAAAGGGTTTAACACGGGGGTCGAAAAATTAAGGTGACTAATCGATAAACGCACACAATTAAACACATATGGCTATTTGGTGTAAGTCCTAAACATTGCCTTCTTCGAAATGTCCCTCCCAAATGTATCAAGCTAACTTGACACACTACTCGTCTATGGTCTCGAAATGATGTAAAGGCCAAGTTCTAAAGTTTACAAGCTATCGGCACACTCAATATTTGTTGGATTTGAGTAAAATGGGGAAACCGAAAGGCTAAATCTCACAAATGAATTCAAGGGTTATAGTGTGCTCGGCTAAGGTCTATTCTAGTTAGGTTAAGAAAAACATGCCAAAATTTTAAAAATGGCATAATTTTTTAAAATAAACTAGAAAAATGGGCAAAATAAAGTTCAAGGTATAATTCTACTCCCGTCCCCCTACTTGAAATGTACAAAGTCCCTTTTGTATGCAATCATGCAATAATAAAGGAGAAAAGTAGAATTAGAACGAGAACTCCTCTGAAATTTGCTCTTGAAAATATTAGAAGGATCACGTTTGAGAAAACATGCCTTCGCTTCGCCTAATGAGCAAACTCCAAATCCCTGAAATCACGTTAGTACCTACAAGAATAAATCTAAAAATAAAAATTAAAATAAAGACAAACAAAGAAACCTAACTCACTTTCGTAGGAATTACGGTTGCATTTAGCGTATGCAACAAGCCTTTTAAACCACTCGATGTCCCGAGTGGACAAGTGAAGTCTCATGAGGGTTTACAGGGAACACACCCACAAAGTTCATTTAAAAACTAATACAAGTTTTTGGTATGTAAGTTAATTAAAAATTAGAAATTGTCTGGTATAGGAGAAAGTTACTGTATAGACTTATGAACTGAGTTAGGCCGTAAGTAATGACATCTGATAAAAATGCAGATATCTGACGATGGTTACGGTGTAACCAAAGCAGTATGTTACGCCGTAGAAAATCACTGAGAGTAGTTCCAGGAGTGAAAGTCTCCATGGTGTGTTTCCAAGCCATCCGTCTTTCTCCAAACCTGCAAAAAGTCATAACAAAACAAACCAAACCCAACTAAACTAATAAAAAGTAAAGAAAAAGGGATAATTCGGGTTGTCTCCTGAAAAAGCACTTTTGTTTATTACGAGTCTTTAAGTTAGACTCATGGCCACGGTTAGAAGTGGCTATTGGTCATCTCGTGGAAGCTACAATCTCCACGTTGCATCCATTCAATAAACTTGTTGTCTCTCTTGTATTCATTACCAAGTTCCAAACAACCCTTATAGAATCCTTTTATTTTTTGGAAGGGGTATTCGTAACCGTTGGATTTATCTTCATTGCTTATGTCAAGGAGTGGCCGGGATAAACTCAATTTCTTCTTACTCCAATGTTGAAAATTGGATACGGTTCTCAGCATTTTGAAATTTGTTTTATCAATCCCGTTTTTCAACCACACAATCCCTTTACTAGCATCTCCCTCTAATCCGGATATTATCTTGAAAGGATTCCCTAGAATTATACTAGGTAAGCCATCTTCTACGAACTCACTAACGTCATCCAACACCATTAAGTCTACTAGAAAAGTGTAGACTCTAATGAATACGTGAATATTAGTGGCAACCACAAGGAAGTTATTTCCTTTATATTCTAATTCCTTCTTTATTATTTGATTATAACATTCCTTGGACATAATATTCACTGGCGAGCTTGTGTCAATAAAAGGATGAAAATCCATGAAACCAGTCTTGCATGTGAGCTATAGTTTATAAGGGTTTAGGTGGTGAATCCTTGTGCTCGTTCCAAAGAAAAGAGGTTGGGCTGGTCGCGTAATGGTGTCCCCAGGATTATCATGATAAGGGGTTCACATCATTGCTGAAGTCATCTGGCCCAATTCCTAGTTTATCATTGTTTTCTTCGAACTCCACAAAGACGTCAAAGTCTTCTCCAGATGAAATATCATTATGCTCAACAGAATTTGTCACACCCCCAAATACGTGACTTGTAGCGGAAAGGAACACTTGGGGGCATGACGGCCATAGCATCACAGTTACAGTTATATTGAACGACCTAAAGTGTCGTTTTAAAAATACATCATTTGACTGATTAAAACATTCAGAGATGCAAAAGTTAGGTCCCAAAAGGTGTTTCAAGTTTGCGGAAATAAGTCATTACAAACCAAACGATAAGTCAAAGTGCATAAAAATATAGTGAGACGCGTCATCACCGCGACTCCAAAATAGGTCCATATGCAAGCCATGATGCGATTACCTTAATTACCTGAAAATACATTGCTAAAAATGGTCAACAATAATGTTGGTGAGATTCATAGGTTTATGTAAATGAAATGTTTCTACGGTAACCACAAGTATAAAGTGAATGACAAAAATGTCACATAAAATAATACATTAGCTCTTAAGCTCATGACCCCGAAGCTAGACTGAAATGAAATGCCCCATCTGAGTGTTTTGCCAGTCACTCTAATATGATTCAAATGAAATGCGTCCGTTTGACAAGTTGGAGCAACCAACCCGGACGGAGGAGTCACCCTCAATAGATCTATTCACTCACTCTCGCTTGCTCACAATTAACGGTTCATGATAATAATAGGGGACTTTAATCTGGGCAATGATGTAACTTAAGCAATGTAAATGAGTTTTGATACTTTGGTCCGTATGAAAAATGGTGCAATGTATTCTCCCCCGAGAATTTAGAAATTAAATAATCAATTGAAAACGGGGCTATGAAAACTCACCTGATGCGATAGCAACAATGATAATAATGGATGTGCTGAACTGAGGCTCGGTCTCTAACCGCAACCTAATATGAATGATATGTTCTAATGTAAGTCATGAATTTACGCATCACATGCAAATACGTATGTTATCGATACCACTAGTGAATTTTGAAAATAACGTTTATCATCCAAAAATATATTTTTGACGTCTCGTTAAGTTATAAAACATTTTTTGTGTAAATAGGTTGCAACGATATCCCACGATCGTCGTTTGGTGATCTATTGATAAATATAGTGTTCTCGTCGTAAAATAGCATTTTTCACAACTAATAAAAATGAATAAATGGCCTCGCAAAACTAGCCATAAGATAGTGTACGTTAAGTGTTATGAAATAAGCTCGGCGTTTTTAGAAACTTTGTAACAATATCTTGAATTCGTATTATTGTCATTTTGTCCATACGCGTCTCGATCAATAAGAAAAATGGCTCTCAATATGGTTACTTGTAAAAACTGTTTTAGACTTAGAAATATTTTCCTTATTAAAAGCTGATAAAATTTTGTTGAAATCGTCGGATTTCAAATGCGTGTATCTTGGTCGTTATAAGCTCGTTTTCTATGTTCCTTATATCCACGGCTTCGTATTATAGTGACCTAATATATTTTTAGTATGTCGGCTCATCTAGATCACGTCCAACGCCTCTGTCACACCCCCAGAATTGGGTTCAGCGGAAGCATACATGTCGCTGGGGTGTAACTCAATTGGTATCACAACACAAGTACAAAGAACGGTTTTCACCACAATCGTTTAGAATAAAATTGTTTAACAAAAGTGTTGAATTTACATTGTTAAAAGTAATACGGAAATAGGCCCTTTAAACAGTTAAAACGGTCCCCAAATGTTCATCAGAGTCTTCTATGACCATGCCATGCCCTGCCAAAAGCCTCCAGTAGCGTGCTATTGCTTATACATGAAAATACATGCTAAAAGTGTCAACACGAGGTTGGTGAGTTCATAGAGTTTAGTGAAAAATGTAATGCGTTTGAATGAAGATTTCCCAGCAAAGGCATTGTAAATCCACCCAGTTCCAAGCCCCGCACATACAAGACTTGCAACCTGTGTGTTTACAACCCACTGCCAAATAAGATGTGGTTTGTGAACGTCAATTGATTTATGGACCACAAAAAATTGAATGAACAATATATTCCCAGTATATATGGAGTTATGACAACTAAATTTCATGACACTGAAGCGTTAAGATTCTAATTTGGGCATACTTTTGACATAATAGCCAAGTGGGGGGGAGGAAACTACAGGCCGTTTGACATATCAACGAGTGGGGAAACCACAATATGTTGGCATACCAGCCAGTGGGGAAACCATAATACTACGTTCGACATATCAGCCGGTGGGGAAACCACAATACGTTTGACATATCAACCAGTGGGGAAAACACAATACGTTGGCATATCAGCCAGTGGAGAAACCACAATACGTTTGACATATCAGCCAGTGGGGAAACCACAATACGTTGGCATATCAGCCATTGGGGAAACCACCCGGACAACCAAAGTTTCTAATCACAATATTCGCACTTAATGGGTTATAACAAATAATGGAACACTTGTTTGCCCTACCTGGGTCAACACATAGGCAATATGAAATAGCTTAATGTACTAGTGTCCATAATGAAATGATCAAGTGTGAAAAATGTAACACAAAATACTTCCGAGCAACGACTCAAGTATTTTAACCAATCAATAATGTTTGAAAGACAACTCACGTCTCAAGCAAAACAAGTATGAAGTTTAAAGGTAAAACGAGCATAGAGTTTAATGAAAAACGAGCATGTATTCTCCCCCAAAACAGTTACAAAACAAGTAAAACGAGGGGCTATGAAACTCACCTTATGCGATAGCAACAATGACAAATATGAATATGCTGAAATGAGGCTCGGTCTCTAACCGCGACCTAACATGAATGATATGATATAGTGTAAGCAATGAAATGATGCTACACATGCAAATACGTATGTTATCTATACCACTCGTTAATTTTTGAAAATAATGTTTATCGTCGAAAAATATATTTTTGATGTCTCGTTAAGTTATAAACTACTTTTTGTGTAAATATGTTGAAACAATACTCCACGATCCTCGTTTGGTGTTCTATTGGTGTCTTAGGATTCGATACACTATAAGGTGGTTAAACCTTTAGTACTTTGTGTATATGATATATTGAATGAATATGATTAAGTATGCGGAATCTACTTAATCACACTTAGAAGGTTATTATGGTTATGGAAATGGAACAGTTGTGTTTGTTATATGACAATGAACAATGAAAGCTTATCACCAAATGATTCAATATTATTAAGATAATAATACGAGTGATCTTGAGTTATCACTAGGGTTACAACCTTGAATCTTATGTTTCTATATCTTGTGATATTGTTTTTGTTCTACGGTCTTGAGAGATATATTTTTTGCACTATATTTTTAGCACACTTATATCTCTAGTCTAAGATCTTTCTTTTATAACATAAGATAGATCTTTACAATAATTTTAAGTCTTGAGAGATATATTTTTTGCACTATATTTTTAACACACTTATATCTCTAGTCTAAGATCTTTCTTTTATAACATAAGAAAGATCTTTACAATAATGTTAAGTCTTGTCAAACAACTTGCTAGCTTATCTTATGTGTGTCAGTGACTAAGATACAACATGTATCTAGGATTACAACTTGTTCTGATAGAATAAGATAAAGACTGAGCACATGGGGTAAGATATTATCTACCGTGTATTATTGACTTTCAGTCAACCAGACTTAATATCTTCATCAAGCAGACTTAACTCTGATAGTCACCAGAATTAACACTTGACTTAACCACCAGACTTCACTTCAACGACCAGACTTAACCAGCAGATAACCAACAGACTTAACTTTGGAACTCACCAGACTTAACTCTATTGCTACCAAACTTAATCACTTGAGAGATTTTCCCGATATTTAAACTTCAGATTATTTAATTCCCAACAATCCTCCCCTAAACATGTGAATCCTTTTCAACATGTTTCTGAATTAAAATATGGATTGTGAAGATCTTTCAAACACTTCATAGTCAGACCCTTGGACTGAACTTTCTTCTATTCTGAAAGATTAATATCTATCTCAGTAACTCATCTGCTTTTTGATCTTTGACTTCAACAATATCAATACACACATCTTTAGGCTTCAAACATTGACCTAAAAGATGGTGCAATTTCCTTGGATGGAGGAATTATAAAAAGCAATGGTGCTGTGTATCTTGGATGCTTGTTTCAACAAGTGAAATCATCTATCAGCATGCCTTTACAAGTGATGAACAAACGTAGTGAACTGAAATTGAAGCAGAAAGCTCCCTTCCTTTGACCTAGATAGAACTTTCTCCTTTGGAATGCTTCATCCCTTCTAAAATTGAAACTGAAAGCTCTCTTTCTTTGACCTAGATAGAACTTTCTCCTTTGGAATGCTTCATCCCTTCTGAATATATAGAATACTCCAGAATCAGCTCTATTCTTGTCATTTTCAACTTCCATGTCATCATCTTGTATGCTCTTGTCTTTTCCTCCCTTTCACTGGTTAATCTTCCAACTTTATTTCCTCCCCTGAGATGTTTCCTCCCCTGAGATGCAAATAACATTTCCTCCCCTGTTTGGAAGATCTCTCACAATGTATCTCTCCCCATCATCTGAGCTATCAATTAGAACTTGTTATCAGACAATATTGTACATGTAGCCATCAATTCCTTAAGAGTTTAATTTGCTGCCCTCATCACTTCTAGGTGTGTTAACTCCTATAAGAGGTGATTCATGGGGCAATAACTCATAATCCATCAGTTGATGGTTGTCTGAGTCATTTTTATTTCAAAAATCATATTAATAAATTTTTTGACTTTTAGTAGTATGCATATGATTTTATTATGAAAAATCATACTGCTGTCAACCATTTTGAAGGGATTAAGTGTATAACAGACAATTAATCAAGATTTCGGTTTAAAGAAACCTCTGGTTGTGTGAGAACCAATGTTTTCAGTTATAAATAACTGCATGTGTAAAGATAAACCTATTAAAAAGGCTTTCTTGACAGGGTTTCCAGCTCATAGCAATTGTTGCCTCTAACACAAGTGTTAGATTCACTTTTACTAGCTGTTCTTTCTATCAGATGTCCTTAGACTTGCTCATTATACTTAAAAGTATAAAATGATAGAAAGTGAGTTGAATCAGTTACTTTCTGATCAACTAAGTCATCAATTCAATGTGAAATATGATAACCAGGTTTCAAGAAAGATGTTTTAAAGAATTAATTAACTTAGGTGTGAACCTTTGTTAAGAATTCCCAAAATCAGTCCATCATAAACTTGTTATGTAAGCAACTAGGACACATTCTGCTGCTTCCATTTCACTTGAAATATCCTTTTGTGCTCAAATGTTCATACCTAAAATTGTTAGTCTAAAACCAAAAGAACAATGTACAAAGTACTTGTCTTATATTAGAATAAACATATGACTAACTGTATGAAATAACACAATTTTAAAGTAATAGCTAGTACAAATTTACAAAGCCAATAGTACAAACAAAAATTTAACTACCAGACTTAATTGAGTAACCACCAAAATTAACTGAGTAATCACCAGAATTAACCACACTGGTATATAAAAACACATAGATTGACAAAAAATTTAAGTATTAAGCATTCCAATACTTGCTACCAAGTACTGAAACCTTCCAACATCAAAAGCTTTTGTTAGCAGATCTGCAAAATTATGTTCTGAAGCAATTTTCATTACTTGAATTAACTTTTTCTCATTGCAATCTCTAATAAAATGATGTCTAATTTCAATGTGTTTTGTTTTAGAATGTTGTACCGGATTTTTAATAATGCAAATTGTACTACTATTATCAATATGAATGACAGTGTTCATGAAATTGTACCCATAGTCAAGAAGTTGGTTTTGAAGCCATAGGACTTGAGCACAGCAACTTGCAGCAGCTACGTATTCAGCTTCAGTTGTTGAATTAGCCGCAATTGTTTGCTTCTTACACTGCCATGAGATAAGTCTACTTCCAAGGAATTGACATCCTCCAGTTGTTGACTTTTTGTCCAAGCTAGCACCAGCATAATCACTATCCGAAAATGCTACCAAATCAAAAGGTGATTCCCTTGAATACCATAGACCCAACCTAGGTTGACCCTTGAGATATCTAAAAATCCTCTTGACTGCTGTTAAATGAGAAACCTTTGGAGTTACTTGAAATCTTGCACAAGCACAAACATAAAACATGGTGTCAGGTCTTGATGATGTGAGATACATCAAAGATCCTATCATAGATCTGTATGTGTGTACATCCACATTTTCTCCATCTAAATCTTTTGGAAGATGTTTCTCAGAATCCATTGGTGTGCTTGCCATTTTTGAATCAGCAAAGTTAAACTTTCTAAGTATCTCAGCAACATATTTATCTTGACAAATAAATATGCCTTCATATGACTGTTTAACTTGCAAACCCAAAAAGAATGTAAGTTCCCCCATGGAACTCATCTGAAACTTATCATGCATAAGCTTCTCAAACTCCAAACACATCTCCTTCCTTGTAGATCCAAAGATAATGTCATCCACATACACCTGCACTAACAGAAGATCCTTCTTGTGTTGTTTGATGAAAAGTGTCTGATCAATCTTTCCTCTTTGAAATCCATTCTCTTTTAAATAGGAAGCCAGTGTTTCATACCAAGCTCTAGGTGCCTGATGAAGGCCATAAAGAGCTTTTACAACTCTGTACACTTTGTCTGGATGGTCAGGATCAATGAACCCTGGAGGTTGTGAAACATACACCTCTTCTTCAATTGTGCCATATAGAAATGCACTCTTGACATCCATTTGGTAAACTGTAAAGCCTAAAAATGAAGCATAAGCTAAGAAAAACCTAATTGCCTCAAGTCTTGCTACTGGAGAAAAAACTTCATCATAGTCTATACCTTCTTGTTGTGTGTACCCATGGGCTACTAATCTAGCCTTATTCCTAATCACTATTCCCCTTTCATCCATTTTATTCTTGAAAACCCATCTAGTGCCAATTACCTTTGCATCCTTAGGTAAATCAACTAGCACCCAAACTTTCTGAATCTTGAACTGAAGAAGCTCCTCTTGCATAGCTTCTACCCAGCTTGAATCATCTAAGGCTTTCAGAATGTTCTTTGGTTCAGCTTATGAGAGAAAACATACAAACAAGCAAGAGTTTGAAAACTCATGCTGTTTTGAAGCATAAAGGGCATCAAGAAGCCCTTGTTGGTCTGAAGACATCAGTTGTTGTCTTGTCTTCACCCCTGATTATACATCTCCTATCACATTTTCTAGGGAGTGGACCTTGTGAATTCTGGTTTGTGGTGTAAGTGGAACATGATAGTTTGGTGGGAGATTGCTCAAATCCACCTCATTGTTTGTTAATTCTGCTTCCTTTGTTAAGTCTGCTTCTTCAGTTAAGTCTGTTTCAGCAGCATTATCAACACAGAACTATTTTCTTGTTCCTTTGTTCCATCTTCTTTGCTTTCATCTTCTTTAGCTTTACCAGAAGAAGATTCACCAATTTTTGAAGTTGATTCCACACTTGTACTTGACCATATTGGCATCCAAACATGATCTTGGTTTGTCTCCTTTTCTAACCTTGCCTCATCTGTTGCTTGTGAACCTGAAAAATCATTAGTTTTTGCAACAACAGGCACATAATTCATTGATTTGGTTAGAGTTTCAAGATCAAATAGCCATTTTGGTCCTTGACCTTTTACATTGGATTTATCTTCCAAAAACTCCACATGTAGATTTTCCTCTACAATCCTGGTTCTTAAGTTGTATACTCTAAATGCTTTGCTATTAAGAGAATATCCAACAAAGAAACCTTCATCTACTTTACCATCGAATTTTCCTAAATGGTCTAAGGTATTGAGAATTGTCACATGACATCCAAAAGGTCTATGAAATCCTATTGCAGGAGTTCTACCTCTAAAAAAATCATATGATGTCTTATTGTGAGGTTGTACAACTAAAACTCTGTTTTGAACATAGCAAGTAGTGTTGACTGCTTCAGC
Organism: Artemisia tridentata subsp. tridentata; assembly: GCA_021014915.2. Classification (NCBI taxonomy): domain Eukaryota; kingdom Viridiplantae; phylum Streptophyta; class Magnoliopsida; order Asterales; family Asteraceae; genus Artemisia; species Artemisia tridentata. Next base: position 219,736,589 of record CP139502.1, on the reverse strand, counting down.
CCAAAAAGTTATAGGTAGCTTAGAATCAGCTAACATAGTTTTAGAAGCTTCAATTAGTGTTCTATTCTTTCTCTCAACAACACCATTCTGTTGTGGAGTTCTAGCAACACTAAATTCTCTCCTAATACCTTTTTGTTTGTAGAAATCATCCATAACTCTATTCTTAAAATCTGTCCCATTATCACATCTAATGACTTTCACTTTCTTGTCTACTTGGTTTTCTATCTGTGTAATGAATGTCTTAAGAATGCTAGAAGTTTCATCCTTAGAACCTAAAAAGAAAACCCATGTAAATCTGGTATAGTCATCAATTATAACAAGACAATATCTCTTATGCTTTATACTACTTACTGAAACAGGTCCAAATAAGTCCATATGAAGCATAAACAACGATTGATTGATAGAGTTAAAAATCTTGGGCTTACAAGTGGCTTTGTGTTGTTTTCCTTTAAGACAAGCAATGCATGTTTGATCATTTTCAAATCTTTTGTGAGGTAAACCTCTTACCAAACCATTCTTAACAATTTTATTTATGGTTTTAAAATTAATATGACCAAGCCTTCTATGCCATTTCATTGATTCATCCAATGTGGCCTATGCAACAAGACAAGTTAAATCCTTTTTGGGAACAATGTTCTTCATGTCAACACTGTACATATTGCCCTTTTTAGGAATTTTAAGAAGTACTTGACTTTCATCAGGCATCTTAAAATCAGGAGAAAGTACAAGACATTCAGTCTCACAGAAAAGAACTTTGTTCTTTTTGTCACACATTTGTGAGATACTAAAAAGATTATAATTTAGCTCTTGTACATAGTACACATCTTCAAAATCTAAATTTCCAGTTTTAATGGTACCTTTACCGAAATTTTGCCACCAACACCTCCTCCAAAGGTAACATAGCCACCATCTAATGTTTGAAAATCAGAAAGATAGGACTTGTTGCATGTCATGTGCCTAGAACATCCACTATCTGAGTATCCTTGATCCTCTTGTTGATCAATTGAATGTTCCTGCACATAAATGAGAAGTATTGGTTTCTTTTGGGGACCCAAGCCATTACTGACTTGGATCTGCCTCTTGCATCAATGTAATTTAATCTTTTTAGAACAGTTGATGCAACATTGGATTTAGGTGAATTCCAAACCCAACATGCTGAGGCCTTAACAACATTTTCCCTCTTTGCCCAAGCAGCAAACTTAACTACTTGCCTACCAGAATTAACTGTTGGTTTAGCAGAATTAACTGCTGGCTTTGTAGTTGTCCCTTTTTGTTTCCAAACTTGTTTTTGAACCACTGATTTTGTTTGAATGGGCCTTTGAACAGACTTTGGTGCTTGTTTGTAAGATGTTTTTGCACCCTTAGCTGTTGATTTTAGGTAAACAGTCATATATGGTCTAGCATAATTAACTTTATTAAAGCCAGACTTAACAGAGACTGTTTTGGATTTAGTTCTGTTAACATTAGAACTAGAGTGAAAATAAGATTTAGGTGTTTTCCTTTAGTAGTTCACTCTATTGTTTTCATACCCAGATACCCAATGGTCGCAGAAAGCTGCAAGATGGTCAAAACTACCACATGTGTAACAAGCTTTGTTGTAAAAAGCAAAGTCATCACCTAATTGGTTAGACTTGAGGTTATTCCAATTTCTTTGGTTACCTCTGGGCTTGCTAGTGGATCTGTATTGTTCACAATACCTAACTGATTGCCTAACATGTTTAATGTTTGATTTAGGCCTATCAGTATCCTTTTTTACCACTTTAGGAACCTTTGTTCCTGCTTTCTTAACTTTTTCAGGTTTAGACATAACCTGTTCATCTTCATCACTATCAGTTGTACTATCCTCAACAACTATAGCATCTCCTTTCTTAACAAAGGATACCTTGTCCTGAAGAAGTGAAGTTTTATTTAAACTCTCACTTACTTTTTCTATCTTAGGACCCTCAGTAGACTTAGAACCATATTCCATAATTGGTTCTTGAAACTCAGCAAAACCTGTGTGTGCTAGGTCAATACCTGGAGGTGAAGGAACACCTCTGTATGGTGGAGGAACAGATTTGTATCCTAAACCAGACTTAGCTTTATTGATTACTTGAGCTTCCCAAATTTTATTAATTCCCTCTGAGGCATAAGCTAAAGCATCTACTGTTATCTTAACATTTTCACTGTTATTTAGGGCTTTTAGCTAGAGCATTCATGTCATCAGCAAACTTAGACTCATTTTCTTGAAAATGTACAAGTTGTTTTTCAACAACAGATATACCTCTTTTATGATTACCTAAGTTGGCTAATGCATCATATAACTGTTCTAGTTGATCATCAAATCTCTTTTTAAGATCTTCATAAGCTTTAAGAGCAGAGCATGATTCAGTACATTTAATTATGGAATTTACCTCTGAATCAGAAAAGGCCATTAGAGCAGTCTCAGTGGCCACCAGTGCAGCATTTGTTGGTGCTTCCACTTCATCAGCCATGAAGCTCCAATCATAGTTGATACCATCTATGGCTAGCATAGCCCTTGGTTCTTCAACTGTGATTTCCTTATTCTTCTCTTGCCTATACCATGTTCTTCTATTGTCCTGCTTCCTTGGGTTTCTACATTCTTTAGGAAAGTGTCCTAACCTGTGACAGTTGTAACACTCTACTTTCTTCTTATCAAACCTAACAGTTTCATTACCATCAATGGTAATCTGCTTACCAGTTCTCTGCCAGAACTTCTTAGCCCTCATGCTAAGTAAATCAACCTGCCATTTGATGTCCATCTCTTCCAAATCATTATCATCCAACTGATCAAGATCTTCATGAGTTAGAGGAGAACCACTAGATTGACTAGACATGAATACATAGAATGCTGGATCTCCAAGTCCAGCAACATTCTTTTGTGAACTAGTAGAAGGACCACCATAGATAGTAGTAGAAACACCTACTTCTTCATCTACCTCATCTGACTTACTAATACTAGGAGATGACAAGAGTGCCACATTCCCAGAACTAGTACTATAGATTCCAGACTTCTTTAGACTTTGTTCAACAATTTTGAAGTTATTGAACAAATCATTGAGTTTCATGATTTCAATGTCTGGTTTGTTCATCCAGACAACCACATGAGTATGGAACTCATCAAGTAGGCTTCTCAAAAACTTCATGTTGAGATCTTCCTTGGCTATCTCAACACCCAACACAGCTAACTGACTGACAAGCTTATGTAATCTTGAGAACAGCTTGTCAAGTGATTCATTGCTATTTGAACTAAAGTTTTCAAATTGTTGTTTTAGCAATGTCTTCTGTGTTTTCTTGGTAGTTTCATTACCACCAAACCATGCACAAATCTCTTCAAAAAGAGTTTTTGCATCTGGATACTTGCTAAAAGATAGCATTTGTTCACCAGGAATGGTCATAAGAAACAAATTTCTTGCCTTTTGATCATTCCTCTTCTGTATCTTTTCATCATTGTTAGATAGTCCAGTATTCCTTCTTCTTTCAGTTTTGCCATCCAGAATAATATAAATGAATCACCATACAGAATGATATCCCAAAGAGCATAATCTTGAACCATAAAATATTGCTCAATTCTCAACCTCCATAACTTAAACTCATTTTGTTTGATCATGGGCAACTTTGCAGCAACATTTGTAGCAGTATCTTGAACATCCATTTCTTAAGCTTCTTCTTCTAAATCAATAATATCAGCCCGCTCTGATACCACTTGTTAGGATTTGATACACTATAAGGTGGTTAAACCTTTTGTACTTTGTGTATATGATATATTGAATGAATATGATTAAGTATGCGGAATCTACTTAATCACATTTAGAAGGTTATTATGGTTATGGAAATGGAACAGTTGTGTTTGTTATATGACAATGAACAATGAAAGCTTGAGTTATCACTAGGGTTACAACCTTGAATCTTATGTTTCTATATCTTGTGATATTGTTTTTGTTCTATGGTCTTGAGAGATATATTTTTTGCACTATATTTTTAACACACTTATATCTCTAGTCTAAGATCTTTCTTTTATAACATAAGAAAGAGCTTTACAATAATGTTAAGTCTTGTCAAACAACTTGCTAGCTTACCTTATGTGTGTCAGTGACTAAGATACAACATGTATCTAGGATTACAACTTGTTCTGAGAGAATAAGATAAAGACTGAGCACATGGGGTAAGATATTATCTACCGTGTATTATTGACTTTCAGTCAACCAGACTTAATATCTTCATCAAGCAGACTTAACTCTGATAGTCACCAGAATTAACACTTGACTTAACCACCAGACTTAACTTCAACGACCAGACGTAACCAGCAGATAACCAGCAGACTTAACTTTGGAACTCACCAGACTTAACTTTACTGCTACCAGACTTAATCACTTGAGAGATTTTCCTGATATTTAAACTTCAGATTATTTAATTCCCAACATGGTGAATATAATATTTTCGTCGTAATTTACTATTTTTCACAACTTGAAAATGTGTCCAAATGGCCTCGCAAAACTAGTTGCGAAATATTGTACGTTAAGTGTTAGTGATTAAACTCGACGTTTTTGAAAACCTTGTAACAATGTCTAAATATCGTTTCATTTGACTTTTGATCAAACGTGCCTCGATCATATAGAAAATCGGATATTAACTTAGTGACTTGTAAAAATACTAGTTTGCACACTTATAATATATTGGCTATTGATGCTGTCAAGATAGTTTTATGAATCGTCGGCTTCAAACGTGTATATCTCGGTCGTTATAAGCCCGTTTACTACGTTCTTTATATCCACGGGTTCGTACAAATATGAACTAACATATTTTCAGTCGGTCGTTTCATCTAGATCACGTCTAACGTCTCATTTAGTCCCTTGAAGTTCAGAAAAACAGCAAACAATTTTCTGAAAATAGCTTTTCGTCGCCCAACATAGAAAATTCATATCTCCTTCGTTATAAGTCGGTTTTTACTCATTCCAACGCTCACGGTTTCGTTTTTGAAAGTATTTTATAAATATGCAAACCAAAATGACTCAATGTTTACTGATTTTTCCAGTTTTCATGTTTTTGGACTGTAGGTTTATATACTTGTTAAAAACCCATTTTTCTAGTTCAGGTCTTGTTTATATCACTTCCAATCAACACTACAAGTACTCTAATCCTACCATACACCTTCTTAAGGTGTCATGGGGTCCTAAACTTCACCAACAATGGTGGGTTATATGAGGATGTTAATAAAATGTATAGATCTAGTGTTATATAAAGAAAATGAGTAAAGTGGTATATATAACATATGTTTTGCATGACTATTTTCCAAAATAACTTGATAATACATCAACATATGAATAAAATGAAAGTATGAAATGATAAAAAAAAAATGTTCTTGAGCTTACTTGAATTATAGAAGAGTTTTGGATGAAAAATGCTTAGAACCTAGGGATTTTTATTTCAAAATCCAAGCTAGGGATGTAAAGAGGACTTGATTATAACTTGAACTTCAAAACTTGGTGGATTTTCTCTTGTTCTTGATCTTGGTCGTGGGTTTTGATAGAGAGGAAGAGAGAAAATTTTAGTTTTTAGCTTAATGAATTATGAAATGAAGTGTTAGTGAAATGAATTGGAAATTAAATGGTAGTAATGCATTAAATGGGATTTGGCTTGTTAGGGAAAGTAGGGGGCGGCACATGGGTGCAAAGAAGAAGGATTTGTTGTTTGATTAAGTATTTGTCCCCCCATTTAGATAAGTATTAGTAGTTTATTGTATACATTAGGTGTTATCGTGTACTGGGTTAACTGAAAATAAATCGTGACGAGTTGAAATAAAATACGACGAAGTTGTAAAAATTTTAATTTCACATTCCTTGCAAGAATCGGGTGTTAAAATAATTATCGTGATGAAATATCGTAAACCGATGGAGTTATAAGCTTCTAACGAAAAATATAGCAATTGGATTAAAAACACCGGGAAAGTAATAACATAATCTGTATATCAGTATAATGAATATGAAATTATGTTATGATCACTGACGAGAGTATCGGGTATAATGTTAGTAGAAATAACTGAGTGGTAACGTTTAATAAATAAACGAACATACGTTAATGAAAATCACACAAACCCGTGCATGACTTAATATGATGATGATGTTACTGATGATATGTAGACTACTAGTTACGCGAATTTAAATACCCGTAAACCTAGTTTACGTAACGATGAATGATAACAATGAATAGTGATTTTCCTCCGGGAATGAATAGTGTTTCATGAATAGTAAAAATTTCTGAAGACTTCTCAAAGTCTCTGATGCGCGTGATGTGTCGTTGCGGTTTAGCAGTTTTAATGCCTACTCAAGTTTTAAATTTATATTTAGCCGACTTATCAATAACACACACACTTAACGAGCAGTGTACCCGGTCAGTATGAAGATAATGGTAAGTAGAGTGTCGATCACTAAGAGTGGAACGTATTATCTAGTTATTCTAATCAGTATTTTAATATCCTAACGCAAGGGGGTTTCAGCCTGAGAGACTGGCACGATTTGTTGCAATTAAAATAATAAAATAAACCAATAGGCACGAATCAGCAAGTAGCACACACGTACACAGATAGATGCTCGAGACAATAAGAGGGCTGTCCTTATAATTAAGTAGATTGTCACTTGTTTTATTGATAGCTTTATATGAAGTGTATGTAGTTAATCCTTTCTCGTTGGTCCTATTCTTATCGGCGAGTAAACCCTTAATGATTACTTATGTCTAAAAGTTATTCCTAAGTGATCAATTTAGAAACAACCGTGGGAGCCACATTATGTCCCGCAGTCAAATGCCCGCAAGCCACTAATAAACACAGAGGTTATCAATGCACTAATAAGTAGTAACCAAAGACATCAACATATAAACTTTAATTGATGGGAAAGCAAGTATTAAAGGGAGTGCAATCTTTCCGTTGTCACATTACACAAGCCACCAATCCTGATGAATTAAAGTTTGCTAACACAATAAAACAAAACTACTTAATGAATTAAATACATGCAGCACCTTCTTACAGCTCTTGTATCTTTGATTTGGGTGTGTCTTGTGCTGCCTCCTTGACTGAATTCGTCCTTTGTTCCTACTGTTCGGTCTTCGGTGTTAGGGTTTTGGAACTCTTTAATTCGTCTGGTCTACGGGGTATTTATAGTTTCTGTCTGAGGGAAGATGCGGCGCATCTACTAAGTAGATGCGGCGCATGTACTTAACTTCGCGTGGGGTCCAAGATTATAATATTCAGGAATATTCGTACACCGCCAGAAGATGCGGCGTAACTCTTTATTAGATGCGGCGCATGTCCTCTTGTATCTTGGATCGTATCTGGTGATATCTTGATAGAGATGCGGCGCATGTTGAGAGTGAGATGCGGCGCATCTGGAGCAGAATTGACTTGATCTTGTCCATGTCAGTAGACTTTCACTTTATGCACGTTTTGCTCCTTAATTAGTCCAAAATAGCTAAGTTTCACCAAATGCTTGTTTTTACCTAAGAATTACAAAAGTAAACAATTAAGTATCAATCCTCATACATAATATAGTAAAACAAGTCAAATTAATAGGATAAATGATAGTAATAAAATGTACTTATTTGAGTTCATCAAATATCCCCCCACTTGAACTTTACTTGTCCCCAAGTAAACCTTAGAATTTCATTTATGAAAATGTATCCTAAAAGATGTTAGGATTTATTTTTATATTTAAGCATGTATTCATTCATTTCATAATCACACAACTAAACACTTAACGAATTAGAGGTAAAATAAAATAAGTCGATAAAAGCAAATCTAATCGTTTAACTGTCCAGTCGCGACGAATATTCTATCATAAGCTTGGCAAGTATACACATCTCCACCACTAAAGCTAAGGAATAACAAGTCTAAAGCGGTAAAAAGGGTTTTTAGGCTTAAGGGTTAATTATTCTCTTTCACTATCGATCTCAAATTCCAGAAAAGGCGACAAAATCACAAATACATGATCGAATCCACGAACACGATACTTGCAATTGCTCAAATCCTTAACTCGAATAGGCTAAAGATAGGTCCAAACTTCACCAATAATAATATATCAAAAAGGGCGACAAAATCATAAATACATAGCCGAATCCACGACTACGATACTTAAGATTGCTCAAATCCCTAATCTCAATAAATCAAAGGTTCGGTTGGATAAAGAATAATATAGGGCATGGATAACATTTGGGATATAAATTGGTGTAAAATAAAAATAAACAAAACAAATAAATTAAAATCCTAAGTGTGGTTAATCACTATCCCAACCATCCCATGAATAAGACTCATATCATTGAATAACTCACGCTTTAACACTTGAAACACACGCTTTAGGTAGACACGAATTATACTCAACAAAATCTTAATCAAAGAATAAACCTTAACTGGCGTTCCCATAACTGCCAATTCCCATTCAATCCATAGATATAATACAACAAATAGTGGTGATATCGACCACTTACATAACTTTACATAAGTTGGTTAAAATAAACATCCAACCTTCTTCTTTTTCTTTTTCTTTTCTCATTTTTTCGATTTTTTTTTTTTTTTTTTTTTTTTTTTTTTTTTTTTTTTTTTAACTTGAAACATAAACATAGATGTGTAAAATTTCACCACATCACCAAAACAATAATTCTGGATAATTTTTCCATACTTTTCATGACTTCAAAAATAACGGTAATAGTGAAAGTAGTAAACACACGAAAAATAAACTCAAAGACATACAATATTTACTTTCACTCCAATTTGCATTGTGCAATTTCCCGACCTAACCATAGATAATGAATTACGCACACGAACACAGGTAATGTAAGGAAACACACTCTGCCTATAGCAATTAACCAACCATGGATTCTAATCTACAGGGTAGGCTAAGGTGTAAGGGTGTAACGAAACATTTTAAACATAGGTGTAAGAAACGAAAGGAATGGCTCTGAGTGTTTTTCTAGGGGTATCTTACTCTAAAAATGAGAGTAACAAAAGGGTTTATACGGGGGTTAACTAACCAGTGTAGTTAGCTAATACACATAACATATAAAGGCTATTTGGTGTAATCCTAGAATTTTACCGATTTAGACAAGTCATTAAAATTATATAAATAATACTCATTATGGTGGTCTCGAATAGTATACAAGCCAAGTTCTAAAGTTTACAAGTCACCGGCACACTCATAGATTTGTGAATTTTGAAAAATCACAATTTTTGAAAATAACGTCATGTGTGCAGTTATGTAACTTAGATCTTAAACAAAAACATGCTAAAAAAAAATTTTAAGTTTGATATATTAAGCACATTTTAAGCATAATTTTTGAAAAAGTTTAGGACAAGTAAGTGTTAAGTGTTCTAATTCTCCAATCCCCCCACTTAAGTTAAACAACGTCCTCGTTGTTTGTATAAAAGGTTAAAAACTGGAAAATAAAAGAATTAGAACAGAAAAACTCCCCTGAGATTTGCTCGGTATGATCCTCCATTAGTATAAAAGCAAAAATCAACTTCTTGTGGATTAGAACGTTAAAGCTTCATACTTGATGTATCCACAGGAAATCCAGGAAACTATAATACCACCAACACTTTAAAACACACCTAAGATAAGAAAGGTTCAAACTTGCATAATACATTAGTAGTTAGGAAAAATAAAACTTAAAAATTAAAACTGAAAATCATCAGGTCAGTCGATGCGCCGTATCTTATTGAAGAAGATACGCCGTATCGAGCCTGGAATAATACGGATCAGAATAAAGATGCGCCGCATCCTTAACCAGGGATGCGCCGCATTAAAATAAACTGATAAATAGTTTTAAAGTCGAAAATAAAAATGCAGAAAAAATAAAATAAGATATGACCATTGCAGGAGATGCGTCGCATCTCAGAGTTGAGATGCGCCGTATCCTCATGCGGCCTGGACTGAAAATAAAACAAAGTAAAGGATAGGATGCGTCGCATCTGTTTAGGCAGATACGGCGCATGTAGTAACCAAGCAGACTGTTAACAGTCTGTTGTAAAATGACCCGTTCCAAGGTCTAATCTCATACGTCCTCTCGTACTCTCATGCTGAACTTAATGCCAGTCTTCATCAAACATAACAAGAAATATAAACTGAAACATTAAACATAAGAATAGTGATTAGTACAATCCAAAATGAATATAAGTAATGTGCGAAGAAATGTGTCCATAATGAAAATGCAAAGAGTAGTCAAGCTGTGGGCTGGTCGGGAGTCACGTCATCTGATTGGGCCCCAGAAGTACTAGCTTCGTCAGTCCTGCGGCGAACCCTGCGCTCGTATCTAATAATCCCTCTGACATAAGCACCGTCTGGGAGGTTGTGGCTGACCCCATTAAGAGCCATCAACCTACTGACACCGTCGACCAACCAACTCGTATTTCTCCTCACTCCAGCGAGCTCAACTCTCTGTGCCTCGAGAGCCTCTCTCAATGACCTAACCTCTAGCTCCACTCTCTCGACTCTCTGTCCAATAGTGCGGGGAGCTGGTGCTGGAGCGTGTATCTCCTCCTGAGCTGGAGCAGCAGCCGGGGCTGCCTGAGCATCCCCCTGCTCTGGCTCAGCAGGCCTAGGTGGTCCTAGTGGTGCCCAGAAGTACCCATCTATCATCTCTGCACATATCCCAAGCCTAGTCGCAAGGTAGTCCGCGTCCATAGCAGGTAATCTAGCAACATCAACCGGAAGATCATCGGGAATCTCATCACCTAATACCCCAAAGTGCCTAGCAAGACGAGAGACAAAGTGACCCCCAGTCATTTGGCTCCTACCATCTCTCCCTGGAGCAACTCTGTGTAAATAATGTGCTAAGAAGTGAGGGATGTTCACCACAGCTCCCCCGTCCATGCTCCGTAAGAGAAAAAGGTCTAAAGTAGTCACCTTCTCAGGGGATTGTCCCCTTCCGGCAATAGTCAGGGCAATCAGACGATGACAGAGCCTCCTCATCGGCTCTCTAATCAGTGTGTATGAGGGAGTGGTGGTGGTAGAGTCACCTCCAGATGAGATCTCAGCCCAATAATCTCCCAACTCCCCACGATCTGAGACAGCTCTCAAACTGTTAGCCCAATAATCTGTAAAACCTGGAGATGCCATCTCTGCTGTAGTATGCAACCCAAAAGCTAGTATAAACTGCCCCATAGACATCCTTCTCTCAAAACCACCCAGTCTAAATACCAGAGTGTCGAATGTGTCGAGACCGAGATCAGTCTCCCTATAGTGTATAGTGCAGAAAAACTCCAGCATCAAAACCTTAATCAACGGTTCTTCAATCCTAAACAGCCTTTCCCAGGTGTAAGACCTGAATAAAACCTGCCCCTCCTGATCTTTGTGTATCATCTCAAACCTAGTTCTTAACCCCTCAGCAGCGTTACCCTCGTCAATATTCTCGATGCTGTCAAAATCCAAAACTGGAACACTGAATACCTTCCTCTGATAAAACTTTCGAAGCCTAGTCATGTAATCATCAACAACACCCTGTGCTAGTCCCATTGTTTCAAAACGAAGCCACGGGTGTCTACGTGCAGGCTCAGGTAACGCCATCTGAAATAAATATTCACAGTAAGTAAGCAGTCTGCAACATAGGTAGATACGGCGCATTGGATTAAATCAATGCGGCGTATCTGTATAAAGTATAAGAGATGCTGTGCAAGACAATAGATACGGCGTATGAAGATGCGTCGTATCTAGATTAATCAATACGGCGTATCTAAAATTTTATCAATTTTGAAATAGGTCGTTACGCCGCATTAACCAACCCAGATGCGCCGCATCTAAAAGCATATCAGTACAAAATAAAGGGTTAGGCACGTTTTTCAAGAATCCGTATCCGTGACGTAAACTCCCGCATTATATCACAGACCAAATTTACTGAATTATTCCTATCAAAAACTTCTATCACACTTTCCCTCTAAAATTTAAAAACAATCACCCAAAACCCTATATTTCGTTCGATTAAATTAGTGCCAAATTCGATGTCCAAATCTAAAATTAACTTAGGGGAAATTATCAATGCTAAGTTCTAATCATATCCCTATATCGTTTAAGCCCTAATCGAAGTGGACATATAAACCCTAATTTTTATAATTAACGAAATTAAATTAAAATAGAACAATTACCTTAATTGGATGATTAGGAGAAAGATTCTAGATCGGATTAGAGGTGGATTAAAGAAGAATGATCGGGATTCGAGTATAATTTTAGTGCGTGTTCTTAACTGTGTGTATTCATGCGGCGTATTCCCGTCGTATTTATAGGGCGACACGATGTGCCGTATTAGAAAATTGGGATGCGCCGTATCTATTTAATTTCGTTGACCAGTCAATAAGTCCTAGTTGGTCGAGGATACGGCGCTTTGGATATTTAGATCCGCCGTATCTCTATGTTAGTTAACGAAATTTAAATGAAGAACGTACCTTGGCCTCCGCAACACAGTTCCTTATACATCAAATTTGGGTAAAAACGGCACACCATATAGATGAATTCAAAATAAGAGTAATAGGCATAAACGTTTCATTAATAATTGTAATCTTATTGTTTAGTGGATAAGGATTTATTCCGAGGTTATGAACAAATATCGTTTTTGAGCATACAAAATTAAGATTACGAATTGAATCAGACGTATAATAAGGATAATAAAACTGAGATCATAGTGTAGAGAACTTTCCTTTGGGCAGTTGAATTATCGTAGAGTTTACCCGGGATTCTACTTCAAGAATTAAAGAAGTTCAATGTTACCAGTACTGAGTTTTCCTCCACTCATGTCGTCTTATGTTTGGTCACTTCAGCTAGCGTCTCTTGGTTTGGTTCAGAATGTAATCCTTCTTGGTGATGCTCGAGTCATCATTTATCCTGAAAATAAACAACTTGCACACGAGAGTAGCGGACCGATCAAAGTAAATATCAAAAATCAACTATATTTATCAAATTATATTCGTCGTATTAACAAAAGTTAATGCGCCGTACTTTCGTTACGTTTAAAAATAAAAGATCTTTGATTCAGTAAGATGCGCCGTATCGACAGAGATCGATACGCCGTATTTGTTTAATAATTCGCAAACTGTTTTTAATTAAAATAATAGATACGCCGTATCTGCTAAAGCAGATGCGTCGTATGGCGTTAACGTTTAGAAAAATTTTTTTATTAAAAACAGATACGCCGTATCTACAAAAGCAGATGCGTCGTATTACTTTATCGCTTAGAAAAATTTTCTTATTAAAAACAGATACGCCGTATCTTGGGGAAAAGATGCGTCGTATCGAATTAATTAAACGCGTTGTATTAAAAAAATTAAACGCAATACGCCGTATCTGAGAGATCAGATGCGCCGTATCGTTTGATTTTGCACAGTACAACGATAGCAGAACAGAAAAATACGAGAAATAAAAACAAAAAATTAAACACACAAACAAAAATAAACACACAAAAATAAAAAGAAAACAATTAACACACAATACAACAAATATGCAAAATAGTACAATGATGCAATTAATCTAATAAAAAGAAAAAAAACTAATTAAAATACTAATCAAATTAACAGATAATAACAATTCACTCCCCGGCAACGGCGCCAAAAACTTGATGCGCGTGATGTGTCGTTGCGGTTTAGCAGTTTTAATGCCTACTCAAGTTTTAAATTTATATTTAGCCGACTTATCAATAACACACACACTTAACGAGCAGTGTACCCGGTCAGTATGAAGATAATGGTAAGTAGAGTGTCGATCACTAAGAGTGGAACGTATTATCTAGTTATTCTAATCAGTATTTTAATATCCTAACGCAAGGGGGTTTCAGCCTGAGAGACTGGCACGATTTGTTGCAATTAAAATAATAAAATAAACCAATAGGCACGAATCAGCAAGTAGCACACACGTACACAGATAGATGCTCGAGACAATAAGAGGGCTGTCCTTATAATTAAGTAGATTGTCACTTGTTTTATTGATAGCTTTATATGAAGTATATGTAGTTAATCCTTTCTCGTTGGTCCTATTCTTATCGGCGAGTAAACCCTTAATGATTACTTATGTCTAAAAGTTATTCCTAAGTGATCAATTTAGAAACAACCGTGGGAGCCACATTATGTCCCGCAGTCAAATGCCCGCAAGCCACTAATAAACACAGAGGTTATCAATGCACTAATAAGTAGTAACCAAAGACATCAACATATAAACTTTAATTGATGGGAAAGCAAGTATTAAAGGGAGTGCAATCTTTCCGTTGTCACATTACACAAGCCACCAATCCTGATGAATTAAAGTTTGCTAACACAATAAAACAAAACTACTTAATGAATTAAACATATGCAGCACCTTCTTACAGCTCTTGTATCTTTGATTTGGGTGTGTCTTGTGCTGCCTCCTTGACTGAATTCGTCCTTTGTTCCTACTGTTCGGTCTTCGGTGTTAGGGTTTTGGAACTCTTTAATTCATCTGGTCTACGGGGTATTTATAGTTTCTGTCTGAGGGAAGATGCGGCGCATCTACTAAGTAGATGCGGCGCATGTACTTAACTTCGCGTGGGGTCCAAGATTATAATATTCAGGAATATTCGTACACCGCTAGAAGATGCGGCGTAACTCTTTATTAGATGCGGCGCATGTCCTCTGTATCTTGGATCGTATCTGGTGATATCTTGATAGAGATGCGGCGCATGTTGAGAGTGAGATGCGGCGCATCTGGAGCAGAATTGACTTGATCTTGTCCATGTCAGTAGACTTTCACTTTATGCACGTTTTGCTCCTTAATTAGTCCAAAATAGCTAAGTTTCACCAAATGCTTGTTTTTACCTGAGAATTACAAAAGTAAACAATTAAGTATCAATCCTCATACATAATATAGTAAAACAAGTCAAATTAATAGGATAAATGATAGTAATAAAATGTACTTATTTGAGTTCATCAGTCTCAAACTGACTTCAAAAATGATGAATAGTGAAATGATAAATAGTAACCTATGAATAGTAAATTCCTGAGATGAATAGTAAAATTTTGAAGCTTGAAAAAGGACCTGAAATTACGAGTTGTGACAGTCTCCACCCATTAAAGGAATTCAGTTAATGTTGGTCTCCTGTGTGGATTCGGTGAAAAGATGTGGATATTTGAGCCGCATCTGGTCTTCCCGCTCCCAAGTAAACTCAGGACCTCTGCGAGAATTCCAGCGAACTTTAACGATAGGAATTTGACTTTGCTTCAACTGTTTGACCTCGCGGTCTATGATTTCTGTTGTTTCCTCCACGAAATTAAGCTTATCGTCGAGCTGAATTTCTTCCAATGGGATTACGAGCGATTCATCCGAAAGACACTTCGTGAGGTTTGAGACATGAAACGTGTTATGTACGCTGTTGAGCTCTGACGGAAGCTCAAGTCTGTATGCCAGTCAGCCGATTCTAATTAGAATCTGAAATGGTCCAACATACCTAGGGTTCCATCTCCCGTGTTTCCAAAATTGTGTCATGCCTTTCCATGGCAAGGTTTTCAATATAGCTTGTTCTCCAACTCGAATCCTAATGATTTACTGCTTAGGGATACCTAATCCCAATGATTTTTGCATCCTGAACTGACCTAACTTTTCTATTGTTCTCTTGTTGCTTGTAACTGATTCTTGACTTGTACAATTTCCTTTGTTGTTTCATAATTGAGTTCTAGACTAGTGAATTGGACTTTTCGATTGTGTTCTGTCAATAGGTGATTGGTACTTCAACCATAGGGTGCCTTAAAGGGTGTAGCCTTTATGCTCGTGTGATAGCTGTTGTTATAAGAGAACTCGATCAATGGCAAATGGTTAGCCGAACCATTTCTGAAATCAATCATACATGCCCTGAGCATATCTTCCAATGTTTGAATCGTTCTCTCGCTCTAACCATCGGTCTGAGGATGATAGGTAGTGCTCATGTCTAATTTTCTTCCAAATGAATCTTGTAATGATTGCCAGAAGTTTGAAGTAAAGCGACTATCTCGGTCTGAAATGATAGAAATTGTTGCACCGTGCTTTGAGACTATTTCCTTGACGTGAAGTCTGGTGAGCTGATCCATAGAATAAGTCTCTTTGATTGGAATGAAATGGGCTAATTTGGTGAGACGATCAACGATTATCCAAATAGCATCGTAACCGCCTGTTGTCTTGAGAAGTTTAGTGACAAAATCCATTGTAATTCGTTCCCATTTCCACTGGGAATTTCTGGTTGCTGAAGTAATCCTGATGGTTTCTGGTACTCGGCTTTTACTTTAGCGCAAGTAAGACATTTTCTAACATACATAGCTATTTTTGCTTTCATATTCGAACACCAATAAAGTTTCTTGAGATCCTGATACATCTTATCAGAACTTGGATGAATGGAATACTTCGACTTGGGCGATTAGTACATGATCAACTCTCGAATTCCACCATAGAGGTATCCAGCTTCTGTCCCTGAAGTACGATACTCCGTCTGAAAACCATTTGCATTTTCTGGCATTCTATCTAGTTTCTCACTGGGTCGGTTTTCTTTCTTGAGTTCCTCAACTTGAGCCTCGAGGATTTGTGATGGTAAATGTGAAATGATTACCATTCCCAATGATCTGACTCTCAACGGCTTGAGGTTGGGTTACGATTAGCTGACGTGCTTCTAGGCGGCGGTTCACGAGGTGATGCAGGTGTAAATGTTCTTGCAACGATTGAATACACACACATGAATGAAACCTTTAGAAATTGGGTAGGGAATCAATCTGGACATAATTCTATCATAACTATTCCGAATATTTCAAAATTCATCTTTGAGTCGGACATAGGTGGTCAGCCTATGTCCCACTGTCCCGGGTCGAATATAAATGACCAGTCTATATTCCACTGAGGTTCTATGAATTTTGAAATACTCAGCTCAGTTATATTAATACTATGTCCTTCACAATTTAGAAGACGTTCTGAAAGGCTAAGGAAAGTGACCAAACTCGAGGTCGAATGATGAAACTACGCAAGGAAAAGGCATAACGCTGAGACGTGTATGATATGCAAGCATGCTTATATGAAAGACAACTATAGAAATCCACGAGAGTAAGTGGGTATAAATGATTTGACAATAAGACACAAATCTCATTAAATATGTCAGCAACAAACCATAAATGAGGCATCAGCTTGGCAGGCAAGCACGCGGCGGTCATAGGGTTAAGTTTTTGTAAATGTAGCTATAGTCTAGGTTTTAAAATCACCCAGTTCTCTATAGCCAAGGCTCTGATACCAATCTGTCACACCTCCAGAATCGGGTTCAGCGAAAGCATACATGTTGCTGGGGTGTAACTCAATTGGTATCACAACACAAGTACAAAGAACGGTTTTCACCACAATTGTTTAGAATAAAATTGTTTAACAAAAGTCTTGAATTTACATTGTTAAAAGTAATGCGGAAATAGGCCCTTTAAACAGTTAAAACGGTCCCCAAATGTTCATCAGAGTCTTCTATGACCATGCCATGCCCTGCCAAAAGCCTCCAGTAGCGTTCTATTGCTTATACCTGAAAATACATGCTAAAAGTGTCAACATGAGGCATTGTAAATCCACCCAGTTCCAAGCCCCGCCCATACAAGACTTGCAACCTGTGTGTTTACAACCCACTGCTAAATAAGATCTGGTTTGTGAACGTCAATTGATTTATGGACCACAAAAATTGAATGAACAATATATTCCCAATATATATGGAGTTATGAAAACTAAATTTCATGACACCGAAGCCTTAAGATTCTAATTTGGGCATACTTTTGACATAACAGTCAAGTGGGGGGAAACTAAAGTCCGTTTGACATATTAGCCAGTGGGGAAACCACAATATGTTGGCATATCAGCCAGTGGGGAAACCACAATACTACGTTCGACATATCAGCCGGTGGGAAAACCACAATACGTTTGACATATCAGCCAGTGGGGAAACCACAATACGTTGGCATATCAGCCAGTGGGAAAACCACAATACGTTTGATATATCAGCCAGTGGGGAAACCACAATACGTTGGCATGTCAGCCAGTGGGGAAACCACCTGGACAAACAAAGTTTCTAATCACAATATTCACACTTAATGGGTTATAACAAATAATGGAACACTTGTTTGCCCTACCTGGGTCAACACATAGGCAATATGAAATAGCTTAATGTACTAGTGTCCATAATGAAATGATCAAGGGTGAAAAATGTAACACAAAATACTTTCGAGCAACGACTCAAGTATTTTAACCAATCAATAATGTTTGAAAGACAACTCACGTCTCAAGCAAAACAAGTATGAAGTTTAAAGGTAAAACGAGCATAGAGTTTAATGAAAAACGAGCATGTATTCTCCCCCAACACAGTTACAAAACAAGTAAAAGGAGGGGCTATGAAACTCACCTGATGCGATAACAACAATGACAAATATGAATATGCTGAAATGAGGCTCGGTCTCTAACCGCAACCTAACATGAATGATATGATCTAGTGTAAGCAATGAAATGATGCTACACATGCAAATACGTATGTTATCGATACCACTTGTTAATTTTTGAAAATAATGTTTATCGTTGAAAAATATATTTTTGACGTCTCGTTAAGTTATAAACTACTTTTCGTGTAAATATGTTGAAACAATACTCCACGATCCTCGTTTGGTGTTCTATTGGTGAATATAATGTTTTCGTCGGAATTTACTATTTTTCACAACTTGAAAATGTGTCCAAATGGCCTCGCAAAACTAGTCGCGAAATATTGTACGTTAAGTGTTAGTGATTAAACTCGACGTTTATGAAAACCTTGTAACAATGTCTAAATATCGTTTCATTTGACTTTTGATCAAACGTGCCTCGATCATATAGAAAATCGGCTATCAACTTAGTGACTTGTAAAAATACTAGTTTGTACACTTATAATATATTGGCTATTGATGCTGTCAAGATAGTTTTATGAATCGTCGGCTTCAAACGTGTATATCTCGGTCGTTATAAGCCCATTTACTACTTTCTTTATATCCACGGGTTCGTACAAATATGAACTAACATATTTTCAGTCGGTCGGCTCGTCTAGATCACATCTAACGTCTCGTTTAGTCCCTTGAAGTTCGGAAAAACAGCAAACAATTTTCTGAAAATAGATTTTCGTCGTCCAACTTAGAAAATTCATATCTCCTTCGTTATAAGTCGGTTTTTACTCATTCCAACGCCCACGGTTTCGTTTTTGAAATTATTTTCTAAATATGAAAGCCAAAATGACTCAATGTTTACTGATTTTTCCAGTTTTCACGTTTTTGGACAGTAGGTTTATATACTTGTTAAAAACCCATTTTTCTAGTTCAAGTCTTGTTTATGCCACTTCCAATCAACACCACAAGTACTCTAATCCTACCATACACCTTCTTAAGGTGTCATGGGGTCCTAAACATCACCAACAATGGTGGGTTTCATGAGGATGTTAATAAAATGTATAGATCTAGTGTTATATAAAGAAAATGAGTAAAGTGGTATATATAACATATGTTTTGCATGACTAGTTACCAAAATAACTTGATAATACATCAATATATGAATAAAATAAAAATATGAAATGATCAAAAAAATGTTCTTGAGCTTACTTGAATTATAGAAGAGTTTTGGATGAAAAATGCTTAGAACGTAGGGATTTTTATTTCAAAATCCTAGCTAGAGATGTAAAGAGGACTTGATTATAACTTGAACTTCAAAACTTGGTGGATTTTCTCTTGTTCTTGATCTTGGTCGTGGGTTTTGAAAGAGAGGAAGAAAGAAAATTTTAGTTTTTAGCTTAATGAATTATGAAATGAAGTGTTAGTGAAATGAATTGGAAATTAAATGGTAGTAATGCATTAAATGGGATTTGGCTTGTTAGGGAAAGTAGGGGGCGGCACATGGGTGCAAATAAGAAGGATTTGATGTTTGATTAAGTATTTGTCCCCCCCCCCCATTTAGATATGTATTAGTAGTTTATTGTATACATTAAGTGTTATCGTGAACTGGGTTAACTGAAAATAAATCGTGACGAGTTGAAATAAAATACGACGAAGTTGTAAAAATTGTAATTTCACATTCCTTGCAAGAATCGGGTGTTAAAATAATTATCGTGATGAAATATCGCAAATCGACTGAGTTATAAGCTCCTAACGGAAAATATAGCAATTGGTTTAAAAACACCGGGTAAAGTAATAATATAATCTGTATATCATTATAATGAATATGAAATTATGTTATGATCACTGACGGGAGTATCGGGTATAATGTTAGTAGAAATAACTGAGTGGTAACGTTAAATAAATAAACGAACATACGTTAATGAAAATCACACAAACCCGTGCATGACTTAAAATGATGATGATGTTAATGATGATATGTAGACTACTCTAGTCTATATGATGTGCCCTTATTGATGATGCATGAATACGTAGCTAAACCTTACTAGTTACGCGAATTTAAATACACGTAAACCTAGTTTACGTAATGATGAATGATAACCATGAATAGTGATTTTCCTCCGGGAATAAATAGTGTTTCGTAAATAGTAAATTTTTTTAAAGACTTCTCAAAGTCTCAAACTGACTTCAAAAATGATGAATAGTAACCCGTGAATAGTATATTTCTGAGATGAATAGTGAAATTTTGAAGCTTGAAAAAGGACATGAAATTACGAGTTGTGACAGCCTCGTTTTACCCGTTGAAATTCATGTAACAGCACGTAATTTTCAGAAAATAGTTTTCGTCGTCAAACATAGAATTAGCGTATCTTTCTCGTCGTAAACTTGTTTTTGCTCATTCCGGCGGCCACGGTTTCGATTTTGAATGTATTAAGGCCAAAATAGTCCAATGTTTACTGAGTTTTCAAGATTTCACAAAAATGGACAGCACCTTTTCTACATGTTGTAAAAATCAATTTTATGGTTCAAGGCTTGAATATATCACTTCCAATCAACACCACAACTAGTCTAAACCTACCATACACCTTCTTAGGGTGTCATGGGTTCCTAGTCTTCACCAAAAATGGTGGATCTCATGGGATTGCTAATAAAATTCATTAAACTCCTTTTAGTGACAAGATTATGTGTTAAGTGGTAGTTAACATATATATATTTGCATGACTTGCTACTAGAACTTGAAGATATATCAAATGAAAGTATAAAAGATTGAAAAATATATGTTGACACTTACTTAAATATTTGATGAGTTTTGGAGGATAATGCTTAAGAAACTTTGAGGTTTTTATCTCAAAACCTTAACTAGTAACACTAATAGAGCTTGAATAATACTTGTTCTTGAATTTTTGGTTGATTATTGCTTGTTGTTGAGGTGTGGCCGAACCATATGAATAGAAAAGGATGAGAGGATTTTCTTCATGTTAGCTAGTTTATTAGTGGAATTGTAGGGGGGCTAGTGTGTAAATAATTAAGCCTTGGAAAATATATCTTGCAACATTAATTATAGTCAAAACCATCAGTGATTTAGAGAATTAGGGGGCTAGGGGGGGCGGCAACATGGAAGAAAAAGAAAGAAATGTGGGCTAATTAAAAAAGTTATTCCCAAAATCACATGTGCTAGTTTAGTTTAAGTGTGCTGATCCGTTGCAAAATGTATATAAATAATATCAGACGGATACACGTGAATAAAGACAAATCAACCCTTTAGGAAAAAAGCTAACTTGCAAAAACTCACGTTTGTGATATGTGTGATATCCCAACGAGGTGTGAATGGGCAATTGTTTGAGGTTTGGAATTAGAGTGACTGATGATATGGAATTTTGCTTTTTTAATTCTAATCTAATTAAATAATGAGAAACAAATTCTCACTAGAAAATTAAGATTAACACAATTTATCTAAAAAAAGGGGAAACATAAATTCTAAAAACGGGATTAAAAGGTGAAATATATAAAAATAAATCCTACAAGTGTAATTTTATTTTTCTTAAATCCTAAATAATAAAAGAAAATTTTAGAAAAAATATTTGTATTTTTCTGATTTTTATATTTTTTATTATTAATTAAAAACAAAAAGAAACAATTTAAATGATTTAAAAATAGGAAATGACTTGGGAAAAATCTGAAAAATTCAAGGTAAATCTGAAATATTATTCTTAATCTAGGAAAAATAATATCAGAAGCTATCTAAACCCTAATAAGCAAATGGGATAATAAGCAGTTTGCAAATAAGCACTAAAATAAGTACTTAAGCACCAAAACTTACCGAAAGCTCAAAATTATGTTAACACACTACTAGAAGCTTAAAACAACTGAACAAGTACAAATAAGCACAAGGGATAAGCAAATAAGCACATGGGCAGTTCACTAGTTTAGGGCAGAAACAATGCCTAAACCACCAACTTGCAGATCAGATAAGTACTTCAAATAAGCTGATTTAGGGAAAACAAAGACCAGATTCTAAAAGCTTATACTATAGGCTACTTACAAACCAAAAATGCCCAAATTCCCAGATCAATTGCTTATTAAAATTGGGCTCAGATCAGATGGTATAGAACTAAAAACTGATGCAGGTTTGAATCAGTGAAATGGGGGAAATTGCAGACTAGTTTTAAGCTATGAAACAAGCTGAAAAGTGCAATACCAGATTATATCTTTAAAGACTGTTATATAAACTATTTGCAACCCAAAAATCAGGACCTTAGCTTAACTGGTTAAGCCACAAATAAGCTGAGTTCAGCAGCTATTAGGGGTGTTCTGCTTAGTCTATACTGATGCAGTATGATGATGAAATTTAGTCCAAATCCTAACTAAGCCACAAGACTTTTACTCAACTACTGAATACTGACTTAATAGACCCTAGATAACAGAAAAATGACAACAAATAAGCTCAAGCTTATTCCAAGCTTATGATGGCAGTTGAGTATCCAAGTTTTACCCCACAAACTCAAAACCTCAAAAAGCTTCAAAATAGCACTTAACCTCTACTGAAAATAGCTTAACTACCCTTAGTTAAGCTCAATCAAACTTAGTCCACAAGAAAATGAACAGTACTGAGCTATTTTGACTCAAAAACAGGCTTAACCCAAACACCCCTTTAATAAGCTCTATTGAGATTTTTCAAAGAAACAGACCAGATTAAGCAATGAAATTGATTCAATACTGATAAGCTACCTATATTTTAACTTAATGAACTGATTTATAATAGCAGATAAGCACTTAATAAGCTGAAGTGGACTTTAGCTATTTATAGCTTTTTTAACCTTTTTTTAAGCAAACTGAGATTTAACTAAGATCATCTATCAAACTAGCATTCATTGACTTTAAATAAGCAAATAAGCATAAATAAACACCAATGAGCATACAATAAGCAGTAGCACAGTAAAAAGCTAGAAATATGAGAAAATGTGGAAAATGCTTACAACTGATAGGCTATGGAACATGGAACTAAATGATCAGTAAAACTCCCAGCTTGTTAACAACAAGCTAAAAACCCAAATAAGCTCATCCAATATAGCTTATTCATCCAGAACTGCTTATTGGACCACAAGTTGACTTTTGTTGACTTTTCTTGTATTCTTTGAACTAATCTGGTTCTATCTAATATTAACTTACCAAAAGCTATGAAGAGCTTTTATAAGCTTATAGGAACGGTTAGGGACAGTGGTGAATTTATTTAATAATAGCTTAGCATAATTCGAATTAAGTGATAAACTTGGATTTTCATTAACTTAGTAAAATCGTACAACATGAAACAATTAATGACAAATGAGATTGAGATTAACTTAAACTAATACAAGAAACTTGAAGTTCTATTGAAAAAGATAAAAACTATAAAAAACGACTTAAAACTAAAACTAACTGCCTTCATAGGCTTACATTGGTGCTTATTTATACAAAAACTGAGGTGGGATAAGTCTTCACTTCACCTCTGATCCATTTTGATCCCTTGGATGCCTTTGAAATCATCTCAGTCATTGAAACTTATTTTGGCTGGAAAACTGATAAAGTGGGAAAAACCACTTGGTTCTGAACTGATGGGATGATGAAGAAGCATTAAATGAATCTTGGCTTGTTAGGTGGAGTGTGATGAGGAAGAGGGGGTGGGTGTGTCAGGGATAAGGCGGTGGATGGTGGTGGTTTCTGGTATGGTTTGGCGGGTTTGATGGTTTTGAAGAAAGGTTTGACCAAGGGTCAAACCGTGTATTAACTAAGGATAGGGGGTTGGGTTTTTTATTTGGGCTTGGGAAATGTATTGGGCTTGGGTTTAAAAAGGTGGGTTGGGTTATTTAAGTTTGTAACTGGGTTTAGTTTTAGGATTAGATTTGGATTTTAGTTAAATCTTAGGGACCAATGTTGTAAAACCTGAAAATCCAAGGACCAAAACTGCCAAATTCAAAACTAATTCCAGGTTCCATTTGTGTCATTTTGGTATTTTGGGGGTTGACTTTGACTCTGTCTTTGACTTTCGTCTTCACTTGATCAAATGTACAATTGTTGTCGAGTCGATCCAAAAATGCTCGATTTTGTTCCGTTTTCAATCCTTCAGTACCTGAAACACATAAAACACAAACCAAGGATATCTGCCATATAATATGGGTGTTTTTGGTCATCTTTGTGTCTATTATGGGTATAAAATGATGAGTATTTAGACACTCATCAATCCCCAACACTAAGCTATTGCTAGTCCCTAGCAATCCGATCATATGAAGTAATGAAAGGATCAAAATAATACCAAGTATACCCCGTTTTGAAATTTTACAATGTACGAAATTTAAACTTTGAACAAAATATATAACACGCTTGATTTCCAAAAATGGTATCACGGAACAGGATTCACACAAAATGGGTGTCTCCAGGGAATTGAAATCGTCATCCTCTTTTTTATACTCCCAACTAAGCTTAAACTCAATGTGCAAATGCTTTTGTAAAAATGCTAACACTACTTATATCAATAATCTATGTAAGCCGAAACTTAACTTTTCACTCCCGCATATATTGAAGTTTAGGTGAGAGTGCTTGATTTTCAAAATCTTTATAACAAAAATCGACGTTTTTATAAAACTTTGACTAATACTAGAAGAAAGATAGATTTAAAATTCACAACAAGCAAGCTTCAAAATTTATTGCATTTTTCAATATCATTCCATTTTATTTTATTTTTATTTCATCATTTTTTCATCATCAATTTTTATTCATTTTTTTTTTTTTTTTTTATACTTAACTTTGTGCAATATAAACTAACGGAGTTTCACGGGAACCAAGACCTTAAACCTTCCTGGAATAAAGGATCCAAGGGCCGTTACAACGGAGAGTTCCAAGACCTTAACGCCTTTCAGAATTAAGGGTCCAAGGGCCGGTGTAAGAAGGTAGCCAAGACCTAAACGCCTTCCGGAAATAAGAATCCAAAGGCCGATCTTGAACCTTAGCTTTTTAGCACATACATTTATTACTTAAACTTTTACATTATTATGACATATGCTTGTTCTGAAGTTTAAATAAAGCTTTGATCTAGTATTTTTCAAAATCGTAAAGAAAAATGATTTTGTGTGTTCAAAAGTTTGAAATATAAGCACTAATTAAGTCAGATTAGTTATCTCCTGGGAGGAAAAGCCATAGATTACTTATATAAGCTCTAAAGAAAACCATTATTCTACGCTTAGCATTTTCATTTGCACATATCGTAAAACCTTTAGTCTAAACGTTAAGGAAGCAGCCAGATCAATACTCTGGCAGAGTCGGGATTCCCTTTGTTCTAACCTAATTAAGACTAAACACTTCTTATTTTTTATTGCAATTTCTTATTTAAAAACGAAAAAAATTTAAAATTTTGGCCAAAACGGGGGTACTAGGGCACTAGAAGGTACAATGTAACAAAATTCGCGAGAATTCCCCCCCCCCCCCACACTTAAATTGAATATTGCTCTCAATATTCAAAGTACCGGCTATTATGCCGACACTTAGAACGTAAAAAGGTAATACTAATAGCCAAGTGTGTGAAAGAAATCTCTATTTTCACAAACAGGATTAAAAAGATATCCCTAGATAATCGTTAGCAAAAGGATAGGATATTGGGCGGCTGGATTGAAAACAGGCGCGACAATCATCACAATCCAAGGGAAACCTGAAAATTAGAGCAAACAACACAAAAGAGCACAGCACAGAGGGTTTCCCCCACACTTAGTGTCAGAAAATAAGAGAGAAGACAGAAACATGGGCGTTTACCCATGCAATGCTAATGTTTTTGTTAACCGAGTCACTAGCTTGACTCGACCCCGAATTCATTGGTTCATGGGGAAGCAAGTGGAAGAAACCATCTCCATCGGACTTTCATTCGATGTGTTTGGAGAAACATAAGAAAGTTCCACACCGATGAGATACCCACGGTATTTTAATAGTAGAAACTATAAGGGATTATACCGGGGTCATAGATGGTGTCCTCATTCCCATAGAAGAAAAGGGAAAGAGAAATCACACCATATGTGATGAAGAGGAGAAATGTCATGATGATTATCAGGAAGAACTCTTCATCATCCAAAGCAAATTTGTCTTCAACGGGAGGGAGGGTCGGGATGATTTTATCAATAAGCACATTCTTATGATTACGTACACCTCCCCCCACACTAGAATCATCCTTAGGATCAAAATAGAAATGATCATATTCCGGAGGAGATATAATATGAGAGAGTTCACTGGAGAACTCCTCATGATAAAGGTCATTCATATCAAAATGAAATGCATCATACTAGGTAAGAGAGATATGAGAATGAGAAGTGGTACTGCCACTTCCCACTTCTTCCGAATGATCGATATCAAAGCAAAAGGCTTCATAAGCCGGGAGAGAAAAATCAGAATGAGGAGTGGGATTGCCACTACTTTCATCTTCGTCATCAAAGATAAAACTCTCATATTTGGGAATAAAATCCTCGAGCTCGAGCTCCAGAGGATCTAACGGCTTATCTTTAACAACAACATCCTTCGGGGGGAAGGAAAATAATGGTTCATCAAATACCATTTTTTCTAACAAAGGAGCATCTCCCCTCGGATCACAATCAGGCTCAACAATTTCTAGCGAAATTGGACCATCAAACAAGAATACCTCGAGCTCTTCCATAGAGATATCACTTCCCTCAAGCGGAGGAGAAGGATGGGAAGAGTCGGAAATGACTGGTGCAGAATAAGGAGTGGGATTTTTAGAAGTTTCATCCACAGAATCAATAATTTCAACATGATAAACCGATTCCGAAGGTGGGACAAGTGGTGTGCTCTTAGAGCTAGCAATTTGCACCACTTCCGATGTGATCTCCGATTCTTGTTCATCATAATCAAAAATGCTCTTAACTTCTGCATTACAACTTTCAAACCATTTGCTTGAACCAGGAGTAATGTGCATCGCTTTAAGCTCAGCACGTTTTTGTGAAAGACTCTTAACCGTGAATCTTGAAAGTATCAAATCACTTCTTTTGGAAGCAATTACGGAATCAGATTTTTGATCAACCATAGCAATGTTACCTTTGGTGGTTAGAGTTGATTAATGTTAAACGTGGCTTTTTCATTATCAACCCGAATGGTTAATTCTTCGGCATATACATCAATGTTAGCACGACTCGTTCTTAAGAAGGCTCTCCCCAGTATGAGTGGAACTCGAGGATCGGCATCAAATTCTACCACAACGAAATCAGTAGGAAAATGGTACTTTCCTACTTTCACAACGACATCCTCGGCTATTCCAAGAGGACGTTTTATAGTACGGTCCGCTAGCTCGAGTGTCATGCAAGTAGATGTAAGCTCTGGAAGAGATAATTTCTCCCATACTGAGAGTGGCATAAGGTTAATGCTTGCGCCAAGATCGGCCAAGGCTGAGCACTGAACCATCCCCAAGAAATCACATGGGATTAAAAACTTTCCGGGGTCTCCGAGCTTTTCGGGAAGCTTTTTGAGGAGCACCGCCGAGCATTGTTCGTTTAGTGGGGTCTTTGCCATCTCAGACAACTTATCCTTGTTGCTTAGCAAACTTTTGATTGTAGATGCAAATTTGGGCATGAGAATGAGAGCATCTGCGATGCCTATGTCAAAGTGCAAATCACTGAAGATTTTAAAGAATTTCTCCATCTGTTGGTTCGTTTTGTCTTTAAGCTTCTGATCATTAAGCCTCTAAGGATATGGAATTGAAGGTTTAGGATTGGTCTTCGGAACATCGGGTTCCGAATTTTGAATTTGGACATCTGGAGGTTGGACATGTGCGGTACTTTGTGGGCTTGAGAAATGCACTTTGTCCGTTGTTACCTCGGCATCTCGATTCACTTCCCCCTGTGGAGGAGGCATAGGAGTCGAGGGTCAATTATGCGTCTTACCACTACGAGTGGTGACGGCTTTCAACTCAGCATTTGGATTAGGAATGGTATTGCTCGGAAGTCGTCCGGAAGATGAGGAAGATTGGTTCATGTTCATATTCATGAAACTGCATATCATATTCTTCAACTCATTTGTTTGATGAGACATCGTAGTATCAATTTCCTTTCTCAACTCGACTTTCATATTATTGATTTGAGTCTGCGTTGAACGCATGTTGGACTCAGTAATTTTCATGAAATCATTAGTCAAAGGAGCTTGAGGAATTTGTTGATAACCATGTTGATTCGGAGCTTGATAAGTCTGGTTGAAATTGTTACGATTCTGATTGAAATTCTGAGAAGTGTTGAAATTTAGTCCTTGATTCTGAACAAAGCGATTTTGATTATTTGGATTTGGCACGGGTGGAAAACCAGGTGGTACCATAGCATTTGGTGCTCGGTAATGAGTTTCAGCATGCGGTCGGTTTTGATTGTAGTTTACTGCAGCTACGGAAGCTTGGTAAACAGAAGCATCGGTTGTTTGACAATCGTAATACACATGCAGGCCACCACAAGTTTCACACACTTTGTTTATGGATTTGATTTGTTTCGGTTTATGAATCTCACTCTTAATTTCTTTCACTTCTTTCATCATGTAACGAATTGCTTCGGGTTAGGGCGGCTAATTCTGATGAGTTACCGGATGAAGAAGCAGGAGTGATAGGAACATTCACTTTGTTTCGAGAAATAGGAACTTTTGATTTATTCTCGCAAATTTCTAGCACATCTTTAGGTCGATGATTCAAGATATTGCCACCGGCGGCAGCGTTTAGAGAATCTTGATCGTTTCCATTCAACCCATTATAAAATGTATTGATCTGTTGTAACTCCGTGAAATCATGATTCGGGCATTTTCTTAGGAGATCTTTAAATCGGTCCCATGCCTCTCCGAAGTTTTCATCGAAACCTTGACGAAATCCAAAAATTTCATTTTTCAGATTAGTCGTCTTTGAAGGAGGAAAGAAATAATTGACAAATTTCTGTACGAGATCTTCCCAAGTTTCAATGGATCGAGGGGGTTCCTTTTCCAGCCAAATCCGGGCTGCCCCTTCAAGTGAAAACGGAAATAGCATCAATTTGACAATTTTTGCGGCACATCCTTGTAATTGATTGTAGAGGTCAACTTGTTGAACCAACGGATGTGTGCATACGGATCTTCTCGTTCAAACCCGTGGAATTGGTTTGTAGACACGAGTTGAATCAAATGCGTTTTCAATTCAAAATGATCAGAGTCGATTGGTGGTAACACGATGGCATCTCCGTAACCCTCGGTGGGTGCTTGGAGCATCTCAGCCATTGTTCGATTGTCTGCCATATTATCAATGGGAATAGTACGAATCTCGGGTTCGACTATTCGGGCAGTACGTCTACGATTACGTCTTCTCGGAATATCTACGAGTTCACGTAAAGGACTTGTCGACGTAGAAGAATGAGTGCGCATGCACTAAATAAAATAATTGAATTAAAACAAGATCGAAGCAAAACACAAGGAACTTAAAACCTTAAATCAACAAGCGTACGGTAGCTCTCTAAAAGATAAACGCACAGAGTGGCGGAGGAGCAAAGGTGGGCAATAAATGCTCCTTAAAAACCCGCTCGTTTCGGTTCGACAATTTAATGTCAAACCTCCTGAAACCTCCGCTAGAGTTTGTTTATCAATCAAAGGTGAGCCGAATTCGCAAGAGACACAAAGGCAAGTTTTAATCTGATATTTGGGAACTTATTATGATAATACTCCAAGTTGAGGAATATTATATTGATTTTGCTTTTATCTTTTATTTAACAATAAAACGGAAAATGTTTTTGGGTTTTTATTTTTATATGATATTATATATATAAAAGAAAAGAAAAATATTTTTGTATTTTATGTGGTTTATGAAAGTGGAAACTTCTGAAAGAAGGATCTCAAGTCACTAATCGTTTAAACTTTAAACAATATTGTCGCAACACAACCGCCCCGGCAGCGGCGCCAAAATTTAATCCGTTGCAAAATGTATATAAATAATATCAGATGGATACACGTGAATAAAGACAAATCAACCCTTTAGGAAAAAGGCTAACTTGCAAAAACTCACGTTTGTGATATGTGTGATACTAGGTAAGTGATTACCCGGGTCGTGTCCCAACGAGGTGTGAATGGGCAATCGTTTGAGGTTTGGAATTAGAGTGACTGATGATATGGAATTTTGCTTTTTTAATTCTAATCTAATTAAATAATGAGAAACAAATTCTCACTAGAAAATTAAGATTAACACAATTTATCTAAAAAAAGGCGAAATAGAAATTCTAAAAACGGGATTAAAAAGTGAAATCTATAAAAATAAATCCTACAAGTGTAATTTTATTTTTCTTAAATCCTAAATAATAAAAGAAAATTTTAGAAAAAAGATTTGTATTTTTCTGATTTTTATATTTTTTATTATAATTTAAAAACTAAAAGAAACTATTTAAATGATTTAAAAATAGGAAATGACTTGGGAAAAATCGGAAAAATTCAAGGTAAATCTAAAATATTATTCTTAATCTAGGAAAAATAATATCAGAAGCTATCTAAACCCTAATAAGCAAATGGGATAATAAGCAGTTTGGAAATAAGCACTAAAATAAGCACTTAAGCACCAAAAATTACCAAAAGCTCAAAATTATGTTAACACACTACTAGAAGCTTAAAACAACTGAACAAGCACAAATAAGCACAAGGGATAAGCAAACAAGCACATGGGCGGTTCAGTAGTTTAGGGCAGAAGCAATGCCTAAACCACCAACTTGCATATCAGATAAGTACTTCAAATAAGCTGATTTAGGGAAAACAAAGAACAGATTCTAAAAGCTTATACTATAGGCTACTTACAAACCAAAAATGCCCAAATTTCCAGATCAATTGCTTATTCAAATTGGGCTCAGATCAGATGGTATAGGAACTAAAAACTGATGCAGGTTTGAATCAGTGAAATGGGGGAAATTGCAGACTAGTTTTAAGCTATGAAACAAGCTGAAAAGTGCAATACCAGATAATATCTTTAAAGACTATTATGTAAACTATTTGCAACCCAAAAATCAGGACCTTAGCTTAACTGGTTAAGCCACAAATAAGCTGAGATCAACAGCTATTAGGGGTGTTCTGCTTAGTCTATACTGATGCAGTATGATGATGAAATTTAGTCCAAATCCTAACTAAGCCACAAGACTTTTACTCAACTACTGAATACTGACTTAATAGACCCTAGATAACAGAAAAATGACAACAAATAAGCTCAAGCTTATTCCAAGCTTATGATGGCAGTTGAGTATCCAAGTTTTACCCCACAAACTCAAAACCTTAAAAAGCTTCAAAAGCACTTAACCTCTACTGAAAATAGCTTAACTACCCTTAGTTAAGCTCAATCAAACTTAGTCCACAAGCAAATGAACAGTACTGAGCTATTTTGACCCTAAAACAGGCTTAACCCAAACACCCCTTTAATAAGCTCTGTTGAGATTTTTCAAAGAAACAGACCAGATTAAGCTATGAAATTGATTCAATACTGATAAGCTACCTATATTTTAACCTAATGAACTGATTTATAATAGCAGATAAGCACTTAATAAGCTGAAGTGGACTTTAGCTATTTATAGCTTTTTTAACCTTTTTTTAAGTAAAACTGAGATTTAACTGAGATCATCTATCAAACTAGCATTCATTGACTTTAAAAAAGAAAATAAGCATAAATAAACACCAATTAGTGTACAATAAGCAGTAGCACAGTAAAAAGCTAAAATATGAGAAAATGTGGAAAATGCTTACAACTGATAGGCTATGGAACATGGAACTAAATGATCAGTAAAACACCCAGCTTGTTAACAACAAGCTAAAAACCCAAATAAGCTCATCCAATACAGCTTATTCCTTCCAGAACTGCTTATTGGACCACAAGTTGACTTTCGTTGACTTTTCTTGTATTCTTTGAACTAATCTGGTTCTATCTAATATAAACTTACCAAAAGCTATGAAGAGCTTTTATAAGCTTATAGGAATGGTTAGGGGCAGTGGTGAATTTATTTAATAATAGCTTAGCATAATTCGAGTTAAGTGATAAACTTGGATTTTTATTAACTTAGTAAAATCGTACAACATGAAACAATTAATGACAAATGAGATAGAGATTAACTTAAACTAATACAAGAAACTTGAAGTTTTATTGAAAAACATAAAAACTATAAAAAATGACTTAAAACTAAAACTAACTACCTTCATAGGCTTACATTGGTGCTTATTTATACAAAAACTGAGGTGGGATAAGTCTTCACTTCATCTTTGATCCATTCTGATCCCTTGGATGCCTTTGAAATCATCTCAGTCGTTGAAACTTATTTTGGCGGGAAAACTGAGAAAGTGGGAAAAACCACTTGGTTCTGAACTGATGGGATGATGAAGAAGCATTAAATGAATCTTGGCTTGTTAGGTGGAGTGTGATGAGGAAGAGGGGGGTGGGTGTGTCAGGGATAAGGTGTTGGATGTTGGTGGTTTCTGGTATGGTTTGGCGGGTTTGATGGTTTTGAAGAAAGGTTTGACCAAGGGTCAAACCGTGTATTAGCTAAGGATACGGGGTTGGGTTTTTTAGTTAGGCTTGGGAAATGTATTGGGCTTGGGTTTAAAAAGGTGGGTTGGGTTATTTAAGTTTGTAACTGGGTTTAGTTTTAGGATTAGATTTGGATTTTAGTTAAATCTTAGGGACCAATGTTGTAAAACCTGAAAATCCAAGGACCAAAACTGCCAAAATTTAAAACTAATTCCAGGGACCATTTTTGTCATTTTGGTATTTTGGGGGTTGACTTTGACTCTTTCTTTGACTTTCGTCTTCACTTGATCAAATGTACAATTGTTGTCGAGTCGATCCAAAAATGCTCGATTTTGTTCCGTTTTCAATCCTTCAGTACCTGAAACACATAAAACAAAAACCAAGGATATCTGCAATATAATATGGGTGTTTTTGGTCATTTTTGTGTCTATTATGGGTATAAAATGATGAGTATTTAGACACTCATCATGTGCATTAGGTGTTACCAGGTACTGAGTTAACTAGAAATAAAATCTTTACGAGATAAAATAAAATATGACGAAGTTGTAAAATTTATAAAATCACATTCTTTGCAAGAATCGGGTGTTCAAATTGTTGTCGTGTTGAAATTACGCATATCATCATAGTTATAAGTGTTTAACGGAAAATATAGCAATTGATTTCCAAACACCGGGTAAACTAATAATATAATTCTTATATCATTATAATGAGTGTGAAAATATATTAGGACCACAGTCTGAAGTGTCGGGTATATTATTCGTAGTAGTGACTGAGTATTAACGTTTATTAAATAAATAAGCATACGTTAATTGAAATTATGCAAACCTGTGCATGACCTAACATGCAGATGACGTTACTGATGATATGTAGACTACTCTAGTCTATATGATGTGTCCTTACTGATGATGCATGAATACGCAGCTAAACCATAATGGTTACGCGAATTTGAATACCCGTAAACCTAGTTTACGAAATGATGAATGATAACCAGGAATAGTGTTATGTGGATAGTAAAATTTTTGAAAACATCTCAAAGTCTCAAACTGACTTCAAAAATGATAAATAGTAAAATGATGAATAGTAAATGATGAATAGTAACCCATGAATAGTAAATTGTCGAGATTTGGAAAATGACCTGAAATTACGATTTGTCACAGAATTGTTTGAAGCTTCACTTACCAAGAATGCCTCCAAATCATCACCCAAATCGACGGTCTCTTGTACCTGATTTAACATACAAACCTTTTTGGGGGTAGAAACAATTTCGTTAGCCCTAAAATTTATTACCTCCCCTCTTAGTTCAAGGGTTATTTTCTTGCCATAAACATCAACCTTAGCATGGGCGGTGGCAAGCATAGGTCTTCCAAGAATAATAGGGATTTTTTCATCTTCCACAATTTCTAAAATAACAAAATCTACTAGAAAAACAAACCTATCAATTTTTACTAAAGTTTTCCACAATTCCTTTAGGGGATTGCATGGATTTGTCGGCCATTTCTATATCCATTTTGATATGTCTTAAACTTCCAACTCCTAGACGCAAGAACATAGAATAAGGCATAATACTAATACTAGCCCCTAAGTAGGCTAACACATTGCTAATTTCTAGATTACCGATGAGACATGGGGGAGTGAAGCTCCCTGGGTCCTTTTCCTTTGGAGGTAATTCATTCCTCAAAATAGCTGAGCACCTAGCATTCAACTTCACCGATGCTATCTCTTCCAAGCTACCTTCCTTGTTGATTAGTTCCTGCAAAAATTGAATTTCATTAGATTTATTTTTAATTAAATCAACCGAAGGTAAATTAACTGGAAGAGTTCCCAAATCATCAAGTAGAAGCTCCTCTTTGACCAGTCTCCTCTTGACTTTCTCGGAGAAATTAGTTGGTTCGCTCTGAGTCTCTTCGGTTGCCACTATCTTAGTTTCTCCAATTGTCATAGTACTAACAATTTCTTCTTTACCTCTTTCGTTCTGCCCATTCAAACAATTTTTAATGGCTTGGGCGCATTGTTCCACCTTAATCTCGAGATTTTTAATCCCGACATCGTGAGCCTTGAGGGACGAAATGGTTCTTTTGACAAACTTCATTAGCATTTCTTCTTCCCTTGCTTGCCTCTTTGTGGACTCGTCGATGTATTTGTACACTAACTCCTCTAAGCTTAGTTTGTCCTTTGTTCCAGCAATACTAGGGCATAGTTATTTTCCTTCTTATTAATTGTTTTCATAACTTTGTGTTTAAAGTTATCCCTAGATCCATATCCTGTTTCAATATGCCACTTATGACAGTGGTCGGCCATCCTTTGGATAGATTCCTAAGCTTTATCGGGTGTCATTCCCGGAATTGGTCTTTGAGAATCCAAAAGTTGGCGAGTATCGGCATCCAATCCTCGGTCGAAGATGTAAATTTTATGATGCTTATTGAGGTCATTCGTTGGACGCTGGTAAAGGAGTTCGTTGTATCTTTCCCAAGCTTGGTATAGCGTTTCTTCCCTTTCTTGAGTAAATCAGTGAATTTTCCCAAGAAGTTTTGCCATTCTAGAGGGCGGGCAAAATCTTTGCACGAATTCTCTCCTGAGAATATCCCACGTTTCTTTCGATTCAGAAGGTGGTTTATTAAACCACTTTCTTGCCGTTCCAATAAGGGTCATTGGGAATACCTTGAGCGTAAGAGAACAGCGTGAAACATTTGGAGCACAAAAAAGGCTTACTAAGTATGAAACTTCCTCCACGTGTTCTTGCACATCTTCATCAATGTCTCCTGAAAACTATTTGTTATGTAATTCCTCGATGAATTGGCTTTGAATTTCAAAATTTTCTATTCATAGAATGAGAAGATGTTATGGACTGAGATTGGGGTGTTGTTTATATTAACCCGAATTTGCCTTTCTGGATTTTTGTAAGCTGTTGCTAAGAAAGGTTTAGCGCTTCTAGTCATGTACCCTGACATGTTCAAAAGATTAACAAAACTAAAACAAGAAATTTAAACGAACAAAAAATTAAAAACCCTAAAAGAACTCCCCGGCAGCGGCGCCAATAACTTGATGGAAGATTTCTGACCAGGTTTTAATATTTATAAGTTCTCGTCTACCTATGGTCTACCTAATGCACTAACGGCCAGTGTACCCGGTCGTGTGTAGTGTAGTATTCGGTAAAGCCGAGGTCGACGCAAGAGCTATGCGTGTGGATCTAATTTAAGTTCTAGTGTCACTGGTTTTAAAGGGGGTTTTATAGGTTGATTGATTAAACTATGAAATGAAAGTAAAATAAAAGCAATTAAACGTGGGAAGATATCAATCGGCAGAAATGTGCTAGCCTAGTTACTAATCTTGTTAAGCTATTGTTGGTCCCAATCTGAATGGATCCTTCTAGCCTGTTAAAGGTCGTAGCTAATCTGGATAGATCCAAACTAACTACAAGAGAAACACCGACTATGAACAATATAAGTTATGCGGAATCTAACTTGTATTGCTAAGAAGAACAATGAATACTAAAAGAACTTTTATTACTATTAATCTGCTTAGGTTACAGATTACTAACTAAACACAAGATAATACGCACGCTATATATTACTCTTGTTCTATTGCCGTAGGTTCCTTTTATACACCAAAGAAACCCTAACAGCTTACAATAACGTGTAAAGAGATGTTACATATCTCTTCCTAATATAACTCCATACATATCTTTGCATATCTATTCTAATAATAACTCATGCATATCACATAAGCAGTACTAACTAAAACACGCTAACAGTACCTTTCTAACACGAACAGTACTAACTTAAAGCTAGCAGCACTAACTTCATAACTAATAGTACTAACTATAACCAGTAGTTGAAACTCCAGAAACACATAATTCCTAACAATCCTCCCCTAAACTTATGATTTCTTTGCAAATCACTAAGTTTCTTCAGATTATGTGTTGTCTTTAAGCTTCTTTTGATTTCTTGATTTCTCTTGAACTCATTTTAACTCTTGTGGTTACTTTTGATTTCTTCTGTGGAGGATGTGTCCAAACACTCTGTTCTTCAAATATCTTCTTGATGATTTTGAATTCTTTTATCTTTATCCAGCTATCCAGATGATCTTCATAAACAACAACAATAACCTATTCACAGCAGTACCAACTAAGTTGGCTTTGTAGTTTTTGGCAAACTACCAGCCATAAACGGATTTGATATTTCTTTACCAGTAGCCGTTTGCTCTGGAATAGCCAATGCTTTATTATAGAAACATGGTGCATTGATTACCATATAGTTTTTGGTAAACTATCAACCATCAACGGATTTGAGATGTCTTTACCAAGAGCCGTTTGCTTTGGACTAGCCAACTCTTCACTGTGAAGCATGGTGAGTTGATAACCATATAGTTTTTGGCAAACTATCAGCCATTAACGGATTTGAGAAGTCTTTACCAGACACCGTTTGATCTGGACTAGTCAGTTCTTGATGTCTGTTAGACATGGTGAACTGATGACCATTTGTTGTGTGGTAGAAGTACCAACACTTAAAGATCCTTCTCATTCCATCACAGCTTCCAGATTTCCAAAAACATGTCACAACTCTTCATTCTGCTTCTTAAAAGACATCCATTTTCTTAGTAGTAGAAACTTCTGATGCAACAGTAGAAACTTTTTGTACTAGCAGTAGAAAGATTTTCAAGCAGCAGTACAAACTGTTATACTTAGCAGTAGAAAGAATTTCCACTTCTTCTGTGTAATCCATTGCTTTACTAAGAACATCATCAAAATCATCAACATATCCTAGATGGGCCTAAACGATCTTATCAATTTGGCTTAAACATCTTCCCCTTAGCTCATTTTCCTCCCCTGTTTGGATAGATACTCCATAACAATCATTCCATAACCTGCCTATTTACCTCCCCTGAACCAATGCAGCTATACATTTAGCATTCCAATGTTAACCACTAAGAAATTGAACCTGCTAACATCAAAGACTTTGGTTAAAAGATCAGCCACATTATCATCAGTATGAATCTTAAGCACCTGAACCAGCTTCTTCTCATAAGCATCTCTAATGAAGTGGTGCCTAATCTCAATGTGCTTGGTTTTGGAGTGAAACACATGATTCTTCACAATGCAGATGGTGCTCTCATTATCAATGTAGATCTTTATGTTCATGAAGTTGAAACCAAAATCTGACATCTGATTTTGAATCCACAAAAATTGTCCACAGCAATTAGTAGCAGCAACATATTCTGCTTCAGTTGTAGAAGTAGCTACAATGGTTTGCTTCTTACATTGCCATGAGATAAGCCTTTTACCTAAAAATTGACAACCTCCTGTTGTGGATTTCCTATCAAGAGTTGCACCAGCATAATCACAGTCAGAATAAGCTTCCAACTCAAATGATGAGACTTTAGGATACCAAAGACCAAATTTAGGCTGGCCTTTGAGATATCTAAAGATCCTTTTTACTGCATGAAGATGTGAAGTCTTTGGAGTTACTTGATACCTAGAACAACCACAGACTGTAAACATGATGTCAGGTCTAAAAGCAGTCAAATACATTAAAGATCCAATCATGGACCTATAAAGTTGTACATCCACATCAGCAGCTTCTTCATCCTTGACTAATGGTTTCTTTGAATCCATGGGGGTACTGGCAGATTTAGCATTAACCAAATCAAACTTCTTAAGGATTTCTGCAACATATTTATCCTGACTTATGAAAATTCCATCTTCTTGCTGTTTCACTTGTAATCCAAGAAAGAAGGTGAACTCTCCAATAGAACTCATCTGGAATTGACTTTTCATCAAGGCTTCAAACTCTTCACACCAAGACTTCTTAGTAGAACCAAAAATAATATCATCTACATAAACTTGCACCAATAGAATATCATTTTTGTCCTTCTTTATGAATAAAGTCTTGTCAATGGTTCCTCTTTTAAAACCATTCTTCAACAAAAATGAAGATAAAGTAGCATACCAGGCTCTGGGAGCTTGGTGTAAACCATATAAAGCCTTCATAACTTTGTAAACCTTCTTTGGGGATTTAGGATCTACAAATCCTGGAGGTTGAGCCACATACACCTCTTCATCAATTGTACCATACAGAAAAACAATTTTCACATCCATCTGATAAACTATAAACCCATTGTATGAAGCAAATGCTAAGAAGATCCTGATGGCTTCAATCCTAGCCACAGGTGCAAATACCTCATCATAGTCTATCCCTTCCTCTTGTCTATAGCCTTGAGCAACTAGCCTTGCATTATTCCTCACTACAACACCTCTTTTATCCTTTTTATTTCTGTAGACCCACTTGGTTCCAATAGCTTTCTTTCCAGGTGGCAAATCTACAAGAATCCATACCTTCTGCAACTGAAATTGCAAGAGCTCTTCTTGCATAGCATCAACCCAACTTTCTTCTGCAAGTGCTTGAGATATACTCTTGGGTTCAATATGAGAGAGAAAACAGGAAAACAGACAATGTTGAAAGTCCTTATGATTGTTTCCCCTCTGCTTTTGAATGTAGCTGACCAAAGCTTGAGCTCCAGAATTCTTGTTTACTCTACTTCTAGTCTGAACTGCAGAACTTAGATCTCCAATAATTTGAGATTTAGGACGAACAGTATGTACTCTTGATGTAGGAATACGATCAACATCCACTGTGTCTTCCGAATTCTAGAAATCAGTGACTACTCCTTCATCATCATAGGATGCATGATAGAAACTCCCATCTCTTGGACTGGCATAAATATCTTCAAGATTAGGCATAGCATCATCATCTTGAAGAACATCTTTGGTTAGCTCAGGATATGACAAATCATCATCAGCAGACACTCTTGAAGGACTAGCAGTACAAACTGGTGTGCTAGCAGTAGGAACTGGGTTTGTACTGCTAATTGATTTCTTTGAAAAAGTTTCATCAGCTTCCTTCTCTTGTCTTGTAAGCCTTTCAAGCATATCCAGAAAAGCTTCATCTTCTGTGTCATTAGGCTTAGAATCAGACTTTGAATTAGCATCGACCTTTCCACTTGAATTCTTGACATTTGGAGAGCAATTGGACAAGAAGGGCAGTACAAAAGATTCCTCAGAAGAGTCACTTGAATTGATATCTTCTTGTGTACCTGCATTTGGGTTAGCTTCTTGTGGACCTGCATATTTGTTAGCTTAATTCTCTGTAACAATAGGTATATAATTCATAGAATTTGTTAAATATTCAAGATCAAACATCCAAGCATGTCCTTTTCCTGCAACATTAGGTTTATTTTCAAGAAACTCTACATGCAAGTTCTCTTCTACTTTCTGAGTATCCAAATTATACACCCTAAATGCCTTACTGCTTAGAGAGTATCCAACCAAGAATCCAGAATCAGCTTTCCTTTCAAGCTTTCCTAAGTGGCCATAAGTATTCAAGATGGTCACATGGCACCCAAAAGGTCTTAAGTAACTTATAATAGGAACCTTGCCAGTTAAAAGCTCATAAGGTGTTTTATTTTGAGGTTTGGTCACTAATACCCTATTAAGGACATAGCAGGCAGTACTAACTGCTTCAGCCTAAAATATACTAGGTAAAAATGAATATGCTAGCATTGTTCTAGCAGCCTCAATCAAGGTCCTATTCTTCCTTTCTGCAACTCCATTTTGTTGTGAAGTTCTAGCATTACTATATTCCCTTTTTATGCCCTTGAGATCATAGAATTCATTTAGATCCTTGTTTTTGAATTCAGTTCCATTATCACACCTAAAAATCTTAACTCTGTGATCTAATTAGTTCTCTATCTGCCTAACAAAGCTTTTAAGAATATCAGCAGTTTCATCCTTAGAACCCAAAAAGAACACCCAACTAAACCTACTGAAGTCATCAGTAATTACCAAACAATAGGTCTTATGATTTATACTCCTCACAGATATGGGTCCAAACAAGTCCATATGCAAGATCTGTAAGGGTTTACTAACAGAACTCATTAATTTAGCCTTACAGGAGGCCTTGTGTTGCTTTCCTTTCTGACAAGCCACAAAAGTATGGTCATTTTGAAAAATCTTGGAAGGTAAACCTCTCACAAGATTTCCCTTCACAAGTTTGTTTATGTTTTTAAAATTGACATGACCAAGCCTTCTGTGCCATTTATTAGATTCATCAACTGTAGCTTTTGCAATCAAACAAGATAGATCTCCAGAAGGAACAATGTTCTTTAGATTGAAACTGTAAATATTGTTTTGCCTAGGGATTTTAAGTAATACTTGATTTTCATCAGGTGACTTAAAATCAGGAGACAATACAAAACACTCAGTATCAGTGAAAAGAACTTTTTTCTTCTTGTCACAAATTTGTGACACATAAAAGAGATTTAATTGTTCAAGTTCTTTCACAAAATATACATCCTCAAAATCTAATTTCCTGTTTTTATAGTTCCTTTACCAATAATTTGACCTTTGCTACCTCCAAAAGCAACTGATCCACCTCTAAATTCTTCATAATCTGAGAGGTAAGCCTTGTTTCCATTCATATGCCGGGAACATCCACTATCAACAATTCTTTATCCCTTAAACCATATGGATTTCCCTGCACACAAATAAGAAAAATCAGTTTTTCTTTGGGACCCAAGCCACAGATGACTTGAGTCTACCTTGTGGATCATTATATTTGAATGTCTTATAAGAACATGATCCACTGTTGCTTTAGGATCTATATGTATATTCATTTTGCATAGGATCCCAAGTCCAACATGCTGAGGCTTTTACAGCATTCCCCTTATTTCCCTTAACAGTATTAATTACTGCTTGTGTCCCAGCAGTAGAAACATGATTTACCTTGGAAGTAGTAATTCTGGGTTTCCTAATCATGTTATTAAATACTGTTGTATTATAAAAAGGCCTTCTGACTGGTGAATGAGTTTTGTGAACAACATTTTGCCTAGCAGTGGTAACATTTTGCCTAGCAGTGGTAACTGTCATTGGCCTAGCAGTAGGAACTGCTATATTTCCTGATCTAGTTAACACTGCTGATGGAACAAAGTTCTTATTATTCTTAGGGTGAGTCTTATGATTTGAAATTTTTTGTTTATTCACCCTTTTAACATTGCTCCATACTGCTCTAGCCTCACTTTTAACAACATTCTTAACCTCAACCTGTTGAGCCATTCTTTTCTCATGAAAATCACAATCTCTAATAAGATAACTATAACTTCTACATAAAAAACATGCTTTTCTAGTGACACTATATCCCAAACCAAATATTTGAGTCCCTGACCTACTATGGGTGTCTTGTTCCTTACCATCCTTCCTAGTAGTTTTTACATGCTCAACAGTATTACTACAAGCACAACTAGGTTTTTCTTGTACAACAGAGGCTTTACACACATATTCATCTTCACTATCAGATTCATACTCCTCAATGATAGGAGAATCAGACCAAACTTTTGGTTCATTAACTACTTTGGATTCATTAATAACCAATTTAGGCATAGACTCAGTTGATTCCTCACAAGAAGGAGCAACATCAGTGGTTTTAGACTCAGTTTCACTAGTTTTAGGATCTGTTTCACAAGTTTTAGTCTGTTTTGGACCATATGTAAACATTGAATCATCTATCTCAACATTATTTCTAGGAGGCATATAAATTCCAGTGATTGGGGGGGGGGGGGAACTGCATGCATTCCTTCAGTTTTAGCATACCTATCATTCACAGGAACATCTTCTACAACACTATCACTACTAAAAAATAAACTTTCAAACATTTCTTGCTCATAACTCAACATTCCCTTATGCAAATTATCTCCATACCCAAGCCCAGATTTGTCACTTGAACTCATTTGAGAATCTATTAGTTTACTAAGAATTTTAGAAGAACTTTGCCAAGATTGAACTCTGGTTTTTAGTTCCTCTTTTTCTTTTTCAGCAGCAGCTAATAGTTTCTTATTGTATATAAGCTCATCAGTTTTAGCATCTAAATCAATCTTCATAAACCTAAGCTTTTCTTCATAAATGACTTGATTTCTTTGATGACAAGCTAATTGAGCTTCTATAGTTTTTAATGCTTCAGTGTAGGCTTGTATTTCTATGCTATCATGAGCAATTTTATCTCTTTGTTCATTATATAATTGTTTAAGCTTAGCATAAGATTCTACA
Organism: Artemisia tridentata subsp. tridentata; assembly: GCA_021014915.2. Classification (NCBI taxonomy): domain Eukaryota; kingdom Viridiplantae; phylum Streptophyta; class Magnoliopsida; order Asterales; family Asteraceae; genus Artemisia; species Artemisia tridentata. The sequence continues at coordinate 219,693,623 of CP139502.1, read as the reverse complement.
CATTCTTTTGAACAAGATTGTACCTCATTGAAAGCCATCAAAGCAAGTTCTGTTTTAGCATAGCCTGACCAATTTATCTCATCTCCATCAACAGTCACCAATGCTTTGGCTTCATCAAACTTTGCAGGTTCCTTGTATCCATTCTTTCCAGCATCCCTCCTTCTGCCTTCTTGATTGCCCTTTGATCTGCACTCTCTAGCAAAGTGCCCAAACTTATGACAATTGAAGCACTCAACTTTGGTCTTGTCAAAGCCAACTGGTTCCTTTGCATAAAACTTCAGTTTTCTTCTTGTCTCCTTGTGAAACTTCTTTAGTCTCATGGAAACATGGCCACCTGCCATTTCAAGTCCATCTCTTCTAGGTCATACTTATCAATCTGTTCTAGATCCTCATGATCCAGTTGTGGAGCACTGGATTGATTAGCAAAGAAAGAGTGCATAAGATCATCAGTATATGATGAGGAGCCTTCCCTTTTTGAGTTATACCCAGAAGTAGTAGAAACACCATGAGCAGTAATAACTCCATTAGTACTGCTAGTGCTTTTAGAAGACACAAATGCCACATTCTGTGTGTTTGAAGTTGATCCAGTTGAGCCTTTAACATCATGTTTAAAAACCCTAAGGTTATTGTACAGATCATCAAAGCTGAGAGTGTCAATTCTTGGCTTAGTCCTCATGATCAAGGATACTTGTGACCAGGAAGAGGGTAAAGCACTAAGAAATTTCTGATTGGCATCTTCAGTTGAGACACCTGCACCATGAATTTCAAGCTGACTCAAAAGGTTTTGAAACCTATCATACCCTTTGTGCAATCCTTTTGAGTTGGATACAAAAAAGCTTTCAAATTGCTGCTTCAGAATATACTTCTGCATCTTCTTGGATTCATCATTCCCTCCAAATCTGGATTTGATAGCATCCCACATCTCTTTGGCATCAGTCATCTTGTGGAACTTGGCTAAGTGATCTTCCGGTATAGCCATCAATAAGGAGGTCCTAGCCTTTCTTTCTTTTTCTCTGGCTTGAATTTCTTCAACAGTTTTAGGAGGCATAACCTTAACATTCCCTTGGGCATCTGTTGCAATCTTAACAGGACCATTGCCATTCTGTATAATTTCCCACAGAGAATAGTTAGTGTGACTTAGGTAATGCTCCATTTTCATGGGCCATATGTCATATTCACCGTTCTTCAGAACATGAAGTTTAATGGATGACATGGTATGAGGGATTGGTTGTGTTTGTGTTTGTGGTGGTGGTGTTTGTGGAGGTTTCTGGTTGTTGTCTTCATTGGTTTCGATTTTATTAATTTCTTCTTCTCCTGACATTATCTCGGATCTGGTTTAGGTTCTTCTTACTCAGAGTTTCTCAACAAGCTCTGATACCAGTTGTTGGTCCCAATCTAAAGGGATCCTTCTAGCCTGTTAAAGGTCGTAGCTAATCTGGATAGATCCAAACTAACTACAAGAGAAACACCGACTATGAACAATATAAGTTATGCGGAATCTAACTTGTATTGCTAAGAAGAACAATGAATACTAAAAGAACTTTTGTTACTATTAATCTGCTTAGGTTACAGATTACTAACTAAACACAAGATAATACGCACGCTATATATTACTCTTGTTCTAATGCCGTAGGTTCCTTTTATACACCAAGGAAACCCTAACAGCTTACAATAACGTGTAAAGAGATGTTACATATCTCTTCCTAATATAACTCCATGTATATCTTTGCATATCTATTCTAATAATAACTCATGCATATCACATAAGCAGTACTAACTAAAACACGCTAACAGTACCTTTCTAACACGAACAGTACTAACTTAAAGCTAGATGTACTAACTTCATAACTAACAGTACTAACTATAACCAGCAGTTGAAACTCCAGAAACACATAATTCCCAATAGCTATGATTACGTTTTCTAATTAATGATTTCTATCGCTCCACATTTTCAATTTTTTCCGTTTCTGGGGTTGGTGCCTTGTCAAATTCCGTTTTGCAATTTTCATTTTTCCTCCCCAAATATTTCTCCATGGTATGTGTATTTATATTGGGGGCTTCATTAGATTCGAGATCAGAATCTGAAGGCTCAGATTCGTAGAATGAGAAGATGTTATGGACAGCGATTGGGGTGTTGTTTCTTTTAACCCGAAATTGCCTTTCCGGATTTTTGTAAGGTGTTGCTAAGAAAGGTTTATCGCTTCTAGTCTTGTACCCTGACATGTTCAAAAGATTAATAAAACTAAAACACGAAATTTAAATGAACAATAAATTAAAATCCCTAAAATAGCTTGTAACCACTGTAAAAATATCACTCTGTAATAAACTATTTTATATATTCTAATAAAGAATACATATCCTTTTTCTACGTGTAATTTTTTTTTATCTGATCATGACTACTATCTAATGTGACGTAACTCACATCCTCGATAAACGTGCTCACACGCAGACCAACCTCAACTTACTTAATGTTTATTTCATATAAACATTTCCATATATCAAGTAAAATCCTACGATATACCATTTGCCACTTTACGATAATTCTTTAACATACGAATAATACACGTACAAACTAAATATTTATCATCTATTAGAGTTTCTACGAAACCCTAAACTATTATAACAATGAATATGAGTAACTAAACCCTAAAACACAAAAGTACAATTCATCCAAACTAGTGTACAAACTTCTAAAGCACAGAAACCCTAAATTCACTATAACTTCTGATACAAACCCTAAATTCACTAAACTATGATTTTATGTAATAAAACCACAAATCCTAATTAATGTATATATGATTTTTACAAAGTATAAGTGTACAAGTCTTTCAAGTGAAAGTACAAGTGTCTAATGCATAAAAACCCAAAATTACGTTTATATACTTTTAAACCTAATTAACTAAACACATAATTAAAGTAACTTAAGAAAACCCTAAAAATATATTTTACATATTTCTTAAACCCTAGTACAACCCTATTAAGCCATGGTACAACACCTTAAAGCACAACAGGATTTCTTTTTCTTGTACATACAATTCGACATATATAATTAATAAGAAAACCCTAATTATTTTTCTAGCCAACAAATACTTAAACAAAACCCTAAACCTAACTTGTTACTTCCCTAAACCCTAGTGTACAACATGTCATAGCCCAATGTACAACACTTGAAGCCATTCGATCCTATTTCTAATTCCCTAGTTCGATCCTTGCTAAATCCTAACCAAACTAATTCCTCATTAAACCCTAAGTATATTATACACCATATATCTCCTTCTAAGTACCAAAATCATCCACATAGTCATGTCTTAGCAATTTTCACCCTAGGTCAAACATTGTAGGAAAGTCTCTTGGATAGGATTTAAATACACCAATCTACACTTCCCCCTCCTTACACTTGGCTTCAAGTGGCAAGGTTTACATCATCTTGTTCCCCTCATACACCACAAGGTTACTAGAAATCCCAAGAAACCCTAACTCCCTCCTTTCTATACATATCGACCCATAATTCTTTCTTTTTATTCACCACAATTCGATCAACACTCAAAACAGCCACACTCACTTAATCACTGATCAAAACAGCCCATTTAGAAGCTAAATAAAGATCTTAGAAAGGCTTAGAGGGAGTAGAAGCATTAGTGTTTAATTTCCAAGCCAATTCGCCAAATCTCTCCTAATTTGGATTAATAACAAGTAAGTATATCTAACCCTTTTTCATTTCTTTTGTATACTCTAAACACTCCTAAAAATAATATGACATAAGTTCTAATTGCTAGCAATGTCAAAGTCCATGTTTTCCTTTCCTTTTTCTTTTTGTCAAGCACAACCAAAATGCCCCATTTATATTTGTTTTCACATTTCTAAATCAAGAGACTTTAAAAAACTTAATAGATAAATTAAATGAGCTTTTAATCATATTAACATGCACTAAAAATAATGGCGTGAGTTTAAAAACCAAAACCCAACTCGTTTTCCTTTTTCAGTTTTTGTCGAACATTTGTCCCAAACACCCAACTTTGGACAAATATTTCGACCATCAAACAGTCCCAATAAAATCTGAAACTTGGCTACATTAAAGACCACCTAGCTAGCTAATTTTAGGAACAAGAACGTCATAAAAACCTTGCTTTGCCTCGCTTTTATTCGTGTCCCAATTCTGCCCATCGAACACTGAACCGAACGCACCATTTTTAATTATTGCGAGCTCATAAGCTCAAATCATGAGCTAATAATTTGTAGAAATGATGTTTACAAACTTAATATAACTTGTATAAAGGAGTCGTAGAAAGTCGTGTCGTTTTCACAAGCTTAAAAGGCGTAAAAATGGAAAAAGGATGTCGTATGAAACGACATCTATACGTTGAGTGTTAAAACTGCCAAAACTCCACTTGATTTTATAACTAGGACTAAAACTAACATCGACATAGAGTTTAAGGGTAAAACCTGCCAAAATCGAAAGTTGGAGTTTTGTTGGGCCAAAAATGTAAATATCACAAAGATATTAAAACAAGGACTATTTTTGCCAACAACTTATAGTTGTGGGTACAAATTGTCATTTTTGAAACTACAGGGGTAAAAAGTGTCATTTTACCAAAGTTGAGGGGTAAAAATTTTCATTTTATGAAAGTTCAGGGGTAAAAATTGTCATTTTATAAAAGTTCAAGGGTATAAACTGTCAATATATGAAACTTTAAGGGTGAAAAGCGTAACATTATATTATTATTATTAGAAATATATTTTGAATATATAATAAAAATTAATAAACGAAATAAATTTATCTCGATAACAAACAAACGAAGCATAAACATAAACACATGAAATAAGATAAAATCTTATCATCCACCAACTTTTGAAGAGACTTCATGTTGTCTCATTTTAACATTTATTCGTCAACAAAAATGTTACGATACAAATATTAAAAACTTATATATATTGGAATACGATTACTGAAACTTGACATACCAACCCAGGTCGCGTGCCGGAGACGTTTATCAACTCTATTTAATTTGTTTTCCATCCAGACTGCTAAGGTGATTTCATAGTCCCACTTTTTATACGTTTTCCAAACTTGTGGGGAGATACATGCTACAAAACCGAACACAAGTATTTTTCTGTATGCTTTCCTGATTGATATTGCCTAAGTTACCTGTTGCCCTTAAAGACCCTCCATCATGGACCATTAATCACTTACGGGTGAGCGTGAATATAGTGAATAGATCTATTGGGTTTGACGAACCCTTTGTGTTACAGTAATGTGACCAAATGCACCTTATTTGAGATCAATAAAGAGACTGACAATCTCCTACTCGAGGGCATAATTACTACATTTAATTATGTAATAATTTACATCATTAGCTCATAACTATGACGATAAACCTGTTAACGTTTTGTGTGTCATGAGACTTAGGGAAATATACTGAACTGCAATATTACTGATTTACTTTCTACTTAGCTTGTGTTCAAACTGATTATAACTTTAAACGATATGGATTCACTAAACCTTTGTGTTGACTTTTTAGCATGTTTTATCTCAGGTAATTAGAAGCTTGATTTTGCACGGAGTGGCTGTGGACTTTCTTTTTATAAAAAGTGTGTCCATTTTGTTATCATTCAACGAATAATGTAACTTTTATAACGTATTTCGAAACTTCCCGCTGGGACCTGTACTATGTACTTTGATTTAAATAAATGAATGTTAACAATTTAATTTAAAAACGTCTCTTTTTTGAGTCGTTTTCTATTTTCATGACTGTGATATTTGAAGTAATACCCCAACTTATATTCCGCTGCGTATATCAAAAATGGGGTTGTTATAGATTGGTATCAGAGCTCATGGTTATAGAGAACAAGGTTCAAACCTAAACTATAACCAATTTTCACAAACTTAACCAAAGTCCTCCATGCCACAATGCCACTGAAATACTACTTATGCATGTTTATGCTGATTATTTAGTTACATAGTGAAATATTTATAATTACCGGGTGGTTACAGAATTATGACTTCCCCTACTCATTCTATCACTCTTATGTCGGACTCGGATACCGAGAACATATTGACAGTACCCGACGTTACTCCAGTACCTAGACGGGCAATGGAGTCAGATCCATCAGAAGATGTTTCCATAGTACCTGAGGTCTCTTCAGTATTCGGGCACGATACGGAGTCAGACCCTTCAGAAGAGCCATCCGAGGATAATTCGAAGCCTGATATCGCACCGTTTCCTGATGATCCATACGTGCAAGCCAGAGAGAGGGTTCGCACCTTTGCATATGCAGAACCGTATGAGTCAGATTCTCCTTCAGTTACGGAGTCACTACCACCTCTATCATCGTCGGAGATACCACCAGTTCCCCCTGAGAGAATCCAGAGAACAACACGGATAAGAACACTCCCCGTGCCTACATCCTCATCACCACTACCACATCCACATCCATATATGTTACCTATTTATGTACCGTCATTCCCAACATCCTCACCTCCACCTCCACCATCATCTACAAGTTTCAATCCCCCATCTGTCCCATTTGAACTTAGTGAAGAAGCTAGGGCCATCATTGCCCGGTATCACGCTCTACCCCTATCACCTACTCCCAACTTCCCTACTCCACCGCGAGTCTTTGAGGTGGGAGAAAGTTCGCAGGCAGCACAGGAGCAACAGCCGACCATTTCTCCCCTCCTGACGTGATTAGAATGGCAAGAAGAGCATATCGAGACTGCTCTGGGTCATCTAGATGAGTTGCCTTTGAAACGCATCAAGGGTATTGAATATAGAGTTGAGGATCTAGTTACCGGTTAAGAGACCATACAGCAAAAGTTGGACGAGAATCGTGAGAAGGGTGAGAAACGTGATGAGCAGATCAGACAGGAAATACCTTTTATTTATGATAATGAATTAAAGTTGATAGATGAAATGATGAAGAGAAATAAAGAACTGATGACAGCACAGGACAGGATCACTGTTCTGGAGACAACAGTGGGAGAGATGCAAGCTCGGTACTAGGAGTATATGCAGATCCTTGTCAGTATGATAGTCGAGCTCGAGAGTCCACTAAGGGGAGCTTCTGGTAGCCATTAGATCAGATCTTTATCTGTCAGCTTTTGTACTATGTCTCAGCTTTGAGATCTATAGTATAGATATGACACTAGTATGTAGTTTATATCTAACAGCTTCTGTACTTTATTTTAGCTATAGGATGTGTGGCATAAATACGACGCTTGTATTAATTTTGTTATATAACAAATTAGCAAGTTATTTATGACAATATGTGGTTGTGATATTTTGCTGAATATAATATAGATTGATGTGGGCCAGTGTTGATCATTTTACATACATGTATGATATTTGGACATGTTGTGACCTTATGATTATCATGGATTTTACCTTGTTAATTTAAAATGGTCACTATGCAAATTCTAAACATGTGTTTTCTTGTGGTATTAATAGAAATATGCCACGCATATCCCCAGAACCAGTCATGTCCCAGGCTGCTATCCAAAAGCTTGTTGCAGACAGTGTTGCTGCAGCACTTGAGAATCAAGCAGTAGTAATGGCCCATTCTGGAAGCACTAGCAGACCTAATGGAGAAAGCGAGACAGCAATAGCTCGCAAGTGCACTTATAAGGACACCATAAACTGCAAACCAACTTTCTTCAAAGGAACAGAAGGAGCAACTGAGTTGGCTCATTGGTTTAAGCGTACGGAAATAGTTTTCATGAGAAGTGGGTGTACCGATGACTGTAAGGTAACCTTTGCTACAGGGACTTTCTTGGAAGATGCCTTGTCTTGGTGGACTTCTACTGCCCAAACTATGGGTGTTGAAGTAGCTCACCAACTTACCTTGGAAGATCTCAAAAAGAAAATGCTGAAGAAATATTGTCCCCGTACTGAAATCAAAAAGCTGGAGGATGAGTTTCATCAGCTAGATGTGAAAGGAACAGATCTTAAGGCATACAATAGGAGGTTTCAGGAACTTGTTCTCCTATGTCCAACTATTGTGTCTGATCTTGAGAGGACGTTGTAGAAATATACTGAAGGATTACCTCGAAGTATCGAGGGAAATGTTACTGAATCCAAGCCTTAGTCTTTGGAAGAGGCAATTACCATAGCTAAACAGCTAATGGATCGTGAGATCAAGCGCAGTTCCACCCAAGGAAATAATGATAACAAGCGAAAGCTTGATGATCGGAGAACCACCCATTACCACAACAACCATCCCAACAACAACACCTACCACAACAATAACAACAACAACCGCCACAACTATAACAACCATCAACAAAACCGTAACAACCACCACCACCAACAGAATCGCCGGCAGGAAACTGCTAGAGCCTATACTGCCACACTTGATGAGAGGAGTGGTTATGTCGTAACAAAGCTATTATGCAATCGATGCTCGTTGCACCACTATGGTCCGTGCGCTGTTAAGTGCGCAAAGTGTCAGAAAGTTGGACATCAGACCAAAGACTGTAAAGCAACAGGAGCAAATCTGCAGCCAGTAACCATAACTTGCCACGGATGTGGTGAAAAGGGGCATTTCAAGAGCCAGTGCCCGAAGCCAAATGCCAACCAGAACAATGGTGCCCGTGGACGAGCTTATGTGCTAGGAGATAGTAATGCGCAGCAGAACCCGGACGTAGTCACGGGTACGTTTCCTCTCAACCAACATCTAGCTAAAGTATTAATCGATACAGGAGCCGATAAAAGCTTTATATCTCTTAATTTATCTCCCTAACTTAAACTTACTCCCACTGCCTTAAACAACACATACAAAATCGAACTAGCTAATGGAAAATTAGTAGGCACTAACTCTATAATCCGAGGTTGCACCTTAACCTTACTAAATCAACCTTTCGACATTGACCTCATGCCCATCGAACTTGGTAGCTTCGACGTAATCGTTGGTATGGATTGGCTATCCAAATACCATGCAAGGATTGTATGCGACGAGAAAGTGGTTCACATCCCTTTCAAGGGTGAAACTTTGATTATCCGGGGTAATCAGAGTAAGACCAGACTAGGCATTATATCCTGCCTCAAAACCATGAAGTACATCAACAGAGGATGTCAAGCGTTTTTAGCTCATGTAACTGAGAAGAAGACGGATGAGAAACAACAGGAAGATGTGCCTGTAGTACGAGATTTTCCAAAATTTTTTCCTGAAGAGTTACCTGGACTACCACCTGTTCGTCAGGTAGAGTTTCAGATTGACTTGGTGCCGGGAGCAGTACCAGTTGCACGAGCACCTTAACGTTTAGCACCATCGGAGATGCAAGAACTATCCAACCAACTGCAAGAGTTACTGGATAAAGGTTTTATTCGACCAAGCTCTTCGCCTTGGGGAGCTCCTATCCTATTCGTCAAAAAGAAGGACGGTTCTCTTAGAATGTGTATCGATTACCGAGAGTTGGATAAACTTATGGTAAAGAATCGATATCCATTGCCAAGGATCGATGATCTGTTTGACCAACTGCAAGGATCGAGTGTTTACTCGAAGATTGATTTAAGATCGGGTTATCATCAACTACGTGTTAGGGAAGATGATATTCCTAAAACAGCTTTCAGAACAAGATACGGTCACTATGAATTTCAAGTGATGCCATTTGGGTTAACCAATGCACGAGCTGTGTTTATGGATCTCATGAACCAAGTGTGCAAACCCTATCTGTACAAATTCGTGACTGTGTTCATTGATGATATTCTCATTTACTCTCGAAGTGAAGAAGAACATGCGGAGCATTTAAGGATTATTTTGGAATTACCCAAGAAAGAACAACTGTACGCTAAATTCTCAAAGTGTGATTTCTGGATTCACACTGTGCAGTTTCTTGGGCACGTGATTGATCGCCACGGTATGCACGTGGATGCTTCCAAAATAGAAGCAGTCAAAAATTGGCTGATTCCTACAACCCCCACTGTGGTGCGTCAATTTTTAGGACTTGCTGGCTATTATCGGAGATTCATCGAGGGATTTTCGAAGATTGCCAAGTCCTTAACAGAATTGACTTAGAAGAACAAGAAGTATGTTTGGGGAGAAGATCAGGAGAAAGCTTTCCAGCTGTTAAAGCAAAAACTTTGTGAAGCACCAATTCTAGCTTTACCCGAAGGAAATGACGATTTCTTTGTTTATTGTTACGCATCACACCAAGGGTTATGCGCGGTATTAATGCAAAGGAACAAAGTTATTGCTTATGCCTCCCGACAGCTCAAGCCGCATAAGGAGAATTATACGACCCATGATCTCGAGCTAGGAGCAGTTGTATTTGCTCTTAAAATCTAGAGACATTATATGTACGGCACGAAATGCGTCGTATTCAAAGATCACAAGAGCCTCCAACATATTCTTGACCAAAAAGAATTAAATATGAGGCAACGCCGATGGTTAAAGTTGCTAAGTGATTATGACTGTGAAATTCGTTACCACCCTGGAAAAGCAAATGTTGTAGCAGATGCTTTAAGCAGGAAAGAACGAATTAAGCCTCTTCGAGTCAGAGCTTTGGTTATGACCATTAATTTGGATCTGCCATCCCAAATTCTCAATGCACAACCTGAAGCAGTAAAGGAAGAAAATATTCAGGTGGAGAATTTAAGGGGTATGGACAAGGCATTTGAACTTCGTCCTGATGGAATTCGTTGTATAAAGAACAGATGTTGGTTACCACTCTTTGGTGACTTACGGAATGTGATTATGCGTGAATCACATAATTCCAAGTATTCTATCTACCCAGGTTCTGAAAAGATGTATCAGGATCTCAAAAAGCTTTACTGGTGGCCAAACATGAAAGCTGACATCGCTGAGTATGTCAGTAAATGTTTGACATGTGCACGAGTTAAGGCTGAACATCAAAGGCCGTCTGGCTTGTTGACTCAACCAGAGATTCCTAAATGGAAGTGGGAAAGAATAACCATGGATTTCATTACCAAGTTACCTAGGACATCAAGCGGGCATGACACTATTTGGGTCATCGTTGATCATCTTACAAAATCAGCGCATTTTATGCCAATCAAGGAGACAGATGAGATAGAAAGTCTTGCACGATTATATCTGAAAGAAGTAGTCTCACAACATGGAGTACCAATTTCCATTATCTCGGATCGTGATTCCCGTTTCACATCCTGATTTTGGGAAAAGCTTCAGAAAGCTTTGGGTATTCAGTTAGATATGAGCACTGCTTATCATCCACAGACCGATGGACAATGCGAAAGAACTATTCAAACGCTGGAAGATATGCTCAGGGCATGTGTAATAGATTTTGGTAAAGGATGGGATAGACATTTGCCTTTGGCAGAATTCTCATACAATAATAGTTACCATGCAAGTATTAAAGTAGCACCATTTGAAGCACTTTATGGAGGAAAGTGCCGATCACCTCTTTGCTGGGCAGAAGTCGGGGAATTCCAACTTACCGGACCAGAAATAATTCAGGAAACCACCGATAAAATAGTGCAAATTCGACAACGTTTACAAGCTGCACGAGATAGGAAAAAGAGCTATGCAGACGTAAGACGGAAGCCTATGGAATTTGAAGTTGGGGACAGGGTCATGTTAAAAGTATCACCATGGAAAGGTATGGTTAGATTTAGAATGCGGGGAAAGTTAAATCCCAAATACATCGAACCATTCAAAATTCTGGAGAGAATCGGTCCAGTAGCCTATATACTTGAACTTCCTGGAGAGCTTAGTAAAATACACCCTATCTTCCACGTCTCTAATATGAAGAAGTGTCTATCAGATGAAACGCTTGTTATTCCCATGAAAGAGCTTCGTCTCAATGACAAACTCAATTTTGTGGAAGAACTTGTGGAAATCATGGACAGAGAAGTCAAACAATTAAAGCGAAGTCGTGTTCCCATTGTTAAGGTTAGATGGAACTCTAAGGGAGGACCAGAATTTACCTGGGAAAGAGAAGATCAAATCCGGGCAAAATATCCACATCTTTTTCCCAACATCTCGACCAAAACAGCCTAAATCTCAGAACGAGATTCCTTCAAAAGGGGGATACTGTAACCACCGTAAAAATATCACTCTGTAATAAACTATTTTATACATTCTAATAAAGAATACATATCCTTTTTCTACGTGTAATTTTTTTTTATCTGATCATGACTACTATCTAATGTGACGTAACTCACATCCTCGATAAACGTGCTCACACGCAGACCAACATCAACGTACTTAATGTTTATTTCATATAAACATTTCCATATGTCAAGTATGAAATCCTACGATATACCATTTGCCACTTTGCGATGATTCGTTAACGTACGAATAATAAACATACAAACTAAATATTTCTTATCTATTAGAGTTTCTATGAAACCTTAAACTATTATAACAATGAATATGAGTAACTAAACCCTAAAACACTAAAGTACAATTCATCCAAACTATTGTACAAACTTCTAAAGCACAGAAACTCTAAATTCACTTTAACTTCCGATACAAACCCTAAATTCACTAAACTATGATTTTATGTAATAAAATCACAAACCATAATTAATGTATATATGATTTTTACAAAGTATAAGTGTACAAGTCTTTCAAGCCAAGGTTCAAGTGTCTAATGCATAAAAACCAAAAATTACATTTATATACTTTTAAACCTAATTAACTAAACATATAATTAAAGTAACTTCAGAAAACCCAAAAAATATATTTTCCATATTACTTAAACCCTAGTACAACCCTATTAAGCCCATGGTACAACCCCTTAAAGCACAACATGATTTCTTTTTCTTGTACATACAATTCGACATATATAATTAATAAGAAAACCCTAATTATTTTTCTAGCCAACAAATACTTAAACAAAACCCTAAACCTAACTTGTTACTTCCCTAAACCCTAGTGTACAACATGTCATAGCCCAATGTACAACACTTGAAGCCATTCGATCCTATTTCTAATTCCCTAGTTCGATCCTAGCTAAATCCTAACCAAACTAATTCCTCACTAAACCCTAATTATATTATACACCATATATCTCCTTCTAAGTACCAAAATCATCCACACATGTCTTAGAAATTTTCACTCTGGGTCAAACATGGTAGGAAAGTCTCCTGGATAGGATTTAAACACACCAATCCACTCTTCCCCCTCCTTACACTTGGCTTCAAGTGGCAAGGTTTACATCATCTTGTTCCCCTCATACACCACAAGGTGAGTAGAAATCCCAAGAAACCCAAACTCCCTCCTTTCTATACATATCGACCCATAATTCTTTCTTTTTATTCACCACAATTCGATCAACACTCAAAACAGCCACACTCACTTAATCACTGATCAAAACAGCCCATTTAGAAGCTAAATAAAGATCTTAGAAAGGCTTAGAGGGAGTAGAAGCATTAGTGTTTAATTTCCAAGCCAATTCGCCAAATCTCTCCTAATTTGGATTAATAACAAGTAAGTATATATCTAACCCTTTTTCATTACTTTTGTATACTCTAAACACTCCTAAAAATAATACAACATAAGTTCTAATAGCTAGCAATGTAAAAGTCCATGTTTTCCTTTCCTTTTTCTTTTTGTCAAGGACAACCAAAATGCCCCATTTATATTTGTTTTCACATTTCTAAATCAAGAGACTTTAAAACACTTAAGAGATAAATTAAATGAGCTTACAATCATATTAACATGCACTAAAAATAATGGCGTGAGCTTAAGAACCAAAACCCAACTCGTTTTCCTTTTTCAGTTTTTGTCAAACATTTGTCCCAAATACCCAACTTTGGACAAATGTTTCGACCTTAAAACAGCCCTAATAAAATCTGAAACTTGGCCACATTAAAGACCACCCAGCTAGCTAATTTTAGGAACAAGAACATCATAAAAACCTTGCTTTGACTCGCTTTTATTCGTGTCCCATTTCTTCCCATCGCACACTGAACCGAACGCACCATTTTTAATTATTGCAAGCTCATAAGCTCAAATCATGAGCTAATAATTTGTTGAAATGATGTTTACAAACTTAATATAACTTGAATAAAGGAGTCGTAGCAAGTCGTGTTGTTTTCACAAGCTTAAAAGGCGTAAAAATGGAAAAAGGATGTCGCATGAAACGACATCAATACGTTGAGGGTTACAACTGCCAAAACTCCACTTGATTTTATAACTAGGACTAAAACTAAAATTGACATAGAGTTTAAGGGTAAAACCTGCCAAATTCGGAAGTTGGAGTTTTATTGGGCTAAAAATGTAAATATCTCGAAGATAATAAAACAAGGACTATTTTTGCCAATGACTTATAGTTGCGGGTACAAATTGTCATTTTTGAAACTACATGGGTAAAAACTATCATTTCACCAAAGTTGAGGGGTAAAAATTATCATTTTATTAAAGTTTAGGGGTAAAAATTATCATTTTATGAAATTTCAGGGGTATAAACTGTTAATATATGAAACTATAAGGGTGAAAAGCGTAACACTATATAATTATTATTAGAAATATATTTTGAATATATAATAAAAACTAATAAACGAAATACATTTTCTCAATAACAAACAAACGAAGCGTAAACATAAACACATGAAATAAGATAAAATCTTATCATCCACCAACTTTTGAAGAGACTTCATGTTGTCTCATTTTAACATTTATTCGTCAACCAAAACGTTACTATACAAATATTAAAAACTTATATATATTGGAATACGATTACTGAAACTTGACATACCAACCCAGGTCGCGTGCCGGAGACGTTTATCAACTCTATTTAATTTGTTTTCCATCCAGACTGCTAAGGTGAGTTCATAGTCCCACTTTTTATACGTTTTCCAAACTTGTGGGGAGATACATGCTTCAAAACCGAACACAAGTATTTTTCTGTATGCTTTCCTGATTGATATTGCCTAAGTTACCTGTTTCCCTTAAAGACCCTCCATCATGGACCATTAATTACTTACGGGTGAGCGTGAATATAGTGAATAGATCTATTGGGTTTGACGACCCCTTTGTGTTACAGTAACGTTACCAAATGCACCTTATTTGAGATCAATTAAGAGACTGGCAATCTCCTACTCGAGGGCATAATTACTACATATAATCATGTAATAACTTACATCATTAGCTCATAACTGTGATGATAAACCTGTTAACGTTTTACGTGTCATGAGACTTAGGGCAATATACTGAACTGCAGTATTACTGATTTACTTTCTACTTAGCTTGTGTTCAAACTGATTATAACTTTAAATACTATGGATTCACTCAACCTTTGTGTTGACTTTTTAGCATGTTTTATCTCAGGTAATTAGAAGCTTGATTTGGCACGGAGTGGCAGTGGACTTTCTTTTTATAAAAAGAGTGTCCATTTTGTTATCATTCAATGAATAATGTAACTTTTATAACGTATTTCGAAACTTCCCGCTGGGACCTGTACTATGTACTCTGATTTAAATAAATGAATGATTACAATTTTTAAAACGTCTCTTTTTCGAGTCGTTTTCTATTTTCATGACTGTGATACTTGAAGTAATACCCCAACTTATATTCCGCTGCGTATATCGAAAATGGGGGTGTTACATAGCTCCTCGGCAGCGGCGCCAAAAACTTGATGCAGGATTTATGACCAGGTTTTAATATTTATAAGTTCTCGTCTGCCTATGGTCTACCTAATGCACTAACAGGCAGTATACTCGGTCGTGTGTAGTGTAGTATTCGGTTAGGTCGAGGTCATCCCAAGAGCTATGCGTGTGGATATAATTTAAGTTCTAGTTTCACTGGTTTTAAAGGGGGTTTTATAGGTTGATTGATTAAACTACGAAATGAAAGTAAAATAAAAGCAATTAAACGTAGGAAGATATGAATCGGGAGAAATGTGCTAGCCTAGTTACTAATCTTGTTAAGCTATGATTACGTTTTCTAATTAATTTTTCTATCGCTCCACATGGGGGTTTAAGTCGACTAGACTCAGTTGGTCAATTCGTCTAATCCTATCTTCCATAACGTCCTATTCCGTAACCTAATGATTACAAGAGTTCGCTGGTTTACGAAATGTAGGAGTCATTAAGAGTGATGCGAGAAATTGTAACCCTCACAAAAGGTTTTACAATCCTCCAGACAGTGTACCTGATCACTGTAGTGTAGTATAGGTAGGTCCGGGGGATTGATCGTTCTCTAGGGGAATAGTGTCGTTAGGTCAAGATGTATGACGAGATAGGTCTAGAGGTGAGGGATGATTCTTTTTTATATTTTTATTATTTTTTAGAAAGCAAGTAAAAATCTCGGTTTTGAACGAGTGGGCGGAATTAGTGGCTAATCAACTAACCCAAAAAACTATTAATTATTAAATTAACTAAAACTAATTAAAACGAAAAAGTAAAAGTGGTGACTACTTATGAGAGGAAAGCGTGTTTACTTAGATAGAATTACTGCCTAGTTATCTCTTACTGATTTGTTGAATTGTCACACATGTACAGTTAAACCAAGATAATCGAAAATATGAGGGTATTAATGCAAATGTGCAAATTGGGCAATGTAAACAGATTCATTTCTCATACTGATCGTCTCTTAATTGGTAAAACAAACATTGTGTAATCTTACCATTTTCTCTTTGACATAAGCATATCCACCTCGTCCCATTTTATGCTGATAAATATTTTGGGAACGCGCCATTTTACCTTTCTCAGATTTCTCCTAAAAACACAAAATCATAAGGCGTTTAGATGCGGTAATGCTGCAAACTGAAAATAATAAAATGACATATACACTTAATTAAAGATAACTAATTAAAACCATGTATGCTTCGGTGGTCGTGTATTTAACATACTCGACCCAGTCTTCTGATTTCATTATTGTATTATACAAGTCCGGGACTTCATTTAGTTTGGAAGGTGTATTTAGGTTGGGCAAAATGTAGTTGAATTTGAGCTTCCTTCTGTAATTCCTTAGCATTTTACCAAGACGAATCATTATCAATTTTCTGTATTTCACGTCAACAACAAAAAATTTCTGAAAAGATTAACACAATGTTGTTAATTAGTTACACATAATGTAACTGCATACATAAACTTATGTAGTACTGGGTTACAAAATAGTATATATGTACCAAGATTTCATCCCATAATTTATCTCTTGATTCTTTATTCACCTTCTTCCGGTGTAGAATCTTCACACCTATCTGCTCACGAGCCACATCTCCTAAAAAACTCATAAACACTGCTCTGTTTTCCCCTGTTACCCTACCGAATGCATCGAAGGTTACCTTGAGCTTTATTGCACCAGGTTTGTCATGCTTCGCGCGAAACTTTACTAGCCTGGTTGAGCCCCTCTTAGCTAGTATCTCAGGTGTTTGGTTGGTTACATGCTTATCTATATCTTCTTCATCAGAAGACTTTTCGGATTCATATTCTAAGGCGTTATCATCATGTACAATATGATCAGGAGGAAGCAAAGTATGGTTATCAACAATGGGTTCAGTTTCCATGACTCTTGAGCAACAAAGGGTAAAAGAAAATGATTATGGCTTAGCTTGGAGAGTAATGGTGAGAGAAGATTTGATTTTTGTTTTTTCTTTGCAGTCTTTTTTTTAAAGAGAGAAAAGAGGCTATACACCAAGAATATGAATCGTTGTGATTCAAAAAATTTCGATCCAAAAATTTGCCTCCAAGTTGTAATTTGAAATTAACAATTGAATTATTTGAAAATTTTGCCTTTGAACCTGTTAATTAAAGCATAAACTTGAATAAATCAAAATTTTGGCTCCAAATTTTATAGAGTACTATCTTAATAATCGCAAATAATGTATCATACTGTGCAACCATCACATCAACAGTACAAACTACTACCCATTTAACAAACCAAAATACTTACATAATTACTAGTTATTGTACCCTTACTAATTACATTTACAAAACACAAATTACTAATTACCTTTTTGTTATTTGGATTCATTGTTTGCTTGCTTGTGTTTGCCAGAAGAATGTGTGTGTTGATTAGGGTTTATTGATTTTTTTTTGTGTTTACAAATGACCGGGTAAATTAAGGGATTAATTGCTGGTTGAATATTGAATTTGTGGTTTGGTTTAACTATAGCTGACGTGGCAAGATTTGTTAAAAAAAAAAGAATATAATGGTGATGACGTGGCGGTGAAATCTGTAACACCCCCAAAATATCGCAGCGGAAGATTGTATCACTGGGGTATTACTTATTGGTACAAAGTACAGTTACAGAAAACGACTCTAAATGAGACGTTTTAAAATAAATTATCATTCGATTAAAATATCAGAGATTACAAGAGAGGTCCCACAAGTTTACAAAATGTACAACATAAAAGTTGTAAAGTTTTTTGAATGATAATATATGCATCGTCTTCAAAATGTTTTTTCCGTGCGCCTTCCCATGCCAGCTAATTCCTTTCGAACCTGAGATAAACATGCTAAAAAGTCAACACAAAGGTTGAGTGAATTCATAGGTTTATAGAAAAATAGTTGATCACAAGATTCCAAGTTTAATAGACAGTGGGCTAAGTTGTTATACACACATAGTTCGTAAAGCAGTATATTATTGCATCTAAGCTCATGGCACTCAAACTGACGGTATATATATCAATACGTGATATATATAGAATAATAATTGCCCCGTGTAGGTACATGCCAAATACCTAGAGTTACAAATATAGAGCGTTTGGTTACTTATCCAGCTAACACAAACGGGGACTCGTCAATCCCGATAGGCCTATCTACTATATCCGCGTTCACTCGCAAGTGATTAATGGTCCATGATGTGGGGGACTTATGGCATAAGGGAACTTAGACACAAGCAATAATATATATTCAGTTCAAAGCAAAGTTTACAAACAATTGTGATCATAATAAAAGTAGTAGCATGTATCTCCCCCAAAGTAGTTCAAAAAGAATAAAAGTAGGGGTTATGAACTCACCGTAGTATTAAGTAGTGGATTATAGCAACAGATAGTGTAAGGCGAGACCATAACTTTAACGACAACCTACGATAATATATAGTGATCGAGTTTTAGAATAGAGTACGATAGTAGTGTACAAGTATATGTATGTCATTGACTTGATCATGATGTTGTACATATATCACATGTTGTGAAAATAAGTGAGGTATCCTTAATATGTGGTTTGGCTAAAAAGCCTTTCATAAATAACCTCAAATTACCATTCGGGCTATCAAAATCTAGAGGTCATGTAGTGAACGTATGAGAAGTCAGGAAACTTTATTATGTAAATCCATAACTCGTTGATACTACACCCCGAAGAGACCTCTTTTGACAATGAAGTTCCCTACTATTGTATTACTTATCATTTATAAGTATTTGACGAGACAAATAGTACATGATAACATTTGTCGTGTTTCGTCAAAAACTATTGGTCGAACTAGTGGTGACGATAATGTGAGTTGCGTGTTGTGATAAGATTTTAAACATCAAACTCATTGTTAAAATTTTATGAATCAATTATAAGTTGTGCACTAGTGATATTTATTTATGTGATATGGGTCATTTTATAAGTTGTCAATTTTTAAAAATAAGTTTTTGGGTTGTTGGACACAAACTAGCCATATAACTAGGCTTATAGTTTGGAGACAAGGACCAAAGCCATAACCTTGGCTAAGTAAAGTCTTAAAAGAAAGTCCATGACTGATTTTTGAGTCATACATGGATTACATGATGGTCACAAATGATTTAAAACACTATTAGACTTTTTAGGTCATAATTAAACTTAAGTCTAGAACAGACCCAGTTAACTTTTGTGGTCTATAGCCTTCATTATGCATTTTTAAGAGGCGTGCACGTTGGGTTTTGAAGAAAACACCATTCTGAACAATTTTTGTGTTTTACATTTTTAGTGATTCGGACCAGAAGAGGGTCAAAATCGCACTTTAAGTTCTGATCAGTACACTAATTTCAATCAGCACTAGTTTTCTTTATGTAAATCTTGTTTTAATCATAACTTTTGATCTACTAAACCTTTTTGAGTGATTCAAAAGCCCATATTTTTATCTTTTCATCCTCTAACAGAATCTCTAAAATATTACTACCACAACATTTCAAAATCTGGTGTCAAACTATAAACAAGATCACTAGTTATTTACTAGTTGATCCAAAACAAGATCTTAACAATTCTAGCATAGGTTTTGGCATGAGATTAGCCATGTACAACATCAACTCAAGTTCTTACAACATACATAACTTATACAAAACATGAGAAATACAAAAATTAAAGGAAGAACATAAAGATCTAACCAAAATCTTACAAAGATTGATTGGAAGATTTTACAAGAACACAAGAACTCTACCTATTCTTTAAGCTTCCTACCACCTTATTTCTTGCAAACTCTTATAATCTTGATCTTGATTCTCCAAGAATCACTTTACTTCAGCCCCTAACTTTCTTGTATAGCTCTTGATCTAGCTTAGAAATCACAAAAACTCCACTTGGACTATGTAGTAACCATCAAGACCTTCATATCTTTAGTACAACTTAAGTCTTGAATCAAAGTGGATCATGGTGAATATGGAGATGAGAGTGGCGGCAAGGAGGAGAGAAGATGGAGAGTTGGTGAGTGAAAATGCATGTATGGAAGATTGAGATATGGAACTATGTAGAAGACTAAGACATGTGTCTTAATCTTTGAGTAGAAGAATTAATCAAGAGCTATGTGGCTCTTGTCTTCATTTTATCACACGCCACCTCATAGGTTGAGGTGGTTAGTGTACCATTTTGTATTAATTTTGAATATTTGAGGTGTATCTTGGTCCCGGTAATTACTAATGTTAAGCCTTTAAATCTCAAAACTTAAAACCGAGCAACGTATAAATGTAATACTTAATAATATGTTGAAACTTATCAATATATACCAACTAAATATATTACATGTATGATAAGTCTAATGGAGTATACTTATGATGTTAAAACCTAATAACATAGGTTTGAGCACGCGCGTTACGTAAGAAATGAAATACTCACATAAAAATGATAAAATGACAATAGTTCATATAAAATATGACTATTGGTAAAACATGCGTATTTTGAACAGATAGACTTATCCTAGTCTTGTGTTGGACATGAGGAAAATTTATACGATTTAACTTATGAGATTACTTTTAAAAGTAATTAAAAATAATATTATGAAATATAAATTAGTAAAGTATAGACCTGAAATGTGCGTGGTGCTACAAAATCCGGCTATATCCGGTAAATAGGGATGGCAACGGTTCGGGTTCGGGGCGGGTTTTAGTATACCCATAACCGAACCCGTTTATAATATACCCGTACCCGCCCCATATCCCACCGGATACCCGATTAATATTATCCATAGGTTTTTCGGGTTTCCCCGCGGGTATCAGTTATCCGTACATAGTTGAATATTATATGGACAAAATTGGCAGTATTAAGATTAAGTCACGCTAAAATCCACCAAAAAAACAAAAGAAAATACTCTAACCACTCCCAACAATAACTCAGCTTTAAACTTTAACACACTGCCACGTCATCTTTAACACACTCACCCTTAATTAACTGAGCTTTAGTTATACACAAGATGTTTAACGAATGAGCCGAGATGATATGGTTGTATACGAGATGTTTAACGAATGAGCCAAGATGATATGGTTGTATATATACGAGATGTTTAACGAATGAGCCGAGAGAATATGGTTGTATACGAGATGTTTAACGAATGAGCCGAGATGATATGGTTATACACGAGATGTTTAACGAATGAGCCGAGATGATATGGTTGTATACGAGATGTTTAACGAATGAGCCGAGATGATATGGTTGTATACGAGATGTTTAACGAATGAGCCGAGATGATATGGTTATACACGAGATGTTTAACGAATGAGCCGAGATGATATGGTTGTATACGAGATGTTTAACGAATGAGCCGAGATAATATGGTTTTACACAAGATGTTTAACGAATGAGCCGAGATGATATGGTTATACACGAGATGTTTAACGAATGAGCTGAGATGATATGGTTGTATACGAGATGTTTAACGAATGAGCCGAGATAATATGGTTGTATACGAGATGTTTAATGAATGAGCCGAGATGATATGGTTATACACGAGATGTTTAACGAATGAGCCGAGATGATATGGTTGTATACGAGATGTTTAACGAATGAGCCGAGATAATATTGTTTTATATGAGATGTTTAACGAATGAGCCGAGATGATATGGTTATACACGAGATGTTTAACGAATGAGCCGAGATGAAATGGTTGTATACGAGATGTTTAACGAATGAGCCGAGATAATATGGTTGTATACGAGATGTTTAACGAATGAGCCGAGATGATATGGTTATACACGAGATGTTTAAACGAATGAGCCGAGATGATATGGTTGTATACGAGATGTTTAACGAATGAGCCGAGATGATATGTTTGTACATGATCAACACACCCAACAATAACTCACGCAACCTTTCGACCCTGTTTCATCATTTCTTAAAAGAATTTAATTTCTAGACCAACCCTGATAGCTGGATGGTCTTGAGGCAACTCACGCAACCTTTCGCCCTCTGGATAAGCACGATTATGCATCTGTAGCATAATACGAGTTATCTCACCTAGCAAATTGTTAATCAATTTGAGTTCTTTTTCTTGTTCATTGCGTAATCGGGTGAGGATAGCCTTTTGCACCTCTGCTAGTTAATTTGTTAGCCACAGTGTTTGTGTTAAAATTAGTGATACTTGCGAGAGAGTTTTATAAGAAGTTGTGTGAGAAAACGAAGTGTTGTGAAAGTGGCTTTGATAGTGGAAAGCCGTTAAACTAGCCGTTGGAGGTTATTTTAAAAATCAGATTGAAAGTAAAAGTAACCGTACGAGTATTATTCAAATTCAAACGTAAAGTAACAGTACAACATATTAATAACGAGCGGGATATTTAAAATTTAAAATTTAAAATTCAAATTAAACAAAAGGGCGGGATATATTTAAAATTTATCAACTCAATTCAAATTCAATTCAATTTATAAATTGAAAATAAAAGAACCTAGCTTGGGCGGGATATATTTATATCCATTTCAAATTAAAACTCATCTTAAAAAACGTGTGGATTTCTATCCTATAAGACCCTTTACAACTCATAACACAGCATTGCGTTAAAGGGCCAAAATCAAACATTTTATAAAAACTTTAACGTTTTCTAAAGTATCAAATAGAAATACATTAAACATGAAATAGAAATACATTAAATATGAAATAGAAATACATTAAATGTCAAATAAAAACTACGTTAACATAAACAACGATTGATTAACATAAACAACATACGATTAACATAAACAACGAACGATTAATAAAAACTATCATCTGAATCTGGGTAACCATCTTCAGAGGATTCGGAAGGTGTGAAAAAACCAGACTCCCACCTTTGCCTACGTTCTTCATCCTCCCTGGCTTGCCGCTCTAAACGATCAGCTTCCTCTTCTCTTTCAAGTGCTTCCATTTCCAGGAGGACTTGCATATCTGCTTCATCTTGCCTAAGTTGTTCCTCAGTTAACCCAAACGGATTTGGGGCTTGGTTGGGAAGCGGTGGATTTTGCACCGGTTCATTTTCTGGTTGATTATTTACCGGAAAGATATGCTCGGGTGGAGTATGGAATTTTTCATTTTCGCTAGGTGGGCTTGGAAACTGTTGGCCAAAATCCTTTTGGCGAGGTGGGCTTGGAAATTGTTGGCCAAAATCCTTTTGGCGAGGTGGGCTTGGAAATTGTTGCCCGAAATCTTTTCTGGAAGACATCTTGAATTTGAGATGCTTGGATCTTGAGTATTTGAGAAGTTTGGAATGTGTTTCTTTGTGACTTGTGCTTCAGAAGCATTGGTATTTATAGGGTACAAATGCACACGTTTTATTAACGTGACTTTGAATTTTAATTGTTGGGGCTAACCTGCGTTAACGTAGCGTTAATATGTTGTACTTTATCTTACGATTGAATTTGAATTTGAATTTGAATTTGAATTTTAATTTGTTAAGGCTGAGTTATTGTTGGAAGTGGCCTAAATATACCCATACTTCTAAAACACATCTTACACACAAACACATTCAGACTGCTATAGATATTAAAGCATGTATTTACATTAAACATGTACTAGAAAATATCAATTACACTAATGAAAAAGTCAATTAGTCATTAAAGTTAGCACACAAATTACATTAAACATCATTAATATAGAAAATATCAATTACCCTAATGAAAAAGTCAATTAGTCAATCCAACACCAAACACACTTCTAGATCAACTACACTAGTCAAGTCCAAACCAAACACAAACCAAATCCGATCAATATTATCCATCTGTTTACTTTTGGCGCCTCTCGATGGTCCCTCTTCCCGCCTAAAGTATTGGGAACCGTTCGTATACCTCTCTAGCCTATTTGTACAACTCGACATGGAAAACCGTTCATAATCAACCGTACCATATACAACTCCTTTGATATTTTCATGAGAAAATAAATTTCAAATTTCAATGGCTGACTCCTCTTCAACTCCTTCTTCCAACAAAAACAAACGCCCAAGGGATGATTCTCCTCCACCAATGCATGAAAAATATAAAAAATTTGGCATATCCCAACATATTTGGGAGAAATGTAGTGAAGGCCAGTATGGTGTTGAAAACGCATTGTTAGAAATTCACAACAAGCGTATAAAGATGTATGAAGAAAGGAACAAGAAAGATTTAGAGGTCATTGAGGAGCATTAGAAGAAAATTGAGGAGAGGAACAAAAAAATAGAAGAAGAAAGAGAGAAAATAGTTGATGTTTACAGAAGTATTGAAGCTAGTAAATATGTGTCTTAATGTATCTTTTCTTTATATATTTTGCCTATGTAAATGTAAACTTATTTTGACTTGGTTTAATATATGAATGCAGTTATTATTACAAGTTTATGATATTTGAATGCAGTTATTATTATTGTACTGCTAGGTAAACAATTGTACTGCTAGCGAAACGTTGTACTGCTGGGTATCCTTTTAGCAGTGGTTGGGAGTGCAGGGTAGTTTGTATCACTTTTTACTTAAAGGGTATAAACCCCCAATTGCTGCACACAATCACATTCACGCACACATTACTCTCTCTCTTCCACTCCCTAATCGAATTTTAATCGTCAAATTGCAAAACCCCCAAATCAAATCATAATGTCGAACCTAACTTTTACCGAACCTCATAATAATGTTGCCTTTTTAGAAAAATCCAATGAGTCTGTAGATTTTACTGAGATCATTGATTTCCTTAATGCAAGCTATATTAAGTTTGCATTAGCAGTAAAACCTACTATATATACTTCCAACATTATCCAGTTTTGGTCGTCTGCTAAGGTCAAATCTATTAATGGGGAAGTACAAATCCATGCCCTTGTAGATGGACAGATGATTATCATTACAGAGGCGTCTATTCGAAGAGATCTTCTCCTAGATGATGCTAACGAAGTTGAGAATCTTCCAAATACTACAATCTTTGAAAAGCTTGCACTGATGGGCTATGAGAGATATACAGATGCTTTAAAGTTCCAAAAAGGTAATTTTTCTCCTCAGTGGAAATTCTTAATTCATACTGTCTTAGTGTGTCTAAGTCCAAAGACCATAGCATGGAATGAATTTAGCAGTAATTTAGGTTCTGCTATAATTTGTTTGGCTGAAAATACTCAAAGACTTAATTTCTCAAAATTAATTTTTGATAATTTGGTTAAGAACTTGGATAGTTCTTTGGCTAAATATTTTCTATATCCAAGGTTTTTGCAACTCTTTTTGGACAACCAATTTAAAAAAAAGAAAAGTCACAAAAATGTTTCTCCTACTCCCTGCCTTACTAAAAAGGTTTTTGCTAATATGAGGAGGGTTGGAAAAGATTTTTCAGGGAGAGTGACACCTTTGTTTCCAACAATGTTGGCACTAGCCCAAACCGAAATGGGTGAAGGTTCAGCAATCCCTGCTGGTACCCATCACACACCCACAGAACAACAACAACAGACCTATAAATGTAGGACTAACACCAAGAACACTGAGCTACCTCAGGCTAGTGGTTCTATACCAACTGTTGCAGATGAGGATGTCACTGGGGGGGGGGGAGAGTGACATGTTGGCAAGGGCTGCCACTACTGTGTCTAGCTTAGCAGCAACACATGATAGTGGTAACATCATTAAGACCCGAACCAAGACAACTTCTAATGAAGAAAGTTCCTCTGGAACTGATTCAGGTGAAGGTCCCAGTCACATGGAAACAATGGGGGGTTCGGATGTTCATCCTAGGGGTGAGACTGAACTTAACTTTTCCAGTGATCCACCTCTCGGGCTAGGTAACACAAGCCGAAGTGGTGAGGATAGTCTGCAACTTTTGAATGAATTGAAGGATACCTGTGCCAAGCTGTCTACACAAATTGGTGATCTGCGAGCAATAGCTTCTTCCCAAGATGGAGTCATCAAATCTCAAGGTGGGGAGATAAAGGCTTTGAAGAGAAGGGTTAGGTATTTAGAAGGAGTCAAAGGATCAAGAATTCCCAAACAAAAGGTTAAAGCTTCTAAGGATGCTCCCAAACAGGGGGGGAATGAAGGCAAAGTTTCAGGGGAGGATAAAGAGGGTGAAAGTATTTGTGAAGAGAGTGATCCAATGGAATTTCTAGTTGCTGATAACCAAGGGAATGAAGCGGTGATGGATAGGCGTTTGGGCAAGGTTACAACTGTTGATAGTGAGCCAGCTATTCCTGCTAGTGACCCAGTTATTCCTGCTAGTGGTCCAGTTATTCCTGCTAGTGAGCCAGTTATTCCTGCTATTCCTGCTATTGATAAGGTTAGTTCTCTATACTGAGACTGAAGTTAGTATTGCTGCTATTGATGTTAGTGCTACTGATACTAAATTTATTCCTGCTATTGATAAGGTTACTGCTACTCAAGGTGATGATGATATGACTATGGCTCAAATATTAACAAAGATGAGGAGTGCAAAACCTAAGAAGAAATTTAAGTTTCAGTCACCTAGTCAACAACAACAACAACCAATGATTACAGATGAAGAATTGACAAGACAAGTGGCTGATCTTGATGCTCAAGAAGCTGCTCAGATTCTTTCAGACAAGGAGTATGCAGAAAAATTACAAGCGTAAAAAAATGCAGAGTTAATAGCTTCATGGTTTGAGGAAAGGGCTCAGGTTGAAGCTGATTGTGAGCTTGCTAAAATAGTACATAAAGAAGAGCAAGATAAGTACTCAGTAGATGAAAAAGCCAGGATGCGGAAAGAAAAATTTGATGCAAAAAAGAAGTTGTATGCAGAACAAAGATATGCAGCTAAGAAGAACAAGCCACCCACTCAAAAACAAAGAAGAGATCTCATGTGCAGGGTTTTTTTATTTTTTTTATTTATTTTTTTTTGTTGCAAAGGTAAATTTATATTAATATCCACAACACCCAATATGTACATCATAAATATCTACTCATGTGCAGATATTTGAAGAATGTGGCCAGTTGGAAACTAAAGGATTTGAAATTCTTGGATGATAAAAGCATTGAAGAATTGTATGCAATTGCCAAGAGAAACAATGAACTCTTCTTGAATGACAGTTCAAAGAGAGCAGGTGAATAGTTGGAAATAGAAAGCAGTAAAAAGAGAAAACAAGAACAAACTGAGCAAGCTGTTGCTAAAGAACAAATGCAAGCTCACACTGAACTTGCAGTTGACTCTGTAGGAGAAGCCATGGATGCACAACCTTTAACTGTCAAACATCCCATTGTTGATTATAAGTCTGGATCTCTTGGGGAAACAATTTATTACGATATTAAGAGGCATGATGGTTCTTCTAGAAGGTTTGTAAGCTTTCTTCACATGGTTCATGATTTATATAGATAAGATATGATAGCTCTATGGAAATTACTCAAAAAAAGATTTGGTAATAAGACACCAGAACAAGCTTATGATAGAGAAGTCTGGAATTATTTGAAGGTAATGTTTGAACCATATCATGAAGATGAAAGTTGGAGAAGACTAGCGCACAATACTGTTAAAGAATGGAAAATTTTTCAACGATGTGGAGTACATGCTTTAACAGTGAATGAGTTGGTGATCTACATGCTTGTAGAAAAGGATTACCCTTTAAAGTTTCACAAAGACATTCTACATCAGATGTTGCGTGGGAAGAAAATACTCAAGCTTCAGCTTAATTATCATAACATGGCATATGAACTGCTCAAGAAGATGGAAGAGTATCTAGGACCCAAGGACAAGAAATATAATGTATAGTTATTATAACTAGAATGTATAGTTTGACTTAAACATGTATAGTTATTACTGCTTATGAGATAAACATGTGTAGTTATTACTGCTAGAATGTATAGTTATTACTGCTAGAATGTATAGTCTGACAAAATATGCTTACATAAATGCTTACAATGGAGCCAAAACATTGATATTTTTAAATTTTTGACTATTACATAAGTTATCAGAAATGTGTGACCATATGTATCAAATTGTGACTACACTTAAATAATGTATGACAAAATTTGACTATTGCCTATAGTCACATGATTGTGCTACAATTAAATGTGACCATACACATTAGGAATTGGCAGGCAAACACACACTTAACTTTAGACACACATATTAACTTACCTGACTATTTGTATCGAATTTTGGTCACACTTAATCATGTATGCCTATGGTTTAGTGTGACCATATATGACATTTGGTCACACATCTCAAGTGTGTAACATATATTTGTCACTTTTAAATGCATATCGTGACTATGCTTCAAACTTACTTTTCAGTTGTCACACATTTCAAATTCATATGTGGCTAAATTTTCAACAAAAACTAGCAGTCACGCTTAAATAATGTGTGACAAACTTGAGCATATGATTTAGCCACATACACAATTACTTCGTGTGACCATATATGGATTTTGGTCACACTTTTCAATTACGTGACATATATTTGTCACATATGTATATATATAGTGTGACTAATGTTTCAACCTTATTTGTATCCGTCACACGTCCCAAATTATAAGTGACTAAAAAATCAAATTTTTTTTACCAGATACTTATAGTCACGAAAATATTCAAATGTGTGGCTGTAGCCTTGGATGTAATTCCGAAATGGTCACACAAGTCAGATCAAGTGTGGCTGTTTATTTTATTCTGGTACATTTAGTCACATAAAAAGGCGACTGTGTGGCTGTTCGAAAAACAGCATGTGTGACTAAATCCCATTTTTGTATTAGTGTTCTAGGATCACAAAATCGACTGGGAACATAAATTTTCCGATCTTAACCAAAACGTTTTCGTATATCCCTAATGGATACTTAACTGATCTATCAGCCAGCTGCATGTTCATTCGTGTCGGTTTTTGTCCTGAATACCCAAGTTTCAAGAATAGCGAATATGGCATAAGGTTTATGCTTGCTCCTAAATCTGCTAAGGAATTCCTCACTGTTAGGGCTCCTATTGAGCAAGGTAGAGTGAAACTGCCTAGATCATCCTCCTTCTTGGGTAGGCCTTTTTGTATAAACACTGAGCATTCCTCCCCCAGAGTCACCAGACTTTCAAGCTTCTTCCTGTTGAAGAGAAGTCTCTTAAAGTATGTGTTGTACTTGGGCATATGATAACATGCATCGAGGAGTGGAGTTGTGACACGGAATCTTTTAGATATGACAACAATCTCTTGTTATCATTTTCAGCCTTTTGGTTCTTCAAGCGAGAGGGGTACGGTATTCTCGTGGATGTGACTGATTGAGTAGGTGGGGTGGATGGTGAGTGAATGGCATGAGGAGTTTTTTCAGGTGTCGCCTCTCTTCCTGCTTCATCCTCCTAAGCGGTCATGGATTCTGGGGGGATGGAAGATTGGTGTCGATCCCAGTTATGCACTTAATCGAATCCCTTAGCTTGTAAAGGTTTAGTTATCTTGAATAAATTCAACACAACTAAGTATAGAAACTGTCTTTGAGTTTATCAAATACAATGCGGAATCTTGTACTTAATCTTAAGAAGAACTTTGTGACAATTTAACAGTAAACAAAGAACACAATTATATCTAACAAAACGCTTCAATATTATTGACTATAATACAAATACTCAATAGTATTAGGGTTTTACAACCTTAAAGCTATAACTTTATGACTCAATGAATACATATATTTATCTCTATGCCCTTGGACCTCCTTTCATAGACTAAGGAGTCCTAGTCAGCTTACTATAACTTTCTATTCAAAATAAATCTTTTCTATATTTATCTAAATGTGTTACACGGTATTACTATACTTATCTTACACATAAACCAACTTAATACATCAGAAACAGTAATTAATACTCCAGCAGCACTAAACTTTAACTCTGGCAGCATTAATACTTCAGCAGTAGTAAGTTAGTACTAGCAGCACTAACTTTTCTTCAAGCAGCATTAACTACTTAGCGTATATTTCCTTGAAGTTCATCAACATTACCAGCGGTAGTATACACTAGCAGTCTTAATCTTTGTACCAGCAGTAGAAACATACTTAGAGTATTTTCAATTAAGTACCTAAGCAATCTTAATCATGTGAGCAGTCTTAACATCATAAGCAGCATTAACATCTTGAAGCCTTTAAATCCCAATAATCCTCCCCTAAACTTGATATTTTCTCCTAAAATCATCAAGTTTCCATCAAAGTGTAAACCATCACCAGGAGGATGCTTTCAAACACCTTACCAGCCATTCTTCAAGCATATGATAAACCAAAAAAGCTCATCTGCCATGCTTTCATTCATGTCATGCTCCATTCGAAGTTTAATGTCCAACATCATTCCTAATGTTGTTTTTGTGAGTGGATATTTCTTCTCGACCAATATATAGATATACATAGCATCCATTGTTAGCTCATGAACCCCACATGAATCTATCAACCTCCAGCTTATCACTTTCTGGTTATAGATAGGTCTTCTCCACACTTCATCTTCAACATGAGGTTCAAACATGATCTTCAAGTCACCCCACAAGACATAGTCATGATCTAATACTGGTTGCTTCAATGGTTTTGTTGGTCCATACTTTTCTTTGACAAGCTTCCATAGAGTCTCTAAAATCTTCTTTGTCAAAGATTCTAAACATCTGATTAAACCTTGAGAATATATAAGTCTGTCCATTAGCTCTTGTAATTTCCTAAATTATTTTCCTTGGACTCTCATTGTATATTCTCAAACCAACAATATCAAGCAATTTTATAGCTAAAGGTTCACAGTCTATAGGAATTTTTTCATCATCAGAAACAATCACAATGTATTGTTTAATCTCTTCTGAACCTTTGTCATTACCTTCCTTCTGCTCACCTTCCTTCTGCTCTTGCTCTGATTGCTCATCAATCTTCTGCTTTTTAGTGCTTCCCTCCTCAATTTCATCACCAGCTCTCTTTGAACTCTTCTCTTGCATATTTTCTACTTCCTTAGAACCCCCCACTACCTCTTTAGTACTCATAGCAATAAAGGTGTTGACCCGCTTGAAAACTTTATCAAACTGCTCTTTAATCCTTTCATAGCTCATGCCTTTAAATTGAACAGGCTTCCATCCATCCATGTTTCTCATGTAGGTTTGCATTATCTTCTTTTGTTGTGCGTTAGTAGGTGGTTTATTTCTCTCTTCTTCAACCCTCTTTTCTGCAAAGAATTTTTTCTGCTGAGCTAAGAACTGCATAAAGAGTTTTGATTTTTCTTCTAAGGACAGCTCCTCTTGTTCATCTTGCTACATTCTTTGAGCTAACATATGATCAGCCTCACAATGTGCTTGAATGTCTTCCCATGTGTCAATCAATGCAAGACTAGCTTCTTCTTCCTTTTGAGCTTGCTTTCTTCTTTCCTTTTCTTCTGTAGCAATAAGCTCAGCTTTCACCTATCTTGCAAGTTCTTCACCTTCTATGAGTTGTAGTTTTTGTTGTTTTAGTGATAAGAATTTCTTCTTAGTTTCTTCAATCAGGATGCTTTTGCATTTATCAGTTGATGATTATGAAGTAGTTGTCGGTTTTATTGTTGATGTTGGTGTTGTCTCTTTAATCACAACTCCTTTTGCCTTAGGTCTTATGCTCTTTAACTTTGTAAGTGCTTGAGCTATAGTTAATTCTTCATCAGTTGTAGTAGCAGTACTAACTTCATCAGTTGTAGTAGCAGTACTAACTTCATCAGTTGTAGTAGCAGCAGCACTAACTTCAGGCTCAGCAGCACTAACTTTTTCACTAGCAGTATTAACCTCTAGACCAGCAGTATTAACTTCAACATCAGCAGTATTAAGTGTAGCAGCATCAACCAACACTTTAGCCACTTCAACCATCTTTTCAATATCAACACCAGCAGTTGTAACAGACTTAGCAGCATCATCCATAATTGCTTCATTACCCTGTTGATCAGCAACAACAAACTCATCCCTTTCAACAACCTCTTGATTATCATCAGCAACCAAACCTTCATCAACCAACCATACAAATGAGTGTTTTGAGTGAATTATATTTCATTTCCTTTTTGTGAGGTGTTTAGTAATGTTTATCAAGCAAGAAAGTCATTTGGGTATTGTCAAACATCTCGATGCTTCAACCATAAAAGCTTAAATCGATGAATCTAACTTGTACTCGTGCTTGACAGATTTGCATCACATTTTTCTAATCATACTTGTGTACCATGTGGATAATTGTTTTTACTTCTAGATTTGCTTGAGGGCAAGCAAAGTTTAAGTGTGGGGGAATATGATAACGCTCAAATTGTGCATGTTTTTAGTAGCGTTATTCGTGTTTTTATATATGTTATTTGGTTATATTTATATGCTTTTGTTACTAAATCGTACCAAAGCGTGTTTGCAAAGTGTATGTAGCCAAAAACAGGAAAAAGGAAGAAAAAGATGAGAAAAATGAGGAAGAAGGAAATATTTATGATAGTGCAAAGATTTTCTTGTCAAGATCCAATCAAAAAGGCATTTCAAAGAGTGAAGGTCCAAGCATTCAAGTTGATTTGCTTCAAGATAAAGAAAAGATCAAGTTTGGATGAAAAACCAAGAACCAAATGGAAGAAACAAGCCCAAACGAAAAAAGTCCTTAAGAGCATACAGCAGCACTCCATCCGATCGGATGCTGCCCGCAACCGAATCGGATGGAGGCAATTTCTGAAGACCAACCGATCGGTTGGACGCAATACCAATCGGTTGGATGTCATCTGATTTGCCAAAACTTTATCATTAAGTATTGTGTTTAATTACCAACGATTCTATAGCCTTCTAATGATGTTTCTAGGCCCTTCTAATTTGCTTGGAGGCCAAGTGTAGCATTAAAGATCCTAGGCTTTGAGTGTAGTATAAATAGGACCATTTGTGAAGAGTTTTAGACACACCTTTTCAATAAATCTCATACCGACTGTCATATAATCATCAAGATACTCTCTCAAAAGTCTAAATTCGTCCTTGGAGGTCCAGGAAGCTTTGGAGGTTCAAGAAGTCAACATTTGGAGGTCAAAACATTAAGAAGTCAACACCAATACTTTGGGTATCATTACCTTATCATTTGTAATCTATTTCCAATGATTGTAAGACTTTCAATTATGGTTTCTAATGTTCAAAGTTCTGAGTTTATGTTTGCTATGAGTGGCTAGTGCCTTTGTGCACTTGCTTAGATGATGTGTATTGCTTATTGATTTGCGTAGGATTTTGATAACATGTTTTAATTCAATTTTAAGTTGATTCTAAGATCCAATTGTGATTAAGTTTTGTAGTGGCATTTGTTGATCAAGTTTAACTAGTTGCTAATAATTTTAAGGGTCGAAAGAACTATTGTTATTCAACTAGTTATAATCATTTGTCTATGAATGATTGTTTTAACCCATTATTCTTGATTAAACAAAGAAAGTTAATTGTGGTTGTAATAAGAATGCTTTTGTCTATCAAATTAGGATTGATTGTAAACCATTTCAAGGGTCGAAAGATTAATAGTTTACTATCAATTGTGACCTTTTGTCTATGATCGGTTACCTTTTGTATTGACCATTTCCTAAGCTTATTTGATAAAACAAAAGACTATTTTTGTGTTTAAGGTACACCAACTTATGAACCTTGAATTGATCTTGAATTGATTGGTTAAACATAATGCTTGTTTTTATGAATTAAAATCTTGACGAAGGTTTAATTTGTAGAAACAATAGATTAGTTCACCAAACTAATTATCATAACCAACATGTTATCCAAAGTTATCACAATCATGCTTATCAAGAGTAGTATATTAGTCTAAGCAAGTGTAGTTTTAATCATTTGAATTATTATATTTACATCATTGCTTGTTTAAGAGATTTACTTTTAGTAGCTTACAATTCGATTCACTACACAAATCCCTGCGAACGATCCCGACTTAGCATCATAATCTTGCTATAACGAACGAGTTCACTTGCTCGAATGTGTTGTTTCTAGATTCGGTAATTCGACCTTTATAAATTTAAAACTTGTACTCACACACGACACATCAAGTTTTTGGCGCCACTGCCGGGGATTTTGATTGTGTTTCCGTAAGTTTTTGAAATCCATTTCTCACTATGTTCGTTTTCATAAAAAAAAAGTTTTCCGAGCTGACCATCCGATCGGTTTCACATCTATCCGATCAGTTGCTCAATTTTTAAATTTACCGAGAGCTTCATCCGATCGGTATTCTCATTCATCCAATCGGTTTTTCATAAAACCAATTTTACCGAGACAACCAACCGATCGGTAGTCAATCTATCCGATCAGATCACCAACCCTGATTTTTCAAATTGTTTCCATTCTTTACTCGTCTGTTTAGACGTTACCTCGATTCTCTTGGGAATTGTATGAACACTCGATCAACTGGAATAGAACCAATTTCACCTTTTTCAGATCCTGAACGTTTAGTCCGAAAACCAAGAAGAAAAAGAAAACCCTTTATTCCATTAGCCAATCGTGTACCAAGAGTACGAAACCCACCGTTTGATAACCTTTTTGAAACCAAAGTCGTTTATAACCCATTCACTGATCAACCTTTTCCCATGGCTGACGATCGACCCATGTGGGAAGTCAACCGATCCGTAGCACCCACTCCTAGAGCTGCTATTGTTGCTGTCAACTTAGGTGACCATTTCACCGTGAAATGTCACCATCTTTCTATGATCAAAGACCGTCAATTCGATGGCCGTTCGAGGGCCGATCCTCACAAACACATTGCCGAATTCATCGAAATTTGTGGCATGTTTCGATATGGCGACACCAATGTGGATGCCGTTAAACAGAAACTTTTTCCATCATCACTTGCTGGAGATGCAAAAGTGTAGCATAACGAATTAACAACAAGAATTATCAATACTTGGGAGGAGATGAGGCAAGCTTTTGTAAGCCGATTCTTTCCACCTGCCATGTTTGACCGACTCATGGGAGAAATTCATGCTTTCACACAAAACCCTAATGAATCACTCGTCGAAGCCTGGCTTCATATGAAAGATTTGCTTCGTAGTTGTCATGGACATGGTTTAGGACGAGGAACCATTATCCAAATCTTCTACCATGGACTTGATGAAGCATCTCAAGGAATTCTTGATGCTGGAGGAATTTTTCTTTATAAGACTCCTAACCAGGCATATCAATTGCTCGAAGACCAAGTTCTTTTCAAACTCGATTGGTCAAAAGATGCCAGATTCAAACCCTTACGAAAAACCGTTGCTTTTGCTGAAAGTTCCGATACCTCTAAACTCTTGGAGAAAATGGAAACCTTGGTTTCAAAAATCGACTCGCAATACAAAGATCTTAAAGGAGAAATGAAAGAAATGCGAGACGGTTGTAACAACTGTGGTGGTAATCACCCATCATCAGAATGTGACGATCAACCAATGGACCAACCCAAAGAAGGAGAAGCTAATTATGTCCAAGGAGGATACCGTGGAAGCAGTTATCGTGGAAATTATTATGGAAAAAATGCTGTAAATTGGCAAGATCGCCAACAAAGGGATAACAACCGTGATTCTCAACCACGAGTAGACAATCAAACTCCACAAACCTCTGATAAAAAACTGGAAGAAACCGATTTTGAAAAAATGATGAGAGAATTCGTAATTGCTCATAAATCTACCAATGAGTTCGTCAAGAACCAATTTTTCAATCTCAAAACCAAAGTAGAGCAAGGACAGAAAAATCATCAAGCATCTATTCAAGATCTTGAAAACAAATTCGGCAGACTTTCTGACCAAATTTCTTCCCGACCATCAGGTTCGTTACCAAGTAATACCCAAACCAACCCTAAACCAACATCATCTGGATCAAACGATAAAACTTATCGTCCACCACAAACGAGAAATGAGCATATCAATGCTTCTCTCTTATGATCCACCTCCCAATCCAAATGATACCACGGTCATCGATGATGATAGTGAGGATGAAGCTGAAGAAGCCGAGAAGGAAAATACCACAAAAACACCACTCAAACCCAACCCACCAGTTAAGGCATACACACCAAAAATTCCATATCCTCAGAGCCTTAAGAAAGAAAAGATGGAAGAGCGTTATAAGAAGTTTGTTGAAATAATCAAATAGGTTAGACTCAATGTACCCCTCATTGATGTTTTAGCTGGAATGCCCAATTATGGGAAGTTTTTGAAAGAACTTCTTAATAACAAAAACAAGTTGGAGCAAATATCCGCTACCTTTCTCAATGAAGAATGTTTAGCCATTGTTCAAAATAAAATTCAACCAAAACTCGGAGATCCCGGAAGTTTTCTTATTCCATGCACGTTAGGAAACAACATCACATGTGATTCTTTAGCCGATCTTGGTGCAAGTATCAATTTGATGCCCTGATGAACTCAAATAAGTACATTTTATTACTATCATTTATCCTATTAATTTGACTTGTTTTATTATATTATGTATGAGGATTGATACTTAATCGTTTACTTTTGTAATTCTCAGTTGAAAACAAGCATTTGGTGAAACTTGGCGATTTTGGACTAATTATGGAGCAAAACATGCATAAAGTGAAGAGTCTACTGAAATGGACAAGATCAAGACAAATCTGCTCCAGATGCGCCGCATCTCACTCATTACATGCGCCGCATCGCTATCAATATTTCACCAGATACGATCCAAGATACAAGAGGACATGCGCCGCATCCAAAGATGAAGATACACCGCATCTTCTGGCGGTGTACGAATATTCCTGAATATTATAATCTTGGACCCCACGCGAAGTTAAGTACATGCGCCGCATCTACTCCTTAGATGCGCCGCATCTTACCCTCAGACAGAAACTATAAATACCCCAAAGACCAGACGAGTTCCGAGTTCTGAAGTTTTAACCGAAGACCGAAGACCAGAAACCAAGGACGAATTCAGTCAAGGCAGCAGCACAAGACACACCCAAATCAAAGATACAAGAGCTGTAAGAAGGTGCTGCATATGTTTAATTCATTAAGTAGTTTTGTTTTATTGTGTTAGTAAACTTTAATTCATCAAGATTGGTGGCTTGTGTAACGTGACAACGGAAAGGTTGCACTCCCTTAAAACTACTTTCTCATTAATTAAAGTTTATATGTTGATGTCATTGGTGACTTTTATTAGTGCATTGATAACCTCTGTGTCTAGCTGAGCGTTGATCGGGTCGCCATGCCACTGCCCTCGCCTGTTTATTAGATGCCTATGTATTCTATGGTCTGTAGAAAAGTAGGAGAAAGATAAACGGGATAGTCATAAGTAATCATTAAGGGTTTACTCGCCGATAAGATTAGAACCAACGAGAAAGGACTTAATCTCGGTGCGTTGCATCGAACTATACACTTCATATAACACTAGCAATATAACAAGTGACAAACTACTTATCATAAGGACAGCCCTCTTATTGTCTCGAGTATTTATCTGTGTACGTGTGTGCTACTTGCTGATTCGTGCCTATTGGTTTAGTTTATTATTTAATTGCAAACAAATCGTGCCAGTCTCTCAGGCTGAACCCCCTTGCGTTAGATTAGGTTGTATAGCTAACTTAATATATTAAAATACTGATTAGAATAACTAGATAATACGTTCCACTCTTAGTGATCGACACTCTACTTACCATTATATTCATACTGACCGGGTACACTGCTCGTTAAGTGTGTGTGTTATTGATAAGTCGGCTAAATATAAATTTAAAACTTGAGTAGGCATTAAAACTGCTAAACCGCAACGACACATCACGCGCATCAAGTTTTTGGCGCCGCTGCCGGGGAGTGAATTGTTATTATCTGTTAATTTGATTAGTATTTTAATTAGGTTTTTAATTTTTTATCTAACCGCTAATTTTGTTGTGTATTAGATTAATTTGCATTCATTGTACTATTTTGCATATTTTCTGTTTATTTTCGTGTGTTTTATTTGATTTTTATTTTTCGTATTTTTTGTTTTCTGCTATCGTTGTACTGAGCTAAATCGAACGATACGGCGCATCTGATTTCTCAGATACGGCGTATTGCGTTCAATTTTTTATAAAATACAACGCGTTTAATTAATTCGATACGACGCATCTTTTCCCCAAGATACGGCGTATCTGTTTTTAATAAGAAAATTTTTTCTAAGCGATAAAGTAATACGACGCATCTTTTCCCGAAGATACGGCGTATCTGTTTTTGATAAAAAAATTTTCTAAACGGTAACGCCATACGAGGCATCTGCTTCAGCAGATACGGCGTATCTATTATTTTAATTAAAAACAGTTTTCGATTAATTAAACAGATACGGCGCATCGATCTCTATCGATACGGCGTATCTTCTGAATCAAAAATCTTATATTTTGAATCGTAACGAAAATACGGCGCATTAACTTTTGTTAATACGGCGCATTTAATTTTAAATAAATACCGATTTTTGATTATTAAAATTGATACGGCGCATTCAAATTTCTAAGCGGCGTATCTATTTTCTGAATAAAGTCTGATTTAATTTTAACGATTATAAGATACGGTGTATCCAACTTTTTGGATACGCCGCATCATCTGCCAATATCAGTTATTTTTATTCTTATATCCGTTTCTATATTTGTTAATTTTTCTTCTTGCGAACAGATCCTACTGATGCTTTTGTGATTATTTCAGAAGGAAAATGGATGGATTCGGAGAGCTAATTGACTTCGACTTCGAAGCCAACTTTATGAATGATATATTAGTGCATGATAAATCACCCGAACGTTACGACGGGGACTACATTGAACTTAATGACCTTGATGGACCCTTGGAATCCAATGACCTATTCATGGACGATGCGGAATCTGAGTTAGAAGAAGGAGAAATTGTGGATAGTCCAAAAGTCAACGTTATTAATACTAGGAATTACGATGAATTTGAGGGATATGACGGTTCTTGGGATTTCGGTAGAAGGATCCACGCCGATTGTGCTTACAATTTGCAATTCCCATGCATGATTGGATACAAGTGTATTGACGCCAATTTCTTTCCTATTTTACCAATCAATGTCATGTCAAGGAGCTTTTACAATTCTATTATGAGAAATAAAGTGGAGCATAAAGGGAAAAATGTAGTTGGAGCCTTCATTAATGTCCCGATCTTCGTTGGACGCTTTACTATTGTAACTGAGTTCGCCGTTGTTGAAGACATGAATGCCTATCGTGACAGCAATATGGGTGACATGATTGTTGGAAAACCATTTTGTAGGGAGATCACTATTAATGCAAAACGATTTGAAGGAAAGATCACCTTTCAATGTGGAAGCGACATTATCACTTATATGATGCCCCGAACTCACCCTGGATTTAAACATGCTACTAATAGGGTCTGCTACAAATTCTCTCCATTCCTTTTTATTAGTAATGATGACATAAAGAGAGGGATTGAGTACCCATATCAAATAATGAAAGGATTCTATAAAGGAGTTTTGAATTTGGGACCTGAATATATACGTGACGATTTAGTTGCTAAATTGATCCTACGTGGCCATGTAGGAATAAATGATCGATATTAGAAGAGCTGAACGTGAGTCTAACTTGAAGACTCTGGAATAAAGAGAAGTGCTTACCGGGAGACAACCCGGATTTATCTTTTATTTACTGTTTGTGTCGAGTCAGTCAGGCCGCCGAGGATACGGCGCATCTCAACCCTGAGATGCGACGCATCTCCTGCAATGGTCATATCTTATTTTATTTTATTTTATTTTTCTACATTTTTTACTTTCGAATTTAAAACTTTTTATCAGTTTATTTCAATGCGGCGCATCCCTGGTTAAGGATGCGGCGCATCTTTTATTCTGATCCGTATTTATTCCAGGCTCGATACGGCGTATCTTCTTCCATAAGATACGGCGCATCGACTGACCTGATGATTTTCATTTTTAATTTTTATGTTTTATTTTTCCTAACTACTAATGTGTTATGCAAGTTGAACCTTTCTTATCTTAGGTGTGTTTTGAAACCTTGGTGGTATTATAGATTCCTGCATTTCCTGTGGATAAATCTAATATGAAGCTTAAACGTTCTAATCCACAAGAAAGATGATTTTTGCTCTAATACTAATGGAGGATCATACCAAGCAAATCTCAGGGGAGTTTTTCTGTTCTAATTCTTTTATTTTCCAGTTTTTAACCTTTTATACAAACAACGAGGACGTTGTTTAACTTAAGTGGGGGGATTGGAGAATTAGAACACTTAACACTTACTTGTCCTAAACTTTTCAAAATATGCTTAAAATGTGCTTAATATATCAAAATTAAAAAAATTTTAGCATGTTTTTGTTTAAGATCTAAGTTGCATAGCTGCACACACGACGTTATTTTTAAAAATTGTGATTTTTCAAAACTCACAAATCTATGAGTGTGCCGGTGACTTGTAAACTTTAGAACTTGGCTTGTATACTATTCGAGACCACCATAATAAGTATTATTTTATATAATTGGAATGACTTGTCTAAATTGGTAAATTTCTAGGATTACACCCAAATAACCTTTATATGTTATGTGATATTAGCTAACTACACTGGTTAGTTAACCCCCGTATAAACCCTTTTGTTACTCTCATTTTTAGAGTAAGATACCCCTAGAAAAACCCTCAGAGCCATTCCTTTCGTTTCTTACACCTTTGTTAAAATGTTTCGTTACACCTTACACCTTAGCCTACCCTATAGATTAGAATCCGTGGTTGGTTAATTGCTATAGGCAAAGTGAGTTTCCTTACATTACCTGTGTTCGCGTGCGTAATTCATTATCTATGGTTAGGTCGGGAAATTGCACAATGCAATTGGAGTGGAAGTAAATATTGTATATCTTTGAGTTTATTTTTCGTGTGTTTACTACTTTCACTATTACCGTTATTTCTGAAGTCATGAAAAGTATGGAAAAATTATCCAGAATTATTGTTTTGGTGATGTGGTGAAATTTTACACATCTACATTTATGTCAAAAAAAAAAAAAAAAAAAAAAAAAAAAAAAAAAAAAAAATCGAAAAAATGAGAAAAGAAAAAGAAAAAGAAGAGTTGGATGTTTGTTTTAACCAACGATGTAAAGTTATGTAAGTGGTCGATATCACCACTAGTTGTTGTATAATATATATATGGATTGAATGGGAGTTGGCAGTTATGGGAACGTCAACTAAGGTTTATTCTTTGATTAAGATCTTGTTGAGTATAATTCGTGTCTACCTAAAGCGTGTGTTTCAAGTGTTAAAGCGTGAGTTATTCAATGATATGAGTCTTATTCATGGGATGGTTGGGATAGTGATTAATCACACTTAGGATTTTAATTTATTTGTTTTGTTTATTTTTTATTTTACACCAATTTATATCCCAAATATTATCCATACCCTATTATTCTTTATCCAACGAATCTTTTGATTTATTGAGATTAGGGATTTGAGCAATCTTAAGTATCGGAGTCGTGGATTCGGCTATGTATTTATGATTTTGTCGCCCTTTTTGATATATTATTATTGGTGAAGTTTGGACCTATCTTTAGCCTATTCGAGTTAAGGATTTGAGCAATTGCAAGTATCGTGTTCGTGGATTCGATCATGTATTTGTGATTTTGTCGCCTTTTCTGGAATTTGAAATCGATAGACATTAAGAATAATTAACCCTTAAGCCTAAAAACCCTTTTTACCGCTTTAGACTTGTTATTCCTTGGCTTTAGTGGTGGAGATGTGTATACTTGCCAAGCTTATGATAGAATATTCGTCGCGACTGGACAGTTAAACGATTAGATTTGCTTTTATCGAAATATTTTTATTCTACTTCTAATTCGTTAAGTGTTTAGTTGTGTGATTATGACAAAAACGAGTACATGCTTAAATATAAAAATAAATCCTAATATCCTTTAGGATACATTTTCATAAGAATAATTCTAAGGTTTACTTGGGGACAAGTAAAGTTCAAGTGGGGGGATATTTGATGAACTCAAATAAGTACATTTTATTACTATCATTTATCCTATTAATTTGACTTGTTTTATTATATTATGTATGAGGATTGATACTTAATCGTTTACTTTTGTAATTCTCAGTTGAAAACAAGCATTTGGTGAAACTTGGCGATTTTGGACTAATTATGGAGCAAAACATGCATAAAGTGAAGAGTCTACTGAAATGGACAAGATCAAGACAAATCTGCTCCAGATGCGCCGCATCTCACTCATTACATGCGCCGCATCGCTATCAATATTTCACCAGATACGATCCAAGATACAAGAGGACATGCGCCGCATCCAAAGATGAAGATACGCCGCATCTTCTGGCGGTGTACGAATATTCCTGAATATTATAATCTTGGACCCCACGCGAAGTTAAGTACATGCGCCGCATCTACTCCTTAGATGCGCCGCATCTTACCCTCAGACAGAAACTATAAATACCCCAAAGACCAGACGAGTTCCGAGTTCCGAAGTTTTAACCGAAGACCGAAGACCAGAAACCAAGGACGAATTCAGTCAAGGCAGCAGCACAAGACACACCCAAATCAAAGATACAAGAGCTGTAAGAAGGTGCTGCATATGTTTAATTCATTAAGTAGTTTTGTTTTATTGTGTTAGTAAACTTTAATTCATCAAGATTGGTGGCTTGTGTAACGTGACAACGAAAAGGTTGCACTCCCTTAAAACTACTTTCTCATTAATTAAAGTTTATATGTTGATGTCATTGGTGACTTTTATTAGTGCATTGATAACCTCTGTGTCTAGCTGAGCGTTGATCGGGTCGCCATGCCTCTGCCCTCGCCTGTTTATTAGATGCCTATGTATTCTATGGTCTGTAGAAAAGTAGGAGAAAGATAAACGGGATAGTCATAAGTAATCATTAAGGGTTTACTCGCCGATAAGATTAGAACCAACGAGAAAGGACTTAATCTCGGTGCGTTGCATCGAACTATACACTTCATATAACACTAGCAATATAACAAGTGACAAACTACTTATCATAAGGACAGCCCTCTTATTGTCTCGAGTATTTATCTGTGTACGTGTGTGCTACTTGCTGATTCGTGCCTATTGGTTTAGTTTATTATTTAATTGCAAACAAATCGTGCCAGTCTCTCAGGCTGAACCCCCTTGCGTTAGATTAGGTTGTATAGCTAACTTAATATATTAAAATACTGATTAGAATAACTAGATAATACGTTCCACTCTTAGTGATCGACACTCTACTTACCATTATATTCATACTGACCGGGTACACTGCTCGTTAAGTGTGTGTGTTATTGATAAGTCGGCTAAATATAAATTTAAAACTTGAGTAGGCATTAAAACTGCTAAACCGCAACGACACATCACGCGCATCATGCCCTATTTGTTGTATTCTAAAATTTCCATCACTACTTTGAAACCTACAAGGATGAGTATTCGCTTAGCAAATCATTCTTACCAATATCCTGTTGGAATTGCTGAGAATATTCTTGTCCAAGTTGGTAAATTCATTTTTCCCATGGATTTTGTGATCTTAGAAATGGAGGAAGATAGTAGAGTACCTCTTATTTTAGGAATACCTTTCCTAGACACAGCTGATGCAATCATCAAAGTAAAAGGAAAAGAACTCAATCTTGGAGTTGGAGAAGATAGAATTACCTTTTTAATCGATAAAGCAATGCAATATCCACATTTCAGTGATGACACTTGTTTTAACATTGATGTAATCGATGAAGTCACTGAGGAAGAATTGGATGCATTACTTGATGATTCTGATCCATTCATGACTACTTCAGAAAAAATTAGTGAAACAAACTTTGATAATGTATTCGCTGATTTTATGGAAGTAAAGTTTGAAGAAGATGAAGAAGGAGAAATAATAGAGGAAGATTTTGAGGAAATCACTTTTAATGATCAATTGAGAATCAAAACCTCTCTTCAA
Source organism: Artemisia tridentata subsp. tridentata (assembly GCA_021014915.2). NCBI lineage: Eukaryota > Viridiplantae > Streptophyta > Magnoliopsida > Asterales > Asteraceae > Artemisia > Artemisia tridentata. Next base: position 219,649,359 of record CP139502.1, on the reverse strand, counting down.
GAACCAACAACTGATCTTGAGCTAAAACCACTTCCCGAAAATCTTGAATATGCTTACTTGGAAGATAATTCACTTCTTCCAGTAGTCATATCTTCGTTGCTCAATGATAACGAAAAAGAATGTCTCATTTCTGTTCTCAAGAAGCATAAAAGAGCTTTTGCGTGAAAAATGTCTGATATCCCAGGAATTAGTCCTAATTTTTGTAAACATAAGATCAATTTCGAAGAAGATACTAAACCCGTTGTAGAAAGACAACGTCGACTCAATCCCAACATGAAATAAGTTTTTAAAAAAGAAATCATCAAACTTCTTGATGCCGGTATCATTTACCCCATCGAGGATAGTCCTAGGGTGAGTCCAGTTCACTGTGTTCCGAAAAAAGGAGGAATGACTGTTATGACTAACGAACGGAATGAATTAGTTCCTACTAGAACTGTCACTGGATGGCGAGTATGTATTGATTACAGGAAATTAAACAAAGCCACCCGAAAAGATCATTTTCCTTTACCTTTCATGGATCAAATGCTTGAGAGATTAGCAGGGAACGAGTACTTTTGTTTCCTTGATGGTTTTTCAGGATATTTCCAAATTCTTATTGATCCTGTTGATCAAGAAAAGACTACATTCACATGTCCCTTTGGAACTTACGCTTATCGGCGTATGCCTTTTGGTCTGTGTAATGCACCTGCTACTTTTAAAAGATATATGATTGCTATATTCCAAGACATGCTTGAAACATCTATGGAAGTTTTCATGGACGACTTTTCAGTTTTTGGAAGCTCATTTGAAGTTTGATTTTCTAATCTCGATAAAATGCTCGAAAGATGCGAAGCAGCACATCTTGTTCTCATTTGGGAAAAATTCCATTTTATGGTGACTGAAGGAATTGTGCTAGGACACAAAATTTCCAGTGTAGGAATGGAGGTTGACAAAGCAAAAATCGATGTTATCATCAAATTACAACCGCCAACAAACGTTAAAGCCGTTAGAAGTATTCTAGGACATGCCGGCTTCTACCGTCGTTTCATTAAGGATTTTTCCAAAATATCACGTCCAATGACGAAACTTCTCGAAAAAAATTCTGTTTTTGACTTCAATGCAGATTGCATGAAGGCATTCGAAACCTTGAAAACCCAACTGACTAGTGCACCCATTATTGTTTCACCTAATTGGTCACTACGCTTCGAGCTCATGTGCGATGCAAGCGATTTTGCTGTTGGAGATGTATTAGGACAACGCGAAGGAAAACATTTCCGTCCTATATACTTTGCTAGCAAAACACTCAAAAATGCTCAACAAAATTATACGGTCACAGAAAAAGAATTGTTAGCCGTTGTTTTTGCTTTCGACAAATTCAGACCTTATCTTGTGCTTTCAAAAACGATTGTGTTCACTGATCATTCAGCGCTCAAATATCTGTTTACCAAACAAGATGCAAAACCGTGTCTTATCCGATGGATTTTGCTACTCCAAGAATTTGACATCGAAATCAAATATAAGAAAGGAGCAGAAAATCTAGCTGCTGATCATTTGTCTCATCTTGAGAATCCAAACTTGGAAGAGTTAAAGGAAGATGAAATTGACGATTATTTCCCTGATGAAACTCTCATGACTGTTAATACAAATGATGAAAAAGAAATTCTGTGGTTTGCGGATTATGCAAATTACCTCGTTGGAGGAATTCTCAAAAAAGGATTAACTCATGCCCAACGAAGTAAATTCTTTTCAGAATTAAAACACTATTATTGGGAAGAGCCCTATCTTTTCAAGATGTGTCCCGATGGGATGATTAGAAGATGTGTTTCTGGTTCTGAAACAAGAAGAATTCTTGATGAATGCCATCATGGCCCGACTGGGGGACACTATGGTCCTTCCACCACAACTAAAAAAGTTTTTGATGCTGGATTTTATTGGTCGACCATTTTCAAAGAAGCTCATACTCTTGTTCAAAATTGCGATGCTTGCCAAAAATCCGGTAGTCTTTCTCGTAGAGATGAAATGCCTCAAAAAAGCATTCAAGTCTGCGAAATATTCGATATTTGGGGAATCGATTTTATGGGACCATTTCCTAAATCGCACAAATACGAATACATTCTTGTTGCTATTGATTAAGTTTCCAAATGGGCTGAAGCCGAAGCTCTACCCACAAATGATGCAGGAGTTGTTGTCAATTTTCTCAAAAAGCTTTTCAATCGTTATGGAATTTCTAAAGCTTTAATAAGTGATCGAGGAACCCATTTCTGTAACAAAAAAATGGAGAAAATTATGAAACGATACGGAGTTCATCATCGTTTCGCCACAGCTTATCATCCACAGACCAGTGGTCAAGTCGAAAATACCAACAGAGCCTTAAAAAGGATACTTGAAAAAATAGTCATAGACAATCCCGCCGTTTGGTCGAGAAAACTAGATGATGCTCTGTGGGCATTTCATACGGCTTATAACACACCAATTGGTACAACACCATATAGACTTTTGTATGGAAAAACCTGTCATTTGCCGTTCAAAATCGAACATCGCGCTTACTGGGCACTCAGAAGCTATAACCTTGATCTCAAAATAGTTGGAGAGAAGATATTTTGCAAATGCATGAACTCGATGAACTAAGACTCCAAGCTTACAAGAACTCCAAGCTCTAAAAAGCTAGAACCAAAGCGTATCATGACAGAAAGCTTAGAATCCGAAAAGAATTAAAAGCTGGAGACGAAGTTCTGCTTTTTAATATGAAATACAAGTTCAAAGCACCTAAGCGAAAACCGAAATGGTTCGGTCCATATATAGTGAAACATGGATTTCTGTAACACCCCAACCCGACAAGGGTAGAAGTATTACGTTATGGTGACAAATCAGAACAAACACAAACATATGATTTAATAATACCAATGAAATTCAAGGTTACAGATGGAAAATCTGAAATACAAGGTACAATAATAACTTCTAAGTTTAAATACAGTGACACTTCTTCAAATTGTCTCTAATCCAGCACATCTACAAAGCAAAGTCTTCTAAGTCCAGAAATACTCTCTTCCCATAACCCAGCTTCCTACTAAAACCTGCCGCAGGAAAAGAAATGCGGCTGAGCTTAAAAAGCTCAGTGAACAGATACATATACAAAGCAACAATAATGAAACAGATATGAGGTATGGTGCACTGGAAATATCAGAAGGTATAATTAAATGAAAAGGTAATAAGAGTAGGGTAAGATAGGATAGTAATCCACCACGAGCCCAGAAACAGACCATATCATATCGTAACCATAAATCTTCAAATCATATAGAGGGGAGACCTCTCAGATAATCAGATAATATGAGGGGTGTCCTCATTCTTCAAACGGAGTAGCTAGCTCCCAGAAATATGTGAAAGGCGTGTATTGCACACAAGCACCAGTCACCAGACAAATCATATCAAATCATATACAGTTAAATCCACTAAACAGATCAGATCTAGGATGCATCCATGCGCCCGCCAAACAAATACTGGCCATAACAAATATAATGCGCATATCATAATCAAAATGGGGACGTGGCGGAACATCACTCTACCGCCCTAGAGTCATGCCATTGGTGCATCAATGACACGGACATGGAACCCCCATGCCTAGTGAAATGGCTCGGGTATCAAACTAAGAGTCAGATATCATATTATAATCAGAGTGTAATATAACAAAGGTCAAATCAGATGGTCCATAACAGATGGTTCATAACAGATATATCAGATGAAATACCAAAGGTCTAAATCAGAGTTTAATCAGAAAGTTTCATAACAAAAAGGGATCATAGCAATGGCTTTGGAAATCTTAAACGAATCAGAATTAGAATCATATCAATGAGATAGGACACCCTTATTGAAAAAGGGCAGAGTATCTGTACCTTATTTGATAGCAAAACAAACCAAAGACAGATCACAAGACACCGGATTACTCCCGCCTCAGCGAATCTACACGAATTATAAGTGTACTTATAAGTTTCATAGCTTTATGATTTCATAGTTTCATAGTTTCTAAATCATGAGGTTTCATTTTAGGTTCTCTCCATCTTAGGTAACTTTACATATTCAGTAACTTTAGTTATTATCATTCCCGTTTATCAACTTAAAATATTAAAGATGACCATGTTAGTAGGTTAAGGTTCATAATTCCCTTTACATAAGTTCAAGGTTCATAATGTAGTTTTTATAATTTTAGGGTTCATTATACAATTATTACAAGTTTAGAGTTCATAATGTCATTAAGATAAAATTAGGGTAAATGATGTAAATATTCTAAAGTTACAGGTTTACATAAGTTGAGTCCTTTAGTTTTAGCAAATAACAATTTAAACCCTTTAGTTTATAAAATAAACACAAAACACCTTTTAAATTTCCTTTTTAACCTTTTATAATTTCTCACAGTTTTATATACGAAATTGTTAGGTTTTCTATAAATTGTAAACCGTATAAGAACTTAGTAATAAAATTCCTAAAAATTCCCAGAGATGCTCACATGTCTTAAGTATTTTATCTAATGTTTCCAGATTTTATTAAGTAGCATAACTATGGATTAAAATTCACTTAACCAACTCGTCCAGATTTCTGATTTATTTTACTATACGAAAAGTTATTAATTATAAACCTTTTAAGAAAAATTCACAAAAATCTGAAACAATTCCAGGAAGTAATAGACATCCTAAAGATTACCCAGTTCAAAGGAAAACTCCTAATTCGACATGGTTTGGAAATTAAAATTCAAAAACTCGAACTGATTTTCCAGACTCACAAATCCGATCAGACATATAATTTTCCAAAAATTAAAAGGTAACCTTCCAGGCCTCCAAAAATTACAAACTAAATTTTACCAGGTAGCTATTTCATTGAACTTAGTTTTAGACTCTTAAAACACCCAAAAACACGTTCACCTCAATTAGTTACAGCCGGTTAAAGTCGAACAAAATTCCAGATCAGTAGCAGTTTCACAGATTCATGCATAAACTTAGGGTTTTATCATTTTAATTCTTTAATCCACGACACATAACGATTATAGGTTAGTCCATAACATATTTAGGTCAATTAAAAACAGGTCTTACATATTTAAAACATATTAAAACCATCACACACACCTGTGTCGATTATATATATTGAGTTTTAGGGTTTTTGGGTCATGATTTTATATAAACACTTTTATTCTTTCATATGATTCAACAAGGACCAAGAACAAGAATAAAATCAACAAGGATGATACACAATACCCTCGAAGACACGACGAAGAACAAGAATACAAGATACCACACGAGATCAAATCACCACACGAAGCTCCTTCTTTTCTTTTGGTTCAAACGACAGCAGCAAGACACCAAGGAAAACAAAAAAAAAATCAAATTAGGGTTGTGTTTAATGGTTCGAATGGATCAATGGGGACAAGAACAAGATTACCTTGATTTATATGAAGCAAGAACACCTTCTTTTGGGTTGCTTTGGATCGACAGTAGCTGGAAAAAAAGGGAGGCCGACACTTTGTTTGTTAGGGTTTCTTTTATTGCTTGTTGTTCGGTTATAACAAAAGGGTAAATACCGACTCTCTTTTTGATGGGCTAAATGACGAGTGTTTGGGTTTATTTTGGGCTAGGATCACACAAGTTAAATAAATTCTTAGTTAGTAAATATGGGCCAAAATTTAAGGACTAGTAACACATAAATGTCGACTAGTTTTGCTAGTTGTAGGATTAATATTTTGCGTATAACATAAGTCTTAAATATTCGTATCACGTTCATAGTTTTAATTGTTGGCGTGTTAGATACTTAGGTTAAGTTCACACGAGATTACTTATATAATTTCATAAATTCTTAAAAGTTCAAAATCAGAGGGTATTTTAGTCTTTTCGGATTGTTTAAATTTTGGGGTTTTACAATTTCCATCTGGGTATGTTTAATTACATGACAAACATGGTGGAAGTTTCATTGTTAATGGCCACCGAATTAAATTGTACTATGATAAGGAGAAAATGAAAGAGATTTCTATCAAAGAGATTCCACCTTAATCAGAATATGAAGCAATAACATTCATGGCACCCATTCCGGCCGATTATAAGAAAAACACTCCTTGGGCCGAAGAATCTGGTTATATCTATGATGTTCTTCCTAGACCTTGGGAAAGAATCAAATTGGAGAACATAGATGAAACTGAAGAAGGAATAGTGATAGGAAACATGTTGTATGTTCCTAAATTCTCAAAGAAGAAACCAAAAAGTGCACCAACGTAGCAAGAAGGAAGTCTGAGTCCGGCTGATGACTCATTAATAAAACAAGCGCTTCCCGGGAGGCAACCCGTGTGTTTGCTGTTTTTAGTTTTTATTTTTATTTTCATGTGATTAAGCCCTAAAGTTTATCTAATTCCTTAGCTGAACTTAAGTGTGGGGGTGTATCACCAACTTTTAAATAAAACGTAGAAATATTTCATTTGTTTCTTTTGTTTTAAGATTACTGCAGGTAATGATTACAAAGCATGGATGCGTGGACCATAGAATCATCTGGAGCAGGAAAATATGGTTTATTCTCTTATTTCCCTATTTTCTTTCATTGAATTCGTTTATCACATTGAGGACAATGCTTAACTTAAGTATGGGGGGGGGGGGGGGTGAATAGGAAAATAAGAACAGATTGTAAATTTCGAGCAAAATTTTAAATTTTGTTTGCCCTTGTGATCTAGTTATTTGTCATTTTAAGGATTATCGATTAGAATAACTGGATCTATCCCCTGGTAAAACTTGTAATTTTTGAAAAATTGAAATGTGTCCCGATTAATATTGCAATCCATTCTGGGATCGATAACATTAGCTAGCACATATTATAGCCCTTTCCACTACAATGTGAGGATTTAAGCCTGTTTCGTATTTAGCATGCATCTTTTATGCTTTGATTCTTTTGCTATGAGTGTGCCGGTGATTTTATTTATTCTAGAACTTGTGCTTGTAAATCATTACAAGACCGTTGTGAGATCACTTTTCATTTGTGATAAAAATATATATGCGTGGTAAGAGGCAATCTTAGGATTCGCCCCAAATAAGCCTTCCGTATTGATATTTAGCTAGTTACACTGACTAGTTAACCACCAGTATAAACCCTTTTGTTAGCATTTATCTTTAACGCTAGATACCCCTAGTTATACCCTCTGAGCCTATCTTTTTCTTTTGATAAAATCCAGAAAAATACAAAAAGATTTTACACTTTAGGCCTAGCCTTACCCTTAGTCAAGTCTTGGTTGGTTGCTAGCTATTTGGCAAGATGGATGTTATGTGGGAAATCATGAAAGTACGAAGAAAGTTACAAACACCAAAAGTAGTTATCCAAGTGAAGTCATCGCAACTATGAGATGACGAGTTTATGCAAAAAAAAAAAAAAAAAAAAAAAAAAAATAAGAGAGAAAATAAGTCATCGCAGCTATAAGGTGACAAGAATAGCCAATGAGCTATGTAATAATGTATAGTGCAATCAAGTATGGAGTTTCTCAAGAATGCATGATAGCGGTTCAGAATAGCTAGTAACATTTGGTTAGTAGACTTTGACTAGTCTGTATATTCGTTATTATCAACCCTTTCTAAAACATATCCCATGTCTTATCCTACACTTTTGATTTTATGGAATTATCAAGTGTATTGACATGTAGTGACCATCCGATTTCTTGAGGAATTAGATAACGTTGCTAGCGATCTAGTGTGTATTTTGGTTACCATCCGTTATGTGAATAGGGCGGTAGCGATCCAAGATATGCCCTAGTGACCATCCATTATTTGGTGATGCAAGAATTCGTTGTTAGAGAGCTATTATGTTTTGCATAAGATAGTTGCACATAAGTCTAATATAACCCTTGAAGCCTTTAAACCCGAATTAAAGCCCTCTTTGATATCTATACTTGGTGCTCACGCCATTTCGGTGTACTTTTGTTTCTTGTACAAGCCTATGGTAATATTTAAATCATGACTGAGCAAATGAGTGTGATTCTTCTTATATACTCCACCAACCATACAAATGAGTGTTTTGAGTGAATTATATTTCATTTCCTTTTCGTGAGGTGTTTAGTAATGTTTATCAAGCAAGAAAGTCATTTGGGTATTGTCAAACATCTCGATGCTTCAACAATAAAAGCTTAAATCGATGAATCTAACTTGTACTCGTGCTTGATAGCTTTGCATCACATTTTTTTAATCATACTTGTGTACCATGTGGATAATTGTTTTTACTTCTAGGTTTGCTTGAGGGCAAGCAAAGTTTAAGTGTGGGGGAATATGATAACGCTCAAATTGTGCATGTTTTTAATAGCGTTATTCGTGTTTTTATATATGTTATTTGGTTATATTTATATGCTTTTGTTACTAAATCGTACCAAAGCGTGTTTGCAAAGTGTATGTAGCCAAAAACAGGAAAAAGGAAGAAAAAGATGAGAAAAATGAGGAAGAAGGAAATATTTATGATAGTGCAAAGATTTTCTTATCAAGATCTAATCAAAAAGGCATTTCAAAGAATGAAGGTCCAAGCATTCAAGTTGATTTGCTTCAAGATAAAGAAAAGATCAAGTTTGGATGAAGAACCAAGAACCAAATGGAAGAAACAAGCCCAAACGACAAAAGTCCAAAAGAGCATACAGCAGCACTCCATCCGATCGGATGCTGCCCGCAACCGAATCGGATGGAGGCAATTTCTGAAGACCAACCGATCGGTTGGACGCAATACTGATCGGTTGGATGTCATCTGATTTGCCAAAACTTCATCATTAAGTATTGTGTTTAACTACCAACGATTCTATAGCCTTCTAATGATGATTCTAGGCCCTTCTAATTTGCTTGGAGGCCAAGTGTAGCATTAAAGATCCTAGGCTTTGAGTGTAGTATAAATAGGACCATTTGTGAAGAGTTTTAGACACACCTTTTCAATAAATCTCATACCAACTCTTATATAATCATCAAGATACTCTCTCAAAAGTCTAAATTCGTCCTTGGAAGTCCAGGAAGCTTTGGAGGTTTAAGAAGTCAACATTTGGAGGTCAAAACATCAAGAAGTCAACACCAATACTTTGGGTATCATTACCTTATCATTTGTAATCTATTTCCAATCATTGTAAGACTTTCAATTATGGTTTCTAATGTTCAAAGTTCTGAGTTTATGTTTGCTATGAGTGGCTAGTGCCTTTGTGCACTTGCTTAGATGATGTGTATTGCTTATTGATTTGCGTATGATTGTAATAACATGTTTTAATTCAATTTCAAATTGATTCTAAGATCCAATTGTGATTAAGTTTCGTAGTTACATTTGTTGATCAAGTTTAACTAGTTGCTAATAATTTTAAGGGTCGAATGAACTATTGTTATTCAACTATTTATAATCATTTGTCTATGAATGATTGTTTTTACCCATTATTCTTGATTAAACAAAGAAAGTTAATTGTGGTTGTAATAAGAATGCTTTTTTCTATCAAAATAGGATTGATTGTAAACCATTTCAAGGGTCAAAAGATTAATAGTTTACTATCAATTGTGACCTTTTGTCTATGATCGGTTACCTTTTGTATTGACCATTTCCTAAGCTTATTTGATAAAACAAAAGACTATTTTTGTGTTTAAGGTACACCAACTTATGAACCTTGAATTGATCTTGAATTGATTGGTTAAACATAATGCTTGTTTTTATGAACTAAAATCTTGACGAAGGTTTAATTTGTAGAAACAATAGATTAGTTCACCAAACTAATTATCATAACCAACATGTTATCCAAAGTTATCACAATCATGCTTATCAAGAGTAGTATGTTAGTCTAAGCAAGTGTAGTTTTAATCATTTGAATTATTATATTTACATCATTGCTTGTTTAAGAGATTTACTTTTAGTAGCTTACAATTTGATTCACTACACAAATCCCTGCGAACGATCCTGACTTTCCATCATAATCTTGCTATAACGGATGAGTTCACTTGCTCGTATGTGTTGTTTCTAGATTCGATAATTCGACCTTTATAAATTCAAAACTTGTACTCACACACGACACATCACCATCATCAAAGTACTCCTTGCTTTAACTTCCAATCTTCTTTGAGCTTTTTCCTCAGTAGTTGTAAGAGGCACTATTCAAACAATACCTTCTGCAGATTTTGTTGTTTTTGGTGGTTTTTTTCCATTCTCTATGACATCCCAAAGTTGGAAATCAAGCATCTGGATGTACTGCTCAATTCGCATTCTCCAGATCTCATACTCACCAGCCTTGAGCATTGGAACCTTTGATGCTGCAACCATATGTGCAGAATCTTGATCCATCTTTGTCAGTAAAATCTTGTGTGTTCAAACAGATTCTTCTTTGAGTTGATCACAACTTCTAGAAACATAAGCTTTGATACCACTTGTTAATCCCAGTTATGCACTTGATCGAATCCCTTAGCTTGTAAAGGTTTAGTTATAATAGATAAATCTAACACAACTATGTAGAAACTGTCTTTGAGTATATTAAAGTCTATACGGAATCTAGACTTTAATCTTAAGAAGAACTTGTAACGAAACAGTAAACAGTTGTAAACACAAGATTAACAAACAAAACAGCCTCAATATTATTGATGAATGTAGGATCGAGTGCTTCTAGCTTGATTGAGCTTGGTTAAACCATTTATGTAAACACAAACAGCTTAGGAGAATCTCTATCAGCAGGAACCAGATTACACTACCAGCAGCAATGAGAAATCTATTATTTCCCAGAATTCCTAACAATCCTCCCCTAATCTTGAAGTTGACTAGGTTAACTTGCAAGATTCCCACTTGATAGAGCGTTAACTTCTCAGGCTGGAGGATTGCATTTGAGCAGCAGCAATAGTAAGTAACCAGCAACAACATCTTTAGCTTCCAGCAGCAACCTCTATAGTTCAGCAGCAAAAGGAAATCATCTTCAAAAGAATAAGCTGGGCACCATGTCATCCACTAGATCTTGACTGCTACTATGACAAAATGTACATCAAATCACTTAAGTTTCATACTATTCTCATCACTTCTAGGTGTGTTAACTCCTGTGAGAGGTGAATCATTGAAAATTAATGGATTTGATGTCTCTTTACCAATAGCCATCACTACTGGAGTAGCCAATGTTTAGGTGTGTAAGACCATGGTACATTGATAACCATCTGATTTTTAGTAAATCAGCAACTTTAAACGGATTTGACTTGTCTTTACCTGTAGCCGTTTGCTCAGGATTAGCCAATTTTTAGGTTGAAGATAACCTTTGGTGAATTGAGTACCAAGTATGGTATTCCACTGCCTTTACCACAAGCCATACACTTGTGGGCTAGCCAATTCTTTGGAAACCCCAAAGGGAGTAAAATCCATGGTGAATTGAAAACCATTCAACTCTTAGTAATGAAACATCGGTGAGTTGAGAACCCTATAGTTTTGAGCAAACTATTACAGCTATCAACAGATTTGACAATCACACCAGAGCTGTACCCTCATGGTGATTCAACTCTTTCTTGTCTGTGAGACATGGTGAGTTGATTACCATTTGTTGTGTAGGTGTAAACACCAACACTGTACCTGCAAGGTGTTGCTCATAACCATACAAGTTAGTACAACAGAATATACATTTTTTTTTAACTAAAGAGAAAACAACGAAAAAGAAAATAACAAATTATACAACAGAAAGCCTCCCCTTAGGCTTTGTCCTCCCCTCTTCTGTAACCATGTTTTAGCAAAAATGCAGATAACCTTGCATACCAAGCCCTTGGTGCTTTATGAAGACCATAAAGTGCTTTTACCACTTTGTAAACCAAATCAGGATTCTGAGGATCCACAAATCCCTTTGGTTGAGTCACATAAACCTCTTCTTCAATCCTTTCATACAAAAAGGCACTCTTCACATCCATCTGATACACTATAAACCCCATGAATGAGGCAAAAGCTAAGAACAGTCTGATGGCTTCAACTCTTGCCACTGGTGCAAACACTTCATCATAATCAATCTCCTCTTCTTGTCTATGTCCTTGAGCCACCAACCAAGCTTAATTTCGATCCACAATTCCCCTAGCATCCCTTTTATTCATGAGAATCCATTTAGTTCCAATAGCATGCTTTCCTGCAGGCAAAGGTACCAACTTCCATACTTTCTGATTCTGGAACTGCTGCATTTCCTCTTGCATAGCCTCAACCCAATCAGAATTATCAAGAGCTTGGGCTATACTACTTGGTTCAATTTGGGATAAGAAACAAGCATAGAGGCAATGTAGGTAATCAGTATGATTGCTCCTTAACTGATCCTGGATATAACTAAGAAAAGCAGATTCTCCAAACTTGGGTTGATGTAACTTGCTTCTTGTCTGAACAGGGGAATTTAGATCTCCAAGGATCAAGGACGGAGGATGAAATGTATTGATCCTCTTGGTAACAATGGGATTGACATCAATTGTGGATGCCTGATTAGTAATGGAGAGGTTGAAGTCATCATCATATGAGAAAGAAGTGAAAATGCCTGTTCTGGATTGATGATGAGGATCTTCCAGCTTATCTCTTGAAGAGAATGAATTTCCAAGGTCAGAAGGGATTGGAAATCTTTCAGGGGAGTTATCAATACCCAGTGAGTCAACAGGTGGAGTAGACACAGGAACACCAGGAGTGGAGACATCAGCAGAATCATTAGAAAGACCAGCTGGAACAGATGCACTATCAGCTGGAACAGATGCACTACCAGCAGAATTGGTAGCAGCAGGAATAGGAATACCACCAGCAGAATTCAGTTGCCTTCTAACTTCAGCTTCAGCATTTCTCAGAATCTCCTCTGTCTCTTTAGAAAACCCAGAACCAAACATTTCAGCAGCTTTCTTGGCATTATACTCTTGTCTTTGAAGCCTAGCAAGATCTTCTGCAAAACTTGAATCACTTCCAGCCATATCAGAAGAATCTTTGAGCTCTGAACCTGAAATGTTGTTAGAGGGAAAAGAAGGAACAACTATAGGTCGTTCATCACTCTCTGCATCAGAATCATCATCTAAGGTACCTGCATTGTTAGTTTGAGAAACATGTGTACCAACAAATTGATTTTCTTTGAATATAGTATATCCTAAGGTATCTGTCAGATAATCTAGGTCAAAGAACCACTCTGGACCTGCACCCTGCATATTAGGTTTATCCTTAAGATATCTTAAGTTGAGGGTCTCTTCTATCCTCTTAGTAGACAGATTATATACCCTATAGGCTTTACTATGAGCAGAATACCCAACAATAAACCCCTCATCAGCCTTCCCATCAAACTTGCCTAGATGATCACTAGTGTTCAATATAGTGACATGACATCCAAAAGGTTTAAGATAGCTAATGTTTGGAACTTTCCCAGACAAAAGCTCATAAGGTGTTTTATTATGAGGATTAGTAATGGATACCCTATTCAGCACATAACAAGCAGTGCAGACTGCTTCAGTCCAAAACATAGTAGGCATCTTAGAGTCAGCTAACATAGACCTAGCTGCTTCTATAAGGGTTCTATTTTTCCTTTCTGCAACCCCATTTTGTTGTGGGGTTCTGGCATTACTGTAGTCCCTTTTTATCCCCTTACTCCCACAGAGTTCAATTAGATTTGAATTCTTAAACTCTGTTCCATTATCACACCATATTGACTTAACCTTTTTACTTAGCTGATTTTCTATTAAGGTAATAAAGTCTCTAATAACTGGATAAGTTTCATCTTTAGTACCCAAAAAGAAAGTCCAAGAAAACCTGCTAAAATCATCTGTAATTACCAGGCAGTAGTACTTCTGGTCAATACTTCTGATAGAAGGAGGACCAAAGAGATCCATATAAAGAAGTTGCAGAGGCTCAGTGATGGTGCTCACAGCTGTGATTGCCTTGTATGAAGCTTTGTGTTGCTTTCCTTTGTTGTATACAACACAATTGTGTTCATTGGAGAAGGTCTTGAGAGGTAGCCCTTGGACCAAACCATTCTTAGCCAGCTTGTTAATAGTCTTGAAATTCACATGAACCATTCTTCTGTGCCATTTATTAGATTCATCCACAGAAGCTTTTGCCACCAAACAAGCAAGTGAACCCTCAGGCTGAACATCACTTAGATTAAAACTGTAAAGGTTGTAAGTCCTTGGAACTTTGAGTTCAACCTGACTTTCATTAGGCAACTTGAAGTCTTTGGACAACACAAAGCAATCAGTCTCAGTGAAGAGAACACTGTTCTTCTTGTCACAGATTTGTGAGACAGAGAACAAATTAAAGTTTTGGAGTTCCTGCACATAAAGCACATCTTCAAAGTCCAGCTTGGTTGTTTTGATAGTTCCCTTCCCAGTAATTATGCCATCTCCTCCTCCAAATGTTACAGTTCCTCCATTTAAGGGCACAAAGTCATGCAGTCTCTCTAAATTTCCTGTCATACTCCTGGAACATCCACTGTCAACAATGCCTACATCTTTACTTCTAAAAAGAAATTCCTGATACAAAGAATACATTTACAACATTAGATACAAGGGAGACCCAAGCCATTGCTGACTTGAGCCTGCCTAGTGGATCAATAAGTATTAAACCATGGAGATTGATGAGATCCACCATTGTTCTTAGACCCCATTCTCATATATTGGTTATTGTTTCTCCAAGAACAACCTGTTGAGGACTTAACAGCAGTTTCCCATCTTGCCCCTCCCATGTGCATGGTGTCAAAATAAGCAGGCCTCATATCATTTTGAAAGTAAGTGCTAGTAGGACTGTAGAAAGGTCCAGCAGTATTTCTACTCCAGTCAGCAGAATTATAGTTTCCATCTGGAATATGCTGACCAGTCAAGTTTGCCTTAGCAGCAACAATATGCTTACCAACAGGAATGGACTTGCCATCAGCAATAGGCTTACCAGCAGGAACTGGCTTACCAGCAGCAACCGGCTTACCAGCAGGAACTGGCTTACCAGCAGCAACAGAAGCTCTACAAGAGTTTATTCTTGCTGTTTGTGGAATATATGGGGGAATATTATTGACATTGCTCCACACAGACCTGTTTTGACAACCATATATACCCATCTTTTTCTCATAAAAGTCACAATCTTTAATAAGATGATCATAACTACGACACACAAAGCAAGATTTCCTTTTAGGGGAGATTTTCTTAACATTATCTTTCTCATTGCAACCAGAAGAATTCAAACCAACACATGAAACAAAATTATCCTTAACAAAATTAAAACCACAACCATAACTGTTTGAAACAAAACCAAAACTAGAAACATTATTGTTTTTAACGTTATCAAAAGAAACATCTTTAGCTGCAGCTCTTTGAGATTCATCAGTAGCAACTTTTGAAGACAGATCTTCTGATTTTATTGATGCTGACTTCTCACTTGATCCACATGTGGCATAGTCATCAGTCTTGATTTCTTCAGATTTGTCACTGTCAGAACAAGAGACAAATTCATTAGAGTCACAATCAAGACGAGGCAAGTTCTTTGCCTTTTTGCCATAAGTCATTTGTGAATCATCAAATTCAACATAGGGGTCTGCAAATTTAAATGTTCAAGTTATGGGTGGAGGAACTGCATTCATTCCTCCCTCCTTTACATACTTTATAGGTTTTCTATAATCTACAGGTTCAGGGTCAAAAATACTATACTCATTAGGGTCATAAACTTGATTTGGCCCTATCAGGTCACCCTACCCTAAACCTCTTTTAGTTTTTATAGACATAGAACTATCGATTAACTTGTTTAGGTTTTTAGATGAAGCTTTCCATTTATCAAACCTAGCCAAGGAATTGTATAGCTTAGTCTGCAAATCCTGTTTTTCTAACACCAGCTTAGCTTTTTCTCTTTCAGAATGTTTGAACTCATTAGTGGTGTTTTGTAAATCTCTTTCCAAAACCCTTATTTTTTCTTCATATGCTAATTGTTGTTTTTGATACTAGACTTTTTGTTGTTCTAATGTTTTAACAGCATTTTTATAAGCCTGGACTTGTATAAAGTAATCCTTATATTGACACTCTATATCATCAAATTCTTGTTTCAGTTTAGCATATTTAAGTTCACAACCAAATGGACAGTTTTGTACCTGAGATGGATGACCCATCATTCAAAGTTGACCAGCCACTTGTTTCTTCTCACCATATCCAGCTATCATCCCATAGACCTTCTATGCTCCTCTTGCAACAGCTTTCTCATGATGTTCCCAGTCTACCATTGAATCCATAGATACCAAGGCCTTAGGGTCCTCTGATTCCAACTCTTGAATTTTGAAAGCAGAATACCTGGCTTTATCATCCACCTTCTTATCTGTACATTCCCTGGCAAAGTGACCTGGTTGAGAACATTTGTAGCACCTCACCTTTCTTCTGTCAAACCTTGCAGCCTCCTATCCATCAAAGTTAATCCTCCTTCCTACCTTCTTTTCAAACCTATTCACTTTCAATGACAGCATAGCCATCTGCCATTTTATGTCCATCTATTCTAGATCTAATTGATCCACCTGATTAAAATCTTCATAAGTAATTTGCTGCTGTGGTGTACTCTCAGCAACAAATGAATGAAACACTTCCTTCAGAAGATTATCAGATCTGGTTTGAGCTTTTGGGGTGGTAGGTGAGTAGGAAAGTGATGATGATGATGGTGTTGGACTGTCTCCATATGTCCCTTTATTAGTACTAGAGGTACTAACAAATGCAGTATGGGTTGGAGTTTGAGATGAATAGGTGGAATACCCTTTGATATCAATTTCAAGGGTTTTCAGCTTGTTGTACGGATCATCAAAACTCATATAGTCCAGTCCACCTTTGGCCTTGAGTGTTATGGAAACCTGAGACCAGGATGGAGGCAAGGCCCTTAGAAACTTGGTGTTGCAGTCTTCATAGTTCGGCCTAGCCTGCAACTGGTTGAGTTGACTCAGGATCATGTGAAACCTATCAAACCCTTTGTGAATCCCTTCAGCCTCAGAGATCTTAAACTCCTGGAACTCTTGCTTGAGCATAGACTTTCTCATTTTTCTGGACTCATCATTCCCACCAAATCTGGCTTTTACAGCACGCCAGATCTCTCTAGCATCATCCAGGTGATGTAAATCCCCCATATGATCCTCTGGAATAGCTTGAAGCAAAAGGGTTCTTGCCCTGGTTTCCCTTTGTACAGCAAGATGTTCATCTGCTGTAACAGGTAGGAGTATATAGATGTTTCCATGATCATCCCTTCCGGTATTCTTCTTGCTGTTTCCCTTAAGAATCACATTCCACAGGTTGTAATCACTGTTCGTGATCCAGTATTCCATTCTCATAGCCCAGACTTCATACTCATCTTTCTTTAGGTATGGGAATTTAGCATTGTTATTGGACACAGTGGTGACAATCTGTGTTTGGACTTGTGAGGTTTCAGTTTTGGTTGTGTGGTTGTCACCCTCATCATGATTGACTCCTTCTGCCATTGTTAAAAGGGTTTAAAAAAGGTTGATAAATAAGAGCTTTTCTTCTTCTTCAGAGATCCTCACCAGGCTCTGATACCACTTGTAGGATCGAGTGCTTCTAGCTTGATTGAGCTTGGTTAAACCATTTATGTAAACACAAACAGCTTAGGAGAATCTCTAGTTGTAAGACTTGTGTCTATGCGGAAACTAAACACAAGAATATAAAGAAGAAAGTAACTAACAAGGTTTTGATCCTCTGTGGATCGGTTTATGAACTAATAATGATTTTATTGATGATTGTAAATTCGTAAAAACTCATAGACGAGTGTTCCTTTTATGCTAACAAGAAGACATAACCCTAACCTGTCATACAAGAAAACGTATGAAGAGATATAAATCAATCTCTTCTAAAAATAAATCTAACAAACATTCTAAACTTACGGGATAACAATTACTAATACCCGCAGTAATGACTACAATCAGCAGAAACAAAAATAAACTACCAGCAGCAATGAACTTCAGCAGGAACCGCACACTATCAGCAGGAACCAGATTACATTACCAGCAGCAATGAGAAATCTATTATTTCCCAAAATTCCTAACAATGAATAATACGAATACTCTCCCAGTATTAAGGTTTACAAACTTGAAGCTATATGAAAAATACGTTGTTAATACAAATATCGTCCTAAAAACGTTATTTATATTTTACGATCTTTGCTATTTTTTTTAATGACAATTATAAAGTTTATCTTTAGCAAAGCATAATTATAAGTTAAAGTCTTTTACATTTATAGTAATAAGCTTTTAAAACTCATCACAACATGCAACTTGATCACTAGAATATACATAGGACATACATATATACATTTACATGTTTACATTTTTATTCTTAAAATAGAAATTAGTACATGACACAATTGCATACATCATTTGGATATCTTTAGGATATCTTGAAGATTTAGTAAATATCTTGGAAAGATCTTCAAGCAAAGAATTGGATTGTGTAAGATCTTGGCGAGATTTGGAAAGATTTGTAAAGATTTGCTGTCAGGTTCTGGCGGAACCAAATGGCATAAGGGTCGAAACCCATAAATTGGTTTCGCCAAATCCGTGAACTGTTTTATCAGATTGCCTATAAATAGCAAGCTGATCATTCATGTTCACTCATCACTCATATAGCATAAACTACATTATACATTCTTTAATACATTACTAACCCATTCATTCATTAATTTCATTTGTAGTGATCTTTCTTTTGTAGCAACGAGATCAAGCATCACAAGCTTCAACATACTGTTGCAAACTTGTTAGAGTAGTTATAGTGTGATTTAGTTGTAGTTCACACATCATTGTTTATATCAAACACTCAGTAGTGATCAGTTAGTGTTTTATTCCTCAAAACACATAGAGTGTCGAGAGTGGTTTGTACCCTTGTAAAAGAACTCGGTATCTAGCTTAGTACCGGAAAAAGTGTAAGCGACGTTAGGTTGGTTCTACCTCGAACTAGAACTCGGTATTTAGGTTTTTACCGGATAAAGTGTAAGTTTCGTGTGTAAAGGTTTTCTCCGCCGAGAAGAGAGCTTGTTTCTTAGTAAAGAAAAACTCTCGAGTTAGAGGCTCGAGGAGTGGAGTAGGGCAAGGAAGAGAGTCCTTGTAGCCAAACCACTATAAACATCCGCGTTGTGGTTTGATCATTTCTTTCCTTACTTTCTTTACTTATATTGTTTGATTGTTTGCATTAAGTTGAAATCACGTTAAGTATTCAAAGCGAATTAATTTTAGAACGGTAAAAACTATTCAACCCCCCTTCTAGTTTTTATTATATTAAAACAAACACCCCTGTACTGTATATCACATTCCTCAAAAACATACAAGCATCACCAACTCGACCCATAAAAAACCAAACTCAAAACTTAGGCATTCTACCACAACTAATTTGTGCTTTAATCCATTCTGTAAGTATCATAACTATATCTACATTCCTGATCTGAGTCTAGGATTTCTATTTCTTGCACAAAACCAAAACTTGGGGTTTATGCATAATTTTTAATTAATCATGAAGCATATTCAACAAACTGCATAACAAATCATGTTTTCCATAGTTAGGAATTGCATCTTGTAGGACATTATCATAATTCACCAAAACCCCATGAGAAATTTTTAATAAAAATCTTCCCACGACAAGGAAAAACGGTTTTTGCACATTGTTCATACAAATAAAAACGTTATGTTTTAAAACATCATTTGCATAATGTCTCTTGAATGCTAAAGGGAATACATAACTAATATGTATTTTTGGGTACATTCAATCGAAGCTACATTGAAGTAGGAGCGTTTGGGTTATCTCTCGTTTTGTTTCAAAATTTGCAAACAAAATTTTCATGCATTAAAAGGAGTCGAGATAACTACACCTCCACATTGTCCCCATATAGGCACACACTAGAAGTTTATGTGGAAAACTAGAAGGGAGGGGGGTTGAATAGTTTTATGTCCTTTTAATAATTTATTGTGAAAACTTTTATTTTCTTTTTAAAACATAGATTCGAATTTATGTGATCTCAATTCTTGAACAATATGAACAATACGTATATAAGTAAATATAACTAAGTAATGCAAGTAGGGTAATAAAATGAAATGAAAGCTAGAGATGGAAAGATCTAACCGAGAGACAAGAGATTTATAGTGGTTCGGCTACAAGGACACCTTCCTTGCCCTACTCCACTCCCCGAGCACCTAACTCGAGAGTTTTTTTCACTATGTCAACAAGCTCCCTTATGGCGGAGAAAACCTTTACACAACTTTAGCTTACACCGGTTTAACGACACAAAGCTAGATGTCGAGTTCTAATCGTAGCTAGAACCAATCTCACAACTTAAACACGACTTAATCACACCGTCTTCTTCACGACTAGTTCACGACTTCTTCACGACTTCTTCACAACTTCTTCACGACTTCTTCACGACTTCTTCACAACTTCTTCACAATACTTCACGACTAACCACAACCTATGTTCACTACTACTTCTTCACACCTTCACTACTTACACACTTTAATAACACAACTTCTTCACAACTTCTCTACTTACACACTAACCTATCCCAAATAAATATACACACAACTATCTAATAACAATACACAACTTATATACAAATATATGTGATGACACAAACAACTTAGGTATCTAAGTTGCAATACTTCTTCTTTAGTTGTTGAAGGATTATTCTTCTTTTGCACTTGAATGGAGGAAGCTTGGATCACTTAGAAACCAAAGCTTAAGATTATATGATCAAAGGATTTTGAAGATATGAAATGTGATTTAAAACAAAAAGTTTTAGTGTGCAAAAGGTGAGTAAAAGTCCAGGAGAAGACTGGTATTTATAGGAGAAAAATTGGACAGCTGGAAGTCTACTGGAGCGGGGGCGGTCCCCTTAATAATTAAGGGGGCCGCCTAGTAAAATTAAGGGGGCCGCCCCTTCTGTCCGTTGGCCAATTTTGTCCTTTTGTGGGGAAGGTTTTTCTGGAACATTTTAACTGATTTTGGTTAAAAATTTGAATTCATATTTTTATAAAAGATTAAACATTTTTATTTAATGCCAAAAATGTTTTCCAAAAATATATAAAATGTTTTTGATGTTTTATAAAAAATATAGTTATTAAGAAAATGTTCCTTTGATCATATAATGCATTAAGCACTTGTTTATTCATACCTTAAGTGATTAAGTTGTAGAAGTAAATATTTACAACTAAATACTTGTTTATTTGATAAGTTTATGTTTAATGAGTTTATATTTTGTGATCATTAAAACATAGGGATATGAATAATGTTTTTAGGCATTATTTATGTCAACAATCTCCCCCTTTTTGATGATTACAAAACTTAAACTTGTTAAATCCAAAAATTTATTTTTTGACAAGTATTTAGTGAGTTTACATTCACTTCTCCCCCTTTTTGTAGAATCAAAAAGGTTATGCAGACAAGTTTTAGAAACTAAATTTGTCGGGACGAGAACTCCCCCTTGATGGTTACTCCCCCTCGTTCGAGGGCACCAAGGAGACGAGCTATGGAAATCTTGGCTGCAAAAACAAGTTAGGAGACACAAGATACATATACATAGCAAAAATATTTTAGAACAACCAACTAAAACATTTAAGATGATCATATAAAATATGAATCATCATTACATTACATAAAATACTTTGAAACATAATGATTACAACAAAACTAGAAATACTAATGCTTCTCATATTGCCAAAGAGAGCGATTGGACTTGCTTGCAACACAAAGGGTGAGGGAATTTATTTTGAGGCAGAAAGCATGTGGATGGGTTTTAGTTATGTGATGGTGAGGGAAATGGAACGGATCCATTGATGTTATATCGTTGTAGTGGAGGAATGGGATAGGGACGAGTGAGTAGATATTCGATCCAAGAAATATCTTCACTTAGGTGGAGGATTTGTTTTTTAAGGAAGATGCAACAAGGGCAATAGTGGATGTGGTTTGTAACTTGATCCAAGTTAAGAGAGTGGGGTAGGAAATTTGAGTAAGGTGAGGATGGAGGTTGTCCCTTGTTGCGTTGTGTGAGGTGCATAGCAAGGAGATCATTAAGATAATGGATTTGGTTAATCTCTTCATGAAGCTTATGTCTTTCATGAATGGGGATTTGGTTATTTGGTGGAAATGGATGGTATTGGGGTGAAAGGTTTGATGTTTGACCAAGGTGATGAGGGTTTTCTAGTATTCCATTGAAGTTGGTTTGAGGTTTAGGTGAGTAGTTTGGAATGAATGTGGATGTTTGGCCAAAATGGTAGGGTTTGTGAAATGGTTCAATGGAGTGAGGTTGTGATCTTGGAGAGTAGTTGGGGATGAATGATGATGGAGGTGTTGGTTGTCTAGTTGTAATGGGCTTGTGGTGATGGTTAGGTTTTCTTTTCCACCCGGGTTTTAAGGTCATCCTTGCTAGCTTAGATGTTTTTGGTTTTGGGTTGATTGAAGAAGAAATGATGGGATGATTGAATGTAGTGAGATATGGGGTTATTTATAGTGGAGGATTTGTGTTGTTTAGGAATGAAAAAGCTTGTTGGGTGATTAGGACAAAATGTGTTTGTGAATTTGGGGAAGTATAGGATCAAATGGGCTAAAAAGCAGAAAAAGATTCTCTGAACCCGTCCAGCAGATGGCCGGTCCCCTTAATTATGGGCGGTCCCCTTAATAATTAAGGGGGCCGCCTTATGAATTAAGGGGGCCGCCCATCTGGTACCTTTCTGGGTTCCAGAAATGGGTTTTTCTGCAGAGATAGGTGAGAATGGCTATGTTTTGAGCTTTTGGTTTTAGGCAAGTCCCACTCTTTGAGGCAATAGAAAAAAAAAACATATTAAGCATGCATGGCATATAAGACAAATAAATAAGCAAGCAATAATTAATATCTAGCAATTAAGGAACCTAATCATCTAAGGCAAGGATAATGAAACAAAGGCACTAGAAACTAATGGGGAATATGTGATGGAACAATTGTGGGGATGTGATTAATAAGCTTGTTCTAGTGTGTGCCTGTATGCAACAAATGTGGAGATGTGATTGTTTCGACTCCTAAATGCAAAAATTTCCTAAGAAACAATCCAAGGTCTCCTTGATTTGATTTTGCTCAATATATGAATATCAAAGATGTATATATTAGATTATATACTTTGACAATTCATGTGAGATCTTTATGCATGAAAAGAAAATGTTTTTAGCATTATTCAACAATGTAGGAAAAATAGTTTTCATGTGATTTCCTAGATGTGAGAATGATTTGTAGAAAATAGATTGGGTTTTGTTTAAATACGTTTATGCAAAGAAATATCCCAATCTTTTATTTTGTGCAAAACAGATTCCTAGACTCAGATGGGAGGAAACAGAAAAAAAAAATTTAATAGTCAGATGGCCGGTCCCCTTAATGACAAGCCGGTCCCCTTAATAATTAAGGGGACCGCCTTTATGACACTAAGGGGTCTGCCCATCTGGAAGAAAAAAATTTACTAAAAATACAGAAAATTCAATCAATTTGTTCCATCATTCCTAGGCCTAAACGTAAGTGATTAAAGAGTTCACGCTTAAGGGGCTTAGTGAATATGTCTGCTAAGTTATCTTCCGATGCAACCTTTTCTATAGATATGTTTCCTTTTTGAACGTTATCGCGGAGGAAGTGGTGACGTATTTCTATATGTTTAGTCCTAGAGTGTTGAACGGGATTCTTACTTAAATCTATAGCACCTTTATTGTCACACATAATTGGGACGTCATCTAACCTAATGCCATAGTCTACGAGAGCTTGTTTCATCCATAGTGCTTGTTGACATGCCTTTCCAGCACTTACATATTCGGCTTCTGTGGTAGAAATAGCAAGAGTGGTTTGCTTCTTCGAGAACCAAGATGTTAGACAACATCCTATTAACGTGCAAATTCCGCTAGTACTTTTTCTATCTACGTAGTCTCCCGCATGATCCGAATCCGCATAGAAGATGGTTTCTATGCCCGATCCCTTAGGATACCATAATCCTAAGTGTATAATGCCTTTAATGTATCGGAAGATACGCTTAACCGCTTCTAGGTGAGAGGTTTTGGGATCCTCTTGAAAGCGAGCACAAAGGCAGACACTAAACATGATATCCGGTCTACTTGCCGTTAAGTATAGTAAACTACCTATCATTCCTCTATATTTAGTGTGTTCTACGGACTCACCCTCTTCATCTCTTGTGAGTTTTACTTCCGTAGACATTGGTGTCTTCATGGGCTTAGCATCTTCTAATCCAAATTTTTTAAGCATTTCCTTAATGTACTTAGATTGATTAAAAAATATTTCATCTTCTAATTGTTTTATTTGTAATCCTAGGAAGAAATTAAGTTCACCCATCATACTCATCTCAAACTCATCATGCATGATTTTGGCGAATTCATCACACATATCCGGACAAGTCGATCCGAATATAATGTCGTCGACATATATTTGGACAATGATGAGATTTGGGCTTTTCTTTTTCGTGAAAAGAGTGTTATCTACCATTCCCATGGAATAATCATGTTTAATAAGAAATGCCTTTAATCGATCATACCAAGCCTTGGGAGCTTGTTTGAGTCCATATAAAGCTTTCTTGAGTTTATAAACATAATCAGGTTTTGCGAAGTCAATGAATCCTGGAGGTTGTGCCACGTATACCTCCTCATTGATAAAACCGTTAAGGAATGCACTTTTCACGTCCATTTGAAATAACTTAAAATCTAGGGCGCATGCATAGGCAAGTAGTATTCTTATAGATTCTAATCTAGCTACGGGGCATAAGTTTCGTCATAATCTATTCCTTCTTGTTGATTATATCCTTGGGCAACTAACCTAGCCTTGTTCCTAGTAACTATTCCATTTTCATCTAACTTATTTCTATAAACCCACTTAGTTCCTATGATGGTCATGTTCATGGGATTTGGGACTAGTTCCCAAACGTCATTAGTCTTAAATTGATTTAGTTCTTCTTGCATAGCCATAACCCAACTTTCATCTTTTAATGCCTCATTTATATTTTTAGGTTCTATAGTTGATAGGAAACAAAAGAAGTTATTTTTATCTTGAGCTTGTGATCTAAGGGTTCTTTGATTTAAGTTTCCTATTATATTATCTAATGGGTGTGATTTAGATTCCTTAACATTTACTATTTCATCTTCACCTAATATTATATCTTCATTATTATTACCTAAGGGTTTAATTTTACTAACCTCAATAGCTTCTTCTTCAACTAGGTCATCATCTTCTAGGGGCAATGTCTTAGGTGGTGGTGGAGTTTCATCAAATGTTACATTTAAGGACTCTTCTACTTTCATAGTGTGTTTATTAAGTATTATGTATGCTTTACTATTTTGTGAATACCATAGAAAGATTCCTTCGTACGACTTAGGATCGAACTTAGTAAGGTAATCTTTTGTATTGAGAACAAAACATTTTCTCCCGAATACCCTAAAGTGGTTTAGATTAGGTTTTCTACCTCTTAATAACTCATATGGGGTTTTTCCTAATATTCTCCTAATTGAGACTCTATTTATTATATATGTTGATGTATCTACGGCATGGCACCAAAATTTTTGTGGGATAGATTGTTCATTTAGCATTGTTCTACTCATTTCTTGTAAGGTTCTATTCTTTCTTTCTACTACCCCATTTGATTGTGGAGTGCGAGGAGCGGAGAAATTGTGAGATATCCCATTTAAATCACAATATTTTCCGAATTGCACTTCATTATCAAATTCCCGACCATGGTCCGTCCTAATTGATACTATAGAACATCCTAATTTATTTTGAATCATTTTACTAAAAATTTCAAATTTATTAAAGGCTTCGGTTTTATCACTTAAAAAACTAGTCCACGTGTATCGTGAATAGTCATCTACAATTACTAAGGTATAACGATTACCTTCGTAACTCCGCACAGCGGTTGGACCAAAAAGGTCCATGTGTAATAATTCTAGGCATCTAGTGGTGGAGACTATATTCTTAGCTTTGTGACTAGCATGTGCTTGCTTTCCTATTTTACATGCATCGCAAAAGTGTTGGTCATATCTTAGGTTAGGCAAGTTTCTAACTAATTCTTTAGAGGCCAGGGATTGTATTTGTTGCATATTTGCGTGACCTAATCTTCTATGCCACAATGTAGAGTTTTCATCTAAGGTTGCTAGACATATTTTATCTTCCGGTTTATTTCCTAGCTTCATAACATATACGCCACCTTTCCTAACTCCTCTACCTATGACCTTTCCGTCCTTAACTATTTCGCTATCTTTACTTGTAAAAGTAACCCTACACTTATTATCGCATATTTGTCCTATACTAAGCAAGTTATATGTTAAGTTATCTACATGCTCAACATTTTCAATAGTTAGGGAGTCTTGAGAAATCGTACCTTTGCCAATGATTTTTCCACGAAAATCACTACCGAAAATAACGTTACCTCCGTTGTATGCCTTGTAGGAGGAGAATAGCTTCCGGTTTCCCATCATGTGCTTTGAGCAACCGCTATCCTTAATCCATTCGTCGGGCTCCAAATTTATTCCTAGACATATTTCATCGGTGGCTTGAGCTACAAGGCACTTTTCGTCTTTTGCTTTGTCCGCTTCATCTTTGTCGCTATCGCTCCATGTTCCACTAAAAAATGCGCTTACGTAATCGTAACCCGGTGGCTTTGGACATTCGCCAATGAGATGGTTTTGACTTCCACATCTAAAGCACTTTCTTTTCCCGTAGTTATCATTTCTATTTCTTTGTAGCGATCTTCTTTCATCTCGCGGTTGTCTCGTGAATCTTCCTCGTCTCTTGAAGAATTTCTTGAATTCTCTAACGGCCATTACATATTCTTCGTCTTCACTCTCGTCACTTGAATCATCGTCATCGCTAATTTCCTTTTTGGCTTTTAGCGCGAGAGACTTGATTTGATCTTTCTTGCTCTTGACCGTTTCCGAGTCCCTCTTTATAATTTCTTCATGAACCTTCAAGTTGCCAATAAGCTCGTCAAGTGATAACGTTATCAAGTTCTTTGACTCTTCAATCGCCGTGACCTTTGCGCGCCATTTCGGATGTAATGCCCTAAGAAATTTCCTTACACAATTTTTACTAGAAAAAGTCTCATCAAGTGCTTTTAAACTTGTGATGATTGTGTTAAATTTAGCAAATGCATTATCAATAGATTCCTCTTCAGGAATTGTAAATTGTTCATATTGGTGTACAAGAAGATCTATTTTATTATCTTTGACTTGACTATTACCTTGGTGAGTGATTAGTAAAGAATCCCAAATATCTTTTGCGGTTTGACACATAAAAATTCTTTCATATTCTTTGCGTGGTAACTCATTATAAATAACCATTTTAGCTTCATTATTTTTCGCTAGTTTCCTTTTTAAATCATCATTTTGTTTTTCAAAAGGTACAATTTCATCTAATTTAGTTAGGATATTATATTGAATAGGGGGAAAATCACCATAGGTAATAACATGCCAAAGATCAAGATCCTTTGATTTCACATAAGTTTCGAATCTATTTTTCCAATAAAGAAAACCATCACTTTCAAATAGTGGTGGTCTTTGCATAGATTGCCCTTCTAAATATTTTAAAGATTCCATAGATCGTTTCAAGTTTTAAAATACAGTTAATTTTAAAAATCTTGTTTGACGTGGCTCTTGATACCAATTGTGGAAAACTAGAAGGGGGGGGGGGTTGAATAGTTTTATGTCCTTTTAATAATTTATTGTGAAAACTTTTATTTTCTTTTTAAAACTTAGATTCGAATTTTTGTGATCTCAATTCTTGAACAATATGAACAATACGTATATAAGTAAATATAACTAAGTAATGCAAGTAAGGTAATAAAATGAAATGAATGCTAGATATGGAAAGATCAAACCGAGAGACAAGAGATTTATAGTGGTTCGGCTACAAGGACACCTTCCTTGCCCTACTCCACTCCCCGAGCACCTAACTCGAGAGTTTTCTTCACTATGTCAACAAGCTCCCTTATGGCGGAGAAAACCTTTACACAACTTTAGCTTACACCGGTTTAACGACACAAAGCTAGATGTCGAGTTCTAATCGTAGCTAGAACCAATCTCACAACTTAAACACGACTTAATCACACCGTCTTCTTCACGACTAGTTCACGACTTCTTCACGACTTCTTCACAACTTCTTCACGACTTCTTCACGACTTCTTCACAACTTCTTCACAACACTTCACGACTAACCACAACCTATGTTCACTACTACTTCTTCACACCTTCAATACTTACACACTTTAAAAACACAACTTCTTCACAACTTCTCTACTTACACACTAACCTATCCTAAATAAATATACACACAACTATCTAATAACAATACACAACTTATATACAAATATATGTGATGACACAAACAACTTAGGTATCTAAGTTGCAATACTTCTTCTTTAGTTGTTGAAGGAGTATTCTTCTTTTGCACTTGAATGGAGGAAGCTTGGATCACTTAGAAACCAAAGCTTAAGATTATATGATCAAAGGATTTTGAAGATATGAAATGTGATTTAAAACAGAAAGTTTTAGTATGCAAAAGGTGAGTAAAAGTCCAGGAGAAGACTGGTATTTATAGGAGAAAAATTGGACAGCTGGAAGTCTACTGGAGCGGGGGCGGTCCCCTTAAATAGGGGGCGGTCCCCTTAATAATTAAGGGGGCCGCCTAGTAAAATTAACGGGGCCGCCCCTTCTGTCCGTTGGCCAATTTTGTCCTTTTGTGGGGAAGGTTTTTCTGGAACATTTTAACTCATTTTGGTTAAAAATTTGAATTCATATTTTTATAAAAGATTAAACATTTTTATTTAATGCCAAAAATGTTTTTCAAAAATATATAAAATGTTTTTCATGTTTTATAAAAAATCTAGTTATTAAGAAAATGTTCCTTTGATCATATAATGCATTAAGCACTTGTTTATTCATACCTTAAGTGATTAAGTTGTAGAACTGAATATTTACAACTAAATACTTGTTTATTTGATAAGTTTATGTTTAATGAGTTTATATTTTGTGATCATTAAAACATAGGGATATGAATAATGTTTTTAGGCATTATTTATGTCAACAGTTTATATACGTATTTTTGATAGTTTTAACTAAACTATGTAATTTTCGTATCTAGGATAACATCATGCCTCCCACAACATACTACGACCACAAAGACACCCTAAACTACCTACCTAAACACCATAGGACAAAATGACTTACAAACGACCAAGTTAAGATTTTTAAGGCTTTAGAAAAATGATACGTTCACGAGGGTAGAACCATAGACCCCTCATTCTTAGAAGGAACCAACATCCATGAACAACTAGCCGCCATCCAATTTGATTGTCTTCTAGACATAGATGAACCTATAGTTCCTAGATTTGTGCTAGAATTCTATGCTAGCATTATTCTTAGTTCAAACGACTATGGTCTCATGAGCAACCATCACAAAGTCAACCAACATGAATTCACCATCCCTTTGAACCAATTTGCGAAAGTCTTTGGAATTTCGGGTCAAGGCACTTGCCTTTATTCCGACAAATGGTCATTGACAATCCTTGATTCCATTGTTGATCGTATGTCTCCATACGACACACCCTTGACTTCAAAAGATATCATTCGGGATCATCTCTTTGTCCCTAGGAACACCCTCACTAGGACCAACGGAAAAGGTCATCAAGTCGATAGAGACCCGTTTGTCATGGAGCTAAACGAGCTTAGGCCTCAATTCAAAAAGTTGGAAGAGATTCTTCGAGCTAACGTTTTGTGCACCATAGGAAATAGGGATCATCTCAATGCTGGTCTTTGTTATATGCTCTCTTGTGTGTCCACCCATCAACCCTTCAACTTAGCTTACTCTGTCGCCAAGAGAATGGCCGATATTCCGGTGTTGGGTACCACCGCCATGCCTTACGGGATGCTTCTCACCCGTCTCTTTAGAGCTTTTTCACCTATTCCTCCTAATGCTAGAGGTTTCCTCCTAGACTACTCTCACATTCCCCATACCTTTGTACCTCTAAGTGACCATAGAATAGCGGTGTCAAAAGGTAAACGTGCTCATCCTCCAACCTCATCATCATCATCATCCGTAAGTGAGGATGATGGTCAGCCCAATTCTAGGATTCCTCCTCCGGAATACATGAGCCAACTTCCACCTATTGAGAACCAGTATGAGGAATTCAAAAAAACAAGAGGAATGATGAAGAACATTCGGCGTTGGATAATGAAGCTCAACAAGAAAATCAACAAGTAGTGAGGAAATAGGGAGTGTTTCGTATAAACAATTTCAAACAATGATGTGTTAAATTGTTATGTTTTTGGATATTATGTTGGTATTAAACATCTATGTGAACTAACTTGACAATGCAGGATGATAACACTTGATGTTATCAATTTTCCGTGTTTAAGCCACTGTTTGGCTTAACTTCCATATATGGTAAGTTCAAAATCGTCCGTTTGATCTATGTGTTACCATGTGTTAGAACCTGTGTTTTTGTTTTTAGTCAACCACAACTAATTAATTACATATGATTTAGGATAATTTTCGGGATTTCAACGGGTTTTGAGTAGTTAGAAATCGGCTCTGTAAAGATTTTTTGATCGGCGGATATGGCGGAACCAAAATTTGGGTTTCGTCTGTTGAAATTTTTGGCTCCGCCAAAATAAGCCCAACGGATTCCACGGAACCAAAAATTTGGATCCTCCTTTGTTATCGTTTGGCTCCACCAACCAATAGTAACTTTTTTCAAATTTCCCATCTAATCCCGCACTTTAGATCATTGATTCTAGTTCTTAGGATTATTCTACTGATATTTAAGCACATTAGGATTATATTAGCAAACTTAGAACTATAAGAACACAGTTTCCCACCAAAATTTGAAAATTCAAATTTCCACTCAAGTTACCTTTCTGTAACAAGCAAGGAACCCTCAAATTGGTTCCTTGCAATCCGTGGATCAATCAAATCACTAGATTTCCACTCACCCTTTGCATTTCCCTGCAATCCGTAGACCACACAGAATGACAGCAAGAATAAGTGTCAGACCATGTTGTTTCCAAAATCCCAACTTAACTCCAACACCACCTCATATCATTGTCACCACTTCACCACCTACCATAACACCCGTGGCTGCCACACCACCACCCGCACCATCTCAAGTGATGAGATCACCATCACCTCCTCATTCACCCAACCTTCAATCCATTGATTTATTTGCCACACTCCAAGCCATTGATGAGTCAATGTGGATCAACCAACCACAAACTCAAGGCGAAGTTAATGAGGAACTTCATCCTCCCTACGCCTCTTCAAACATTATGGATTCCCACCTAAGTGATGCAAAGGATATACAATCCACATTACTTGCCTCCATCATGTCTCTACCAAATCATAATACACAATGAAATGCGGTTCATTTTGAACCACATCCTAGAGCGCCTAAATGCTCTTTCCCATCCTCCGCAATAGACGCTAGGATCTTCTCCATTGTTTTTCTTTTATAGGATTTTTAGGACCTCTAGTTTAGGTTATTTTTCTTTTGTAACACCTTAATTTATGACTTTGGTCATAAATGGAAGGATGTTGTGTTAATGCTTTTGTGTGATCAATAATTGTGCATTATATTTGGTTAGGTTGAATTACTAACATTTGCATCATTATATAGGTGGTTTAAAGTATTGACATTGTTTGACCTTTGTGCTTGGTTTGTACAAAGTGTACTTAGTTGACTTTTTTAGTCAAACGAGTTGAACTCATATTACTTGGTTGGATTATCTACAACTAACATTTGTTTTGTAGCATTTCTCATCCTTGAATCATATACGTTGGTACCATAGCAACGGGGAGTATTGATCAAGGGGGAGCATATCATGTATTAATCCTTGTTTTGTAGCATTCATAATCCTTACATCATATACGTTGGCACCCTAGCAAAGGGGAGTATTGATCAAGGGGAAGCATATCATACACTAACCATTGTTTTTATAGGTTCATTCATGCATCATAACCTTGGAACTCCAATTATGGGGAGTATTATCCAAGGGGGAGCTATTAAGTTCTCAAAATCCATGCATCATACTTGGTACTCCAAATTAGGGGGAGTAATCACAAAGGGCCATTCATCGCATTCCGCTATGCATTTCTTCTTTTTGTTTCAACAAAAAGGGGCAGATTAGATTAAACTCATACATCATACATGTTTTATGCCATAATTGATTTCAAAATTTGCTTAAAACTAGTTTTAATCTATATTTTTAAAAGGCTTACACTTTACTTATTCCATTGCTTAAAAATAAACTTTATGTTTTGTCATCAACGAAAAGGGGGAGATTGTTAATACAAATATCGTCCTAAAAACGTTATTTATATTTTACGATCTTTGCTATATTTTGTTAATGAAAATTATAAAGTTTATCTTTAGCAAAGCATAATTATAATTTAAAGTATTTTACATTTATAGTAATAAGCTTTTAAAACTCATCACAACATGCTACATGATAACTAGAATATACATAGGACATACATATATACATTTACATGTTTACATTTTTATTCTTAAAATAGAAATTAGTACATGACATCATTTGGATATCTTTAGGAAATCTTGAAGATTTAGTAAATATCTTGGAAAGATCTTCAACCAAAGAATTGGATTGTGTAAGATCTTGGCAAGATTTGTAAAGATTTGTAATGATTTGTTGTCAGGTTCTAGCGAAACCAAACAGCATAAGGGACGGAACCCATAAATTGGTTCTGCCAAATCCGTGAACTGTTTTATCAGTTTGTCTATAAATAGCAAGCTGATCATTCATGTTCACTCATCACTTATATAGCATAAACTAAATTATACATTCTTTCATACATTACTAACTCATTCATTCATTCATTTCATTTGTAGTGATCTTTCTTTTGTAGCAAAGAAATCAAGCATCACAAGCTTCAAAACACTGTTGCAAACTTGTTAGAGTAGTTATTGTGTGATTTAGTTGCAGTTCACACATCATTGTTTATATCAAACATTCAGTAGTGATCGGTTAGTGTTTTAGTCCTCAAAACACATAGAGTGTCGGGAGTGGTTGTACCCTTGTAAAAGAATTCGGTATCTAGCTTAGTACCTGAAAAAGTGTAAGCGACGTTAGTTTGGTTCTACCTCAAACTAGAACTCGGTATTTAGCTTTGTACCGGATAAAGTGTAAGCGACGTGTGTAAAGGTTTTCTCTGCTAAGAAGGGAGCTTCTTTCTTAGTGAAGAAAAACTCTCGAGTTAGAGGCTCGAGGAGTGGAGTAGGGCAAGTAAGAGAGTCCTTGTATCCAAACCACTATAAACATCCGTGTTGTGGTTTGATTGTTTCTTTCCTTACTTGCTTTACTTATATTGTTTGATTGTTTGCATTAAGTTGAAATCACGTTAAGTATTCAAAGCGAATTAATTTTAAAACGGTAAAAACTATTCAACCCCCCTTATAGTTTTCCACATACGTATCTATCTCAATACCCTAGGTCCTCCTTTTATAGACTAAGGAGTCCTAGTCGGCTTACAATAACATTCTATACAAGACAAATCTTTATCAAATCTTTTCTATAATTATATAACAGACTATACAAGTTTATCTCTTAAACAGTATCACCTAAACACTCTAGCAGTAGTAATAATAACTCTGGCAGCTTTAACTCTTCAGCAGTAGTAAGTTAATACTAGTAGTACTAACTTTTCTTCTAGCAGCATTAACTACTTAGAGTATTTTCCTTCAAGTTCAGCAGCAGTTGTAACTTGTTCCAGCATTAGTAAAATACACAGTCCTAATATCTTCATTAGCAGCAATAAAACACTTGATGCATTTTCCTTTATTCCCAGGAGCAATTTTAATTCCTTTGAGCAGTCTTAACTATCATGAGCAACAGCAACTCAAGAAGGTTTAATTCCCAACACCCTTACTAGTCATGTTGAGGCTTATCAATTTCATCAAGAGCAGCATAAAGTTCTGAGAACTGAGTTTCTAACTCTTTTTACTGTTCCGTAATGAATCCTCTGAGCCCTTTTAGGAACAAGCCCTTTTCCATAGTGAAATTATCAAGGTCATCCTCGAAAGTACTACGAGTTATGAACTCCGGTCCTTCTTCTCCATTGCCCTCCCTTTTGAGGTTACCCCATGGGGTGTAATCATTGTTTTGATAGAACACTAGTAATGACGGATCTTCATATATATCAGTGCCCGAAAGGAAAACTTGCTCAGTGACTGGTTTACGCCCACTTTCTTCTACTTCATGTGGGCCCCTACAATCGTCAAAAATTAGATATGGATTTACCATTCTCTTGGTCCCTTGTGATCTTTTGAGGTAGGACAGTTTTTCTTGCAGCCTTTTCAAACGGCTTTCCCGAGTGGAGGGTATCAGTTGTAAGACTTTAGAAGCACTCATTACTGACAAGGGTTCATCCTAAGTGTTGTCTTGGTCCTGAATGTATTCCTCTATCTTGTCCCATCCTTCTTCTGCACTCAGGTTAGTGATTTTTCCTCTCATTGAATAATCAATTCCATTTTGGTCATAACGAGAGATACTATCATAGAATATTTGAACAATGAGCCACAACTGAATGCCATGATGAGGAGCTTGTCGTATAAGTTCTTTGAAACGAAGCCAAGAATAATAGACAGATTTGTTTCTCCTGGGTGGTAACGGAGGATTTTATCCCTAATTGATGCAGCTCTACCAGGTAGAAAGAACTTGTTGTAAAATTTCGAAATAAGTTGTTCCCATGTGAAAATTGACTTTGAGGGTAATTTGTCGAGCCATTCCCTCACCTTTCCATTAAGGGAAAATGGAAAGAATCTCACTCGGGATGTGTCTCGAGTGGCCCCGTCTGCATGGATGGTGTCAACGATTTTCAGGAAATCCTTGATATGTTGGATTGGATCCTCAGTGTTCAACCCATGAAACTTGCACACATTTTGGACAAGAAAAATATCACTAGCGTGTAAGACTTCATTAGTATGTTCACTTGGGCACACGATAGCGTTAGAGAAGCCGAATGATGTAGTAGAGGAGTAATCTTTAAGGCTTTTTGGGATGTGATTCTCCACAACTCGCGTGTTTTGTTCGGGTATAAACCCATTAGGTTCGAAATGTGGTGTGTCCTCTTCCTCGAAAAGGACTTCATCAAAATTAATAGTGGTGCCTTGTGGTTCTTGTGTGTAAATGGCTTTTGATCTCTTTCGCATTTCTCTTTCGGGTTCTTCAAAAGGCTTAATGAGGGTTTTGATGGAACTATGGGTCCTAGGTCGTCTTAGATTTGTGAGATCTTCATTTACCATGATGCAAAATGAAGGATTTACAAAACAGATGGCACGAAGAAAAGATAAACTAAAGAAAGCTAATAAAAAGAAAATAAAAAATCTCACTTGATAGGAATCTAGTGAGTAGACCTAAACGAGATAGAAATTGAACCTAAACAATAACTATTCCCCGGCAGCGGTGCCAAAAATTTGATGCGAGAAATTGTAACCCTCGTAAAAGGTTTTAGAATCCTCCAGGCAGTGTACCTGATCGCTGTAGTATAGTATAGGTAGGTCTGGAGGATTGATCGTTCTCTAGGGGAATATTGTCGTTAGGTCAAGATGTATGACGAGATAGGTCTAGAGGTGTGGGATGATTATTTTTTATCTTTTTATTATTTTTTAGAAAGCAAGTAAAAATCTCAGTTTTGAAGGAGTGGGCGGAATTAGTTGCTAGTCAACTAACTCAAAAACTATTAATTATAAAATTAACTAAAACTAATTAAAACGAAAAAAGTAAAAGTGGTGACTACTTATGAGAGGAAAGCATGTTTACTTAGATATAATTACTCCCTTGTTATCTCCTACGGATTTATTGAATTGTCACGTCCTTATGTTAGTTGAAGCACTGTATTCCTTAATATTGGTCGTGGGGAGGTGCCGAAGTCCCCAACTCTATGAGCTTTAGTCTCCCCTAAATCCCTTAAAGTCTATAAAGTTATCCAGGATCTACAAGCTGCAACTCACGCAATAAATACAACGAGAAAAACCAATAGTGAACTCTACAGTTGCATTTCTAAGACGTTCAAGCAAGTTACATATAAGAGGTTAGCCAGTTTTCTTAGCCTAACGCGAGGCAATCAACTAAACAAGAGACAACAAATCAATATCCAATAACTAGGTTTCACTAGATCTAAGCAAACACAAATAAATTTAAGCTACCATGTTAAAGCAAAGAAAAGATAAACAAATAATCAAACGATACATAGACATAACGAATGATTAAAGGGATAACTTATCTTTATTGAAACCTGAAGTTCAAAGGCTGTAAAAGCCTTACAATGGCAGTAAAAATAATCTAGGGTTTCTCTCTCCAAAGTGTTACACGAATTAATAAAAAAAATGCGAAAGTATATATAAGTTTATAATGCTAACGGCGTCACCTTATAGGTCGTGACGCCGTCAGCTCGCCGTCTCTAGTGTTTCGTCTTGTGCAAGTCGCTGTTGTGACGGCGTCAGGATTGGTATGAGGTCGTCACCTTATAAATCTCCTAGGCCGTCTCTTTATAGCTTAAAACGTGACTCCCTTCTTCATTTTGTACCTGACGGCATCAGGTTGTAAAACCTTCAAAATTCTCTGAGGCGTCACTTTATAATCTTGAGCCAAAAATTCCATCTTCATAGCAAGGGACGGCGTCACGTTGTAGCGAGTGACGCCGTCAAATGTCCAGGTCTGACAGGTTATTTGCGACTTCGTCGTTTTCTTCACTTTTTCGTCCACATACGCCCAAAAATTGCCGATTTCCAGATTTCTCGTCCCAAATACCTATAATACAAAAGGAAACGATTTGAGGCAATATTTGATCATATTTATTCGATTTTGGGATTAAATGACGCCTTAAAAAGGTACAAAATAAATCCTTATCAAAGAGCCCTACGATTTAGACTTATTCAACGGAACCCGGCTTTTCGGATCTTAGGTTCCCCCTAACTTCTTATGCTTTTCCGTTTGGAAGGTGCTCATTTAGTATAATTTGCACGCAAGGTAGTGGTCGTCCTATGGTCAATTCTTACCACTACTCGCAACCTGATTCACTAGGGTCCTATGCTCAATTCTCCTAGCTTCCTAGATACTACCCAAACTTTCAGGCTACCAAAACAAGGGTGTCCCGAACTAAGCTAAGAAAGTATACATATAAAGCGATAAAAAACAATAAAACTACATCATAACATTAATAATTTCATAACAAGGCTAACACCAAAGGTGTTTAGCCTCTCATATCAAAGTATGCAGAAAATTCAATGTTTAACATCACGAATGAAGATATGGAATTAAATACAAAAATGTAATATGAAATACTAAAACTTATGTAGTGATTAGCGTGAATTCTCCATTGGAAATGACTTGTATTCTGCTGGA
Organism: Artemisia tridentata subsp. tridentata; assembly: GCA_021014915.2. NCBI lineage: Eukaryota > Viridiplantae > Streptophyta > Magnoliopsida > Asterales > Asteraceae > Artemisia > Artemisia tridentata. The sequence goes on along the minus strand of CP139502.1, from coordinate 219,612,040 downwards.
AATCATCCTCCTTGAAGCCCTTAATCGTATCTGGTTTCTGCGTGTTGAAAGGATATATAAAAATGCGGAATTAGGGCTTTTATTTATAGTCTCGACTAAGTTATGGCGTATCCACTAGGGTTAGTTACGCCGTAACCTTTAGATCAGGACGATCTTATCCACAGTGATAATGATACGTCGTAACCTAAAGATAGGTTACGAACGTAGAACCCTCGTTGTCGGTTTTACGCTGTAACCTTGTAAATGGTTACGTTGTAACTCTTTGGACCACGAAAATCTTCTAAGTCTTGGAACATATCTACGGCGTAACCTCTGAAGGAGTTACGCCATAACCTTGGTCAGCGTTGACTTTGGTCTTCTTGTATAAATCCATGTTACGGCGTAAGTAGAGTATGTAGTTACGCCGTAACCTTTGTCTTGTCAGCATTCTCTTGTGTATTTTGCACTAAAAACCTTCCAAATCCGCGTCTCTTTGTTCCAATGCTCATTAGTAACCTGAAAATGAAATATAAACGAATAAGAGTATATATTCAAGTAAATTGATACAAATGATGAGCATATTAAGGGGAATTGACACTAAAATATCAGGACTATTTGATGTTATCATATGTCCATTTGAAGTTTTAATATTCAGTTGAGTTGAATATGGATTATTCAACAACTTGAAATAATCTTTTGCGAAAATCTATAGAAAAAAATAAAACATTGACAATAAAAATTCGAACTATCACAAAAAAGTATTAAAAGTAAAAAGAAAAAACATAAAATTGCTTACATGAAGTCTTTTAGTATTTTCGCAAGAAACACTTAAACATGAACTACCACGTCCTCTATAGTTCCATAGTTGATCCACACAGACCCCTTCTAGATTATAACATAAATCTATTGAATAAAAGTTTCGAACCTAGCAAATATTAATAAACCAACCATCCATTAATCCTTTATTAAGAACAAAGGTTTCAAAAGCTGAACCATGTATTAAATCATTGTTGTAACCAATAGGTTTAATAGACATTATATATCATTGATTGTTACAAATCAATACGATTTTCCTGTGTCCAACAAGACCTACACAAATGTTGAGGATTTGTATCGGGATAACCTATACAAAATATTCAATCACATAAAATGTTATTAACGTGTACAATTAAATTTTCACACAATATATAATATATATATATATAAATATGTTACCAAGCCTTCTCCGCCACATATTAAAATTTTGTTAGTTTTTTTGGTTGAATTCAACCAAGAACTCTGTTGGGAATAAAATGATCAAAGTCAAAGAGCCTGCCAAAGATGTGAAGAGCCTGCTAGTTGATTTTGAAGAGTATAAAGATGTTCTACTAGTACCTTCTGGGTAGAAGGTACTGCTAGTTGATGAAGAGCCTGCCAAGCTTATGTCAAGTCGATTAGATATTTTGTAATAGATATTTAGTTGAATTATTAGTCTTTGAACATTGTTATACGTTATGTAGAAGTGATTTAGTCCTCTGTGGTTCACAGAAGAATATGGCAGAGTTGTACATTGGTAGTTGTATTTAATTGTAGGCGCCAATATAGTCAAAGTATAGTTTTATATTAAACCACTTGACAAACTTGTAATAAGATATCCTTATCTTATAAAAGGATATCTTAGTCACCACTTCATGCATGCATCTTCACTAACCAATAACCAAAAACGAACTATCTCTCAAGTAACCTAGTTACTTCAAATCACAAATCCTTTTACTATCTTAGATTCAAGATTACTTTGTAATCCCGGTGATACTTAGATCATCCGTATTATTTCATCAATAATATTGAATCGTTTTGTGTTAACCAAAGTTGTGTTCTTTGTTCATTGCATTCTCACGTTTATTCAAACTCACCACCTTGTGTTCTTTTAAGTGTGTTGTAGTAGATTCCGCATGCTAAACACATTCAATACATAAATATCTCAAACAATAAGAACAAACCCGTTCCACAAGTGGTATCAAAGCTAGGTTTGATATTTACTAATTTAAAAGAACAATGGATGTTGAACATATTCAAACAAATGTTGCAGCTAAACTTCCATTACTTAAGCAAAATGAGTTTGAAATGTGGAGACTAAGGGTTGAACAATACTTTCAAGTGCAGGACTATGCACTTTGGGAGATCATTGAACAAGGCAATTCATTTAAACCCCAAATCACCACTACAACAGTAAATGATGCTCTTGTAACAAGAATACAAGACCAACCATCAAATGCAGATGAAAAAGTTCAGAAGAGAAATGATCTAAAGGCAAGGAGTATGTTACTGATGACTATTCCAAATGATCAGCTTCTGATCTTTAACAAATACAAAGATGCCAAAACGCTTTTTGAAGCTATTGTGGCTAGGTTTGGTGGTAATGATGCTACCAAGAAAACACAGAAAACACTTCTCAAACAACAATTTCAGAACTTTACAGCCACAACCAATGAGTCTTTGGACAGTATGTTCAATAGAGTTCAGAAGCTTGCAAGTCAGTTAGCCATCCATGAAGTGATGATAACTCAAGAAGACCTAAACTCTAAATTTCTTAGGAGTTTACCTTTAGAATGGTCTATGCATGTCATTGTCTGGAAGAACAAGCCAGATATTGACCAGATGAGTCTCAATGATCTCTACAACAATTTCAAAATTGTAGAACATGAAGTAAAGAAGACTACTGGGTCAAGTTCAGGAAATATGGCTTTTGTTTCATCCCCAAGCATCTCCAAGGTTGATAATGAAGAAAAAGGTGGCAGAGAAGAAGGTACTGCCAACACAACCTTTGGTACTGCTAGTACTTCTAGTAGTACCAAATCCATTTTAGATGAAACAATTGGGTGTGCTTTTCTTACATCTCAACACAATGGGTCCGTATTAACATTTGAAGACCTTCAAGAGATTCATCCTGATGATCTTGAAGTGATAGACATAAAGTGGCAACTTTCACTTTTAAGCATTAGAGCTAAGAAGTTGTTGATGAGGACTGGCAAGAAGATAATGATAAATGGAAATGAGCCTGCTGGCTATGATAAGTCAAAAGTGGAGTGTTACAACTGCCACATGATGGGTCACTACTCTAGAGAGTGTAGAAGACCTAAGAAGCAGGATGACAAGGGTAGAGGGTTTGACAACATGAATAAAGGAAGCTTTGAGAAGAAAGGAAGCTTTGAAAGCAAGAGTAAGGTTGTTGAAGTTGCTGAGCCAAAAGCAATGGTTGCTATTGATGGTATGGGTTTTGATTAGAGTTTCATGGGTGAAGATGAGTCAACTTCTGATGAATTGGCTTTGATGGCATTCTCCACCCCTGAGGTACAAACTATCAAATGTTCTAATAATTGTGAATTTCTTAAAGAATTAGAAATTATAAGAAAATCTTATGATACAGAAGTATTAGAACACAGAAAAACCCAACAAACACTATTTAACCATCAGTGTGGTATGGCCAAACTAGAAAAACAACTCATTCACTATAGAGAAAATGAACTCACATTTTCTGATGCTAAAGCTGCTCTTAATAGACAAATATATTTGAAAGATTCAGAAATAGAAATGGTAAGGAATGAGTGTACTAAAGTTACATTGGCTAGAGATAATATTCAACTGACTGTTACTAAATTAGAAAATGCTTCTGAATGTACAAGGAGCATAGTAGAGAATCAGATGAATAAGAAAATAAAATCAGGGATAGGATACAATGAATGTCCACCTCCTTATAGAGGAATTCCTTGTCCTCCAGGATCAGATCTTGGTGAATCAGGTTTGCATGAAGTCATTAACAAACCATTGGCTAAACCTGTAGTGGTAAGTGAACCTTCTAAGAGTGCTAAGAATGCCTCACTCTCTAAGGTGCTCACTGATAAGAGACCAGATGTCCAAATTATTGAAGATTGGGTATCTGATGATGATGAAGATAAGACTATTCCTATTAAAGGAATCAAAGTAGGACCATCCAGTCCTAAGAAAGTAGAAGTTAAAGCTAAGGCTAAAGCTGTTTTGAAAATAGTTGAAAGTTGTAAAAATTGTAATAACAAACCTAGGGGAAGCCAAAGAAATTGGAACAACCTTAAGTCACAACAACTAGGTGATGACTTTGTTATGTTCAATAAGGCTTGTTATTATTGTGGTAGCTTTAATCATCTTCATGATTATTGTAATAAATGGGTTTCTGGGAGTAAATCAAAGTCTAAAACAAATGTTACTCACCCCAAAAAAAGTTTTGTTAAGTCTAACACCACAAATGTTAAACATACTGTTAGACAAAATAAGCCTGTTATTGCAAAACCAACTGATAAGGGTACAAGAAACACTTTCAAAAGTGTACCAAAAGTTGTGAATAGTCCTATTCAAAAGAAATATGTGGTCAAAACACAAATTTGGAAACCAAAAACCAAAGGTCCTGCTAGACCAAAAGGTCCTGCTAGACCAAATGGTACTGCCAAAATTGGTATTACCAAAATTGGTACTGATAGACCAAAGACCACACAATGGATTAAAAGGGAAAGTGCTGTTAAGTCCTCAGCATGTTGGATTTGGAAACCAATCCAATCAAAAGGTGTATCAACAATCCTGAAAAGGTTTGATTTCATTGATGCAAGAGGCAAACCCAAGTTTGTCATGGCTTGGGTACCCCAAGGAAACTAATATGTTTATTCATGTGCAGGAACATTCAACTGATATTGAAGATCAAGGATATGTTGATAGTGGATGTTCAAGGCACATGACAGGCAACATGTCATTCCTCTCAGACTTCAAAACTTTTGATGGAGGATATGTTACCTTTGGGGGAGGAATAAAAGGAAAGATCACTGGTAAAGGTACTATCAAAACCAGTAAACTAGATTTTGAAAATGTTTATTTTGTGAAAGAACTTCAGTTTAATCGCCTTAGTGTCTCACAAATGTGTGACAAAAAGAACAATGTTCTATTTACTGACAATGAATGTATGGTTCTTTCTTCTTATTTTAAGATGCCTGATGAGAGTCAGATCCTTCTTAAAATTCCAAAAAGGAACAATATGTACAGTGTCAATTTAAAGAACATTGATCCTAAGGAGAGTCTAACTTGTTTAGTAGCAAAAGCCTCATTGGATGAATCTATGCTATGGCATAGAAGGCTTGGTCATGTAAGCTTTAAAACAATCAACACTATTGCAAAATATGATTTGGTAAGAGGTTTACCCAAAAAGATTTTCCAAAACGACCAATCCTGTGTTGATTGTCTAAAAGGCAAACAACATAGAGCTTCTTGTAAGCCCAAGACCCAAAACTCTATTTCTCAGGCTTTACATATGCTTCATATAGATCTCTTTGGTCCTACTAATGTGTGCAGCTTGAATGGAAAAAGATATTGTCTGGTTGTTAATGATGATTATAGCAGATTTTCATGGGTTTTCTTCTTAAGATCTAAACATGAAACAAGTGAGATACTTAAAACATATATCACTGAGGTAGAAAACCAATCTGATAAGAAGGTCAAAGTCATCAGATGTGACAATGGGATAGAGTTCAAGAATAGAGTTATGGATGACTTTTGCAAGGAAAAAGGCATAAAAAGCGAATTTAGTGTAGCTAGAACACCTCAGCAAAATGGAGTAGCAGAAAGAAAGAATAGAACACTTATAGAGGCTGCTAGAACTATGTTAGTAGACTCTAAGTTGCCTATTTCATTTTGGGCTGAAGCAGTTGGTACTGCTTGTTATGTACAAAACAGGGTTCTTGTGACAAAACCACATAGAAAAATACCTTATGAACTTTTCTTTGGTAGAACACCATCTTTAAGTTTTATGAGACCTTTTGGTTGTCATGTCACTATTCTAAATACAAAAGATCATTTAGGCAAGTTTGATGCAAAAGCAGAAGTTGGCTATTTGATAGGGTATTCCTTGCAGAGTAAGGCCTATAGAGTGTTTAACACTTGCACTAGGCTAGTAGAAGAGAATCTTCACATAGAGTTTCAAGAGAAACTAACAAATGTGAAAGGAATTGGACCAGATTGGATGTTTGATATTGATAAGCTTTCAGAATCTATGAATTATGTGCCTGTTACAGGTACAAATACTAATAATGATGCAGGTTCTGAAGATAATGTTGAAACTCCTAAAGATCAAGATTACATCTGGATGCCAATTTGGAAAAGTATGGATATATCTTCAAGTCAAGAAGGACTTTTAAATACAAGAAATGAAGGCAATGAAGAAGATCATGGAACTCAGAATCAAGAGAATCAAGAAAGTGGTGCTAATGACAATGGTACTGCTAGTTCACCAGATGGTCCTACTAGTTCATGTAATGATACTGCTGAGCCATTGAATGTTCAAATAGATGATTCTTTACCAGAAGAAAGGGGGATTAGCAATCTTCCATCTACATATGAAGTTCTTAAAACACCCAACACTAGAATTCTCAAATATCACTCAACTGATGATGTGATTGGAAGCATACATTCTGGTGTTAGAACAAGATCTCAAGTTGGTTTATCTCAAGTCTTATCTTCAGATGAAGAAGGGTTTATCTCCTCTATTTATGAAGAAAAGAATAATGATACTTCCAATATATGCCTATTTTCATGTTTTCTATCTCAGGCTGAACCCAAAAACATAAACAAAGCTTTAGATGATGCAAGTTGGGTGGAAGCAATGCAAGAAGAGCTTCTCCAATTCAATATTCAGAAGGTTTGGATATTGGTTGATTTGCCCAAAAGTTATACGGCAATTGGAACCAAATGGGTGTTCAGAAACAAGAAAGATGAAAGGGGTATAGTGATCAGAAACAAGGCTAGATTGGTAGCACAAGGATATACTCAAGAAGAAGGGGTAGATTATGAAGAAGTGTTTGCTCCAGTTGCAAGACTTGAAGCAATTAGGCTTTTCTTGGCCTATGCTTCATTCATAGGCTTCACTGTCTATCAAATGGATGTTAAGAGTGCATTTTTATATGGTGAAATTGAAGAACCAGTATATGTGTCTCAACCTCCAGGCTTCATTGATGCAGAGTATCCAGACAAAGTTTATAAAGTTACCAAGGCATTGTATGGTTTACACCAAGCTCCTAGGGCATGGTATGAAACATTGGCTTGTTTTCTACTAGAAAGTGGATTCCAAAGAGGCATGATTGATCCAACTTTGTTCATCAAAAGAACAAAGAAAGATATCTTGTTAGTGCAGATTTATGTTGATGACATAATCTTTGGATCAACAAACCAAGACTTGTGTGTACAATTTGAAAAACTTATGCATAGTAAGTTTGAAATGAGTTCCATGGGGGAACTTACTTTCTTTTTGGGTCTCCAAGTGAAACAATCCAAAGAAGGCATATTTATCAGCCAAGATAAGTATGTAGCAGAGATCCTAAGGAAATTTAATTTTGCTGATTCTAAGGTTGCAAGTACACCAATGGATCCAGACAAAGGGCTACTCAAGGATGCTGAAGGAGAAGATATGGATTTGCACAATTATAGATCAATGATTGGGTCTTTGATGTACCTTACATCATCAAGACCAGATATCATGTTCTCAGTATGTGTATGTGCAAGGTTTCAAATACATCCCAAGATCTCTCATCTCACAGCAGTCAAAAGAATCTTTAGATATCTTAAAGGTCAACCTAGGTTGGGTCTTTGGTATCCAAGGGAATCATCTTTTGAATTGGTGGCTTATTCGGATAGTGACTATGCTGGTGCAACTCTAGACAGAAAATCCACAACTGGTGGATGTCAATTTCTTGGTTGCAGACTAATCTCTTGGCAATGCAAGAAACAAACAATGGTGGCCAATTCTACAACTGAAGCAGAATATGTTGCTGGTGCAAGTTGTTGTGGGCAAGTTCTTTGGATCCAAAATCAGATGCTTGACTATGGGTACAATTTTCTTAACACCATTATTTATATTGACAATAGCAGTACCATTTGTATCATTAAAAACCCAGTTCAACACTCAAAAACAAAACATATTGAAATCAGACACCATTTCATAAGGGATTGCAATGAGAAATGGTTAATTCAAGTAGTTAAAATTGATTCTGAAAAGAATTATGCAGACCTTCTCACCAAAGCTTTTGATTTAGGTAGATTCAAATATCTTGTAGGAGGTATTGGAATGATAAATCTTTGAATAACATGTGTTTTTGTTCATAAAATTAACTGGTATTGGCTTTTAAACAAGGTACTGCTAGTTAGTCAAAAGGTCCTGTCAGTTCATAATTGGTCCTCCGGATATAAAATTGCTATGTTTTGTTCATATAATGGCTTGAATGTTTTTAGTTAGACCATTGTGACAGAGCAGACTTGGAAGAATTGTGGAATCTAGTGCAGATTTGACTAGACACAACTTCTAGTACAGATGCTAAGGAACAAGAACTTTGGGTAGAATTCAATAGGATGTTTGATCCTGTTCCCAAAGATGTTCATTGGAAATTTCCCTATTATGATCCTTCAACAACTTGGGAATTTCTAAGCCATAGCAACATTCATCACCTTTTTACACAGAGTGGGATAGAACTCTTTATGTTGGCTGAGAAAGAGTATCCACTTAGTTATGAAGTGCTTAAAACTATGATCTCCAAGAGATTAAGGTGTGACAAAGATGATGAGAACTCAGAAATTGTTCAGAGTTTGCTGAGGAGCATATCTGAGCAATATGAAAGAAAAAGGAAGAACAGAGAGTGATGGTTTTTGGAAGAGTTCCCTCAAATCCTCAAAGTATGTATTTTATTCATCAAAAACTTGTGTATTTTAAATGGAAATAACAAGTTTAGGGGAGGATTGTTGGGAATAAAATGATCAAAGTCAAAGAGCCTGCCAAAGATGTGAAGAGCCTGCTAGTTGATTTTGAAGAGTATAAAGATGTTCTACCAGTACCTTCTGGGTAGAAGGTACTGCTAGTTGATGAAGAGCCTGCCATGCTTATGTCAAGTCGATTAGATATTTTGTAATAGATATTTAGTTGAATTATTAGTCTTTGAACATTGTTATACGTTATGTAGAAGTGATTTAGTCCTCTGTGGTTCACAGAAGAATATGGCAGAGTTGTACATTGGTAGTTGTATTTAATTGTAGGCGCCAATATAGTCAAAGTATAGTTTTATATTAAACCACTTGACAAACTTGTAATAAGATATCCTTATCTTATAAAAGGATATCTTAGTCACCACTTCATGCATGCATCTTCACTAACCAATAACCAAAAACGAACTATCTCTCAAGTAACCTAGTTACTTCAAACTCCACCTGTCAATTCACATACACCATATTTAGAACAAATTTAATAAAAACACAATATAAATAAAAATTATTTTCATATGCATGGTAACAATACATTAGCAATGAAAAATTTCGAATAAGAAATTAATGGTGTTGTATAATCGTCACAGAAACATTAATTATATAGGCCTACGACCATAGGTAAATGTAGAATATACTGAGGATTAAAATTGAATAGTATATCCAAATATTTAAATTTTAAAAAAAGATTTAGACTTTACGTTTCTATATATGAAATAAGGGAAATGTTTTAAATCTTTTATAATAAACATAAATGAAAATAAATCTGGAGAAAGACTATAGGGGTAATAATTATAATAAGAATGATAATGTTGAATCAGAAAAGGCACTGTATCGTGTATCAACTCATAAACAGCATGAGAATAGAATTTCATAATTAGAAACCGATAACCAAATAATATGGTCACGTATTTTTTTATGAAAACGTTATTTAAATTTTACGTGTCCATATATAAAATAAGAACGAATGTTCATATGTTTTAAATGTGTTAAAAAATTTGAAGATTCTTTAAACGAATGTTATAAAGACCACATATTTGTTGCATAAGGAATATATCGACTAAAATATGGAGTGGTATCACTAAATTTTATCATCGATCGTGATAAATATATATCTAAAATAAGATATCCAAATCTTAAATTTAAAAAAAAAAGAGTAACAGTTGTTACCTTAACGAATGTGTTAAATAATAAAAAATATAAAAACAATGAATGTGACAACAAACACATATGAAACTAGACTTAAGGGAAGACTAAAGTAGTAATAATGATAGTCAAAATCAATCAGCAAACCATTATTAATTTAATACTAACACACATCACAATGAAGTTTTCTTTATGTTCCATCAATAATAAAAATATAAATCCAAGTAAATTTACTATAATGAAATTTTCTACATATTTCATATATAAGTAAAAATATATTCTAAAATATAGAGAGATATCATTAAATTCTATCATCATTTGTGATAAATATCCAAATTTTAAAATTTTAAAAATGATTTATATTTTACATTTCTATATATGAAATAAGAACATATGTTTTAAATCTTTTGTAAAAATAAGTTTCATATACAATAAAACCAACTATCTAGAATGTGATCAAAGTGTCCCCCTAAAGCTTTGCATCGTTTCCACTAAACAGGCTCATTGTCTAATACGGATAAGATAGAGAAGTACTTCAATCATTTAAAAGTTTAATCGGTCAAAAAGTGGTGAATATATGTAATATCTATATACAATCTGGAAATGATGTGCTTAGACCCTCTGGTTGAGGCACACATGATATTTGTGGACACGTGTGTTCGTCTTCTCCCTCGGTTAGCAGGAAGTTACGTTGCTGGCCAACTAAAACAGAAATGGAACAAATTTAGACTTCGTATCACAAGGGAAAGGATACACCAAACTTGGTCATAATTGTTGCAAGAAGGAATGTCACAGATTGCATAAGCATTAATTTCTGAATTCAACATGTGCTTATGTGGTTGTTTTTGTATGGAAAATATTAAAAAGATGTGAATAACTACTTAATATTCGCTCGCTCTTAATAGGTTATTCCTTCTTGTGTCAAAGCCAACGATACTGAAGAGATCATGCCTGATAACGCAACAAAACTGTGGCTATTGTTCCTCTAAAAGTGTAACCTTAACTTATGCTAATAGAGTATACTACTTTGTAAGAAATGGGAACCAGGTAAAAATCACTGCATATAAATATTTGATTAGAGTTTATGCAAAATTACCATTGTATACAATCCCTCACATAACAGATAGTAGTATAGTACCCCATTTCATGCACCCACTACTTCACAAGACACTTATGATGTAACACCCCCAAAATCTGACTTTGCGGAAGCATTAATATCATGGGGTGCTATTGGAATGGAAATCATAACACAAGGTAACAAAGAACCAATTACACTTTTTATAAAACGTACTCATTTGTTTACTTCCATTTATAATTCATTAGTTTGCGAATTTATTTACAAGTTTACTGGTCCCTCAAAAACAAGTCTTAATCATTAATTAAAACGTATTGGTCAAAAGTATAATTCTGCCGCCATGCCAAAATCCTTGCCATACTTGCGTAAATCTAGATACCTGAGAAAAACATGCTAAAATTCAGCAAAAAGCTGGTGAGTTCATAGGTTTCAGTTAAACAAATATTTCATATATGGACCAACAGTTTTTATTTAAGCATTGAAATGTTCACATATATGTTTTATTACGCTAGCTCTAAGTTCATGCAACCGAAGCTTGAACAGGTCTGCATGCTCTAGAAGCATGTAAGTCATAAAAGCCCTGGCAAGTGTTTATCCCAGACACTTGTACATTGATATGGTATACTCTCGTTTGCCTATCCGGTCAAACCGAACGGGGACGTTACTCCCAACAGATCTATTTATAATATTTACGCTTTCGGTCGGGAATTAACGGTTCATGAAATCCGGGCAGTAGGGGACATATCAGGACTTAGGCTAACTGCGCAATAACTTTGGTATAAACAGTATTAACATCCATAAAATTTGGTTTTGCATGTTTCTCTCCCCAAAAAAAATATAAGTAAAAAAAAGGGGCTATAAACTTACCTTAACAATGGATGCAGTGAATGCAAGGACGTATGGCACCAACACACGACCTAGATTAAATAATCATGTCTCAGTTTCAAGTATTAAAATTAAGTTCTTTCAGAATTTTAAATTTCAGTATTTCAGAGTGCTTATGTTGTTGTTGCTTGTGTGGCAATAAAGGGAGGTTACGAAGGGTTTTCCTAGAAACTGGTAAGGTTTGGCTCTATGGATAACTTATGTGTATAGAATGAGTAATTTGGGGATGTCGGACCATCTAAAGCCGAAATGGATTCAGTCGGGACGTAATATATACATATATATATATATATATATATACACATATATATATATATATATATATACACACACACACACACACACACACACATTATACTTGTGAAATTTGTTCGTCATGTTCGATTTTGTTGATTTTTGAAGTAAGGCCTAATGTACGTGACGTTTGCTACCTACTAGTTACATGATTTGAGAAAATTTAATATGACGCGAGTTCTAGTGAACTTGGTTAATTAAAATTTTAGCGAAGTTTGCTTGGTTACTTATAATCTATTATGACTCATTTTTACACCTTATTAGTTTAGAACTAAATATGCCGTCAAATTTGTCTAAGTACCGTTCAGGTTTGATATACTATCCCTAGTTTCTTTATTAGTGATGTTTATATTTACTTTGTTTTGATTTAATAAATGTAAATGTCAATTCATATACGTATCCTCCAATGTGAGTTATAGCCGAGACTTAACATGAAATTTGTTTTCCGTTTATTTCACTTGTGTTTCACATTTGTAACTACTCTAGAGTTTGTATAAGTTTCTATTACTCATTGCCGATTTTATGTTCTACTATTTATGACTTTGCGAGATAATAAAATTAAGTATAATCTAAATGATTTTATGATGGTTGCCGAGTTTTTTAGTCATTTCTATACAAGTTCTTATATACCTATTTGCTAGTTAAATGTGAAGGATGATTGTATATTCGGTTATGCACGTTTTATGTGTATATATTGGTTTTTACCACAATTGTTTTCGTGGACGGCTACGTAAATTTTAACTTGACGACAACAAATCTTATATGTGTTAATCACATCTTTGTATATTTATCACGAATTGGGTTGCGGGCCACTAAAATTGGAGGAGGGGGAAAACAAAGTCACTTATTGGGTTAGGCTTTATTTTAAATATCTACACAGTTCTGGTGGGCCGGATGGGTTTATTCACAGGCCCATAGCGTGGGCTGATTTAAAGGTTGTTTGTTGGGCTTGAGAGTGGGCTCCTAAGTGAGCTCTACTTGTGGAGTTTTCGGCCTGGTAGTAATCACAAAAAAAACACAGGACACACAAGTTTAACACTTGGTGTGGTGTTCCTGGAATCTCTTTTTGGCCGAGAATGGTCACTAGCAGAGGTCTTATGATTCCTCCCATTGGCTATGTTCGAGTACTACTCAACTTCGAGCCTTGAGAGTCTAAATGGTAACAAGGGTTCTTGGTTTTTGGCTCAACCTACATGTCGACAAGGGTAGTGATTATCCTCACATGGACTTAACTCATAGGACCCTAAACGTTATCATTTTTTTCTAGTTTCTTGAAGACTACTTCCCATAAGGGTTTAGTATCCCATTCGATTACTAAAATCCCTTAGTTGGTTTCTTTCGAGGCGTATTGATGCTATTGATGCGTGGTTTTGCAACCTTACAACAGGTTTTACCTCTCGAGGGATCTCAAGAGGCTTATAACCCCACCAGGCAGTGTACCTGACCGATGTAGTATAGTGTAGTGGTAAGTACGGGGGATTGATCGTTCTCCACAGGGAATAGTGTCGTTAGGATTGAAAAACTACTCTAATAGGTCTAAGGGTGAGAGAAGATTCTTTTTTGTGTTTTTATAGTTTTATGAAAGCAAGTAAAATCTCGGGTTTGAAGGAGTGGGCGGAATTAGTTGCTAGTCAACTAACCCAAGTAACTACGAATGCAAATAAAATAAAATAACTGAAAATGAAAAGGTCGTGAAACTTATGTGGAGAGAAATGTGTTTACTTAGATTTCCTTACTCCCTAACTATCTTTTACCGGTTGATTAGTATGTATTAATCGCGTGGATGACGGGTGTATTCCTTAATACCAATCGTGGGGTGGCGTACGTACTTCCCCAACTCTATAAGCTCCTACTTCACTCCTATGTCGAGCCGGCTAAGAAGCTCCTAACATGGGATCACTAGAATTCGCTCATGCATTAAATACAACCATAAAAACCTTAGTACGCATTGGTTCATGTTTCTTAAGACGTTCAAGCAAGTTACCGAATAGGAAGTTAGCCAGTTTTCTTAAGCCTAACATCAATGAACAATCATCAAATACAATTAATAACACACTAATAACCAATAATCAATAGCTAGGTTTCATTAGATCTAAGCAAACACAAGATAAATCTAGCCTAGCATGTTAATCAAAAGACAAGAACAAGATGTAATCAAACAACACATAGACATATTGAATGATTAAATAATCACTTATCTTCAATTAAACATGGGAGATCCAAGGGTATGAAAACCCTTAAAAATGGCAGAAATTCGTCTTAGGGTTTCTCCTCCAAAGTTACACACAATAAGTTCCACACTAATGACAAAAAATTGCAAAACTATATATAGAGTTTAAGGGCTGACGGCGTCACGTTATAGATCCTGACGCCGTCACCTCGCCGCTTTCAGGGTTCCCGGATGGCCTTCCTGACGCCGTCCCTCTTTAGTGCTCCAAAATCCGCTCTGGCTTATCAAGGCTTGACGCCGTCAGAATTGAGCATGACGCCGTCCCTCTTTAAGTTAAACCGTGATGGCCTTGATCACTTCAAAGGGTGACGCCGTCAGATTTTTCATGCAAAATTCTCTGGCTTATCATGAGTAATTTTCATATCCATCTTTTTTGCCAGGACGTGACGCTGTCTGGGCCAATCCCTGACGCCGTCAAAGGCACTTTCCAGCATAATTTTGAGACTTTGCTGTTTTCTTCACTTTAATGCTCCAAAAACGTCCAAAATGCTTCCTTTTCCAGATTTCTTCTCCAAAGTACCTAAAATGACAAAAGGAACGATTTAGGGCAATATTTGATCAAATAAATACGATTTAGGGCTTAAATGACCCCCTAAAAGCGGTACACTTTTCGCTTCATCAAATACCCTTACACTTGAGATTTGCTTGTCCTCAAGCAAATGCGCTTTTATTCTAATCAAAATACAAGTTAGGGGTCATTTAACACTAATATAAAAGTAATTACAACAAATAGTCGTTCCACTTTAATCATAATAAGCACGGAGATTACATACTAGCACCTCACAAGTAGTGTTTAGATACTCACATCTCTCAAGTGTCATCAAAATAAATCTCATAAATGAAAACGGGTAATATCTCTCACTACCTGTCATAGCAAATAGATTACCATAGGCTTGGGCAAGGATCGAAAACCTTCTCCACTAGGCGTAAGCACCTAAGATAAACTATCAAAGAGGGCTTTTAAACGGGTTATAATGTTAGGTGTAGGGATATGATAAACACGGTTTTGTTGGATAAGGGATATTTTACTGGTGGCGAGTTAAAGATCTTGATTAATTACATGTACTATACAATGTTGCTAAGCCAAGACTCGACTCAATCTTAAGCTAAAAACAAAATAACAAAAACATAAAATAAAACGGGATGGTAGTCCGTATGTTTTTTCTACTTTTCTTTTTCTCATTTTTTTTTTGTATTTTTCTTGATTTTTTTTTTCATACACTCTTGCCCTACCATCCAAAATATTACATCATAGGGGCGTTGCATTCCCCTTACACTTGAACTTTTACATAACTTTACAAATAACTATTCTAATGACTCAAATTAAGATAATTGAAAAACTTGGAGCACTTTTAAAATATTTAGCACATATAGGGGTAATAAATGATGTTCTTCCCCATTACTCCATTACACTAGTACTTTGCCCATGAGTCCCAATCGTCCCAAAACAATATGTACAAGGATATGACTCGACTTAGCAACCATGTAATCAATTAGATAATTAACTTCGGTTTAAACAAATGTTGTCACAATAATGCACTAAAAATGAGTGCATACAAGGTAGGCTAAGGCGATTTGGGTGTACATTTAAGTGGGGTGTAAACAAATTCTTCCTTTAAGTAAAATGCTTAAAGGTCGAAACGAAAAGATAGGCTCTGAGGGGTGTACTAGGGGTATCGTGTACTAAAAATGAGTACAACGCAAAGGGTGTGGGAGAATTACTTGACCAATGTAGCCAAAGTAATTATAACAAAAACACAGGTGTAAAACAATGGGTTAATCCTAATGCCTCTTATCATGTAGTAAATCTAACTACACGAATGTAGTCTCACTTGTGGCCTTGGAATGGTCCTAACGCAAGTTCTAGAATCTAAGTGCTATCGGTACACACATCATAGCATAAATGCTTTTCCTACCAATTCT
Source organism: Artemisia tridentata subsp. tridentata (assembly GCA_021014915.2). Classification (NCBI taxonomy): domain Eukaryota; kingdom Viridiplantae; phylum Streptophyta; class Magnoliopsida; order Asterales; family Asteraceae; genus Artemisia; species Artemisia tridentata. The sequence goes on along the minus strand of CP139502.1, from coordinate 219,595,712 downwards.
AGGGGCGAACCTTACATATTTGGGGGTGGAAAATTTTTTAGTGGTACGGTTTTGTGCTAGTCATATAACTCCTATCCGTGAGACACTCATTAAGATCAAAGTTTCACTCCTAAATGTTGTAAAAAAATTTTAAATTTGGCACTAAAATTGCCCTAACAGGTATTTATCTCAGTTTTAATACACATCTACTATTAAACAAACAAAAATCAAGCGTAAAAGCATTCTCTAATCGTACTTTACCCCCCCTTACACTTAAGATGAACATTGTCCCCAATGTTCAAATACAAAGATGTAAAAGTAATAAGGTAAAAGAATGAAATCAAATACTCCCCTAATTCGCTCGGTGGATAAAGGGGTAACATGGTTAGATCTTCTTCCAAGGTAATGTTGAAGCTCCAAGACTAATGCATCGCCAAAAGCTTGATCCAACAAACATTTCCTTGTCCAAAATAACCCGTTAAACCTGAGAAAACAAACACGAAAACCTGCATAACATCGGCGGGATAAACTCTATATAAGGATATAATGCTTGTGGAATGATAATTTTGCAGATTCCTGGAGATTATAAGTTAGAGATTTAATAAAAACTTTTTATGAAAACAAAACTTTCAAAATTTTCAGAAAATTAAAACTTGACGCCGTCAGGTTGTAAAGCCTGACGCCGTCAGAAATGATCTGACAGAATTCTCATGTTAAGTTTTCGGAAAAATTTTGGAAAAACCTCTACCTTACTTCCTAGAATTCCTGCAAAACATCATTATGACTCGATACAAGCATTTGACTCAAACAAATACGAATATGTATGTCAATTTATTATTATTACGATTCATGTTCATTTGTTCTAATAAACCGATTTGGATTTCCCTTACACTTATCTTTTGCAAAATACCTTTATATGTAGTTAAGACAAAGTTAAAAACAAAATAAAGCATTTTCACAAATTAGTTTTGAACATGAATCAATAAAAATTAAAATTAAACACACATATGGAAACAAATAAAATCAAACAACAAACAAATAAACACATAACACAAATAAAGCTTGGGTTGCCTCCCAAGAAGCACTTTTCTATATTAACGAGTCTTGTAGCTAGACTCAAAGTCACTCTACCCAATGTAAGTGAGTTCGTCATCGAGGACGTCTTTAGGGTTAAGCTTGGATTGAAGTTTCCTATTGGTCCGCTTAGTACAATATATCCTTTCAAACTTCTCTCCACCCGGGTCATACAATGTCATCTTAATATGCCATGACCCATCTCCATCTTTGGGTGGTTTGTCCCAATCCCACTTATGATCATCTTCCTCACAAGTCCACTTATTCATTCCTAGGTTAATTGGCAAAACTCCTAGGAAATCAATCATCTTCCTAAAAACTAGAGGGTCTTAAAATGGATCCAATTCGGTGTCCCTAGCCAAGAGTTGCTCTACCGTATGTGTTCGGTTCACAAAGTCCTCTTCTAGGTAAAATGGGCGTTGGGGTCCTATGAAGTCTCTATCGATCCAAGGTCCATATCTAGATGGTCTCCTATTTGATTCTAACCAATGGGGTGTCGGTTCATTACTAGTATCATAGGTATGTTTCTTCACATCATAGACTGACCAAGTATCTCCTTCTCCTACCGCTATCTTAGATTCCTTACAATCAATCATAGCACTAGCGGTCGCTAAAAATCCTCTACCTATCAACAAGGGGCATGTAGGGTCGCTAACCATATCAAGGACGTGGAAATCGGCTAAAATGGTTAGTTTTCCTATGTGTACTAACACATCCTTGACTACTCCAACCGGGTAAGCAACACTCCCATCCGCTAAACCTATTATCACCTCGGTTTCTTCAAGTTTTCCTAGTTTTAAAGAGGTGTAGAGAGGTAACGGAAGTAGGTTAAGGCTTGATCCAAGATCGGCTAATGTGTCATAAGCCTCCGAATTACCGATCTTGCAAGGTAGAACAAATAAGCCCGGATCATCTAACTTCTTAGGTAGCTTGTTTTGAACGAAGGCGGTCCCTTTTTCGCCTAACTTGAGCTTCTTCTCATCCAACACATCAACAACCAGACTTTCAAGGTGGAGCTCCTAGAATTCATTGTCAAGGTTTTGAGTGGAAGGTGTTTCAACTATGTTGTTGACCAATTTGGATGTCATAACTTCTTGGTCATTTTGAATGACTTGGGTTTGTTTGAAACACGAGCTCATGGAATTGACCGAATAATATTGTGGACAAGAACTAGGAGACGAAACTGACGAGATGGCGTTGACGTTTAGTTTCGGGTTCTTGACTGTGTTGCTAGGGAGTGCTCCCATTTCTCGGTCATTGAGGGCTTTCAACAAAGTGTCAATCTTATTGGTCATCTTGCTTTGTTTTTGTTTGAAATCGGCTTCAAACTTGGCTAAACGAGCTACTTGAGATGCCATAAACTGGGACATCAATCCATCAAAGTTATTGGTACTACCATTGCTGGAAGGATTGTTGTTGAAAGTACGGTTCGAAGAAGAACCGTGTAACACCTAAAATCCGAAAACATGTGAAATTACCAATTTGCCCCTATAATTTAAAATTTTAATTAAAAGCTTAATAATTATCAAATAAATTCCAAACTTCTGGCAATGCACAAGTTATGATCCAAATAATTTTGAGAACTTCATTTAACATTTGTACAAGTGAGAAAATTACTAAAATGCCCTAATATTAAACCGTGTATATTAAAGGTGATTAAATGTTTTTAAAATTTGAAATTTTGTTTATAATTAAGGAAATTGAAAACCAAATTAACTCCAACTTAAATGCAGCATTTATGGCCGAATATCATACCATTCTCCCCCCCCCCCTTTGACCGGATTTACCATTTATAGCAAACACACAATTTTCTCTTCAAAACCCTAAGTAGCCGATTGATAACACACACACAAATTAAATTGCATAGCCCCATTCGATCATCCTAAAATTCCACACTCAATTTTCTGTGATTAAGCATCATCTAAAGAGCCTAAGAAAAATTATTGTGGTGGTGTTCGTGGTCTTGTTCGTCCTTGGTGATTTTTCTCTGTCGCGACTGAAAATAAAGAGGTATAATTCGTTTTTCTTCATTCGACCATCCAAAAATTCGTTTCTTATTTTTCTTGTGTTCCTCACATCATATGTGACCTGTGAAAATTGATTTCATGATTTTTAGATCGTTTTTGAAGCCGTGGTGATTTTAGTGCATTTTGTCTAGCCGCGTATAAAATAAATCGTACGACTTGTTCTACACATCCAAAACTTGATTTGGTATTTTTCTCAGACCCTTTACATGTTAAGAACATCAAGAAAAATATATAATTCGACCCATGCATGTATTATGTATTATTTGGGTTTTAAATCATTAAAACAAATCGTAAATTGTATAAAATACTAAATGAATTATGAGAGCTGTGTAATTATTTTATTTTCGTGCCTGATATTCATATAAATTCTGGAAAAATGATTAGAAGAATTTTCATGGCTTGAATATGTGTTTTATGAATTTATTTTGTTATTAGGGTTTAAAATCAAAAGCGTATAAAAAAAAGGGTTAAATGTATTCGATCTGGTCTTGAAGGAATTAGGGCTTGTTCTTGGTCTAATAAATGATGTATATGATGAAGGAATGATTATAAATGATTGAGGAAGGTTAGGGTTTGATTTTGTGTAAATAAAGCGTTACCATATGGGTTTTTAAAAGTTTAGGGTAGGTTTTGTAATTTCTAAAACTTGTGGGTCAGTTTTAAAACTTAATTTAGATCATGTACTTACTGGGAAAAATATAAAAGGAAGGGGTCAAATGTCATTTTTGTAATTTAGAGGGTTAAAATGTTTTTAGGGTTTTATTATGGTTCGAATTGTAAAATAATTAAATGGAGGGGCTAAATTTGTAATTTCTGGAAAGTTAGTGCTGTTTTGAGTAAAATGATATATTCAAGGGGTTATGTGTTAATTTGGTGATTTAATGGGTTATTATGTAATTATTAATAAGATAAAGTTGAAATTGTAAATTAAAGGACTAAATATGTAACTTTGTAAACTAGAGGGACCTATTGTGTAAATTCTGTAAAATTGAGGATACATTCATATAATATGATAAAATGAGTGGCCATTGTGAAACTTTGATAAATAAAGGTGCTAAAGTGTAACTATGAACAATTGAAGGGTTAAAGTGTAACTTTTGAAACTAAAGGGTGAAAAGTGTGATTTGTGAATTCTTAAGGACCTATTATGTGAATGTAATAAAAGATACCCTAATTCCAGAAATAATGATTTAACTAAGTATGTTAATCCAACTTTCTAAAAATGGAAACTTACTAAATATGGAAACCGGCCAAAAATGGAAAGCTACTTAAAATGGAAAGATTGTAATACTCTTCCATATTCCTTTAGGTGTGAAGAAGGAAAGATTCTGAGCCGTTTCCATTTCTGTGCTTTGTTTCTGTTTGTGCTTTCGTCATAAGGTACAGATATTCTGACCTTCTCTGTAAGGTTTCCTATGATTCTTTTCCGATCTGTTAAATCTCTGATTTGATACTCTGTTATGATCCTTTGCTTCGACCTTTGATCTCTGATTTTGGACCTATGATATGAAGACCTTTTGATATGAGATGGAAATGTTTTAAGTAAAGTATTTTGAAAGGGTTTTTCAAGCATGATATATTGACTTTAAGAAAACTATTTTTGAAGTTCGTTTTATTTGAAAGACCATTATGAAAACTATTTTGAATGATTGTTTTAAATGAACCTTAAGAGAAAACCTTTTGAAAAGTACTTTTGATATTGAACCTTTTGAAGATTTGACCATCGGATACATTGACCCTTTTTGGATATTGACCTGGGATATTTGATCTTCTGATATGAACCTTCTGATATGACCTTTCTGATGTGACACTCTGATTATGATATGAACCTATGAACCTTTGATATTCGAACCTTTGACATTTGACCCCAGTTTGATACCCGAGCCAAATTTGTTTCCTAGCCATGAAGGTAACATGGCCGTGTCATTGATGCACCAATGGCATGACTAGTGTGTAGCCCTAGTGATTTGGTTACACCGTCCCCATTTTGATTTGATATGAGCTCACTATGATATGATTTGATATGGCCAATATGATTTGTTTGGGGGGCGAATGGATGCATCCTAGATTTGCTTTGTATATGATATGATATGATTTGATTTGGTGACTGATGATGGGTGCAATCCACGTCTTTCACAAAATTTGGGAGCTAGCTACTCCATTTGAAGAATGAGGACACCCTCATATTATCTGATTATCTGAGAGGTCTCCCCTCTATATGATTTGAAGATTATGGTTACGATATGATATGATTCGATTTGTTTGGGCTCGTGGTGGATGACTATCCTAAACCTTTACTCTTGTACCTTATTTATGTCTCATTCATTTTGCTACATCTGATTATTTCCGTTTACTTTCGTTTCCGTTTATTATATATCTGTTTACTGGGCTTTGTAAGCTCAGCCGCACGTTTTCTTTTCGTGTGCGGCAGGTTTTAGATGGAAGATGGGTATGAGTGAAGAGACTTTTGGACCTAGAAGGCTTGACAGTTATTTTGGCCTAGAGATGATTAGAAGTTATTTTATTGTTAGAATATGTATCCGTTTTTGTAACCTTGATATTTCAGTATTTCCCTTTGTAACCCTTGAGAATCTTTGTATTACTTTTGAATGTATGCTTTGTTATATCTGATATGAAACCATTTGCGTGACATCTTTACCCTTGTCGGGTTGGGGTGTTACAATTATGGTATCAGAGAGACAGGCTGCGATTCGTAATACATTTACCCTTGGCCTGTGTAAGTTAGGACCACTAAGTTTTCCCTGTAGACGCTCGTAGGACAACCTTTGAGAAATTGCTTTAGGATCTCCCTATAGGAACCTAAGTGAGGAATGGGTAGACTAAGACATCTGTGTGAGTATCATTGTTTCCGCATTACTCTGATTCGTGCCTTGCTTTTGGTTAGAGTCGGTTGATATTTCTTTTAGAAATCGAAAGCTTATGCTTTGCACCACCTAAGAATTGAACCTGATTAAATTTGGAAGGCATTGAGAAATTTCATAATTATTGGCAGGCACTATTTGATCCTTATCTTCAGATCCCTTTTGTTAATCATTTTGATAAAGACCCTCATTTGCCTCTGATTCTTTTGTTAATCACTTTGACGCCTCTTCAGGCATTCCGAGAACCTCCATGGCGATGACGTACTGGATATGTTTTGTTATTTGTCTTTTGTTTTGATAAGTACCTATGAATCTCCCGACCCTATTCGAGTTGTTTCACCCATCCATGTCCTTGCGGGAAGTCTTGTAGTTCATAACTACGGGTATAAGGATATTCTCATCGCATTTCCGAATAATAAGATTTACGTTGCCGATCTGCTTGATTGAAGGAATAATTTTGACCGATCGCTCGTTCGATGATATTTTGCGTGAATTTCTTGAGTTTCGAGTAAACTTTGACACCCACCGAATTCTAATGCCTAGTATCGTTTATGTCATTTTCAGTATGGCACCTCCAGCACGCCGCAGATATCGTTGGACAACTAGGTTCGCCATTGGCCGAAAGAGGAACGGAAAATTGAGGAGGATTGCCAAGAGGATATTGATCCCCACTAGGATGTGGCCGGGCCGGATCGAAGAAAGGAGGACCATCATGAATATAAGTGGGACGGAAGAACAGCTGCACGTGGCAGGAATAACAGATGAAGAGGACATTGTAACTAGATACCAGGGAAGAGACCCCGGGTTTTCAGAAGAAGGAGGAGTGGTACGAGTTGAACCTCGCAATTTGTACGGATTTGTGGACCACATAGAAGATGAAGGAAGATACACTTATTGGGGTTTCGCAAGCCAGCCACTTCCCCAGTCAGAAGGGAACCGGAACGGATGGATCAGCGAGGAAGAGGAGGAGGATTCAGACTTGGAATCTACTGCAAGTAAACCAACCTAAGTATGAAGTTAAGAGTCTAGTAACTGTATTGTTTAGAATTTTATCTCGAATTTCTTATGGCATTAACGTTTCGCGTACTTCCGTTGGATTTTGAGAATTTTCCCGAATAAGATTTGAGAAATGATTGAAACAAATTTTGTGCGATGTGTGCTTCACCTTTGTAAATCTGTTAGAACTCATCTCAGTATATAAGCCAGAACTTTAACTTTCCACATTTGTTTTGGCATCCCTTAAAGATATGTTGTTTCGAGTACTGAAGTTTTCCTAGAAACCATTTCGTATTTCAACGACTAAACCTTATCTTAGAAGCTTTTAGCATTTGAACTCTCTGAATATGAGCATTGTTTTGAACATTGTTTAGCGTCCTGGACCTTTTGAATTTGATTCCTCGATGGACCACCAAGTTTTGCACCGGTGTAGGAAGTAAGATTTGACATGATTGTCTGGGCATCTAGCAAAGACGTCGGACAGATCATACCTATTCATTGGAACAAAAAGGGAAGAGCATGGAGACTATTTTGCACCTTGCTAGAAATTGATGATCACTTGTGCAATTAGGGAGTTGGATATTTTTAAGACAACGGTGTTCTTTGCCTGACCTGGAGTAACAACAACGGAGACTACCCTGAAGAGTGAAGACATTCCTTTTCAAGACAGAAGTGTTGGCGATGCAGAAGAAGAAGTTTAGTCAAGACGGCGAACCTGGAACTGATGGAGACGCACAGTCTCACTCCCCTATTCATCTTGGTTGTACTAAGATGAATTGAGAGCGGAAGCAGACTGTAAGATGAGGAGGTTTAAAGATCGTGCCAGAAATCCACAGCACCCCGTCACATCCCAAGAAGAACTGCAGGAGGCTCGACGAACCAGACACAAGTTCCTGATTTATGGTTTCACATCCTGATTGATAGACAGACGAAGACAGACTTACCAGACTTGAAGAAATTGGATGCGTGGAATGAACAAAAATTGTAAAACAAATCTTTCATATTTGGAAGAATTGATTCTGCTCAGACCAGAATTCTTGGTGACTGGATTTCGTTTTGGTTGACTCTATTAAGTTTCGTCATATCGTTAAAAGATTCTTTTATGATCTAAGTTCACGAGAAGCATATCAGTTGTGCCTATATTTCATATGTTCGATGATAACCGGTTTGAGAGATTTTGGATAGTGATGGAAGATACGATGTTTAGTAATGGCGTACCTCACGTTAGTTTGGAAATCTGGGATTTTAATACTCGTGCGGATAGTTTTGTTTTATCTTTGGATTTTGACATTCGTATTTAGTTGATCTTTGATGTCTATAGAAGTACTAGGTGGATTAAGATAGGTGGTTCTGATTACGACTTGAGATAAAGTATGACCATCATAAGGGCATACTTATGTGGTGCTAGTATTATGACGCCTGATCAACGTGATAATACTTACACCACATAACGTGCACTCAACGTGGGCATGGGATATCTTAGGAAGTACCTAAGAAGTTTAGAAATTAAATCTCCGTTTGGTTGTTCGCGATTAGTTAGACTTTAGATTCATTCTACCTATGGGTATACTCTGCTCTCGTTCATTGGATATTGGGACGACTTTGGACTCTCGATTTGCATTTTGTAGACCTCAGTTATAAACCTTGAACCCCTCGTAGAGCTCTCTTCCAAGAATGCAGTCAATTGGATTTGAAATCTCGTTTGTATCTCATATGAACTTCCTAAAGACTCACCTATCGTTCATTTTATGTTGTATGGACCTTTTGTTCTGAATCAACCTAATTGTGTCCCTTTCTGAGGAATTTGAACCCACCTCGTTGTGATTCGAGTCATGAGAAACTACTGGGTTTAAAAATTCTTTTTGGAAGAACCCGCTCGAGCGTGAGAATGTTCTAACAATATTTTGCGATGTGCCACGACTTCGTTTAACTTTGCGACTTCAAATTTCGAGGACGAAAATTTTCTTTTAGAGGGGAAGAAGTTGTAACACCTAAAATCCGAAAACATGTGAAATTACCAATTTGCCCCTATAATTTAAAATTTTAATTAAAAGCTTAATAATTATCAAATAAATTCCAAACTTCTGGCAATGCACAAGTTATGATCCAAATAATTTTGAGAACTTCATTTAACATTTGTACAAGTGAGAAAATTACTAAAATGCCTAATATTAAACCGTGTATATTAAAGGTGATTAAATGTTTTTAAAATTTGAAATTATGTTTATAATTAAGGAAATTGAAAACAAAATTAACTCCAACTTAAATGCAGCCTTTATGGCCGAATATCATGCCATTTCTCCCCCCCCCCCTTTGACCGGATTTACCATTTTATAGCAAACACACAATTTTCTCTTCAAAACCCTAAGTAGCCGATTGATAACACACACACAAATTAAATTGCATAGCCCCATTCGATCATCCTAAAATTCCACACTTAATTTTCTGTGATTAAGCATCATCTAAAGAGCCTAAGAAAAATTATTGTGGTGGTGTTCGTGGTCTTGTTCGTCCTTGGTGATTTTTCTCTGTCGCGACTGAAAATAAAGAGGTATAATTCGTTTTTCTTCATTCGACCATCCAAAAATTCGTTTCTTATTTTTCTTGTGTTCCTCACATCATATGTGACCTGTGAAAATTGATTTCATGATTTTTAGATCGTTTTTGAAGCCGTGGTGATTTTAGTGCATTTTGTCTAGCCGCGTATAAAATAAATCGTACGACTTGTTCTACACGTCCAAAACTTGATTTGGTATTTTTCTCAGACCCTTTACATGTTAAGAACATCAAGAAAAATATATAATTCGACCCATGCATGTATTATGTATTATTTGGGTTTTAAATCATTAAAACAAAGCGTAAATTGTATAAAATACTAAACGAATTATGAGAGCTGTGTAATTATTTTATTTTCGTGCCTTATATTCATATAAAGTCTGGAAAAATGATTAGAAGAATTGTCATGGCTTGAATATGTGTTTTATGAATTTATTTTGTTATTAGGGTTTAAAATCAAAAGCGTATAAAAAAGGGTTAAATGTATTCGATCTGGTCTTGAAGGAATTAGGGCTTGTTCTTGGTCTAATAAATGATGTATATGATGAAGGAATGATTATAAATGATTGAGGAAGGTTAGGGTTTGATTTTGTGTAAATAAAGCGTTACCATATGGGTTTTTTTTAAAAGTTTAGGGTAGGTTTTGTAATTTCTAAAACTTGTGGGTCAGTTTTAAAACTTAATTTAGATCATGTACTTGCTGGGAAAAATATAAAAGGAAGGGGTCAAATGTCATTTTTGTATTTTAGAGGGTTAAAATGTTTTTAGGGTTTTATTATGGTTCGAATTGTAAAATAATTAAATGGAGGGGCTAAATTTGTAATTTCTGGAAAGTTAGTGCTGTTTTGAGTAAAATGATATATTCAAGGGGTTATGTGTTAATTTGGTGATTTAATGGGTTATTATGTAATTATTAATAAGATAAAGTTGAAATTGTAAATTAAAGGACTAAATATGTAACTTTGTAAACTAGAGGGACCTATTGTGTAAATTCTGTAAAATTGAGGATACATTCATATAATATGATAAAATGAGTGGCCATTGTGAAACTTTGATAAATAAAGGGGCTAAAGTGTAACTATGAACAATTGAAGGGTTAAAGTGTAACTTTTGAAACTAAAGGGTGAAAAGTGTGATTTGTGAATTCTTAAGGACCTATTATGTGAATGTAATAAAAGATACCCTAATTCCAGAAATAATGATTTAACTAAGTATGTTAATCCAACTTTCTAAAAATGGAAACTTACTAAATATGGAAACCGGTTAAAAATGGAAAGCTACTTAAAATGGAAAAATTGTAATACTCTTCCATATTCCTTTAGGTGTGAAGAAGGAAAGATTCTGAGCCGTTTCCATTTCTGTGCTTTGTTTCTGTTTGTGCTTTCGTCATAAGGTACAGATATTCTGACCTTCTCTGTAAGGTTTCCTATGATTCTTTTCCGATCTGTTAAATCTCTGATTTGATACTCTGTTACGATCCTTTGCTATGACACCTTTGCTTCGACCTTTGATCTCTGATTTTGGACCTATGATATGAAGACCTTTTGATATGAGATGGAAATGTTTTAAGTAAAGTATTTTGAAAGGGTTTTTCAAGCATGATATATTGACTCTAAGAAAACTATTTTTGAAGTTCGTTTTATTTGAAAGACTTTTTAGGAAAACTATTTTGAAGGATTGTTTTAAATGAACCTTAAGAGAAAACCTTTTGAAAAGTACTTTTGATATTGAACCTTTTGAAGATTTGGCCATCGGATACATTGACCCTTTTTGGATATTGACCTGGGATATTTGATCTTCTGATATGAACCTTCTGATATGACCTTTCTGATGTGACACTCTGATTATGATATGAACCTATGAACCTTTGATATTCGAACCTTTGACATTTGACCCCAGTTTGATACCCGAGACAAATTTGTTTCCTAGCCATGAAGGTAACATGGCCGTGTCATTCATGCACCAATGGCATGACTAGTGTGTAGCCCTAGTGATTTGGTTACACCGTCCCCATTTTGATTTGATATGAGCTCACTATGATATGATTTGATATGGCCAATATGATTTGTTTGGGGGGGCGAATGGATGCATCCTAGATTTGCTTTGTATATGATATGATATGATTTGATTTGGTGACTGATGATGGGTGCAATCCACGTCTTTCACAAAATTTGGGAGCTAGCTACTCCATTTGAAGAATGAGGACACCCTCATATTATCTGATTATCTGAGAGGTCTCCCCTCTATATGATTTGAAGATTATGGTTACGATATGATATGATTCGATTTGTTTGGGCTCGTGGTGGATGACTATCCTAAACCTTTACTCTTGTACCTTATTTATGTCTCATTCATTTTGCTACATCTGATTATTTCCGTTTACTTTCGTTTCCGTTTATTATATATCTGTTCACTGTGCTTTGTAAGCTCAGCCGCACGTTTTCTTTTCGTGTGCGGCAGGTTTTAGATGGAAGATGGGTATGAGTGAAGAGACTTTTGGACCTAGAAGGCTTGACAGTTATTTTGGCCTAGAGATGATTAGAAGTTATTTTATTGTTAGAATATGTATCCGTTTTTGTAACCTTGATATTTCAGTATTTCCCTTTGTAACCCTTGAGAATCTTTGTATTACTTTTAAATGTATGCTTTGTTATATCTGATATGAAACCATTTGCGTGACATCTTTACCCTTGTCGGGTTGGGGTGTTACAAACCGCTTGATTGAAAACGATTAGGTGAGTTGGAAGAATTGGTTTGTTGTGCGTTTTGGTTTTGTTTCCACCTAAGGTTTGGGTGATTTTTCCATGTGGGGTTGTATGAATCACCGTAGGGGTTTGGCTCGGGTTTGAAAGAGTACCACTTGTCTCCCGCTCCGTCGGTATGCGAGGATGCGTAGTCCGCAAAAGCTTGTTCGGGGAGTTCCTTGCAATCACGAGTGTCGTGGGGACCACTACATAATTCACATGAAGAAGTGATTTTGTTCACTTGGCTTGAAGGTTTAGGAGCCTCGTAGGATTTCATAAGAAACTTGACTTGGTCTTCAAGTTCTATGATCCTACGGTCGGAAGTGCTTGAATTGTTCAAAGGCAAAGATATTGCCTTGACCGTTTCATTCAAATCACGGGGGTCACTCCAACTTTCGTTGTCATAAAGAGCAAGATCTTCTAGGAGAGCCCATGATTGTTCCGCACTTAGATCACATAGCTTACACCGGCCGATTGGTCAATGGTTTGCCTCGTGGAGAGATTGATATGGTCATAGAAGATTTGGACTTGGAGCCAAAGTTCAATGCCATGGAGAGGGACTTTTTGGAGTAAGTCCTTGAATCTAGTCCATGCCTCGTAGAGGGTTTCGCCTTGACGTTGTTGGAACATCAAGATATCATTCCTTAGCTTGGTAGTTCTTCCTGGTGGGAAAAACTGAGCAAGGAAACGAGTGGTGAGATCATCCCAAGAGGTGATGGATCATGCGGGTAGATGCTCTAGCCATTGACTAGCTTGGTCCCGCAGAGAGAATTGAAAGAGACGCAGTCGGGTTGTCTCTCGAGTGGCAACATCAAGGTCTATGGAATCAATGATTTTGAGAAAGTCCTTGAGATGTTGATTAGAATCTTCAGAACGAAGTCCATGGAATGCGCATCCGCTTTGCACCAACCGGATGGTGTCGGATCGCAAGGGAGTGACATTGGCTCCTTGAGTGAGCTCAATGGTGTTTCGATAGCCATGGTGGCTGGGACGGGAGTAGTCTCCTAAGGTACGGGCTCTAGGAGGTTGTGGTGGTTGTTGCGGTGGTGGGTTGTTGGGATCAAGGATATTACCACCTTCCATGATGTTGAATGGTAATGGTTACGAACAAAGAAACTAAGAAAAAAAGATAGACTAAAGAAAACCTAGAAAAATAAAATAAAAATCTCACTAGAAAGGAATCTAGTGAGTAGACCTATAAAAATAAAAAATTCAACCTAAACAATAACTATTCCCCGGCAGCGGCGCCAAAAACTTGATGCGTGGTTTTGCAACCTTACAACAGGTTTTACCTCTCGAGGGATCTCAAGAGGCTTACAACCCCACCAGGCAGTGTACCTGACCGATGTAGTATAGTGTAGTGGTAAGTACGGGGGATTGATCGTTCTCCACAGGGAATAGTGTCGTTAGGATTGAAAAACTACTCTAATAGGTCTAAGGGTGAGAGAAGATTCTTTTTGTGTTTTTATAATTTTATGAAAGCAAGTAAAATCTCGGGTTTGAAGGAGTGGGTGGAATTAGTTGCTAGTCAACTAACCCAAGTAACTAGAATGCAAATAAAATAAAATAACTGAAAATGAAAAGGTCGTGAAACTTATGTGGAGAGAAATGTGTTTACTTAGATTTCCTTACTCCCTAACTATCTTTTACAGGTTGATTAGTGTGTATTAATCGCGTGGATGACGGGTGTATTCCTTAATACCAATCGTGGGGTGGCGTACGTACTCCCCCAACTCTATAAGCTCCTACTTCACTCCTATGTCGAGCCGGCTAAGAAGCGCCTAACATGGGATCACTAGAATTCGCTCATGCATTAAATACAACCATAAAAACCTTAGTACGCATTGGTTCATGTTTCTTAAGACGTTCAAGCAAGTTACCGAATAGGAAGTTAGCCAGTTTTCTTAAGCCTAACATCGATGAACAATCATCCAATACAATTAATAACACACTAATAACCAATAATCAATAGCTAGGTTTCATTAGATCTAAGCAAACACAAGATAAATCTAGCCTAGCATGATAATCAAAAGACAAGAACAAGATGTAATCAAACAACACATAGACATATTGAATGATTAAATAATCACTTATCTTCAATTAAACATGGGAGATCCAAGGGTATGAAAACCCTTAAAAATGGCAAAAATTCGTCTTAGGGTTTCTCCTCCAAAGTTACACACAATAAGTTCCACACTAATGACAAAAAATTGCAAAACTATATATAGAGTTTAAGGGCTGACGGCGTCACGTTATAGATCCTGACGCCGTCACCTCGCCGCTTTTAGGGTTCCCGGATGGCCTTCCTGACGCCGTCCCTCTTTAGTGCTCCAAAATCCGCTCTGGCTTATCAAGGCTTGACGCCGTCAGAATTGAGCTTGACGCCGTCCCTCTTTAAGTTAAACCGTGATGGGCTTGATCACTTCAAAGGGTGACGCCTTCAGATTTTTCATGCAAAATTCTCTGGCTTATCATGAGTAATTTTCATATCCATCTTTTTTGCCAAGACGTGACGCCGTCTGGGCCAATCCCTGACGCCGTCAAAGGTACTTTCCAGCATAATTTTGAGACTTTGCCGTTTTCTTCACTTTAATGCTCCAAAAACGTCCAAAATGCTTCCTTTTCCAGATTTCTTCTCCAAAGTACCTAAAATGACAAAAGGAACGATTTAGGGCAATATTTGATCAAATAAATACGATTTAGGGCTTAAATGACCCCCTAAAAGCGGTACACTTTTCGCTTCATCAGCTATCCTTTTGAGGTTTTGGGTTTAAGGTTTGAGTGAGTCTCTATATGTTTTGAACCGAGGGTATATCCCTCATGGGTTGTGTCTAATTTCTACTAATGAACTTGAATCAAAACCTCCCCTACACGAGGTGGTTTTCCAGCCAACATCCACAATCCACGCACCTAGCTTGAGTGGTCATTTTTCGGCTATAGTTTGTCACAGTGAGGCGATGACATTAACTTAGCAAGGACACATCATACATGGCTTTTCCCTACACTAGCCTCTTGTTTTCTACTACAAGATTCCCAAGTTCGAATCATGAACCTATGTTTCCTAGAGTCTTCGAATACAATACAGTCACACTGGTTTGCAAACTTAAAATCTATTGATCGAGTTCTGTGTTTCCTAACTTCTTACGCCACACTAACAACAATCAACACTTAACAAATTTCACCATAAATATCTATCATTTCTGGGAAATCAATTTGACCGAAACTAAACATAACAACACTTAAATTATTTCCATTCATTCGACCTAGTTAATTTATCATGAATGGATCCAAAAAAAATATAAATAAATCCGAATCTAATTCTAAACCTTACAATGATTCTTGAGGGATGAAAACTCGGATGAAACTTCAAATCCGAGTAACCCACTGCTCCAATACCGAACAACCCAACACTCCAAATCGAATCACAAGCACCACTACTCTTATCCTTCCTTGAGAAACATCTTGGATTCTTGATGTGTTTTTGGTGAGTTGTGATTCGATAACCCTTGGAGGAGTGGATTAAATGGTGGATCGTGGAGAGTAGCTCCATAGAAACTTTCGGATTTAGGGGGATATAATCCTACCATTTTTTGTTATTTCTACCTCAATGGGGGTTTATCCTAGTTTGACTTGTGTGAATTCCTAGACCCGTGAAGAAGACAAAGATCCTGGGTCAAAGAGAAGGATTATTAGTGATGGTGGGAAAGTGATGGTTCGATGGGGTTTTGGGAAGAAAAGGGGCGGACAAAAATATGGGGATACCTAGGGTCAGCCAAATCAGGATATTGGGAAAGGTTTGAGTGGGTGGAAGTGTTTTATTTTTAGTATTTAGTGTGTTGTTTAGTTAAAGAGTGGTATTTCATACCCTTGTCCCGTTAAACTGAGTCAAACTCAGAGTCGTTTTATAATAATTGAATGTATTTTTGAGTCTTTAAGTATTCACTAGAATTTCTGAGTCTCAGATTTATTTCTGGTTTGCGTGTGGTGTCAGTCTGAGTGAAACTGGGATAACCTCCCGTTCTTATTACAATATAGTGAGTAAATTATGAGATGTGAAAATTTCACTGTTCTTTGGTGAGATTTCCGGGTGACAATATGTGCAGGTCTGTTATCTGTGTTAAACATATAACGGTCTAGTCAGGTGTTCTAGTCACAGAAAATGAATTGTCATAAATATAAATATTAGGGAAATTTACCATTTCTCACATCCTCCCCGTCTTAGGAATGAATACCGTCCTTGGTTTTCACTTAGGGTTACCCGAAGGTGTTGGGGTTCTTAAGGTTCTAATGTTCTTGGTTTTATTGTTCACATCTCTATGTATATTCAGGGCTTGGTGAGTGACGGTTGAAACTCAATGGTCGGGATATGTATTGAAAGTCCTAGAGTGCAGGAGTCTCTCACAATGGCTATTCCCATCAAGGCATGATCCTCCCTGAACTAAACATAGGTGATCAGGCTATGCTAGGTTTAGTTATCATGATATTTGGTTTCTATTGGTTTGGAATCGCAACCTGTTGTCACAGGTGTACAAATAAATGAAAAAGTCTCAAAAGTGATGAAGATATGAAAAAAGGGCATCATAATATCTTAGTCCCAAAAGTCAAAGAAATTCACCATAGAAGGGCTCGTACAAAATAACATTACAACATGTCTCTCAAGAAGTACTATTATTCGAGGAATTACGACCTAAGGAAACCTAAAGGTGAATGTTATCATGCGAAGAAGGAGTTCCAAACCTCCTGTCCACCCATCATGCCATTTGGGTCCTGGACGACTCTCTCATTTCCACTTTTCAGCTCGGGGCAAGCCGTCCTATAGTGTCCAATCATTCCACACTCAAGGCAAACTACGGTGGTGAGCCTGTAGTCAGTTTCATGAGCAAAAGCCTCGCAGTTCTTGGTTCGATGGTCGACTCCTCCGCAATTTCCACACCGCATGGGACAAGGTCCACGATGATGGAACGGGCACACATTACACTTAGGTAGGTTTCCAGCATATCCTCTGTTCGTTCTGGTGCCTGCAGCAGGGGTAGTGGCCATTCCTGATCGCTTGTCAGGACCAATATTTCCTCGACCCTTGAAGTGTTCTTCCCATTTTCTCTTGTGCTCAGCCGCTCTCTTGACATTTGTCCTAGACGTTGATCCTATCGGCTGGTGAGCCACATTTGTGGGTCTTAGGGGCTTAGTGGTCTTAGAGGGAGTATCATTTTCCCCGTGGAACGGGGGAAAACTTCCTAAATACCTTTCCCTTAGCCGATCTTCTGTCTGGATCATCTCGGGGCTCATTGGTGTTTTCCCTTGTCGGCGTGCGGCAGCACTGTCACTTCGCACTTTTGGATTCCATGACTTTTCCTCCATTCTCTTGATTTCACTTTAGGTGCAGTACTTCCTACTCACCATTTCCTAAAAACTTTCCTATGGCATTGCATAGGCAGCATCAATGCCTGTGGTCTTTAGATGGTCATTCCACCAGGTCTGAGCATCATCAGTGAAAGTGAGTGAAGCATATTTTACCCTATCTTCCTTTGCACAACCACATGCTTGGAACATGTCTTCCAGCCGTTCCATCCATCTTTTCACAGCAATGGTTCCTTCAGTTCCATTAAGATTTCCAGACATGGCCTTTCAAAACTCCTGATAAGTGCCAGTGTGGTTGCTGTCATCCTTAGGTTTGGAGCTTCCGATCTCAGTGATCATGTTGTTGGCTTTTGCTGCGGCTAGATGAATAACTAACACGTCTAGCATGGCTTGGTTTATGATAAGCAGGTTTGCTCCGTTTTCAGCTTGGACAGTGGCAGCAATAGGCTGGTCATGAACGGCATTGGCTGTCCTTCCTGTAGGATTCATATATACCATAAAAGATGAAAACGAGTGAGATCTTAAACGGAGGTCATATGTGTTTTTACAATTGCTAAAGCACATTTTAGGATGGGCAGATTTCTAAGGAAAACTATTGGGGAAGAAGGTATAAATGATATCTGTATTCTTACTAATATCCTAGAGTACACTTTGGATGTCTAGTTGGGTAAAACAAGAAATCTGGTAACAACCGAAAATTATAGTCTTAAATATATGTCCTACTGCAAGTCTTATTCGAGAGGCGTCTTGTTCTAGACGGTCTAGTCAATGGTCCGAGGTAAATATATCGGTCTGAGGTATATTTTCTAGTGAGAATTTTGTAGGAGAATTCCTTTGATATCTTAAGGTTCTTAAATGATTTTTGCTTAGGATTTAAGTCTCATAGTAAACGTAGCAGTCTTATAGTCTGGACTCCTAAGGTGTCCCTGGTGTCTTAAGGGCTAGGGATAACAAGTCGTATTTTGGTGAACTTTACCAAAGCGTTTCATGCCGATACCTATAGTCCGGGTGACGGTGTTTGACTAATTTTTCCGAGGTTTTTTTCTGGTGCTCAACAACGCGTTGCCAAAATTCCTTGTCCAAGGTTAGTTTTTAGTTCCAAGGGTTCAGTGAAAAAGTTAGACAATTTACATCCTACGATAAGGGTTCGGGTCATTTTGTTAGGCTTTAGGTTTTCTATTAGGTCACTAGTTAATCCTAGTAAGTCTCCAGGTTCTTAAGGGTTTTATAGTTTACTTATTGTTCGTTCATGCCAAGGGGGTCCTTTATTTGTGGTCAGAATTTTATAAGCCTGACGGACAGATCTTTCCTTTTCCTCCCATGGGAGTTTGTGCTAGAGCCTTGTGACGTCCAGAGTATAATGAGGATATGGCCAAAATTTCTGATTTTGTGGGTAACGCTCGTAGTCCTAAATTTTCATCTCGAAAGGATGGTGTTGACTACCTCTAGTAGTCAATCTGTCAGCTTAGCGGGATATGGATTATCTGACGCATAGGGTTTTATCTTGGTAGAACCATGTTGATTGCCACTAGCGAATCGACCAGTCAGTTCGTTCAAGTGTGCAGGGTATCATACGGAAGGAAGGTTTAGGGGTCTAAATATAATCGCCGTGGTCCTTTAACACTTTCGCTTATGGAGTTAATATGTGTTATTGTCGCCTACGGGGTTACAATATGCCTAATAACTATTGATTCTTAAGGTTTGGTTAGATTGATGCTAAAAGGGGGGTCAGGATTTGGGAAGAGATAGTATGGGATGTTAATCGGCGATGATCGAGAATTGTGGGTTTCCTATTGAACTAAGTCGTAATAGGGACAAGGTAAACTTCCTATGATATCTAAGTTGAATTTGTCCTTGTTGTTACTAATATGGTTACCTAATTCTCATATTTCCATCCTATGTAATCCTTTGGGTTTCTTGGGATGAGGGTAGATGATTTTCCTTGTGGTAAGAATCTGGGGTCATTGTCTCTTGTGTATTATTTGGACTAGGAGTTAGGCTAGGTGGAAGGGGTGTTGAGTTTAGTTGACAGGGATATATTTTCTGGTGAGGGTGATAATGGGAAGTATTTTTCGAGGAATTTTATGGGGCGTCTAAAATATGGTTTGTTATTTAAGAGGGAATTGTAGGGAGATTTGGAGTGAGGTAAATTAGGTAAATTTGTAATGAAACGATTGGTAATCTTTAAGTAGGATCATAAACGATTAGTGAATTTAGTAGTTGTGTGAATGTTGGGGTTCTGGGCATTTTGCGGCTAAAAGGAATGAACAAGGCATTTTAAAGGTTATTAGTGAAATATCGTATAAGGCTGCCATTTGTCCAAGGATAATTGGGAGATTTTTGGGAAGGTGAGGTAAAGTTATAATGTCACGGTAGTTTATGAAAGGAAATTGATTAAATCAATAATGGAAATATATAACGAAATGACCTTGTTATAGATTAAGAGTTGATTACAAGGTTTGAAAATTACAAGTTCACTAATAAGGTCCTACACAGACTGAGAACTACTCAGTTAAATAAATTACTACTAATCCTAACTAAGACCGCCTCCTGGTCCTATCCATGTGTCGGAACCTAAAAGCGTACTCCCCAAGCTGTGCCTCGACTTCTACAAGGCGAGTCCTTAATGCCAATTTTTCATCACGGTGTGCCTGATATGCTCTTAACAATGCTACAACCTGAGCCTCAAGGATCAGCATTCTCTCATGCATCATCTGAGCTGCTTCTTGAGCTACTACCTGTGTCTGCTCAAGTCTGCCTGATCTGTCACCTAAGTCAAGAAGGTCTCGACTGTTGGAGTGTGTCCTAGCATAGAGTCGGTTGAAGTCTCTATCATACTGCTCAAAACGAGCTGGATGTAACTCGTCAAATAAGTCGGAGTGGAGACCTAGTATGTTAGTCTGCAAGTCCAGTTGGGTCTGAATCTGTGAGATGGTAGCGGTCTCTGTAACTGCTGGGGATGCCACTAAGAGTGAGGGATGTGATATCTCTGTGCCATCCTCTATCTCATCCTAAGCTCCCCTTGAGCCCTCTCCAGTCTCAAAGGTGTTTGGCACATCCTCTAGTACTATGTTGATTCGGGGTACAACTGCTCTTTGTCCCATCCCCGAATCTGAATTAGCATCATCCCCTGTACCCTCGGCAGGAGCATTCTCATCTAAAGTCTGTTCCACACCCTCTGCTAAATATTAGTCATTGCTTCTCCTGAGTCTCTGACGTGGGGGTAAGTGGATAGGCGAGTGTGGTGGTAAGGTAGGTGGTGGTGATGCTGGGGTAGTAGGGGCGTCTATTTGTGAGCGTAAGGACCTATAACGGGATGGGGATACTAGAAGGATATGAGCGGGGTTTTGGCTACTCTCTGCAGTATGAGGTGATGGTCTAGTATATGGGCGTATGATTATGCGCGTAGTACGGCGAGGGATAGTAGGGGTAATCTGGGTAGCTGATGTGGTATAAGTATGTGATGGTGGTGTAGGCTCAATGGTGTTAGGGTTTGATGTATGATGATATCGAGGCATCTGTATGCTGGAATCATTTGAGCCTGGTGAAGTATGAGTGATGTTGGGGGAAGACATAATCCGTGATAAAATGGTATATGTGCGTAAGTATCTCAAAATAATATCTAGTGTGGGTCAACTGTATATAGATATATGTATATAGTACTTATAGAACACTTAGTATGTCACAAATTATAAAATGCAGTCGAGTCAAAATAACCTCAAGCAACATGGTAAGCAAGGCAAGCGGCGGTCATAGGGACTTGTTTTTGAAAAAGTGGTTATAGTTTAGGGTTTATATGTACCTAGTTCTCTATAACCTAGGCTTTGATGCCAATCTGTAAAACCCCCAAAATCTGACTTTGCGGAAGCATTAATATCATGGGGTGCTACTGGAATGGAAATCATAACACAAGGTAACAAAGAACCAATTACACTTTTTATAAAACGTACTCATTTGTTTACTTCCATTTATAATAATTCATTAGTTTGCGAATTTATTTACAAGTTTACTGGTCCCTCAAAAACAAGTCTTAATCATTAATTAAAATGTATTGGTCAAAAGTATAATTCTGCCGCCATGCCAAATCCTTGCCATACATGCGTAAATCTAGATACCTGAGAAAAACATGCTAAAAGTAAGCAAAAAGCTGGTGAGTTCATAGGTTTCAGTTAAACAAATATTTCATATATGGACAAACAGTTTTTATTTAAGCATTGAAATGTTCACATATATGTTTTATTACGCTAGCTCTAAGTTCATGCAACCGAAGCTTGAACACGTCTGCATGCTCTAGAAGCATCTAAATCATAAAAGCCCTGGCAAGTGTTTATCCCAGACACTTGTACATTGATATGATATACGCTCGTTTGCCTATCCGGTCAAACCGAACGGGGACGTTACTCCCAATAGATCTATTTATAACATTCACGCTTCCTGTCGGGAATTAACGGTTCATGAAATTCGGTCAGTAGGGGACATATCAGGACTTAGGCTAACTGCGCAATAACTTTGGTATAAACAGTATTAACATCCACACAATTTGGTTTTGCATGTTTCTCACCCCAAAACAAGTATAAGTAAAAAAAGGGGCTATAAACTCACCTTAACAATGGATGCAGTGAATGCAAGGACGTATGGCACCAACACATGACCTAGATTAAATAATCATGTCTCAGTTTCAAATATTTAAATTAATTTCTTTCAGAATTTTAAATTTCAGTATTTCAGAGTGCTTATGTTGTTGTTGTTGCTTGTGTGACAGTAATGGAGGTTACGAAGGGTTTTCCTAGAAACTGGTAAGGTTTGGCTCTATGGATAACTTATGTGTATAGAATGAGTAATTTGGGGATGTTGGACCATCTAAAGCCTAAATGGATTCAGTCGGGACGTAATATATATATACATTATAGTTGTGAAATTTGTTCGTCATGTTCGATTATGTTGATTTTTGAAGTAAGGGCTAACGTACATGACGTTTGCTACCTACTAGTTACATGATTTGAGAAAATTTAATATGACACGAGTTCTAGTGAACTTGGTTAATTAAAATTTTAACGAAGTTTGCTTGGTTACTTATAATCTACTATGACTCATTTTTACACCTTATTAGTTTAGAACTAAATATGCCGTCAAATTTGTCTAAGTACCGTTCAGGTTTGATATACCATCCCTAGTTTCTTTATTAGTGACGTTTATATTTACTTTGTTTTGATATAATAAATCTAAATGTCAATTCATATATATATCCTCCAACGTGAGTTATAGCCGAGACTTAACGTGAAATTTGTTTGCCATTTATTTCACTTGTGTTTCACATTTTTAACTACTCTAGAGTTTGCATAAGTTTCTATTACTCATTGCCGATTTTATGTTCTACTACTTATGACTTTGTGAGATAATAACGTTAAGTATAATCTAAATGATTTTATGATGGTTGCCGAGTTTATAAGTCATTTCTATACAAGTTTTTATGTACCTATTTGCTAGTTAAATGTGAAGGATGATTGTATATTCGGTTATGCACGTTTTATATGTATATATTGGTTTTTACCACAATTGTTTTAGTGGATGGCTACGTAAATTTTAATTTGACGACAACAAATCTTATTTGTGTTAATCCCATCTTTGTATATTTATCACTAATTGGGTTGCGGCCCACTGAAATTAGAGAAGGGGGGGGGGGGAAACAAAGTCACTAATTGGGTTGGGCTTTATTTTTAATATCTACACAGTTCTGGTGGGCCGGATGGGTTTGTTCACAGGCCCATAGCGTGGGCTGACTTAAAGGTTGTTTGTTGGGCTTGAGACTGGGCTCCTAAGTGAGCTCTACTTGTTGAGTTTTTGGCCTGGTAGTAATCACAAAAATAACACAGTACAAACAAGTTTAACACTTGGTGTGGTGCTCCTTGAATCTCTTGTTTTCCGAGAATGGTCACTAGCAGAGGTCTTATGATTCCTCTCATTGGCTATGTTCGAGTACTACTCAACTTCGAGTCTTGAGAGTCTAAATGGTAACCAGGGCTCTTGGTTTTTGGCTCAACCTACATGTCGACAAGGGTAGTGATTATCCTCACATGGACTTAACTCCTAGGACCCTAAACGTTATCATTTTTTTCTAGTTTCTTGAAGACTACTTCCCACAAGGGTTTAGTATCCCATTCGATTACTAAAATCCATTAGTGGGTTTGTTTTGGGGCGTATTGATGCTATCCTTTTGAGGTTTTGGGTTTGAGGTTTGAGTGAGTCTCTATATGTTTTGAACCGAGGGTATATCCCTCATGGGTTGTGTCTAATTTCTACTAATGAACATGAATCCAAACCTCCCCTACACGAGGTGGTTTTCCAGGTAACATCAACCACCAACGCACCTAGCTTGAGTGTTCATTTTTCGGCTACGGTTTGTCACAGTGAGGCTGTAACACCCCAACCCGACAAGGGTAAAGATATCACAACAATGGTGGCATATCAGAAGTCACAAACATTCAATAAATAAAACATCATAAGTCTTAACATTAAATCCAAAATAAGTCAACATGACTTAAATCAAAATGCAAGACAAAATGACCTAAGTACAAAATCCAATATTTAAATGCCTAAACAATGGCATAATAAAATAAATAGAAGTTCAAATGGTAAAGCTAAATAACTAAGGTCGACTCCGAAATAGATCGCTCTCATCCCAAAGCTAAACCCAGCTCCTAGCTTAAGTACTTGCCGCAGGAAAAGAAATGCGGTTGAGCTTCAAAAGCCCAGTGAACAGATATATAGATAACGGGAACAAATAGCAGGTAGCAAATACAAAAGCAAATCAGGAATACAAAATCATACCAATACGAAGTCACAATGAAAGGAATGAGAAATGAATCATGAATAAAAGAAAAGAAAGAAGTGAAATAAGATTTAAGAAAACAAAACACAGCAATTCATCACGAGCCCAGACGACTTACGATACCATAGCATACTAATATAATAAAACAAACATGTGTAGAGTGATCAGCTCTCAGACAAAGTGAAAGACGTGTATCGCACACACAATCAGTCACCAGATATAATAACTATAACATATAAAATATACAGATAACAGGTCAAATCTAGAGTGCACCCATACACCCCACAGATAATTCAATAATCACAATTATAATAGCCATAGCAAATAATAAATAAGGGACGGAACAGGTCATCACTCTCCTGCCCTAGAGTCATGTCAGAGGTGCGTCAATGACATGGACATGAAACCCTCATGCCTAGTGATTGGCTCGTAATATCAAACTGTAGATCAAAGGTCGGGCGTACTATCAAAAAAAATCAAAATTATATCTTAAGAGTACATGGCAAAAGATTCAAATCAAAGATTACATCGAAAGTTCACAAACAAAAGGGAACATAGCAATGGTATAGGGAATCCTAATAAGGAAATGAATTCAGAAAGAAAAAGAACTGAAAAGCCCTTACTGAAAGGACGGAATATCTGTACCTTATTACCAAAGCAAAAGACAAGAAAGCAAACACGAAGCAGAAATCAAGGCTTCTCCTTCTTCACACCTAAAGAAGTAGAAGACGGAATTATGAATTGTTCAAACTCAGATTATTACTTTTAGTTTACTTTCCATATTGTAAGTTTCCAGGTTTAGTAAGATGTTAATATTCCAAATTAGGTTAAGTCCTTATTTCAAGATCATTATGGAATTTAGGTACCTTTTATCAAGTTACAAAAGTTTAGGGTTTTAATTGTAATTTCATTAGATTCAAAGGTTTAAAATGAAAATACTTTAAGTTACTGATTTAATCCCTATGATACCTATATTTACCAAACAAGTACTTTATTTCACAAGTTTACAGAGCATCACCTCAGAATTATATGAAGTACGAATTTGACCCTCAAAATTTAGTAATTACACAATTGGTCCCTTAACTTTACAAAACTTACAATTTAAATCATAATTTATTTATAATTACATATCAATCCCATAAATACTCAAATTTACTCATTACACCCTTAATGACATTATTTACTCAGAATAACTTCAAGTTTCCCCAAATTTACACTTTTAGTCCTTCTACTTTAATTATTTACAATTCGACCCTTATAAGTATAGTTAATTCATTTTCTTGCACATTTACACTTAGGTCCCTCAAGTAATATTTTTCTCACATTCCTACTTACTTATATGTCATTACAAAAATATCCCAGAAGTTTCAAAATTGGCAAAACAAGCCCTTATACTTTTATTTATAAATCGTATAGACTTTTATTGTACCAAAACAAGCCCTAGTTTTATTCAATCATTAAACCAACATGACATCATCATTAAAACATTAATTACATCAGATCTATACACATGAACCCTAACCCTAATCCATTCTAGGGTTTATTCTTATTTTTCTTTATTTTCTCTAAAATCCGATTATACACAATAATTCGCATCAATTATTCTGAGCTTCTATAAATCATGTGGTTATTTGACTAGGCTTATATTATCAGTATAGGACATGTAAAAATTATAGTTACACCTCAGAAAAATTGAATGACATTATTTGGAAATTATGTGTGTTTTATCTCTTATAATTTCGTACGCTTTGTTTAGCTTGCATGATCCATGTTTAACATTTTTACTGAGTTATATACAACATATAGATCATTAGAAAAATGCTAGATAAATTATAGAATGTAAAGATTTGTCGTTTGGATTTTATACCTATCGAGCGCAATAGATCGAACAAAACAAAACACCACGATCGAACGAAAGCTTCCACGACCCAACTCTTATTTTTACTAGCTTGCTTACACCTTGATCAACTCCAAAAAATTGCTTGCTCAGGTCCAGAAGTCGCAAGGATGTTTTGGTTGAATTTAGTGTGTAGCGATTTAGGGTTTTCGGAATTTAGGGTTTTGCAAAATAATGATTTGATTGTGTATATAATAATAGCCGATTAGGAGGGGGGTTATACTCAGAATTTTTGTCCCATAAGTTAGCTCAAGTTCATACTTTGATTTGGTGTATAACTCCTTAATTTATTTTGGTACTTATCTAATTAAAATGATTTTACAAATATATATATTAAGTTTATTTAATTAATTTCGGACCATGTATATGTGTATATATGAATTTGAAATTTTCTTGACATTCAATATAATGTAATGTTGTCCCAGAAATTCATTTCGTTTCATATGTAGTCGTTTTCATAAGTTTGGAATCAATTCAGAATTGTTATAAGTGATTTTATTAAGTTTTATGGCTTCAGGGGTAATTTGGTCATTTTATAGGTTATCTGAATTTCAGGTATTACAGAGGCATTGACGTTAACTTAGCAAGGACACATCCTACATGGCTTTTCCCTACACTAGCCTTTTGTTTTCTACTACAAGATTCCCATGTTCGAATCATGAACCTGTGTTTCCTAAAGTCTTCGAACACAACACAGTCACAATGGTTTGCAATCTTAAAATCTATTGATCGAGTTCTATGTTTCCTAACTTCTTACGCCACACTAACAACAATCAACACTTAACAAATTTCACCATCAATATCTATCATTTCTGGGAAATCAATTTGACCGAAACTAAACATAACAACACTTAAATTATTTCCATTCATTCGACCTAGTTAATTTATCATGAATGGATCAAAAAAATATATAAATAAATCCGAATCTAATTCTAAACCTTACAATGATTCTTGAGGGATGAAAACTCGGATGAAACTTCAAATCCGAGTAACCCACTGCTCCAATACCGAACATTCCAACACTCCAAATCGAATCACAAGCACCACCACTCTTATCCTTCCTTGAGAAACTTCTCAGATTCTTGATGTGTTTTTGGTGAGTTGTGATTCGATAAACCTTGGAGGAGCGGATTAAATGGTAGATCGTGGAGAGTAGTTCCATAGAAACTTTTGGATTTGGGGGAAAAAATCCAACCATTTGTGTGTTATTTCTGCCTCAATGGGGGTTTATCCTAGTTTGACTTGTGTGAATTCCTAGACCCGTGAAGGAGACAAAGATCCTGGGTCAAAGAGAAGGATTATTAGTGATGGTTCGATGGGGTTTTGGGAAGAAGAAGGGGCGGACAAAATTATGGGGATACCTAGGGTCAGCCAAAGCAGGATATTGGGAAAGGTGTGAGTGGGTGGAAGTGTTTTATTTTAAGTATTTAGTGTGTTGTTTAGTTAAAGAGTGGTATTTGATACCCGTGTCCCGTTAAACTGAGTCAAACTCGGGTCCTTCGATCCGACATAAATATGGGGGATTATATTTTCAGAGTCGTTTATAATACTTGAATGTATTTTTGAGTCTTTAAGTATTCACTAGAATTTCTGAGTCTCAGATTTATAATACTTGAATGTCTTTTTGATTCTTTAAGTATTCACTATTCTTTGGTGAGATTTCCGGGTAACAATATGTGCAGGTCTGTTACCTGTGTTAAACATATAACGGTCTAGTCAGGTGTTCTAGTCACAGAAAATGAATTGTTATAAATATAAATATTAGGAAAATTTACCATTTGTCACATATGATGTGGATGAGATAATCGTAAAATATTATTTATTGTGTAAGATACCACAAATGATGCAACTCAATCAAGTCTTCTTAACAAATACTCAACCTGAACTTCCTTAGTCAATGGCCTGATCCGGTCCCCATAAAGATCAACAACTAACCTTAGGTGATCTTGTACACCGACTCCAGTGTTTCCAATGACCCCACACTGACCAGTTGCTCGTAAGTCTTTGCATTTGTTTCAAGCCATCTCTGTATCACTTCCTGCACAACATGCAAAATCCAAAATTCCGTTAGTTTCTCCTTATCCTGCACGCAAAGAGGAAATCAAATTTTTAACAACAATTAAATAAATTCCAATAAATATAAGTTCAAAGATAAGAGAATCCTAACATGTGCTCAAATGTTTTAACAACAATAAAATAAATTAGAATAAATATAAATTCTGGATTAGATTTGAGCTTAAGGGGGTGTTTGGGTATTGTTGTTGTTATGATTTTTATCATCTTAACAATATTTAAACAACCTACTAAACTATTCCATGCAAATAAAAGTTACTAAAATTGAATATATCTAGTTGACAAACATACTTCTCTGTGTTCACTTTTTGTTTATTTCAACACCTCAAACATGCTTTGAAACATTGATTATGCACATACGTAATTTTTGGCAGCAGAAGCTAAAAATTTGATCACGTAACACGCATAGAGCTTACTACAAAGACCTAAAATCCCATATTACATGTAAAAGATGTTTACTGGATGTGGTCAAATTTAAATAATAAATAAGATCCAATAGTAGAATGACCGGCGACACAAGTAATCAAGGAGGTGTTTGGCATTGCTTTTGAAAAGTAATTATCATATTATCGTAATTCCAAGCCGCGTATTATTAGTTACAGTGTCTGGGTGTAAATAACATATGTCAAAGGGGCATAAAACATAATGCAACAATGTAGTAATTAGTAAATAATACCAGTGCCATGAATGTCGTAAGAAACATGTTAGGAATATGAATATTCAGTTGAAGACTCGGTCACCCCGAGTACTTATTAGCACATCATAGCTCATTGGATAACTAGTAATATTAGTAGTAGCTTAGTTATTATTATTAGTATTGTGGAGTGGTTCGGGTCTTTACCCACTGTCAACTCGCTCCACAGCCCGCTAGGGGCATATTATGTAAGAACTATATGTTGATGCAAATAATGTTCTAAAAACGTTATTTATATCTTTCGATTACTTCACGTTTTGAGGATGACAAAATGTGAACTCACGTTACGTTAAAATTAACGCTAACAAGTTTTTAATCGGAAGATCCCGTTTCTACGCAAATCACTCTTGAACAAAGTTACAACTTGAACTAGTGATCAAAGAAGTGAATTCATGTTTTGAAAATTCACATTTTAAATGGGACAAAACATTTTTTCAAAAATACACATGACAAATTATTTTTGAAATATTAAGAAATGTTTTAATGGAAAAATAAGTTTGAAAATCACAACAGCTATTTTTCCCCCCAAAATCAGCTCCAACCTTCCCCAAATAAGTTTTCACCAGAAAAGACAAAATTTGGAGCGTCCTAGTCTATCACGGCTCCACGGTACCGTTAAATTTAACGGAGCCGTGGGTCATTTAGTGGAGCCGTCCGTACCATTTTGAATTGTAACGTTCAGATTTTCTTTGCCTATAAATACCTACCTCTTTCACAGTTTTAGGCACCCTTCACACACAGAAAAATCCCTTAGTATAACCCTCTCACACCTTTCACTTCTTAGGGTCAATTAGATTAGTTTTTCTTTGTTTCAAGAGTGATCCAATCATCCTTCAAGTGATCCTCTTCATACCTCTTCACTAGCAAGAGAAGAACACAAGTATCCAAGTTGATACAAGGTGTTGTCATCCCTCTTCATTGGCAAGAGAAGAACTCAACTAATCAAGAAGATACTAGAGTTATAGTTGATAGGTTTTTGTAACACTTGTTACAACCTTGTTGTGTCTTAGCATACATCAAGTTTATTTTCTTTTTGAGAGTGAGAGTGAAGATCAAGTGTGATCTATAGAGATAGTGAACATCTCTTGAAGCCATTAGGCTTGTGTGATTGATCAAGAAGATCAAGGGTCATTAGGTTTGTGTTAGTCAAGTAGAGTGAAGTGAGTATTGATCATTGTGATCATGTTGAGATCTTGGTGATCTCTTGAAGCCATTGGGCTTGAGTGTTTGGTCACGTGGACCTTGGTAGATTGGTGCTAGCTAAGATTAGCACTCGACATCTAGCTTAGTGTCGGAAATAGGATAAGCGACGTGTACGGTTTTCTCCACCTGAAGGGAGGTTGTTGATATAGTGTTTGAAACTCTCGAGTGTGGTACTCGGGGATTGGAGTAGGGCGAAGAAGAGCTTCATAGCCGAACCACTATAAATCCTCTGTCTCGGTTTGATCTTTCCAACTCTACTCTTTACTTTTATTTGTTATTTTTTACGTAGCTTAGTTTGTAGTTCATATTGGTGTTGCTTGATTACACATAGAGTTCGAATCAAAGTTTCCAATAGCATACTTTTAAAACAAGATTTTTAAAAGATGTTTTTAAACCGGTAAACTATTCAACCCCCCTTCTAGTTTCCCACAATTGGTATCAGGAGCCACGTCAGTCAAGTTTTTAAAGTATATTGTATTTTAAAGCTTGAACCGATCAATGGATTCCGACAAATATCTAGAAGGGCAATCTATGCAAAGACCACCACTTTTTGAAACCGATTGTTTTAGTTATTGGAAAACAAGATTCGAAACGTATGTGAAATCAAAAGACATTGATCTTTGGCATGTTATTACCGAGGGTGACTTTCAACCTATTCAAAAGAATCCGGAAACTAAAAAGGATGAAATAGTTTCTTATGATAAACAAAGTGATGAACTAAAAAGGAAATTAGCCAAAAATAATGAGGCTAAAATGATGATTTATAATGCTTTGCCTAAAAAGGAATTTGAAAGAATCTTTATGTGTAATACGGCAAAAGACATTTGGAAAACTTTGTTAGTCACTCACCAAGGTAATAACCAAGTCAAAGAGAACAGGATAGATCTTCTTGTTCAACAATATGAACAATTCTCTATTTCGGAGGATGAGTCAATAGATAATGCTTTTGCTAGATTTAATACTATTATCACTAGTCTTAAAGCTCTTGATGAAGGTTATTCTAGTAAGAACTATGTTAGGAAGTTTCTTAGAGCTCTACATCCTAAATAGAGAGCAAAGGTCACCGCCATAGAAGAGTCAAAGGACTTGGCGGCATTGTCACTCGATGAACTTATAGGAAACTTGAAAGTTCACGAGATGATCATCAAGAAGGATTCCGACATTGTCAAAGGCAAAAGCGAGAGAGTTAGATCTCTAGCATTAAAAGCCAAGAAGGAGTCTAGTGATGAGGAATGTTCGAGTTCCGGTAGTGAAGATGAAGAGTACGCACTAGCCGTTAGAAACTTTAGAAAGTTCTTTAGGAGGAAAGGTAGATTTTCTAGACAATCTCGAGATGAGAAGAAGTCATCTCAAAGAAATCATGATGAAAGAAAAGGGACAAGTGATAGGAGATGCTTTAGATGCGGAGACCCTAATCACTTCATAGGAGAATGTCCTACGCCACCTAAATCCAACAACCAAAGAGCCTTCGTAGGAGGTTCTTGGAGTGATAGCGGTGAAGAAGAAGAGAAGAAGCCTAACGATGAAACATGCCTAATGGCTCAAGCTTCTAACGAGGTACAATCCGACTCTTCTTATTATAGTGATAATAATTCGTCAGTAGATGATAATGAATTACATGACGAATACAACAAACTGTGCGTAGTTAGTACTAAGATTTTAGGTAGAAACACAAAGCTAAAATTAAAATTAAAAGAACTAGAACTACAAATCTTAGAACTAAATGATCAAGTCAAGAGACTTGAGAAAAACAAGGAAGTAGATTTAGGATGCGGGTCATGTATTAGTCTTCAAGTAGAAAACGAAAAACTTAAAGAAAATGCTTTAAGAATCATTAGGTTTGATGAAGGAACTAAAAAACTTAATGATATACTTGAAAATATTAGATATAGTGAACATGATCATTCGGGTTTAGGATTTGACCCAAATCAGGCTCCTACAAGTAGTACTAAACAAGTAAAATTTGTAATGCCTGAAAAGTCCATGTCTAAAGGTGACGGCACCATTAAAGATACAGACGGCACCACTAAATTTAGTGGTACCGTGGTATCGTGTGGTGCTGAGGACAAAACTGCGTCAATTCTGAAAAGTAAATTAAGTCCTAAACCAAGTCAAGTAGTTGTAAATAGAACTAGAGTGTCTACTCCAAGTAGAGAGGAAACCAAAGGCTTTAACAAACCATTATCATCTCCCGAACATGGATTTGTAAAGCGTGACACTAGGTCAACTACTCCTCCACCTAGAAAGGTAAACTCTCCCAAACCTCGGTCTAGAACTCCTCTACCGAGAGGTAACTTTAGAAGACAAAATCATCCAAGTAACTTTCCCGTAACTTGGAATGATCGTCCATCACAAAGTTACTTACCATGGGAAATGTGTCCTCCATTCTCACATCCTAAACTAACGCAACAAATGCGTAGGATGTTTAACTCCAACAACTTTGGACCCATGAGATATTGGGGACCAGATGTTTGAACATTTGTTTTGCTAGGAAAACAAGAGTGTAAATAGACTTTGGAGTACAACAAAAAGGAGTATGATGCGTTATCATGCATATCCGGTGACGCAATAGTCAAGTAGTGTCTTTCATGCTTAACATTCAACAAAGGTACCCTACTCTTCTAGTTTTAAGAGCAAACACCTCAGGCACAGGTACGCTTTCTTAAAACACCCTTTGTTAGTAGTAATGTTTGGCATGAAATAGTGTAGTTAGAATTTAACATGGTAGGTACTATAACACAGAAACTCTATTCACATCTCATCATGCCAAATTCATCCTGTCCAGAAATGTTCGATGATCGCTTGAAGATCATGCGTGACAAGTTTGAATTAAGCATTGATGAGTGAATCAAGTTCCCTTCCTTGCACATATTTAATCTTGCCTAAATGAAGTATCCCTGTAAACTTATGTATACTGTATGTATGAGATACATAGTTTAAGTAATAGTCTCTATTGACAATAACGCCCATATCCGCAAATGCGAAACTCACAAGAGACGAAGAAAGTGAGTGCGTGGATATAACTAAGTTAGGGGCATAATAGGTAAAGCAGTTTACCTAACGGCAAGTAGGTCCATTATCATGAATAGTGTTGGCTTTGTGCCCACTTGTAAGAAGTATCCCAAAACTTCTTACATCAAAGTGTTTAATGTATCATACCATACATTAAAGATACTATACACTTGAGATTACGATATCTTGAGGAGATTGATGTAGAAAATGTTTCTATACCAACTCTGATAATGTGAGAGTTAATGTGGGTTGAAACATAATGAGTAATGTTTGTACCTTCATAGGTTAATTAACAAACATCTTGGTTCCCTAAGAAACAAACTACTCTTATTGTCACCACAACCGAAACCGAGTTCGCAAGCGCCGGAAAGGCATGACAACAAACACTATAGATGAGACAACTCCCTGTGAAGAGTAGCAGTCAAGATGCCATTAGACTTGTCCGGGAACCCTATAGTTTGCTCATGAACGAAGCTCGTCGAAGTACGTCATCTCCCCGCGGAAAGACATCTCCTCCGTCATGATAACGTCAAATGAGAAAACTTTTCTTTGAAAAGTATTTCTTCTCACCTTAACCTTTACATTCTCGTCAAATGACCTCTTAATACTCCATTGGAATTATTAATGTCATTTCTCACATCTCATCATATGACTTTTCAAGTCATTCCTCATATCCCGCTCATGACTATTTCAATATTTCTATGGAAATATTAAAGTCATCTCACACTTCGATTCTATTCTTGACTCATGACTCTTGAATATTTCATTAGAAATTTCAAGTCATTCCCTAAGCCTTATCCCATGTCTTCGTAATATTTCACTGGAAATATTAACGTCATTTCTCGCGTCTCGTCATATGACTTTTCAAGTCATTCTTCTCATCCCGCTCATGACTATTTGAATATTCATTCGGAAATATTAAAGTCATCCGTCACGTCATGCCTCATAACCTTTCATCCCTTCTATGACCTCTCGAAAGTTTCGCGGGAAACATTGAAGTCGTTCCTTGTGTCATATGACTCATGAATACTTCACGGGAAATATCTAGTCATTCCTTGTGTCGCGCACTCCGACTAATTAAATATTTCATGGGAAATATCATATTCATCCTCCTAAACACAACTCATAACTTCTATTTATTTCACGGGAAATACTAGAAGTAAATCCTTATCCAATGACGTCTTAGTCAATTTCCTCGGAAACACTAAGGTCATTTCCGGTCATCCCATTTAATCATCTTTCGTCAAAAAGTTTATTAGGTATAAACTTTTTCCTCGTGTCAAAAATTCTTACTAAATAAGTAAGATTAATCAGCCAAAAGTCAAAACAGAAGAAAAACTGGACAATCAAATATACGGCTCCACTAAAGAGCCACGGCTCCACTAATGTTTAGTGGAACCGTGGAGCCGTGCATCTGAAAAACGCACCCAGTCATTCTTTTCTTCTGCACAAACTTTCCAAACTCACAAAAACCTCTTCCACTTGCTGTCAAAATCGAACCATAACACCATAATTCAACTAAACTCTTGCAAATCAAGATTGAGGCATTGGAATTAACAAATCCTAACCACAACATCATCAATTGTAAGTAATTCACTCTTATTTTCTTTTAATTTGAGTCTAGGGTTTGTTCTTGAGTATAAATCCGAATTGGGGATTTTCAAAATTAGTTAAACCCTTGTGAAATTAAGACTAGGATTAGACAATGTAATATTCACATGATTCCTTAAACCTAGGATTTCCAAAAACCCACTTATGTTGCAAAACCTAATCCGAAATTAATCACTAAATTCGGATTATGATTGTTTATTTGTAATGGAATCATGTTTAGGATGATTAAAATTGAATTAGGAACGTTCTGCATTAAAGCTTTTCAATCTTAAAGCTTGATTAGCACCATGTTGAGGCATTTGCCAAACACCCCAATTCGATCATTTTTTTTAAAACTTCACAAGTCTAGCATCATGAAACCTTTTTCATACATTGTTGATGCAAATTAAAAACATTTTTGCATGCATACATGAACTCTCAAATATGGCTCGAAGTACATAATTGATATGTATTGTTCGACATATTTGATTGAGCAAAAGTGAAGTTAGGAGCGTTTGGGTAATCTCTTTAGGATAATTTTAGAGTCGAGATTGCCGCACCTCCACATTGTTTGCATTTAGGCACACACACTAGAAGTATAATCATTAAAATGCAACGAACTAACATATACAAAAATATTTTTTTTGTAGACAAACAATGCCTCGGAATGATTATCAATTAACCCGAAAATACATCATTGAAACACTTGAAAACCCAAACATCACTGATGAACAAAAAGCTTATTTTTCCAAAGTGCTAACACGATACATACACGAAGGACGTGTAGTCGATGCACTTTATGTCATGTCAGATAGAGTCAGTGCTTGTTTTCCTTCCATTCGGTTCGATTGTTTATACACAATAAACGATCAAATATGTCCCCTTTTCGTTCTCGAATTTTACAGTCGTGTTCGTACCAACACTGACTCTGACGGTAACGTCTTTCTTGACTTTTGGATTCAACACCAAAATATCACCCTGTCTGTCACTCAGTTTGGTGAAATTCTTGGTGTTCCCTCATATGGTCAGTATGCTTACACCAATGACCATTCTTTAGAGTCTCTTTACTACAATGTTGAGATAGAAGGTGCCTATAGTACCCAAATTCCTGACATTGAAGTAATCAAACAAATTATCCAAATTCCTTGAGTCGCCAACACGTACCAAAAATGTGATGGATCCGTTGTCTTTCTCGACCCATCCAAAATCTACCTCAGAGAACTCCGTCCCGACCTTAGAAGTTGGGAACTTCTTCTAAGTGAAAATGTGTTAAGCCTTGCGGGCAACCGTGATCACGTACCGGCAAGTCTTGCCCTTATGCTCTACTATCTTAGTATCGAGGAACCCTTCAACCTCGCATACTACATGGTCAAACGGATGGCCAACATTCATCGTCGGTCCGATGAGCTCATGCCATACGGCATGTTGCTTACTCCTTTATTCAGGTGGGTCATGGAATATTTCCCACATCTTCAAAGTGTCGACTATGTCCTAGTCAATCCGGTTATGCACACACTTGGTGGACCACAACGTCGCACAAAGCAACGTAAGGACAAAGGGTCCAAACGTGGTCGTAAATCCACTTCCGATATTCCCCATTCATCCTCCTCCTTCAGTCACGAATCATCATCTGAACCCATGGATGAGGACGATGATGAGGTGAACGAAGAAGGAACTTCTAGCCCTCAAATCCCTTCTCCCGACACCTACTTTCGTAATCTTGATACCTCATCATTTCGACGTACAACCGACCTCGAAAATGGGATGGTAAATCTATCCCACATGATGAGAAGGCAAACCTCAATGTACAATAGACAAGTGGAGATGCATGAGCAAACTATCGGGGGATTCAAGTCCATCGGCAAGGCAATAAAAGGGCTTGGAAACAAAATTAAGAAGTTGGGGAAAAGAAAGGATTAGATGGAAATAACTTAAGTAGTATTATCTATATAAGTATTATGCTTAAAATACTACTAATAGTTTGTGGCATTGTTGCCTAATACATTAACTTGCTTGATGTGTTTCCTTTGAACATGATTAATTCTATTGGTAATTAATCCTCATGTTAGTTTATCTTGCCTAAATCATGCATGTTAGTTTATTTTATTACATGCACTAGATGTTAAAAATGCTTGAATTCATGCATGCTTAATAGTTGCCTAAATACATAGATGATCACATGATCATGTTAGTTTCTAGTTGAAACTAGCTTTAGGAATTCTATGTGTTTAGTAATTTGAGGCTTTGAGATTTGCAGCCAATGGATTCCCCAGAAATTTCCCCATTTAGGCTGCCTAAAACCTGCAGACCTGGAAAGAAGGTCAAAAGAGCCCACGGCTCCATTAAATAGGCCACGACTCCACTAAATTTAGTGGTGCCGTAGCACCTTTAATGGTGCCGTGCCTCTGGAAGATGAAAACTGCTATTCTCTTCCACTTTTTGACTATCTTTTCCAGAAAATCTGCAACTAAAACCTGATTCCCATGCACCCAAATCCCCAAATCCAACATTTCAAACTTGCATGCTTATGTTTTGGCTATTTAAGCTAACATTATGCACTGCCATTCTTACACCCATCCTTACACCTTCACACTCACCATACCATCATCATGGGATCAAGAGTATTCAAGAAACCTAGATTCAACATCAAACCAACCAACCAAACCTCTCTAGTTGATCAATGGATCAAGAATGTCAACACACCCCAATCATCAACAAAACCTATCACCAATGACATTCCCCTCATTGATCTCACCTTGGATGATGAAGATGAAACCCATACACCCATGACCTCTACCAACTCATCATCTTCTTTCACTACACCCCAAGCTCCATCCAAGGCAACCTCTATTAAACCTACATCCTCATCCTCCACAACAAGAATCAACACACACTCATCTCCACCTAGTCCCATTCACCCTTTAACCCTAACACTTAACTCATCACCATCAACTTCCCTTGAATTGGGAACTCACACAACACCCTCATCTCTTTCAACATCACCACAACCTCTAACTCTCACCCTCACCCTTTCACCAAACATTCCCTTTGAATTTGGGAGCAACATATCATCACCTTCACTATCACCATCACCTCAACCCTTAATGGGTTATCCAATCATGTATCCCCTTCACTCACACACCTTGAGTTGCCCTTGTTGCAACTACAACCTTGAACTCATCATGAACCTTAGAGATGAGCTTAGCTTTAGGTTTTCATATCTAGAACACCTTCTCACACCACCCATAGGACCCATCATCCTTCCACCACCTCCACCACACAATAGCCCAAACTAAACATGGTTATGTTTAGTTCCTCAAATAAATGACTAGGAACCCTTTTGAAGTTGGAATCAAATCTAGAAGCCTCATGTTACTTTAGTAGTTTATGTGTCTTCTTGTTAGTTTAATTTGCTTTCCTATTGTAGTCATACTTATGTATGACATTTATTTCATATTAATGTAATGGGCTTTTCATTTTGGCTACTTAGCCATAATTCTCTTATTGTGGTTGGATATTTGTCTTATGTGCTACTTGTTAGATATTGTATATTTGTCGTCTAACTTTGTTTTGTAGCACGATCCATTGCTCGATTCCTTTGTGTTCTCCAAATGAGGGGGAGTACACATCAAGGGGGAGCCTTAACCACCTTTTTGATTTGACAAAAAGGGGGAGAAATGGGAGTAAACTCATTAAAAACTTGTTAAAACTAATTTTAACCTAAAATGAGTTTATATTTTGTCATCATCAAAAAGGGGGAGATTGTTGATGCAAATAATATTCTAAAAATGTTATTTATATCTTTCGATTACTTCACGTTTTGAGGATGACAAAATGTGAACTCACGTTACGTTAAAATTAACGCTAACAAGTTTTTAATCGGAAGATCCCGTTTCTACGCAAATCACTCTTGAACAAAGTTACAACTTGAACTAGTGATCAAAGAAGTGAATTCATGTTTTGAAAATTCACATTTTAAATGGGACAAAACATTTTTTCAAAAATACACATGACAAATTATTTTTAAAATATTAAGAAATGTTTTAATGGAAAAATAAGTTTGAAAATCACGACAGCTATTTTTCCCCCCTAAATCAGCTCCAACCTTCCCCAAATAAGTTTTCACCAGAAAAGACAAAATTTGGAGCGTCCTAGTCTACCACGGCTCCACGGTACCGTTAAATTTAACGGAGCCGTGGGTCATTTAGTGGAGCCGTCCGTACCATTTTGAATTGTAACGTTCAGATTTTCTTTGCCTATAAATACCCACCTCTTTCACAGTTTTAGGCACCCTTCACACACAGAAAAATCCCTTAGTATAACCCTCTCACACCTTTCACTTCTTAGGGTCAATTAGATTAGTTTTTCTTTTTTTCAAGAGTGATCCAATCATCCTTCAAGTGATCCTCTTCATACCTCTTCACTAGCAAGAGAAGAACACAAGTATCCAAGTTGATACAAGGTGTTGTCATCCCTCTTCATTGGCAAGAGAAGAACTCAAGTAATCAAGAAGATACTAGAGTTATAGTTGATAGGTTTTTGTAACACTTGTTACAACCTTGTTGTGTCTTAGCATACATCAAGTTTATTTTCTTTTTGAGAGTGAGAGTGAAGATCAAGTGTGATCTATAGAGATAGTGAACATCTCTTGAAGCCATTGGGCTTGTGTGATTGATCAAGAAGATCAAGGGTCATTAGGTTAGTGTTAGTCAAGTAGAGTGAAGTGAGTGTTGATCATTGTGATCGTGTTGAGATCTTGGTGATCTCTTGAAGCCATTGGGCTTGAGTGTTTGGTCACGTGGACCTTGGTAGATTGGTGCTAGCTAAGATTAGCACTCGACATCTAGCTTAGATTGGTGCGTAGCTTAGTTTGTAGTTCATATTGGTGTTGTTTGATTACACATAGAGTTCGAATCAAAGTTTCCAATAGCATACTTTTAAAACAAGATTTTTAAAAGAAGT
The DNA here is from genome assembly GCA_021014915.2 of Artemisia tridentata subsp. tridentata. Classification (NCBI taxonomy): domain Eukaryota; kingdom Viridiplantae; phylum Streptophyta; class Magnoliopsida; order Asterales; family Asteraceae; genus Artemisia; species Artemisia tridentata. The sequence goes on along the minus strand of CP139502.1, from coordinate 219,555,836 downwards.
TTTTAAACCGGTAAACTATTCAACCCCCCTTCTAGTTTCCCACACTATAAATACCCTTTCCCACACAAGGGAAAGGGTGGAACTTCTCATTTTATCTAATCTAATACACATACATTTCTCTCTCTAAGTTCCCACCTTTCTCTCTCTAACTTCTCATCTAGTCTGATCCATAACAAGCTCCAATCTTGTGTTTATGTGTTAGTGAATATCCTACAATTGGTATCAAGAGGCATGGTTAGGTCCATGTGTGTTGATGTTCACGGATTTGTGTAGTTTGGGGTTGTTTTTGGTTCGAATAGCTTGCTCCTAAAAATCCATTTTACGCTTTGTTTAGAAGTTAAAAGTTGTTAAATCTTGCACTTTCTAGCTTAGGGATTACATAGGAGTAGTGTTTGGTGTTTGAAATCACAGATCTAGGCGTTGTGTGATGGTTTTTGGAAGATTAGAAGGTTGTTCGTAGTGGAGGTTTGTCTCACGGTAAAAAGTTCTTCGTGGCGATTTGTGTCTGGCTGGGAAAGAAAAGTAGCGATTTGTGTCTTAATCGAGTTAGCAATTTGTCCCTTTATCGGATTTGGCAAAAACGACAAACTGCTACGATAGTGACTTGTTTGGCATTTTGTGGCTGGCGTTTTGTCCCTGATAGTGACTGTTCTGTCTTTTAGCAACTTAGCGATTTGTGTCTGGCGTTTTGTGTCAAAGTAGTGACTTGTCCAAGTTTCAGAAAGTGGCATTTTTTTGGTAGCGACTTGTCTCTGTCAAGATAGCGATTTGTCCTATTTTCAAAAGTAGCAATTTGTCCTGTGACTGGCGTTTTGTCCTATTTCCAGAAGCAGCGATTTGTCCCAGTTCTAAAAGTAGTGACTTGTCTTGTGACTGGCGTTTTGTCCTATTTCCAAAAGGTAGCGTTTTGTGGGTAGAGATTTGTGTCCACCAAAGTAGCGACTTGTTCTATCAGAATAGCGTTTTGTCCGTGGCGTTTTGTGTCTTCAGGGTGGCGATTTTTCTATTGTGATTTGTAGTGGCAAGTTACGTTTTGTTTACGGTTTGTTTGTTGGTGATTTTAGAAAGTCCTGCGAAAGATTCGATTTCTCGGTTAAATCACAAGATCTGTAAAATCCCGTATTTACTATGGCTACCAATCAAGCACCTCATCAGATGATATTCAAGCAGCAGGATCTGACACTCGTCCACCTATGCTAGATAGGATGGAATATGAGTCTTGGGCACAACGTATAAGACTTTACTGCTTGGGAAAAGAAAATGGAGCAAACATTCTTAAGTCCATTGATGAAGGACCATTTCAGATGGGTACCACCAGAGATGTTGTTACTACTGGTAAAGATGGCACAGTCACACTTGGAATTGACAGACCTCGCGAGTACAATGATCTTAATGATGAAGAAAAGAAGAGGTATGATGCTGACATTAGAGCTTCAAACATTGTCATTCAAGGTCTGCCAAAGGATGTATACAAGCTCATCAATTTCAACGCTGAAGCTAAAGCTGTGTGGGACAATGTTAAAATGTTGTTGGCGGGGTCAGAACTCACAAAGGAAGACCGAGAGTCACAGCTGTATGATGAGTTCGAGCATTTCAAAATGAACCCAGGAGAGAATATCACAGACTACTATGTGAGATTTCATAAGTTGGTGAATGATATGAGGATGATCAGAATGACTATGCCCAACATTGAACTAAACTCAAAGTTTGTGAACAACATGACTCCTGAATGGGACATATTTTTTACTGCTGTCAAACTCAACAAAGGTTTAAGGGATACCAACTATGAACAGCTATATGCCTACCTGCAACAACATGAGAAGCATGCTGCCTACGATCGGGTGTTAAGAGAAAAGTTAAATCCTCCAACTCCAAATGATCCACTGGCTTTTATGACAAATGTTCTACCAAAAACCCAATCATCATCCAACCCAAGCTATCATCAACTTCACTCACCAGTACCTGCTATGAGTTCTCAACTTGACTCAGGCTACTCTCAGACTGACCAAATGATTGACAACCTCACCAATCAAGTATCATTACTGGTTCAACAGTTTAAAGCATCACTCCCTCAGACCAACAATCAGTTAAGGAATTCATCCAACCCACGCAATCTTGCAATGGTGGAGGATGGGAAAATTGTTGTTCAGAATGTGCAAGGGAGAGCTGGAAGAATCATGGGTCGAGGTTATGTGCAGAATAGAGCAGGGAATGCCAATCAGGGGCAAGGGAAACAGATCAAGTGTTATAATTGTGGGGGGCTAGGACACATTTCCAGAAACTGCAATCAACCTAAACGTCCTCAGAACTCAGATTACTTCAAAGACAAGATGCTGTTAATGCAGGCTCAAGAAAATAGAGCCGTGTTGGATGAGGAAGAGTTATTGTTTTTGGCTGGTGATGGGGGAAATACGTTTGATGAAGATGTGGATGAGAAACCAGTGCAGGATCTTGCTCTTAACGACCGCAACATCTTCAAAGCAGATGATTGTGATGCATTTGACTCAGATGTAGATGATGAACCTACTGCTTAAACCATCTTCATGGCCAACTTGTCTTCCTTGGCTTCATCACCTCGACAAGCTGGTTCCTCTAGTGCATCTGTGATATCTGAGGTACTAAAAATTTATGACACATATGATATAGTTGATGGACAAAAGACTCCCAAAGAAGTACAACAGGCAGATGTTTCTGATTCAAATAATGTTGACATGGAAAATAGCAATATTATTTCATATGAACAGTATTTGAATCACAACAACTCGCCTGATGTACCAAATGGTGAATCTTCTGTAAATAATAATGCTTGTGTTATAAGTAATGTGTGTGCCTTAGATAATGCGTGTAACATAGATAATGCATGTGAGTGCCATGAGAACAACTTGCCTGTCCCTGATGATAACTTGATCACTAAACTAAACATTTATAAAGAACAAGTGGCTATGTATGAACAGCGTGCTAAGTTTGAACTTAATAAACGCGAGCAGAAATTAGAAGGTCAAATGAGTACACTTATTAAAGAGTCTAGAGTAAGAGAAGAAACATTAAAACAAGAGTTGAATTCTTTGTAAAATCAGCTAGAACAGTCTGTCAAACAGAAACAGGAAGTACAAAATTATATAACTACACTTAAGCTAGAATTCAAAGAAAAAGAAAAGGAACTCTTAAATGATTTTTCTAGACTCAAAACCTTAAAGAATAAGCTTGAGGATAAGTTGTACACACAAGACCAAACCAGACAGACTGCCCAAATGATGTATAAGCACAGAAAGTTAAGTGACAAGCATAGTGAAAGCAATGTAGGTAAATCTAAATTAGCTATTCATGAGATTGCTAAGGTAGCCCAACCTGCATTAAATGATGCCAATGTGATGTTTATGCCTAATCATGACCCGCCTGAGCATATCTACACTAAAGAGGAGGATGAGATAAGTGAGAGAACAAGGGAAAGAATGAATGAGAAAATGAGGGATCCCGAGTGCATAGCCAGACGAATAATAGTCAAGCCCCATGACTATAGTGAGGAAAATCGTTTGACTGTGTTTGCTCCTCAAAAGAAGTTAACACCTGAACAGATATTCTGGAAACAAGATAATGAAAAACTTAAGGAAGAAAAACTTAAGGCCAACACCCCTCTCATTAGAAAAGTTGCATCCATAACGGTGTATCCTCCCAATACACCTAGGAATTTGGTGCCTTTGTCTCTTCCCACTGAATGCAAAACCTTAATTAGCTTATATGCGCTTTGTCAACTGTTTGCTGATTTCGTTAAAACATGTAAGAAGAGAATCACACCAACCAGAATTACTGAGGGGGAAAGGTGTTTTGAACATGCAAAAAGGTGTTACTTAACTGAGGTCATGCCATTTTTTAAACTACTTAAAGAACATTTTGAAGGGTTGCAAACTGCCCTCAACACAGAAATAAAAGAAATGAAAGTAGTGTTTAAAGACATGGAAAATGAGGTGAATGAATATGCAATAGAACTTAAGAGTCGTGAGATTGAAAGAAAAAACATACTCATCACTAATGACAACTTGATTGCTAAATGTATTGTACAAGATGTATTTTACACTGCTACTGATTCTGCATTGTCTGCTTGTCAATTTCATGAGTATGCTATTGCGTTAAATGTCACCCAGAATCGTGTTGTTGAGCTTGAGGGGGAGAATTTAAAATTGCTTGAAAAAATTCAAAATGATGACCATGATAATATGGTTAAACGTTTTTCAAAACTAGAAGTTGATTATCTAAATTTGCAAATGAAACATCAACATTTAAATGAAAAACATAAAATATCAAATGACAAGACATCCTTGGATGCTCCTGAATTTGATACTTATTTTGAATTAAGCAAACGAGATGAGAAAATTCAAGCTCACACGAACACGATTCGACTGCTGAGGGCCCAATAAACCTCCGCCTTTAGATTCTCAGTATTTTCAATATCAAAACACCATAAATAAGTTACATCATGAAAATGAGTGTTATCGAGAAGAAAATTCTAAGGTCAAACAACATTTCAAAGAGTTATATGATTCTATTAAAGTTACAAGAAGCAATCACAATGATCAAATAACCTCTTTGACAAATGAAATTGAGAATCTTAAGGCTCAGGTGAAAGGTAAAATGCCATGCACCACTTGTAATTGTGATGCACCAAAGGCTACTGCTAGTAAAAAGTATGATGTTGATGTTGGGCGTATTCCATTTAACCTTAGAAATAATAGCTTTGCCCATCAAACATATCTCGATCATCTTAGAGAGGGCCTTGACACACTTCGTGAGGTAGTTGAAGAGGATAGAACTGAAAAGCCACTTGATAGGGCAGTTGTTTATGCCTGCAAACTCACGAAAAGGATTCAGGAAAACTTAGAATATGCCATAGGCTCAGTCCCTAAGTTTAACAGCCATAGAGATAGATTTGTTGCATCATCATCCACTGTTAAGAAAAAACATGTAGCCTTTGATTTACCATGTACAACGTCAGAACCCAGCACATCAAAATCAGGAAAACATGCGTTAGTGAAACAAACTAATGTTCCCATCGTTACTTCTACAGGAGTGAAAAGTGACACCCAAGCTAGCGGGTCAAAGCCTAAAGGCAATACAAGGAATGATAGGACAGCGCCAGCTAAGAGTGATCACAAGAAGAGTGTAGAAGCCCAACCTAGGAACAGCTAAGAGTGATCACAAGAAGAGTTTGCAAAGACTAGATTGAATCGTGTTGATTCTAGTATTAAAAGTACTGTAATTAATTCGAATTCTAATGCGGTCTGTAAAACATGTGACAAATGCTTAATTTCTGCTAATCATGATGAATGTGTTGTGTCATTTCTGATGTCTCATGCACCACCCCATGTTAAAAATGTTAGAAAAACTGAAAGAAGTAAGAAAGTTTGGAAGGAAACAGGAATAACTTTTGCAAATGTTGGGTATCAATGGAGACCCACTGGAAAGAAATTTGCTTTAGGAAATAAGCATCCATTACCTAAGGTGAATAAACATAAGAATGTAAAAGTTAAGGAATGGAGACCAACAGGTCGAATTTTGCCCTTAGGAACACAATGCCTTCATCATAAGTCATCTGCTGAACCTAGGGTAGATTCCACTATAGAAACCTCAGTGATTGATACTTCTATTGCTCCTGAATTTGTGTGTGCTAACCAAACGGACCCCAACTGCACTTGGGGATCCACATATTTCAGTTATCCGTCGTTGTCTGTCTTCAAATGCAGGTCGTAGAAATCGTCCTTTGGTATTTGGACTCAGGCGGCTCTAAACATATGACTGGGGATCGCTCACGGCTCAAGAACTTCGTGAAAAAGTTTATCGGGACAGTTAGATTCGGGAACGACCACTTTGGTGCGATTATGGGTGATGGAGATTATGTGTTCGGTGATAGTGTAATCTCAAGGGTTTACTATGTGGATGGATTAGGGAACAATCTGTTTTCTGTGGGTCAATTTTGTGATTCAGATCTGGAAGTGGCTTTCAGAAAACATACATGTTTCGTCAGAGAATTGGATGGTATAGATCTCCACAAGGGTAGTCGGGGCACTAATCTATACATCATATCGATTGAAGAAATGTTGAAGTCCTCTCCCATATGCTTGCTTTCAAAAGCCTCTAAAACAAAATCATGGCTGTGGCATCGTCGTTTGAACCACTTGAACTTCGGTACCATAAGTAATCTTTCCCGTAAAGATCTTGTTAGAGGGACGCCCAGACTAAAATATGAGAAAGATCATCTCTGCTATGCATGTCAACTGGGCAAAAGCAAGAAACAAACCCACAAGCCTAAAACCGTTAACACCAACTTGGAAGTTCTTCATACCCTACACATGGACTTTTGCGGTCCAATGAGAATACAAACCATAAATGGAGAGAAATATGTTCTGGTGATAGTAGATGATTATTCTCGGTTCACATGGGTAAAGTTTTTGAGAACCAAGGACGAAACTCCAGAGGTTATCATTAAACTGATAAAACAGCTGCAAGTAAGGCTCGATAAAACTGTCAGAATCATCCGCACTGATAATGCTACTGAGTTTGTTAACCAACAACTCCATAATTTCTATGAAAGTATTGGCATCACACATCAGAAAAGTATCCCTCGCACTCCTCAACAGAACGGAGTCGTAGAACGAAGGAACCATACTCTGGTGGAAGCTGCAAGAACCATGCTTATATTTTCAAAGGCACCGATGTTTCTCTGGGCAGAGGCTATTGCAACAGCATGTTACACCCAAAACCGATCTCTAATTCATCCTGTTCATGAAAAGACTCCCTTCGAGTTAATTCATAACAAGAAACCAGATCTTTCCTTTCTCCGTGTGTTTGGCGCACTTTGCTATCCGACTAATGATAGTCAAGACTTGGGAAAGTTAAGAGCTAAAGCAGACGTAGGTATTTTTGTTGGATACGCACCAGACAGTAAAGGGTATAGAATCTATAATAAGAGAACCCGTAAAATCATGGAAACCATTCATGTCATGTTCGACGAGCTGAGTGAGCAACCTGCTTCAGGACAAATTAGTTCTGGTCCCGATCTTAAACTTTTGACACTTGGACCCATTAGTTCAGGACTTGTACAGAATTCCACTCCTGCGGATTCTTATGTACCACCTACAAGTGAGGAGTTGAAGAAGTTATTTGATCCTATGTTTGATGAATACTTTGAGCCAACGAATGGAACCATCCTAAGTGCACCAGCAGTACTTCCTATGGCTGAGGCTCAAGCTCCGCAAGGCATAGAAGGCCCAACAGCTTCAGTATCAGTCAGTCTCAATGCCCCAGCTACCAGTCAATCGCCTTCATCATCAAATACTCAATCCTCTCCTGTACTACCAGAATCTGCAGATAACCATTCTTTGGAAGCTAATCCTTTTGCTCCTGTTGATGAGGTTCCTTTTGAAAACATATTTGCTCCTGAACATTCATCAGACACATCCTCTCTTGAAGAACACAGCATTGCTACATCAGTTCAGAACCCTCAACCTCACGACCATCTCAGAAAATGGACCAGCAATCACCCAATCAACTACATCATAGGCAATCCCTCACGTCCAGTATCCACACGTAATCAACTAGCCACTGATGCACTATGGTGCTTCTTCAATTTTGTGCTGTCCAAAGTCAAACCTAAAGCGGCCAAAGAAGTAATGACAAAAGATTGTTGGTTCGAGGCTATGCAGGATGAAATTCATGAATTTGATCGACTTGAAGTATGGGAATTAGTGCCTCCTCCAGAACTTGCAATGATCATTGCTTTAAAGTGGATCTTCAAAGTGAAACTTGATGAGCATGGTGATGTGTTAAAGAACAAGGCACGGCTAGTTGCAAAAGGGTTCAGACAAGAAGAGGGAATTGATTTTGAAGAATCGTTTGCTCCGGTTGCTAGAATTGAAGCCATAAGAATCTTCCTTGCAAATGCTGCTAGTCGGAATATGATAGTCTACCAGATGGATGTCAAAACAGCCTTCTTGAATGGAGACTTAAAGGAAGAAGTTTATGTGAGCCAACCCGAAGGATTCGTGGATGCTGAACATCCTACTCATGTTTACCACTTGAAGAAGGCTTTTTATGGGTTGAAGCAGGCGCCAAGGGCATGGTACGATACATTGTCCAAGTTCCTTCTAGTGAACGGGTTCTCCAAGGGTGTTGTTGATCCCACACTATTCACCAGGAAGTCAAGTAAACATCTACTACTTGTTCAAATTTATGTAGATGATATCATCTTTGCTTAAACAGATCCTAGTGAATGTGATAGATTTTCAAAGGAGATGAATTCCAAGTTCCAAATGTCCATGATAGGTCAAATGTCATTCTTCTTAGGATTACAAGTTTCTCAAAGTCCCGGAGGCATATTCATTAATCAATCCAAATACGCCAATGAGATCTTGAAAAAGTTTGGATTCAATTCAAGTGAGCCTGTTGACACTCCCATGGTTGATAGAACAAAGCTGGATGAAGATCCTTCAGGGATTCCAGTGGATAAAACAAAGTATCGAAGCATGATTGGATCTTTGATGTACATCACTGCTAGTAGACCAGATCTTCTTTTTGCTGTGTGTATGTGTGCTCGGTATCAGTCTAAGCCAACCAAAAAGCATGTTGAAGCGGTGAAAAAGATCTTCCGATATCTTCAAGGCACAGTTCATATGGGTCTCTGGTATCCTAAGGACGCAGCAATGGAGTTAACGGATTATGCTGATGCTGATCATGCGGGATGTCAAGACACTCGTCGTAGTACTTCAGGAGGAGCTCAGTTTTTAGGGGAAAAGTTGGTTAGTTGGTCTTCTAAGAAGCAGATGAGTACTTCCATATCATCTACTGAAGGTGAGTATATTGCCATGTCTGCTTGCTGTGCACAAATCCTTTGGATGCGATCACAACTTTCAGACTATGGATTCTCATACAACAAAATTCCCTTATATTGTGACAACAAAAGCGCCATTGCTCTTTGTTGTAACAATGTTCAGCACTCCAGGTCAAAACACATCGACATCAGGCATCACTTCATCAGGGAACAGGTGGAAAAAGGAATTGTGGAACTATACTTCGTGAGGACAGAGTTTCAGTTAGCTGACATCTTCACCAAGGCTCTCCCAAGAGAAAGGTTTCAGTTTATTCTCCCACGCCTTGGTATGAAGAGAATGACACCTGAAACTCTCAAGTGTCTTCAGGAAGAAAAGGAGGAGTAAAGGATTGTCTTCTTATATCCTTGTACATAGTTGTATATATCTTAAAACAAAAAGAAAATACAAAAATATAAAACCTATAAAAACCATAAAAATCGAAAAATCAGAAAATACCAAAAATAGTCCTACCTCGGCATGTCTTCTGTTTATCGATAACATTTACGGATCTAGAAATGTCATTCAAAAATGACACGGATCTTTAAATGAAGCTCGAGCAGAAGATATACTAATCAGTTAAAACATGTCTTAGTGGCTTGCTATTACTTCAGATAGCAACCTGCGCTATACATTGGGGAAAGCTTGTCGCCTAAATGACAGCTGTTCCTCCAACTGGGTGATGTTCACCTGGGCATGGATTACATTATATCCATGTTTCTTCGATCTGATGTACGTTTCAGTGTGTCATTTCGTATATAAGAAGAGAAGTCTTCTTTGCTCAATTATCAGAAAACATTTAATCGGACACATTTTCTCCCAAAATTTTCTAACTGATTTAAATCAATTGGGATCACAAATCTCAAAGGGTTTGAAATTTTTGATCGGGGTAGAGAATGTGATTTAAATATGAAATCTGATAAAATGTGATGTTTTGGACATATATGTAAGCTCTCCCATATGTGCTAAACCATTTTGTATAACAATGCACATATTGAGGGGGAGCAAAATGTTTTAGATGTGGTAGTATGCTCTCCCATGCATTGATTAAGGGGGAGCAAAGGATTTGGCACCTCATATGATCGTGACTCAGACTTAACCAATGAATTGACGATAGCTAAAAGTCAGTAGTCGAAAGGACATGTCCTGGACGGGTAATAATTTCAAGCTAGTCTAACTAGTGATGTAAGCGTGTCTCGCAAAGGACGTGTCTGAGTAGAGTGTACCGATTTCGAGCGATTTTTCTTGAATGTGATCTGGACGGGTAATAATTTCAAGCTAGTTCACTAGTAATGTAAGCGTGTCTCGCGATGATCATGTTCTTGGAAAATCAATCAATTCAAAAGTGCAAGCTTCACCCAACATGTGCAAATTTATAAAACAATCATCCGAGCACATGTTGAGGGGGAGCATTTGAAAAATATAAAACTCTCAAAGTGTTAGAAAAATGAGTTTTCATAATTATGAACACTTTGAGATATTTTTCAAGGAATTGGTTTATGGCAATTGGGGAAGAACACCAAAGACCGACCACTTTATTAATGTATGGAGTTATAAGGATGGTAAGGTTAGGTACAAGTTCCTACGATCCCGCCAGAGCCGGAGGGATCTACCCAGGGATAATCCACTAGTTAGTGTAGAAGTCCTTAGGTATGATTAAAAAAAAAGGAGAAAAGTGAATAAGGGAAGAGTGCCGACTGAGATGGAGCTAGCACTGGAACAAACCCAACAAGGTGCTAGTTATGAAGTCTCGGTAAGCACTGAAGGGGTTGAAGAATGAAAAAGAAATGTAAAGATAAAGGGTGAAAAGAAAGAAGCCCTCCTTACACTTTAGGCAGAAAACGGGTCAATACATATGCTGTCAGAATCACTTAAGTTGATTGCTGGCATTGAAGACAAAGTATCATGGACCCAGTGATACGCTGCACAACCCTCCCTAGCCACTCAAGGTCCCTCAAAGGACTCTTGTTTCACTTGTCACGGAGATCAATACATTTCTATCGTCTCTCTCACTCCGAGTTAGACGATATTGAAAAGGTGGCAGTTCTCTCCAGCCTCCGCTCACTAAATCAAAACGCACTATCGAGTCTAGAGCCACGAGATGCATAATAAGATCTCATAGGAACACATGCTACTTCTACACTGGTTGTTCAACATTAAGGACACCAGTTGTAAACTTAAGAGTCCTACGCAGATCTTAGCAATCTGCCAGAACATTTAAGAGGGAATTTACTAATGTAATTCTCAATGATTGAATAGAAATTCCTGCCAGGGTCAACATCAAGCAGCCCTGAAAGCAGGTCACTTCAGCAATTCCCTGTGGATTACGCTTAGTGATCGCGGTGGTTTCAAGCGGTCTACAATCGTGGAGTGATCTCCAGTGACTCACCTAATCATTGATATACTACGGTACGATCTTAAAAAGCCCTCTGTGGGTTTTCGATTAGGAACGGTCTTGGTAAGGATTAGAGAGAGTTTTCACACTATGCTGTTAACAATCTTGAAGTCCGAACCTGTAAGTACCGGACGTTTTATTGCTAACTGTCGTATGCAGGAACATCTGGCGATTGTAGCTGATTGCTGTTGTAGCTGTTTGCGGTTGTAGCTGATTGAAGTTGCAGATGATTGCGGTTGTAGCAGATTGCTGAAAAGATGCCAATCCACCACCACATGTTCACACTACATCATCATTATAATCAAAGAAGTCATGATAAATAAAAAACCTTCAACACAGCTTCTGCAACTCTGAAACTGAAGATCATGATCCAGATAAGTGTGAGCATGTTGGCGCAACAAACACAATCCATCACCACATGTTCGCTCTACTCCATCATCATGTTCAATGAAGTCATGACAACCTAAATGACCTTCAACACAGCTTCTGCTAACTCTGATGCTGAAAGTCATGACCCATAATAGAGTGAGCATGTCGGTTCAAAGAGTACCACATCACATTGAAACATACCACTGAAAGATGACATGGAAACACATGGTGGATGATAACTCCAAAGAATCAACAAAGATCATCCAAGACAGAAGAAAAAGTCATCTGATGATTTGCTGCTGCACAATGATCAAGGATTGTGAAGAATCGTTGTTTAACGAGCTATGAAGTCAAGAGCCATGGATGAAGTGCAAAAATTCAGAACATTACTTCAGGGGTGACCTCCCATAGGGGGAGATTGTTAGGAATATGAATATTCAGTTGAAGACTCAGTCACCCCGAGTACTTATTAGCACATCATAGCTCGTAGGATAACTAGTAATATTAGTAGTAGCTTAGTTATTATTATTAGTATTGTGGAGTGGGTCGGGTCTTTACCCACTGTCAGCTCGCTCCACACCCCGCTAGAGGCATATTATGTAAGAACTATAGATACCTTTTCCCACACAAGGGAAAGGGTTGAACTTCTCATTTTATCTAATCTAATACACATACATTTCTCTCTCTAAGTTCCCACCTTTCTCTCTCTAACTTCTCATCTAGTTCGATCCATAACAAGCTCCAATCTTGTGTTTATGTGTTAGTGAATATCCTACAAAACAAAACTTGAAAGATGTACAATGACTCAAAATTAACCCATCCAGTAACAATGCTTTTGACACCATTCCTACCATTTTCGCACCTTCTACTTCTTCTTTCTCTACTTCACATATGCCTTCTTCACCATCTTCTTGTTTTTCAACGTATTACAGCAATATATATTTAATATTTTTACCTAATACATTATTTACTCACATGAACTAAACCAAACTTTATAGTAAAAAAACTTGTGAATTAACTAATCCATTACCTCCTATTTTTCATCCATTTCACATAAGACTTTCTTCACCATCTTGTATGTATTTTGCAGTTTAGAACATCGAATAAAAATTAATCTAATAGATCATTACCAACAAAAAATAGAGTCAAAAATGGTGATTTAACTAACCAATTTGTGAAACCTCGTCTTTTTCTTGCATTAAATAGGGCTAAAAAGTGGGTTTAAGCAGAGGTGTTTGCATAGGTTGATTTGTGTGCTCGGTGGTTTTGAGTTTCATATGGCTGAGTTTGATTTGCTCCGATTGTTTGGTTTTGATTTAATTTTATGAAGATTTGTGAGATATGATGAAGATAAATCCGTGTTAATTGATAAGAAGTTCGGTTTGAATTTGAATAATTAACAAAAATAGGTTGATTTTGTGAGAGATTTGAGTTAGGGTTTGAAATTGACGGAGAAAACTTCAGGTGAGGGAGGATTTGATTTGATGACATACGGATAAACTGTTCCAGGCGTGTGTTTTAGTTAGCTGGATTTACAGCTGAAATAAACGCGGCATTTATTTCTGCCTAGTGGCATTCTTTTTGGCCAAGTGGCATTCTTTTTGTTCAAGTGACATTATCTACTTGGCAGGTATTGCTAATATATAAATGGGGAGATATATACATACATATATATATATATATATATATATATATTCAGAACAAAAAAAGGTCAAGAACTGCAAGAACCAATCACAACCCTTTATTTTTTGATCAATGGCTATTAAGACTTGTGGCAAAATTGTAATAAAACGAGGTGGGCTACCCGCGCGTTGCCGCGGGGTATTTGTATATGTAAGACAGCTGTAAAAAAATAGGTTAAAATTTACGATGCTGCGTTCAGATGTTTCCGAATTTCCTGTGCACCCGCAGACAGTCCACTGGAGCTGGTGCTCAAATATATGACAGTAACAGAAAGTGTGGTATACCATATAGATTTTTTTTCTATGGAATAAAAAAGATAAGAAAGATATCGTTTGTATTATCCTTGTCGAGTGAAGTAAGATATCGATTGTGCATTGTGTAGGTTTGGTTAAATAAGTATTTTAACCTTCATTTTGTTTAATTTGGTTGAGAAAAGGTTATTTTGCGCGCAGGGGTTGCACGTTGCAAGTTGTTTGCAAGATGTTTGCCAACAACAATAGAAAGCGCAGTTTTTTCTTAATTAGATGTTTGAAAGTAATATATCATAACGCAAAACATACACGACGATTTTAACAAAATTAGTACAACAGAGATGAATAATAGCGATTCATGAATAGATTTTTTGGTCAAACGTGATCTAACAAATGCAGCATGATTTTTGAAATTACATGTGATTAGAATTGAACAGCTGGGTTTGTATCCCACATTTTATCCATTAGTAACTGCAATTTGATGATTGCTATTCAATAAGAGCGGTATTTTTGCATGTTCTTCCTATAAAGACATAATTTCTTCAACCTTACAGATGACGTTTAGCTCATTGGTGATGATTAGAGTTCTAGTCAGAACCCAATCTTTATTATATTCAAGTTGTAGTTCTTTAAAATCTTAGTTTGGTTGCTTGTTGATCCCCATATTAGTATCCTCTATGTTTTTGAGGCCCAAAGGATGATTGCAAGTCGATCTTTAGTGGAATGACATCCTTTACCATCTCAACACCCTCCTGTAAATAAATATGTTGTTAGTCCTTTGTAATATCACTTTTTAATTCGAACTATTCAATCTGCTTATCTTAATCTCAAAGGTTTTATCCAATATCCCATATCATTATTGTAGGTAAATCGATTGTAAAGGAGTTATAAACGATTTTATAGTGTTCAACGATTCCTTATTTATTGAAGGATTTAGATTATTATTAAAACTGTTTTTCTAAATGCATTTAGCATAGTAAGCAGTTATCAAAATATATAAACGGATGCAAAACTGTTTGTGGGATGACCAAATCGGCTGTACACGTTTTGACAATTACCTTGCCACCACACCCGCTCAGCCTTCAACAATAGCATCAGAAAGATGCTGAGGTAGTAAGTGGCAACTATATCTGATTATGGGTGATTTGTTTCTTAGGAAGGCATTTTTATGGAATTAGAGAAAAGATAAAAGATAAAAGATACCCGTGATTAGCAGCTCATGATCAGCAACCCGCTGATCAGCAACTTGTGATCACCGTCATATCATTGGTATGACAACCCGCTATTTTACAGGTCAATACTATTCAATAAACTCAAATTACTTATCTTGACATTTACTTGAGAACAATTTACATATAACTTTTTACTTGAGTCAACGTAAAATTTAGAATACTTTTCAAGTACACTAGGACTTTAGGCTATATTTAGTCCACAACAACCCAATACCTTGATCCTACTCTGGTTCGAAATTTTAATCCCTAAGACAATTTCCTTTTTCTATTTACGATTGTTAATTTAACAAACGCTATTCGCGATTTAAATAAACACCCGATAAACCCAAAACTCCTAACAGCTATTTCTAATACATTTTTACACTTCCTAAATTATTACCAAAGTTCCAAAAATATTTCCTTACGCCTAATGTAATTTCCTTATTCATTACGTTTAATTACGCGTAACTTACGTTAATTACCAAACCAATAACCATTACCTATTTTTAATACCCAATACATTTAATATATACATTTTGGTACAAAATTTCTATAATTCTTTTACTTGGGGACATATTGCCGCCCCCGCCCCCCCCCCCCCCTAAAATATGGCAACTATTCAACTAGTTTTACTAGGAATAGAACCAAGGAACACATGCAATTAATATTGCATGCTTGACTAGAAATTTTGTTCCCCCCTCCTAGCCCCCAATCGGCCAACACCATCAACACCAAGCCACCTTGTGTTTTTTTGACTAACTATTCCTACTATGACACTTCTACTACATATAAATACATGTAACTCTAAGCACATTTACTTACACTAGCAAGAAGAAAATATATATATATATATATATATATATATATATATATATATATATATATATATATATATATATATATATATATATATAATCACTCACCCTCACATACCATTTGAACCACAAGTAGCAAGAAGGAAGAAGAAAAGTTGTTTGGCTAGTTCAAGTATCACTAGGACACATTTGTAAGGGTTTAGAAGCATTGGACTTGGGTTAATCAAGTAAATCACCTCCTCATCACACTAATCACCTTTAAGTAAGTAATACTTTACTTTCATAAATTTTACACTCTTTGTATCATGATATTTAGTTTCAAGTTACATACACTTGATTATCACTTTGTACATGTTAGTAAAACATTATAACCACATTGATCTTTTAACTAATGACTATGTCTCATATATATTTTCTTGAACACACTAGTTAATTGTTAATCTTAATAAGAAAGTGGAAATTAAAAACCCTATATATATACTAGTGAGCTTGTTATATTAACTAGTCTTGATGATCACTTAAATTTATGAGAAATTGAACTTTTTAATATTGCTAAAGTTTATTGTTAAATCACTATAGACATGTTGAAAAATCGGTAGAAGATCTAGGATTAGTTTCGGAGTTGTTGTTAAGCGGTTTTGGGATAATTAGAAGGCTAGGAAATGCGTTTTGACACTTTTAGAAAAGAGGCTGTCACATTCGACCTCACTCAGAAAAATCAGTAAGTTGGTGGCAAGATTAGGCTAGAAATATAGAAATAGACTCGATAACGAAAACGTAGCCGCTTGAATGGGTTAAAACGGACTTATAACGAAGAAGATACGTTAGTTTTAAGTAGGTCGACGGAACTAATTTTCTGAAAATATAGATGCTGTTAGTGTTTTTCAAGAGGTAAAACCAGACGCTAAAAGTTAACTAGGCTAGCCGAGGCACTAAAAACATGTTATTATACTTAGACACGAACCCGGGGATATATAAAACATAAGAATCGAAGCTAAGACGAGGGAGTTATGGCCTAATGAAGTTGCGACGAAATATAATTATTTGACAGCTTTTATTTCTAATAGAAAGCTGTTAGAAATTTTTAATGTGTATTTTGGACACTTTAGAGTCGGTTTTAGCTAAAATGACGTAAACAAAAATGGTAGAACGTTATGTATACTTGTTAGGCGCGTTAGAGGTTTCAAAAATACTTATTAACAAGACGACCGTAGTTTAATTACGTGATAAACTAGTTACGTTCTATAAAAAGGGTTACTTTGCTTAATAAATAGACACATTGACGCAAGCATATTTTCGACGTTAAGTATTGCAACAAACATGTACAAGTGATATAATAGTATATGAACTTGCATGCACGACCTTGTTTTCAAACCTAAGACATGGTATTTATTTAGGTTGCGGATAGAGTTATCGGACCTTTATTCACAGTTTACCGTATTACCAATCGAGATTTCCTTTACTGAGGTGAGTTTCATAACCCCGGTTTTTACATTATTTGTACATGATTTCTAAACCCTCGGGGTGGGAATACATTGCTTATTTTTCGGACACAAGTACTAAAAACCGTTACTTTGCCTAAGTTACCGCATTGCCATTAAAGTCCCCTTGAATCATGAACCGTTAATTACTTGTAAGCGCGGATGTTATGAATAGATCTATTTGGGTTAACACCCCCGTCCGAGTTGGTCGCGCCAACCTGTCAAACGGACGCATATCATTCGGATTATTTCTGAGTGTCTGGCAAACACTTATTTGGGGCATTTATTATTATGCTTGATTGCATAGCATTACGTTGAGCTTCGGGGTCATGAGCTTAGGGCACTGTATATTATTTTTGGCTATGACGTTATATTTGTTGTGATTGTCATGCTATTGAAATCTTGTGGTCCGCACTTTACTTGTTTACTTAAACCTATGATCTCACCAACAATTATGTTGACCTTTTAGCGTGTATTCTCAGGTAACTAGACGATAATAACCACCTATGTATGGAGCATACTAGAGTCACATTTTGGAACACACATCATGATGAAGATTTCCTTGCATTACTTAGCGTTTGGTTATGTATTAAAATCTTACATTTGATGGTGAACTCTGATATTAATGTTTTGTAAAAGGTTTATGTTTAAATCAAATGCTTGTTTTAAAATGACTCACTTAGAGGTCATTCTTTATTTCCTTGTACTTTGTTATCCAAGAACGTTACGCCCCCAGAATTCCATTCCGCTGCAATCCAAATTTTGGGGGTGTGACAATTGCCTTGATGATTAATATAGATTGTACCTTTGAGGTTGCTCCATGTTTCTTCCATTGATCTTATCTTGGCATACCTCCGTCCAGGTCTGATATTATAACGGTTTGCTGCTGCGTCAATCCCCTTAAGAAGCTGCAATATCTTTAAAGGAATGATCACATAATCGACCGTGCGTAAGACAGGAGCCACTGCTCATTCTTTGGGCCATAATGTACTAAACTAAAGAAAAATATTATCAAGAGTTACAAATAGAATGTACCTTAAACATTGAATACATCCTGCTTGTTTCGGACTGATGCAACGAAAATCGAATCCTGGTGGTGTTGTTGTATTTGAAGTTCTGATTGGCATGGAATCTAACACATCAGACTCCTCACTTACAGAAGACACTTCCTGTTTAGCAATTTCAGCCGAGGATTGCTTCATCAAGGTCTGAAAAATGCTGATATCTAAGTATGTAACTGAAATGGTCATATCTACATTTTTTTCTAACAATCACACTGTGTATGTTTTAGGTCATTGTTTAATATTTTTGTTAGGCAATGTCAGTAGAAGTTCTCTTTTGGCTTTCACCATTTCTTTGGTGCATATATAATGCTTTTCCAGAAAAAAAATAAAAAAATAAAATATAAATAAAAAAACGATAAGATACGAATTTCTATAAGTAACCCCAAACAACCTCTAAAATTATATATAACACTACTCACCAAATGAACAACGCATGTACATTTAGAAGTAGGGAACAAAAACCTCGCAGCCCTCGAATTCACAAACCCACCGGCTTGCACCACCCCCTTCTGAAACCTATGTCCTGTCCAGTCCTGTAATAAACCTTGCTATCGCAATAGATGGTGTCTCTTAGACCTACAAAAATAGATACAGGTGCCATCACAACTGGTCCTGTAATAAACCTTGCTACCATTGCATAACGCTAGTCGGTTTTCGCAGGCTATAAACTTCGGCTGTGAAGCCATGAACAAACATTGAAAATCAAAGACAACAGTCATTTATGTTAAATAAATCATTATAATAGTTCTAAAATATATATATGGAAATTTGGGAAGATGGGTAGGCATGTGACTGTTGCATTGGGTAATAAGTCAAATGAGCTCAGGTTCATGTGATCACAAACACTATTTGGTTCATTTTTATACATTAATTTGTTACTTGGGATTACAATCATGATTATACTTTTCAAATAAAAACTTTACAAGGATGGAAACATTATAAAGAGGCTTTGGTCAACTTTCAACCCATTTGAATTAAGGGAGGTTTGATTTTGATGTTTAATAACATTAATCATTCTGAACCAAGTGCTACTTACGTGCAAGAAGCAAGAGCCCAACTCTACCTTTATCAAAGTTTTCTTTAACATCTCTAGTGATCCAGGAAACTGAATGGCATTCGGTTCGTCAATGCTTCCGCTTTCTCATTCTCCCAGTTGCATACTTCTACTGATTGTTCACATACACCTATCAATCGGCCAATAATGTCTACATTAGAATACAAAAGACAATATTAGCATATAATGTCGTTAATAGTTTGTGCACCATACAGTTTGATTAATAAGATTACTTACCAAACAAATAACTTTGATCAATCCTTGAATCCAAAAAGTCTTTAAATGATGTAATTTCTCATCCATCGTCCATGCAGATAAATTCTGAGCAATTACGGACATTTGTTTTATTTATAAAAGTGGATTTTGAACTCATGTTTTGTTAATTTCGTAGTATCAACATTCCTTTTAACATTAAAGCTTGATGTTATTTGATACTCATTCTCTTTTAAAAGAGTATCAAAAATTTTAAATATATAAGATACCATTACAAATCTATAACTATATAATATGAAGGAAAAAAAGAACTACAAGCGGATAAAGAAATTTTGAATACCTATTCGTTCATTATGATAATATCAATGCAAGCTAACTTTGATGGACTGTTGTTGGAATAATATTGATTCCAAAGAGATGTTATCTTAACTTTTAAATTCAATTTACCTTTGTCAGCAACTCAAAATTGATTTCTTGAAGAGGAGTGATGTAACACCCCAACCCGATAAGGGTAGAAGTATTACGTTATGGTGACATATCAAAGCAAACACAAGCATATGACTTAAATAATATAAATGAATCTCAACGGTTACAAAGGGAAACTCTGAAATACAAGGTTACAAAAGAGAACAACAATAAATACTAAGTCTAAAATGTAATCACTTCTAGTCATCTCTAATCCAGAATAGCTATCAAAGTATAGTCTTCTAAGTCCAAAGTACTCTCCACTCATAACCCAGCTTCTAAACTAAAACCTGCCGCAGGAAAAGAAATGTGGCTGAGCTTAAAAAGCCCAGTGAACAGATATGTATAAACGAAACAAAAGATAAGGAACAAGGAATATAATATGGTGCATTGGAAAAAACATAAGGCATAAACGAATGAATATCAAAGTGTAAGGAATGGTCAGTAATCAATCCCCGAGCCCAAACAAATCAAATCATAATCATAGCGTATCATCAGTAACCATAGAGGAGCGACCTCTCAAAATAAAAATGGACTTTACCAAACATGTATGTAGGCGTGTGATGTAGTTAAATGTGCACCATTTGTTTTATCATAAGTCTTTATTATCGTATTACTTTTATTCGTTCAATTATTAATAGTTAGATACTTAGGTTATATTCGGGATGGAATGTCTTAATGAATTTGAGATCAAAAGGGTATTCTGGGTATTTTACGTGTTCAGAAATTTTGGGTTTTACAAGATTTTGATTGTCATACCTACAAAGAAGAAAAAGAAAACATGGAGATTTGATGACTTTTATTGAATGAGCCATTGCAAATAGCTGTGATGAATTCGATAAATAAATAAAGTGGCCTATGAATTCAGTATATATAAGGTTTAAAGTCGGTTTTATTGTGGGCTTTTAAGAATTGTAATACAATATATATTCCCATTGTATTAGGAAGTTTGCATTTTTTTCAAAAATTTACATTCTAGTCCAAAAATATGAGCAAATTAAAAAAAAAAAAAAAAAAAAAAAAAAAGAAAAAAAAAAAGAATAAGATAAAAAAAACAACTAAACATAAAACAAAAATTTATGCCTGCACCTTTTGAAGATTGTTGATTTTCATTTTTCAATAAGTTACAAAATCATAAGCCCATTGTACGCACAAATTACTAACTTCAGTTCCTAGTTCCTGGTCCGTTTGGGGGCGGGCAAGGTCTAGTTCGGTATCAAAACGATGTAATAATCACCTTATGGCCAATGATCCCAATATTGAACCGCTACAGTTTAGTGATTTATGCTACACTAATAGCAAAATACTTGTTGTAAACATAAATCTACTAACAGCAAAATACATACCTCGCAAATTCGCTACAGAAAAATCCACACTAAAGGTATTAAGCTAAGAACAATGGTGATCATGGGCAAAAGAAAGAATTGTTGCCACTACATCCACATTTATTTCTTCACACAACTTGGCTTTACAAATGTTTTACCTGATCTAGACCAAAACGATCAGTAGCAACCATGTGTGCCATTCAGCGCATACTATCTTCTGAATCAGGAAGCTTATCAGAATAAATAAACAAAAGCATAGCCTCATAGCCGAAAAAATACAACCACAAATGACAACATTAATGCATAACCAAAATAAAATATAATAGCTTTTATGACCGATATCTTCCATTACCTTGAAAACTGATGGTTTGATATCCATCCACTCTACTTCATCCTTAAATCGTTAAGCCATTATTTGGTTCTGCATCACAAATATATAAACATAGACTAAATCAATAAGCACCAGTTAAAATCTGAATACAAACATACTGATGTCAATAACTTATTTGCAACTTATTCCTCTACCCAAAATGTTATCCAAACAGAAAAGGATGTTCTGGCGATATTCAACTCTCAAGTTATGTGGTATTATTGAATAAGATGTTTAATACATATAAATATGTTTGTACAGAGATGAAAAAGAAAACCTGTTGATTTCTTGAGATGTAGATATCTGTGATGATGAATTCGTTGTTGGGCTATCAATTGAGTTTATATAATTCTTTAAGCCGGTTCTAATTTAGGTCCTATTAGGATTCTAATTGTAATTGTAATACAATATAAACTGGGCTGGATTTTAAAAAAAAATAAAAATAATAACACTTGAGTCCTACAATATGTAAAAACTTTCTTAAACAACAACTTATTAAAAACATTCTGAACACCAACAAATCAAAACAAAACAACATATGGTCGTTAATAACCTATGACGATCACTTTAGTGCATTAAAGGTTTAAATACCAATTAACAGAGGGTAACAACCAAATATAATAATAATGATTTTATATACTTATAATAATGTGCACACCTGATGCGTTCAGTATGTTGCATGCCACCAATTACCTTGGTAGCTCTGAATGCAACTTCTAAAAGCCAAATTAGTCACACAGTTACAACAACAGGGATATCCACATTTTTCCTATACAAAGCTTTGGTTTGAGGGACCCTCACGGCCATTGCAGCTTTCCTTATTTCAAATGCTTCTTTGGGCATCCCAAGCTTTAACATGTGTGACACCAATGAATTTACAGTAACTAAATCTGGGACACAACCAATTAACATCATCTTGTCAAAAAGACTTACAGTAATGATGCGCGTGATGTGTCGTTGCGGTTTAGCAGTATTAATGCCTACTCAAGTTTTAAATTTATATTTAGCCGACTTATCAATAACACACACACTTAACAAGCAGTGTACCCGGTCAGTATGAATATAATGGTAAGCAGAGTGTCGATCACTAAGAGTGGAACGTATTATCTAGTTATTCTAATCAGTATTTTAATATCCTAAGTTAGCTATACAACCTAATCTAACACAAGGGGGTTCAGCCTGAGAGATTGGCACAGTTTGGTTATAATTAAATAGAAAACTAAACTAATGAGCACGAATCAGCGATTAGCACACACGTACACAGATAGATACTCGAGACAATAAGAAGACTTGTCCTGATAATTAAATAGCTTGTCACTTGTTTTATTGCTAGTTTTATATGAAGTGTATATAATTAAACCTTTCTCGTTGGCTCTAATCTTATCGGCGAGTAAACCCTTAATGATTACTTATGTCTATCCTATTTATTCAAGCGTCTCTAATAAATAGGCGAGGAAGGGGCATGGCGACCCAAGCAAGACTCAGCTAGACACAGAGGTAATCAATGCACTAATAAAAGTCACCAAAGACATCAACATATAAACTTTAATTAATGGGAAAGCAATATTAAGGGGAGTGCATGATCTTCCGTAGTCACATGACACAAGCCCATCAATCCTGATGAATTAAAGCGTACTAAAACAATAAAACAAAACTACTTAAAGAATTGAATACATGCAGGACCTTCTTACAGCTCTTGTATCTTTGTTTAAAGTGTGTCTTGTGTTGCTTGGTCGTCTGAATTCGGCTCTAGGGTTATTTAAAAGGTCTAAGGTCTCTCAAATTCGTCTGACCTTGGGGTATTTATAGTTTCTGTCTGAGGGATCGATGTGGCGCATTGAGTTGATAGATGCGGCGCATTGACTTAACTTCACGTGGGGTCCAAGATTAATATATTCTGGAATATTCGTACACCGTCTTCAGATGCGGCGTAACTTGATCTTTGTATGCGGCGCATGTACTTTAGCTGTCTTGGATTGTAACTGGTGAAATCTTGATAGTGATACGCCGTATGTTAGAAGTATATTGCGGCGTATCTGGAGTAGAACGAGCTTGATCTTCTTCTTTGACCAAAGTTTCATATGCGGCGCATGACAGAATTGCATGCGGCGCATTCTTCAAAGTCAGGCAATGGTCTTCGAATTCATCTAAGTATGATATTGCGTCGTATCTGTTGAGTGAGATACGGCGCATCTTCTGGATTTCAGTAGACTTTTGACATCTCGCTTGTTTTGCTCCATAATTAGTCCAAAATCGCCAAGTTTCACATAATGCTTGTTTTTACCTGAGAATTACTAAAGTAAACATTAATGTATCGATTCTCATATATAATATAATAAAACCAGTCAAATAAATAGAATAAATGATGATAATAAAATGTACTTATTTGAGTTCATCAAGTAACCAAATCCGGGACACAACCAATTAACATTACCAAAGTTTGAAAGAAAAGTATTTAAAAAAATCGTCGCGATCTAACGGCCAAGTAATCATAAACTTTATAATGTGACAATGCTAATTTTACAGTTTACCAGATGTTACTTGAAATTTTTATATGAATTTATGTTAAAGACACGCACCTTTCCACCATTCTCATGCATAGATACATTTGGATTGTGGCGTGTCTCCTTTGCATCTGAACTGCGAACCCACTGCATCTCACAACCTATCAGGTTGCTGCCATAGCACTAGCTCGTTGATACTCAAAGTCGCCTTCTTGCATCATACCACCTTGATTTTATCCTTGGCCACCAACACATTTATCATACCCTTTCTTGATCTCGTTTTCAATAGAAAAAAAACTTACCCACCCTATCAAAACATAATAACCATATAAGATTAAAAATCATAATGTGTCATAATTTTTTCCATTGCACACCTAAAATGAAATTGAAAAATTATATGACTTTTTAACATCATGGTGTCATAATAGAACATATAATTATAAAATGATTATCTAATCGTATTAAACAGAGGTCACAATCATATCTTCTATGAACCCTAATCTCATATATAAAAAGTATATGTTCCGATTCAACATAAACATAAATAAAACATAAAATTTACCTGTTAGTAGCATCACTCATTTGCTTCTTAATCACCCTTCCTCTGAAAGGAACTCCGTCCATTGTTTCCCTGGCTTACCTGCAACCAAAGCAAATACATTCTAATTTGCATCCGTTCAATAAAAAAAAACCACAAACCACCAATCCATATAAAAAGAACAAAACCCAAGAGAAATTGGAGATCACTCAACAACACCAACTATCGAAGCTTATTAAGCAAAAAATGACCAACCAAAAGTAGCCATTACCAAATACCCAACAATAGCAACTACAACAGCAATCTTAACTCAGATTCTATAAAATATTAAGTGAATGAAATAACTGAAAATACAAAAAACAACAAACCTGAGATCGGAAGGCGTTTTCAACCTCACAAACGCGTGCCACATCAAACGCATCCAACAACACCTTCACATCATACCCGTACTTCAAATCACAACAATCAAAAAAACTAAAAATCAAAAGTCAGCTTATAGAAAGAAAGTATCCTTGTTGTTGTGATTAAAATATGTTTTATTAATTTCCAGCTAATACATATATACTTAACTAGGTTATTGACCGGTGAAATTCACGGGATTAAATTGAGAACCGTGGAATAGTAGTTTTCAATCTGTTATGAAAAGAAATTAGTTTATAGAATAGAACAATTTTTGATATTATGTATTATGGATATTGTCTTCCTTAAATTGTTGGCATGCTACTTGTATTATGGATATTTTCGCATAGACGAACTACACTCCTATCTCCATGTTTAAAACCATCTCCATCAAATGTAGTTGTACGCTACCAATTTAGCAACTTCAACTATGTCACTGTCAACTCTCATCTTTAAAGTATTTTCTGCACTTTTTTTAGTTCTCTTTTTGGACCCTTCAATTTATAAAGAACTCATTATTTTGTAACCTGGGACACAATTGAACTCATTATTTTTGGAATAGAAGTGTTTCAGGCCAACCCGAATCTACCCCTTTCAACCTACTTTACTAAAGAAAATTATCTAGAATTTTTTGACCCGTGTAAGATTCTTTTTTACCTGTTAGGTAGAAAACATAACTCGAGTTAACAAATTTACAAATAAATGGGTTGAAACTCAAAAGTAACATCTCTGTATTCATGTTTATTATAACTTTGAAAAGGAAAATACTGCACTTACAATCTTAGATTTGCACCCCAATTCTTGTATTGTAATAACAAACCAGTTTTGCGAAAATCTTCTTGTAGAACAAATGATTCTATAAGTAATTATCAATGCATCTTGTCTGCAAGTACATTGACTAATATCTACTTCAAGTGGAAAGAAGCATAAATATGAAGGTGTCAAGATATGCGGGTTATAGGTCATTTGTATGCTAATAGTAAGTGATTGGCCATAGAATTGAGACATCTTACTAACTTCTCAATTTTATAAAAAATTTTGACAACTTGATCACGAATGACCTGTGACACAACATATTCTATGACTTCATTCCCAAAAGACTAAGTAGACTTGGCGCCAACATTTGATAGTATGGTTATGTTTGAACCGCTACCCATTTGAAATTATATATAAGAATACACATAAGTTCGACATAACAATACACCATCACAAACACAAGACACAAATTACTTTGTGAAAAGCAAACTATGTAATGGCCTTTTCATTCTGTCATATATGGATGTCTTATAGGTTCTTTGTTTTTGGTCCTCCATTAGCAACCATGAAATCTAGTATCTATCTGAATGCCTCCTAGTTGCAGGTGCCACTTTAACAACTTTACTATCTTATACATTCAAATGCTCAATACTTCCCAATGCAATTATGCTCGTATGCTTTTTAATAGGTGGAGAACACAATTTTAGCATTCATGATAAAGTGAAAAGTTTTCTTGAGTTGTTAAAGTGTTGATGCACATTTTCATATTTTTAAACTCGTAAAATTAATTTGTCATATATACTTTTTAATGGTCCTTTTAAATTATATTGAGAGTGAAATGGGTCACTTTTTGATCTTTATTAGATTATATTGACATAATGCGTTCAATTGATGTTTATTAGATTATACTGATATTGATAAATATTATACATGAATCAAAATCCTAAATGGGTCATTTTCCAACCTATTTGACCATTACCCGAATCAACCAATTGAATAAAAGTAAATATAAGTGCCTACCTAGCTATTAACCCATTCATAGCATAAGAATAACGTAACTACTATTCATAAGTAAATGGGCTAAAATTGCAACCTCAAAAAAATCAAAGACAAAGAAAACACCTCGCTCAAATATGATCCTGTTAAGGGTAAGTGTTCATGTGTTGTCACTGCAAAGTAGAATTTGCAACTCGTTTTAATCAATTACCCAAAAATAATTACCTCTCATGGTCTCCTCCGATATACAAAGACTCATACCTGTGTCCATGAGTAAACAAACTGAGAGTCATAAGGTCAAATTATTAGTATAGTCAAAGCACTAACATAATGGAAGGCATATTTCAATTTCATGAACTGAAAGTTACAAATTCACATATTATAAGACATAAAGGTCTTTTTAAACTGAAAGTTATAGATACATACATATATATATATATATATATATATATATATATATATATATATATATGGAGACTTTCTTGCGAGAACCATCTTATCTGCGAGAACTGACAGAACCACCAAAAACATACATGCACGCCTTTTAAAATAAAATAAAAATACATGCAAATCATTAATAATCGTAAGTATCCACCTATGTTCTTCAATATCATCATGAACTCATCATCTTTTTTCACAAAAACCTTACACACAGCCGCAATATTGTCATTGCGCACCTTATAAGAACATACATGCACACCTTCAAAGAAAAATTTTGTATTTCCAATTTCTTATCAAATTCTTTAGAACAGCCATGTTTTTTTAAAAACATATATGTTGTTTTTAGAACATATGTGCAAAAATACAATTATTGAAGGCGTGCATGTATGTTTTTGGTGGTTCTGTCAGTTCTCGCAGATAAGATGGTTCTCGTAAGAAAGTCTCACTATATATATATATATATATATATATATATATATATATATACACTTTATACGACTGATAAAAGGAGCTTACAACAATATTAGGTCGCACATGTTTCCAATCACATGGCAACAACAATTTTTCCAATCTAGCTATCCCACCTTGTATTTCGTTTGGAGGAATTACAGCCTGTAATAAATGAATGCAACATATTTTATCAATTTATATAAGTAAAAATGTGAAAGAAAACATGAAAAACAAGAAGAAGAAGAAGAAGAAAAAGTTACCTTGTACATACCTGGCCTCGATATGAAAATATAACCGCAATGTAGATAAGTAAATCGTAGACACCACTGCAAGAAGAGCATCCAAGTAAGTTAAAACGTGAATATTCACAATTTGTAATAATATATAATTCATAAACTACCAATAAATAAATGCACAAAAAATATATGAAAACCGCACTTTTACCCATTATCCAACCCGTTCATTTTGCCAGCTTCATTAAAATCGCTAAAGTCAGAAAACCAAGGAGTTCTTTGGTAATGCAAACATATAGATCTCTTGCCTGACAGCTAACTAAAGAGTCCAAATGATATCTACTTAATTTGCATCATACCCACATTGCAGATTTGGTATGATATGTGGTTCTGGTACTTAAGCTTTATACTTGTTCATGAAAGTTTGTTTCTTTTTATTAAAAAAATCTAAATAAAATCTATGAACAAATTTATAATAATATAAAATTCTTATACAGTTGAAATAATAGGTGAAAACAAAAAAAGGTTTGCGGCTCGGCCAGAACTTACCATGACCAAACCTGTATTGACGTGTACTAAAAAGTACACGTACCCCTTTTTTGACAGGTTATCAATAGTCCAAACAAATATATTTTTACAGAGGTATAAAAGTGGTAAAAGCCCATTCACCTATTACCATATCAGATTTGTGTAACTTATTGATGCAATTGAAAATTGCTTAGCTTCCGAACCACTTTGGACCTGTATCTAATAGTTAACACACTGAGTTTCAAAGAGGTCATACATCTTTCAAACAGTTTCAGGAACAAATAAAACCACAATAAAACCATTTTTAAATAGGTCAATTGATATATTCAACCATTTTATTTACCTAAGCCATTTTAGGCCACCACCACCGAAATCATTCAACCAGCCCTCATCGAGATCATTCAACCAACCCTCATTGAAATCATTCAACCATACTCGAAAATATGGTTTTCTAACCCATTGATTAAATTAGAGTATAGGACCACCAATCTTTTGAAGAACCAAGCCCCATTTAATGTTTTTGGTAAACTCTTACCTTATCTGTCAAGTCGACAGCAATAGTACCTCCATATGTTTGTACTTATGTACACGAAAGTGGCGTTTCACAACTATAGGCTGCACGCAGTCAACCAGCTCGTGGTTATAATTATGTAGCTCATACATAAATCATAATACAATTCATAGCAATCATATTATATTATCATCATAGAAAAAAATTATTATATTAAGCAACAAACTATTTCATGATCAACGTCCATACCGTATGTTCATGCTCAATAATAGCAAGACGGGGTTTATAGCTCAAATCAACAATTTTCTTCCACAAGAGTGGAATTGAACATGGAACCTGAAATCAAAAATTCACTAATCAAATAAATGGAAGGTAAATAATACTATTGATCCGTTCAAACATTGAATTGTGAATTAAATATATCTGCAGTGCAACTTCTTTCAATATGTAATTATATAACTGCAAAAATGTTGACTTGAATCCATCATACTCAAACAAATGTTACTCAAAACATACCAACTTGTAGAAATGCATGTTTTGGGAGAACAACCATGAAGGTTTCTTAAAGTGAGAACTAACCTTGTACGTTGCATATTGTCTATGACACGGTTAGGCATCCTTGAGCCACAATCATTAAAGTGTCCACCTGCACAAAAACACACAAACCAAACTCATTCACACATACACAAACACTTGGTGTGCCTAATGTAATCGAAGGCAATATTTACGTCATCTCAATCATTACCACATTTCGAATCTTAAAAAGCTTGAACCTCTTTAACATTTTGAAATTCCAACATCTCGTATCTTTCTTTCAGCATATATTATAAGATTTTTTTAAATAATAGTCAAAGTGAAGGTCACACAGGTTACACACTCATTAATTATTTATGTCCATCGTAAGTGTTAAAATCAAACATAGGCTTTATCGACCAAGGAACATCCTAAATAAAGACATGGTCGGGGAATGATCAGATCTCAATTCATTACAAAGTCAAAAGGGGATTCAAATTTAAGCACAACTGTAGTAGTGATTACATATGTCCATCCGAAAGGCGACTCATTTCCATTTAAAAATCCAAAACAACAAATGTGGTTGTGATTACATTAAATGGGTAACAACGTTTTTAAGAAAACATTTTTTAGGGTATATGGAAACTACTTTTACAAAGTAGTGATTAAAATAGAACATTAAAGGGTACATGATATTGATGATGACGAACACATGAACACAGATATCTTTACTGGTTTTCATGGTCATTAAAGGGTATATAACAATTCATTGTGTTATATACAACAAATATTAATGTCCAGCAATCATAATCATAATAAAAAATAAGAATTTACCATGAATTGGGAAAACAGATGATAAAAACCTGAAAGAAAAAGAATAAAAATATATATATGACACTGGTGATTGTTAAAGAAAAAAAAATGGACTTCAATTTAATTAAGACTAAAACTTACCATGAATTGGGAAAGCCGATTCAAAGTTTCCTGGAAATTCAAATGCTATAATTAACCAAAATTAAAAATCCTTATATAACATTCAATAAAATTGGTTAATCTTCGAAACTGAAGAATTTGTTTTTCTGATGATGATAGTGGGCTAGGGTTCGGAAATGATTTTGGGTTTGGGTTCCCGAATTGTAGAAGGCTTCTTTGAGAAGTTTTTTTTTTACAAAATGACAAATGTAGACACTCTAGAATTTGAGTATTCCTTTTTGAGAGGGGTATTCATGGTCTTTTTCAACTGCTGTATATTAGAATGACAAATATAGATAGATAATGGATCTTGTTCCGATTTCTTATCAGCTCACACAATCAACAAAATTAAAAAAAAAAAAAAAATAAAAAAAGCTTACCAAAGGTACTGTAAAGGAAGTTCTTCGGATTTCTTATCACCTCCCCCAACAAAGATGTGGCTACGAATGAGGATAAAAGTCTACCCAGTAACATATGGCGACACCACAGCCACACAAACAATAAAAAATTAGTTTCTCTGTTCACAGTATTGTACACACACTCACAGAATACTGTAGATGCCACAAAACCCGGAAGGTCAGATCGGAAAAACTTGAATCACCGTCGGGTTTTGGTCCCGGACTTACAGCTCTCAGATCTCAAAAGAAAGAGGAGGATATGAGTGCTGATGAATAGGATGGGTCACGAATAACAAACGGGTTTTATTATTCGGAGTATTGGTGAAGCGGGTTGCAAAAAAAATGGGTTAAGTAGCCTAATAAATGTAAGTTTGATATAATATAAAACCGGGTAAAATTATTTAACATATCGAAGGGTAGAGAATAGGAATTCCCGTCAAATATTTTTCTCAGAAAACATAGAAACCGTCCCCCATTTCTCTTTTTTTTTTCTAGCCTCACCCCATTTCTCTCATTTTTTTTTCTACAAAATACTTTTAATCCATGAAACCCTAGCCACCAAATCATCATGAAAATAAGAACATATCGTTCATCGAATTCGATTCAATCATCACGTTATACACATAGATCGGTTACCGATCTATGTTTGGTGTGATTGAGCAACGTCATAGATGTGCAATTATATATGATCGAGAGCGCGTTAATTGAAGGTACAGTTTAGATTCATCGTTCTACTTTCTTTTTTTATTCATTCTATAAATTCGAGTTTTTGTTTATTTATAAATTTAACTTTTTTGAGTGTTTAATAAATCTAGTATCTTTTTAAATAAGTTTGGGTTTTTTAATAAATCTGATCTCTTTTTAAATAAGTTTGAATTATGTTAAACTAATAGTGTTGATTGTATGTGCATTTTGGAAGTGATTAAGAATTATGACGAGATAAGTGAATAGGTGGGTTGAAAGTTAGATCTTTTGGAAGACATGATCAGTTTGATTGCACGTCAAAACGTATTTTAGAAATGATGAAACATTAGTTCTACTTGCATAGTGGTATGTGATTGGATATACTGTTGGATTGTTGATTGAGCGTAATCTATTTTTTTCCTGAACAGCTTAAAGCTAATGCTTTCGTTTGATTGTTGATAAACACACAAATAGAAAAAAAAATTATGTTCCTTTTCGATTGATAATACATGTGCACATGTATCTCGAATTTATTACATGTACACTTATTTTGGATCTATTACTAGAAAATACATGTGCATTGTGTACATATAGCTTCAACTTACACGTAATACATATGTGCATGCTCGAGATTGTAGGAGTGCGGCACAAATGTGCTACAATTAGAGGGACATGGGGTACATTGTTGCAGAAAATACATGTGCATTGTGTACATATAGCTTCAACTTAACGTAATAAATATGTGCATGCTCGAGATTGTAGGAGCCGCGAAAATGTGCTACAATTAGAGGGACATATGTACTTAACCATCCATTAGGGAATTGTTGCTCTAAAGATGCATCTGCTTGATTTCTAGTTTCATTTTAGTTAGCTAAATTTATAAGGCCCTATGTCTTGATGACTTTTTTTTTGTTCCAATTCTAGAAGGAAGGTGTAAAATTTGAAAATAAATTACTGTGATCTTTGTAAATCGCCCATTTTAATCATATGTGGATTTGATAGTTTAGTTGCCTATTTTGTTATATTAAATTGTGAATTTTGGTTTATATGGAATAGATGTTGGAGGTCAAGTTAAATCGGCTATGGTTCAAGACAGTTATTGAGGGAATGCACATCTGCATACTAAGAAACTACTTGACAAAAATTAAAGCCGATGATCGAGAAATGGTTTATGCATATGTATCTAACTGAAAAGAGTACATCTAATGAAGAGTATGACGACGGACACATGTGCATGCTTACCCAATAAAATTTAATAATGGTGTGTGCAGGCAAAGACGACGATGCTGTACGCGACTAATGAATGATGGTTCACAAGTATTTGTGTCTAAATGTTCACATGTTGATATACGTACCATCGAAGTGTGTTTAAAGATAATTATGGTTCTCCATCTATGCATATGTGCTTATGTTAGTATACATGTGCATACAGAGTATTAATTTCCTTTATAACTTTATGAGGTTATGTAGGACTTTAGATCTATAACCTTATCACACAATATTAAGCCAATATGGTACGATATGGTGGTACAAGAGTAAATAAGGTGCGTTTTCTAGAGAGAGAGTAGAGAGATGAAGAGAGAATTTCATTAATAAAACACATACTTACACACTCAAGCACACACCTCAAATGACTCATTTGAGGTGTATTTATAGTACAATATGTGATGCCCTAAAGGCTTGGCCATGGGCCTCGTTGTTGTCTTGGATTCGGTTGGATTATATTTTAACTTAACAAGACTAGCTTACATAACTACTAACCTATTAGCTTAGCCCAATCCACGAGCCCATTGAATATTCTATTACGTATTCTACGACACATTACAAAGTTATAAATACGAGAATAACTATCACTTTTCTTTAATGCTAACAATCTCCCCATTAGGGGTGGTCATTCAAATGATACTCCACGTAATTAGGTCTTCTATCTTCATTGTTTTGAACTTTGTGTGTCGTAGAATAGTCTTGATTTTTCGTTCCTTCATGCTTTGAGATTTTTGATTAATGACTTTTAATCGTTATTGCCTTTGATCAACATCTTCTTATGATTTGTTGTGTCATCCTCTCCATCATACTCATATTTCTTGAAAATACTTTGAACTTCATACTTATGTCTTCCTCACTTGATTCATGAACTTGTTCTTGACTTCTTGATTAGCTCTTTAACTTTGACGCAACTCTTTGTCTTAAACTTGATAAGTATTAGTATATGAAGGAGAAGATGTTGATGAAATGATGGTGGTAAACGGTATTTCCTCCAAGGGACTATCATCAATACTTGCATAAAAATGTTAGTTGAAATCACCAACCGATAATCGTGGACTTTTCATAGGGAATAGACCATTACGACTGTTTTACTGATGAATGTCTTGATTCCATTCTCCTTGGTCGGGCACATCAGCCGTCCAAATCCCGTTGAGGGACAGTTGTCAATACTATGGATAAAATCCAAGTAAAGACCCACGTCTTAAGGACTCGATTCATGAAAGGAATCTCCTTGGCGGGATTTTTAGCACTTACAAGCTCAGACTTCGAGAGAATTAACAGCATAGTGTGAAAACCTTCTCTAATCCTTACAAGGGTTGTTCCTGAATTGGATACCCTCAAGAAGACTTACACAGATATACTGAAGTATACCCACAATTCAGGTGAGCCGCTGAAGTATACCGAAGTATCACTTCATGACTGTAGACTATTTGATGCATACAACCATCATGATGTATGTGGCAAGATCCGAAGATCTCATAAAAGACTCTTACAACTTGTGTCTTTTTTGGCGAACACAAGTGTACGCTATTGGAAGTGTATCCTAAGAGATCTTTTAATGAATCTCATGGCTCTAGACTCGATTACGTGCATTTTGTTTTTAGTAGTCGGAAGCATGGAGCAAAGTGCCACCTTTTCAATACCAACACATCTCGGAGTGAGAGGCCGATAGATTATGCAATGTTCTTCGTAAGAAATGAAACGAATATCTTTTAAGAGATACCTGAGTGGCTAGGAGGGGTTGTGCAGCGCGTTACTGGGTCCATGACATCTTGTCTTCAATACCGGTATCATTTTTGTGATAACCGATAGCAGATGTATTGACCCGGTTTCTGCCCTAAGTTTTCATGGAGGGCTAGTTCTTTTCACCCTTTCATAAACTTTTCTTTTTAATTTTTCAACCCCTTTTTTCTCCTTTCATCACTTTACTTCTTTTTTCAATCATATCTAAGGACTTCTAATTCTATACTATTGGAATTGTCCTTGGGTAGATCCCTTCGGCTCTGGCGGATCATCGGACATAAACCTAACCATAATCACCTTACTACTCCATGATTATCCTAGGTTCATTGATCACATGCCATAAAACCTTTTGTGAAAAATCTCTGTGTTTATGATTATAAAACGCATTTTGTTAACACTTCGATAGTTTTGCCTTTAATGAAATACTCCCCCATTCACATGTGCTCATAAGTTTTAAGATAGATTTACACATGTTGGGTAGAGTTTGCACTTTTGAATTGATCGATTTTCAGTGAACATGACTGATTCGAGACACGCTTACATCACTACTTAGACAATTCATATTCAAAAGAAAGTCTCTCGAGATGGTACACTCTACTTAGACAAGTCATATTCAAAACACGCTTACATCACTAGTTAGACTAGCTTGAAATTATTACCCGTCCAGGACAAGTCTTTTCGATTACTGACAATTAAGCTTCGTCAATTCATTGGTTATATCTGAGTTGAGCCCTTTTGAGATTCAACTACGATCTTTAAACATTTTGATCACATTTTAATCACGTCTTCTCCCCCTCAAAAATAACATATTTGTGATATTTTTGATATGAACTGATTAATAGAAAAGTTTTTGGAGAGATAGGCGGATTTGTTTGGCATGAAATTGGAACATTTTTTGTTTTTATACTCCCCTTTAATGAAAGCATATTTCAAACAGAAATGTTAAAATCAATTAAGGGTTTGGAGGGAGTTATCTTCTTGAAATGCAAGTTATGTACTGAAATGTACATAAGTCTTTTTGGTAAAATGAGTTTTTGATAGAAATATTTTCGTTTATTTATACTCGAACTTTCTGAAAATCATTTCATCTTTGAAAAAACGAGTCCTGATCTGAAATAATCAGAAGTCATCATTTAAGTACGGGTTTCGTACTGAAGTATACGAAAGCCATCGTGAAGAAAATTTTAAGAAATGACATGTTTTAGAAAACATTTTAGTAAACTCTCGCTCAAGCATCTGTACATGTCCGTATCATTGTTGAATGACATTTCTAGAAACATACAGAATATCGATTATACGAGATACATGTCGTGAGAAGAATATTTTTTATTTTTTATTTTATATTGTTTTTGTATTTTTGAAATTTTGTATTTTTGTATTTTGATTTTGTTGGTTTTTCAAATTTTGTATTTTGTTTTTCAAAAAATATTTACAGTGAAACTTTTTGAAAGATATTTTCAAGAAGATTCGAGAAGACGTTCTAGCTCCTCAGGAGTTAGGCTTCGCATGCCAATTCGTCGAACTAAATCATCAAACCTATCTTTTGGAGAGGCTTTAGTAAATAGATCGGCGAGTTGGTAATCTGTCTTCACGAAAAATAATTCAACAATACCATCTTCTACGTGTTCTTTGATGAAGTGATAGCGGTCTCTAATATGCTTGGTCTTCGAGTGTTGTACTGGATTGCACGAGATGGCAATGGCACTTTTTGAGTCACAATACAAAGGTATTCTGTCGAAAGTAAAGCCATAATCTGTGAGTTGTGTCCTCATCGATAGAAATTGGGCACAACATGCAGATAGAGACACATACTCGGCTTCTGCAGTTGGTAATGCAGTACAATCTTGTTTTCTTGACGACCAGCCTACTAGCTTTTCACCCAAAAATTAAGCTCCTCCTGATGTCCTTTTTGCTGTAACTTGACACCCTGCGTGATCGGCATTTGAAAATGCTGTTAGTTTAAACTTGGAATCCTTCAGATACAAAACTCCCATGTTAACGGTTCTTCGTAGGTACCGAAAGATCCGTTTGACCTCTTGGAGGTCATGTTCGGTAGGCCTTGCCTGAAACCGTGCTAATAAGCAAATAGAAAAATGAATATCGGGTCGACTAGCAGTAAGGTACATGAGAGAACCAATCATGATCCAATATATCTTTGTGAAGTGACCATTGGTGTACCAACAGAGTCACAATTTTCCATACCATGTTTTTTCAAAATCTCAATTGTATATTTAGCTTGATTAATAAAAATGCCAAGAGGAGATTGGTGTATTTGTAAACAAAGAAAGAATTTAAGTTCCCCCATCATGGACATTTCAAATTTGATTTTCATGAGATTTTTAAAATGTTTTGAATGATTCGGATTAGTGGACCTAAAGATAATGTCGTACACGTAAATCTGAACAATCAAAATGTCATCTTTGTATTTTCTTGTAAATAAGGTAGAATCAACAGTTCCTTTGGTGAAATTGTTTTTGATCAGGAAAGATGATAGTTCGTCATACCACGCTCTTGGAGCTTGTTTTAAACCATAAATGGCTTTCTTTAGCTTGTAGACATAGTCTGAATGTTCCTTGTCAATGAATCCTTCTAGGTGACTCACATACACTTCTTCTTTCAGAGTTCCATTAAAGAATTCAGTCTTGATGTCCATCTGATATACTGTGATGTTCTTGTGAGCTGCATAAGCTATGAAAATCCGGACTGCTTCAAGTCTTGCTACTGGCGCGAATGATTCTTCGAAATCTATCCCTTCTTCCTGCCTGAATCCTTTAGCTACAAGACCAGCTTTGTTGCGAATTATAGTCATTTCTTCATCGTTTTTGTTCTTCCATAACCATTTGAGATCAATGACAAGTTTTTCAATTGGTCTTGGAACTAATTCCCAACTATCATGTAACTGGTATTGAAGAAGTTCCTCCTGCATCGCTTCTATGCATGCATTTTCTGCCATTGCTTCCCGAATGTTCTTTGGTTCTTTGAGGCTTATTGAACAAATGTAGATGCACATTTCGAGGTTTGTGGCAAATTGTCTTCTCGTCTGAACTGGCTTTGAAGGTTCACCAATAACTTGCTCAATTGGATGGTCTTTTGTCCATTGAAGTGTAGAAGGGTACCCTGGGTTTAAAGTATGTGCGTTAGATGGTTCGTGTAACCTTGAAGATGATTCAGCTGAGTCTGTTGCAAACAGGTTTTCGAATACTTCTTCTTCTAATGCAACATCAGTTTGGTTATGTGTTGTTTCTTTATGAAGTGGTGTACTTTGGTTTAGCTCATCAAATCTTGGTAGAACAATTTCAAATACTGGAGTTGCTGGAGTAGATGTAGATGATGTTGAGGGAGTTGGTACGTAAGCTTCGATTGTAGTAGATGTATCTTTTGGTGGTGGTGGTGGTTGATGGTTTTGAGCGGGTGCAGCGAAATGATGTTGTGATGCATTTTTCGAAGTTCCACCACAGTATTCATCAAACATTAACTCGAAGATATTTTCCAATTATTGTTCTGAAGGTTTTTCAGTGTTTGTTGATTGAGCTCCTTGAGGTACGAGTCGTGAACTAATGTGTCCAGAAGTCAGTGGGTTTGGTGCGGGTCCTAATCTGTGTTGATTAGAAACCATCGGGTTAAGCGTTGGTTCTAGAACGAGTCTCTCAGAATCCATATGTGAAATCACGTCAAACTTCACATTCATCGTCTCCATTATCCTTTTTGTTCTTCTATTATAAACCCTGAATGCCCTCGAGTTTTCTAAGTATCCAATGACGATTCCAATATCACCCTTCGCTTTCAGCTTCCCTAAATCTTCTCTGTCGTTCGTTGGATAGCACAAGGCGCCAAACACGTGAAGGTAAGAGATATCGGGTTTTCTGTTATTCACTAGTTCATATGGTGTTTTATTGAATCTTGGGTGGATTAAGGAACGGTTCTAAGTGAAACAAGCAGTGGCAACAACATCAGCCCATCAGAATAACAGTGCACTAGAATAAATTATCATTGTGCGAGCAGCTTCCACAAGAGTTTAATTTTTTCTTTCAATAACCCCATTCTACTGTGGAGTTCTAACAACAGATGTCTGATGTGTGATTCCAGCATTGTCACACCCCCAAAATCGGGTCCAGCGGAAGACTACGTGTCGCTGGGGTGTAACTCAATTGGTATCACAACACAAGTGCAAAGAACGGTTTTTATTTCATTCATTTAGAATAACATTGTTTACCAAAAATGTTATATTACATTGTTAAAAGTGATGCGGAATTAGGCCCTTAAAATATAGTTTGAAACGGTCCCTGTATAAATATCAGAGTCTTCTATGACCATGCCATGCCCTGCCAAAGCCTCCAGTAGCGTGCCTTTGCTAAATACCTGAAAATACATGCTAAAACGTCAACACGAGGTTGGTGAGTTCATAGAGTTGTTTGTAAAATGTAATGCCTTTGAATAATGATTTCCCAGCAAAGGCATTGTAAATCCACTCAGTCCCAAGCCTTGGCCATAACAAGACTTGCAACCTGTGTGTTTACAACCCACTGCCAAATGAGTTTTGGTTTGGTGAATAAAAGTAATATGTGGACCACAAGATTCACAGTACATTTGGTTGATCAATACATTCGATGATGTGACCAATTCATTCGGTTGTGTGACCAGTTCATTCGTCATGTGACCCGTTCATTCGGTCATAATACCCGTACATTCGGTTATGTGACCCATTCATTTTGTCATGTATGTACATAGTAGTGGAGCCGGTTCATTCGGTTAAGTATGCATAATGTTTGAAGTACTTGTGTCCATGAGTGATAAGAATTTAGTGCAATACTAGTGAATACATTCGGATGAATAACAAATTCATAAGTGGAGCAAGTAATGCTTTGATGAAACAAGTGGCATAATCAAGTAAATCATGTATACATTTGGATGAAAAATGAGCATGTATTCTCCCCCAAAACAGTTATTCAAAACGTACGAAAGTAGGGGCTATGAAACTCACCTGGTATGATAGCTACGATGACAAAAGTGAATACACTGAAATGAGGCACGATCTCTAACCGCGACCTAATATGAATGATGGAATCTAATGTAAGAAATGAAATGATGCTGCACATGCAAATACGTATGTTATCGATACCACTCGATGATTTTTGGAAAATAACGTTTATCGTCGAAAAATACATTTTTGACGTCTCGTTAAGTTAAATACTACTTTTCGTGTAAATATGTCGAAACGGTACTCCACGATCCTTGTTTGGTGTTATATTGGTTAATATAATGTTTTCGTCGCAAAATAACTCTTTTTACAACTCGTGAAAATATGCCAAAACGGCCTCGTAAAACTAGTCGTGAAATATAGCTCGATAAGTGTTAGTGACAAAACTCGATGTTTTTGTAAGCCTTGTAACAATATCTAAATATCGTTATATTCAACTTTTGACCAATTATGCCTCGATCAATTAGATAATCGGCTATCAACTTAGTGACTTGTAAAAACACTAGTTTTCATACTTAAAACACTTTATAAAAGTGGGCTGTCAAAATAAGCGATGAATTGTCTGGCTTTAAACGTGTATATCTCGGTCGTTATACGCTCGTTTTCTACGTTCTTTATATCCACGGTTTCGTATAAGTATAAACTAACATATTTTCAATGGCTCGGCTCATCTAGATCACGGCTAACGACTCGTTTTGCCCCTTAAAGTTCGGCAATCAGCAACAGTTTTTCTGAAAAATAGTTTTCGTCACCCAACTTCGGAAAATCATATCTCCTTCGTTACAAGTCCGATTTTAGTGATTCCGGCGTCCACGGTTTCGTTTTTGAAAGAACTTTCTGAATATGAAGGCCAAAATAACGCCATGTTTACTGAAAATTCCAGATTTTCATTTTAAGGACAGAACCTTATATACAATGTTTAAAATCCATTTCTAGTGTTCCAAACTTACTCAAATCACTTCAAATCAACTCCACAAGTTCGCAAATCCTACCATACACCTTCTTAGGGTGTCATGGGATCCTAAACATCCTAAACTATAGTATGTTTCATGAGGATCATAATAAAATTAGTGGATCTATTGTTTATGATGAAAAATAATCAAAGTGGTATCTCAAACATATGTATCTTGCATTATTAACTAAAACCACTTGAAAATACATGAATATATGAATTGATTGAAAGTATTAGATGATCAAAACATGTTCTTGAAACTTACTTGATGATTTGATGAGTTTTGATAAGAAATGAGCAATAATCTTGAGATTTGATCACAAATCCATAACTAGGAATGTAAATGGAGTATGATTATGACTTGATCTTGAAAAATTGATGGATTCTTGTTGGTGTTCTTGATATGGCCGAACCATAGGAGAGGAAAAAGAGAGAGTATGTGTGGTTTTTGCTAGTTGAATTGTGTGTTGTATGTGTTATAGGAAATAAATCCAAGAAATTCATTTAATGCCATGGTACTTGTAATCAATTAAATGGAGAATTAGGGGTGTATAGGGGGGGGCGGCACATGTGGGATATATGGAAGAGTTTTGATGTTAATAAATGCTAATGTCTCCCATTTAATTAGATATAGCTAGTTTTGAGTATACATTGAGTGTTATCGGGTACCGAGTTGTCTTGAAATAAATACCAACGAAGTGAAATAAAATACGATGAAGTTGTAAAAATTGTAAAATCATATTCCTTGCAAGAATCGGGTGTTAAAATAATTGTCGAGTTGAAAATTCGCAAACCGACGCTGTTATAGGCATTTTTCGGAAAATATAGCAAATGGTTTTAAAACACCGGGTAAATTAATAATATAATTTTTATATCATTATAATAAGTATGAAAATATGTTAGGATCATTGTCGGGAGTATCGGGTATATTGTTAGTAGTAAAAACTGAGTGGTAACGTTAATTACAAATTAAGCATACGTAAATAGAAATAATGCATATCCGTGCATGACCTAGAATACTGATGATGTTACTGATGATATGTAGACTACTTCTAGTCTATATGACGGGTCCTTAATAATGATGTATGAATACGCCGCTAAACCTCACCGGTTACGCGTATTTGAAGACCCGTAAACCCAGTTTACGAAGTAATGAACGATAACCATGAATAGTGAATTCTTCCGGGAATGAATAGTGTCATGTGAATAGTAAAATTTCTGAACGCTTCTCAGAATCTCAAATTGACCTCGAAAACGATGAATAGTAAAATGTGAATAGTGATCGGTGAATAGTAACTGATGAATAGTAATTTCCCGAGATGAATAGTGAATATGGAAAATATCCTGAAAATGCGGGTTGTGACAGTCTCCACCCGTTACGGGAATTCAGTCCCTGAATTCAGTTTGCGTTGGTCTCTGGAGGGTACTCGGTGAAAAGACGTGGGTATATGAGTCACTTTGCGGTGATAAAAGATAAAACATTCATTAGATCGGAATCGTAATAGTACATGAAGTTCGTACGATAGAACACAAAGGGGACACAAAAAAAAATACAACACTAGAGGGTTTACGCTTCCGTTTAAATAGATAAGGCAGAAGTTCTCTTCTTAACCATTGTCATTGTTGTTGTTGTCCTGACGAGCTTCGCACTTCAACGAACTCTTCCTCCATTCTGGTTTCTCAGTTCTGGACATTCACTCTTGAAGTGTCCAATTACTCCACACTCATGGCAGGTTACCGTGACTTTCTGATGCATTACGAGGGTGGGAGCCTTGCAATCCTTGGCTTTGTGTCCGACCTTTTGGCAGTTTCCACATTGAGTGGGGCAAGGTCCCTCGTGGTGAAACCGGCACTTGTGGCACTTGGGCAAAGTCCCGGCATATCCTTTCCTTTTACTTGGTCCTGCAACGTAGGCCTTAACCATTTCATGTCCTTTGTTTGGCTGCCATACTTGATCATCTCGTTGGTTGTCATCCCTTTTCCTCTTGTTTTCGTTGTTGTTGTGGTTGTTGTTGTTGACAGTAGTTTCTTGCTTCACTACTTGAGCCATAAGCTTTTGAGACATTCTGATAGCCTCGTCCAGTGTGTGTGGTTCAGAGGAAATCACATCTCCTTGGATGTTGTGAGGTAGTCCACCAGTGAAATTTTCTAGCAGCTTTTCATTATCTGGAACCATAGTTGGACATAGCACAGCCAATTCTTGAAATCTCCTGATGTATGTTTCGATATCATTACCTGTTGTCACTAGCTCGTAAAACTCTGTTTCCAGCTTCTTTATTTCAGTGCGTGGACAGAACTTCTTAGTCAGCAACCTCTTGAA
Organism: Artemisia tridentata subsp. tridentata; assembly: GCA_021014915.2. NCBI lineage: Eukaryota > Viridiplantae > Streptophyta > Magnoliopsida > Asterales > Asteraceae > Artemisia > Artemisia tridentata. The sequence goes on along the minus strand of CP139502.1, from coordinate 219,513,100 downwards.
TTCATCCCACGTAAGCTTGTGAGCATTTTCCATTCCCATGGGTTTTGCATAAGAATTCCACCACGACATAGCTTCCTCAACAAGTGTACTAGCAGCAAACTTTACCTTGTACTCCTCTGGACAGTTACATAGAAGAAACACAGATTCTATCCCTTCATACCAACGGATCATAGCAGTGGCTCCTTCAGTGCCCTTGAATTTTGGGGGATCTCCACTCTTAAAGTCCTTGTATGTACATTTACGACCATTAGTACCATTAGCAGCCATTCCGGCAACTCCTGCGGTTTCTGCCCGAGAAGCGGCTTCAGCAGCCCGTGCAGCTACGGCCTCCCTTTCAACTACTAGTGCTGCCTCTATACTATCCGCAACAAGCTTCCGAATAGCAGTTGGTGTCATAGTTGAAGTAGCTTTCTTTCGCGGCATAACTCTTCAAAACAAGAAAAGGAGGGTGAAACGTAAATAAGACGTTTTCTAGAAGTAGATGTTCTGAGTGGCTTGTCATAAAATGAAAACTTGAAGTCGTTATGATTAGTTGACATGCTTCTAGGCGGTGGTTCACGAGGGAAATGAAGACATGAATGTTCTACAATCTTGGTTAGGAGGTTGGATTCATCCCTATAAATGTTTCTTGGTGAGCATTCGTACCATAACGGATCTTGTAATTCGGTCAAGCCAATGCTTTCTAGATTATAGAATTTCGGCGATCAGGCCAGTGATAGCGGTTCGGATGGGTTAGTGATACTTTGAGATTTCTGTTGAGTTTTGAATGGTCTTAATGTACCGAGGGATCCTCCTCATAGATGGTATGGAAAGCCTTTCCTAAGAAGGTCTTTGATAATATCCACTTATTAACATTGGGAGTAGGGAGTGATGAGTAACCTAGGAATCCCTAGAGTGTCGTCTAATCCTTGTATATGGGACTGGGGAAAGGAAATGATAGTGATGGTGAGAAGGGAAATGACTGTAACAGTCGCTATATGAACAATGGTGAGGAAGTCAAATAACAATGATGAGGAATTCACATAACAATGATGAAAGAGAGTACGGCGATGTAAATGTATGGTGCACAATGGGAATGTCCATGAGATGCAATGATTTATCGGCGCACTTCCACTCAGTGGTAACCGAAGTGGTGTAGGTGTGAAATGTTCTTGCAACGTTTGAGTACGCACACCTGAATGAAACATTTGGAAGTTGGGTAGAGAATTGATCTGGACAAAATTTTATTATAACCATTCTCAGTATTGCAAAATTCATCTCTGAGTCGGATATAGGTGGTCAGCCTATGTCCCACTATCCCGGGTCGAATATAGATGACCAGTCTATATTTTACCGAGGTTCCATGAATTTTGAAATACTCAGCCCAGTTATACTAATACCATGTCCTTTACATATGAAAAGATGTTCTGAAAGACTAATGCAAATGACCAATCTCGAGGTCGAATAATGAAACTACGCAAGGAAAAAGGCGTAACAATGAAACGCATATGATATGTAAGCATACTAATAGGGAAGGCAATTAAGGTAATCAACTAGAATAAGTGAGTGTAATCTATCTGATAATGAGATACAAATCTCATCAATTATGTCAGCAACAAGTCACAAATGAGGCATCAGCTTGGCAGGCAGGCACGTGGCGGTCATAGGATTAAGTTTTCGTGAAAGTAGCTATAGTCTAGGTTTTAAAAACACTCAGTTCTCTATAGCCGAGGCTCTGATACCAATCTGTCACACCCCCAAAATCGGGTCCAGCGGAAGACTACGTGTCGCTGGGGTGTAACTCAATTGGTATCACAACACAAGTGCAAAGAACGGTTTTTATTTCATTCATTTAGAATAACATTGTTTACCAAAAATGTTATATTACATTGTTAAAAGTGATGCGGAATTAGGCCCTTAAAATATAGTTTGAAACGGTCCCTGTATAAATATCAGAGTCTTCTATGACCATGCCATGCCCTGCCAAAGCCTCCAGTAGCGTGCCTTTGCTAAATACCTGAAAATACATGCTAAAACGTCAACACGAGGTTGGTGAGTTCATAGAGTTGTTTGTAAAATGTAATGCCTTTGAATAATGATTTCCCAGCAAAGGCATTGTAAATCCACTCAGTCCCAAGCCTTGGCCATAACAAGACTTGCAACCTGTGTGTTTACAACCCACTGCCAAATGAGTTTTGGTTTGGTGAATAAAAGTAATATGTGGACCACAAGATTCACAGTACATTTGGTTGATCAATACATTCGATGATGTGACCAATTCATTCGGTTGTGTGACCAGTTCATTCGTCATGTGACCCGTTCATTCGGTCATAATACCCGTACATTCGGTTATGTGACCCATTCATTTTGTCATGTATGTACATAGTAGTGGAGCCGGTTCATTCGGTTAAGTATGCATAATGTTTGAAGTACTTGTGTCCATGAGTGATAAGAATTTAGTGCAATACTAGTGAATACATTCGGATGAATAACAAATTCATAAGTGGAGCAAGTAATGCTTTGATGAAACAAGTGGCATAATCAAGTAAATCATGTATACATTTGGATGAAAAATGAGCATGTATTCTCCCCCAAAACAGTTATTCAAAACGTACGAAAGTAGGGGCTATGAAACTCACCTGGTATGATAGCTACGATGACAAAAGTGAATACACTGAAATGAGGCACGATCTCTAACCGCGACCTAATATGAATGATGGAATCTAATGTAAGAAATGAAATGATGCTGCACATGCAAATACGTATGTTATCGATACCACTCGATGATTTTTGGAAAATAACGTTTATCGTCGAAAAATACATTTTTGACGTCTCGTTAAGTTAAATACTACTTTTCGTGTAAATATGTCGAAACGGTACTCCACGATCCTTGTTTGGTGTTATATTGGTTAATATAATGTTTTCGTCGCAAAATAACTCTTTTTACAACTCGTGAAAATATGCCAAAACGGCCTCGTAAAACTAGTCGTGAAATATAGCTCGATAAGTGTTAGTGACAAAACTCGATGTTTTTGTAAGCCTTGTAACAATATCTAAATATCGTTATATTCAACTTTTGACCAATTATGCCTCGATCAATTAGATAATCGGCTATCAACTTAGTGACTTGTAAAAACACTAGTTTTCATACTTAAAACACTTTATAAAAGTGGGCTGTCAAAATAAGCGATGAATTGTCTGGCTTTAAACGTGTATATCTCGGTCGTTATACGCTTGTTTTCTACGTTCTTTATATCCACGGTTTCGTATAAGTATAAACTAACATATTTTCAATGGCTCGGCTCATCTAGATCACGGCTAACGACTCGTTTTGCCCCTTAAAGTTCGGCAATCAGCAACAGTTTTTCTGAAAAATAGTTTTCGTCACCCAACTTCGGAAAATCATATCTCCTTCGTTACAAGTCCGATTTTAGTGATTCCGGCGTCCACGGTTTCGTTTTTGAAAGAACTTTCTGAATATGAAGGCCAAAATAACGCCATGTTTACTGAAAATTCCAGATTTTCATTTTAAGGACAGAACCTTATATACAATGTTTAAAATCCATTTCTAGTGTTCCAAACTTACTCAAATCACTTCAAATCAACTCCACAAGTTCGCAAATCCTACCATACACCTTCTTAGGGTGTCATGGGATCCTAAACATCCTAAACTATAGTATGTTTCATGAGGATCATAATAAAATTAGTGGATCTATTGTTTATGATGAAAAATAATCAAAGTGGTATCTCAAACATATGTATCTTGCATTATTAACTAAAACCACTTGAAAATACATGAATATATGAATTGATTGAAAGTATTAGATGATCAAAACATGTTCTTGAAACTTACTTGATGATTTGATGAGTTTTGATAAGAAATGAGCAATAATCTTGAGATTTGATCACAAATCCATAACTAGGAATGTAAATGGAGTATGATTATGACTTGATCTTGAAAAATTGATGGATTCTTGTTGGTGTTCTTGATATGGCCGAACCATAGGAGAGGAAAAAGAGAGAGTATGTGTGGTTTTTGCTAGTTGAATTGTGTGTTGTATGTGTTATAGGAAATAAATCCAAGAAATTCATTTAATGCCATGGTACTTGTAATCAATTAAATGGAGAATTAGGGGTGTATAGGGGGGGGGGGGGGGGGGGGCGGCACATGTGGGATATATGGAAGAGTTTTGATGTTAATAAATGCTAATGTCTCCCATTTAATTAGATATAGCTAGTTTTGAGTATACATTGAGTGTTATCGGGTACCGAGTTGTCTTGAAATAAATACCAACGAAGTGAAATAAAATACGATGAAGTTGTAAAAATTGTAAAATCATATTCCTTGCAAGAATCGGGTGTTAAAATAATTGTCGAGTTGAAAATTCGCAAACCGACGCTGTTATAGGCATTTTCCGGAAAATATAGCAAATGGTTTTAAAACACCGGGTAAATTAATAATATAATTTTTATATCATTATAATAAGTATGAAAATATGTTAGGATCATTGTCGGGAGTATCGGGTATATTGTTAGTAGTAAAAACTGAGTGGTAACGTTAATTACAAATTAAGCATACGTAAATAGAAATAATGCATATCCGTGCATGACCTAGAATACTGATGATGTTACTGATGATATGTAGACTACTTCTAGTCTATATGACGGGTCCTTAATAATGATGTATGAATACGCCGCTAAACCTCACCGGTTACGCGTATTTGAAGACCCGTAAACCCAGTTTACGAAGTAATGAACGATAACCATGAATAGTGAATTCTTCCGGGAATGAATAGTGTCATGTGAATAGTAAAATTTCTGAACGCTTCTCAGAATCTCAAATTGACCTCGAAAACGATGAATAGTAAAATGTGAATAGTGATCGGTGAATAGTAACTGATGAATAGTAATTTCCCGAGATGAATAGTGAATATGGAAAATATCCTGAAAATGCGGGTTGTGACAAGCATCTTCAAAATAAGTTCTTAACTCCTGATTTATGAATTAATTGCCGTTGTCTGTTATTACAATCCTTACTGGAGCTTGAAGTAGGACTTGAATACGCTTCAGAAAGGTGATGATGATGCCTGGTGCTTCATCTTTTGACCTCATAAACTTAACCCATGTATATATTGAATAGTCATCGACGATAACAAAAATATACTTCTTCCCATTTATGCTTTCAAATCTCATTAGGCCACATAAGTCCATGTGCAACATATGTAACTTTGCTTCCGAACTGGGTACGGTTTTAGGTTTATATGATGCCCTTTTGCTTTTTCCTTGTTTGCATGATGGACATAAGTGATCCTTGATGTATTTGAACTTAGGAAGTCCGGTGAAGATGTTGTCTTTTGCAAGTTTGTTGATGTTATCGAAATTGAGATGGGATAATCTTCTATGCCACAGCCAGGACTTTGTTCTGCATGCTCTGGTCATAAGACATATTGGTGATGAAGAGGCCGTTTGGTTGATCTCGATATCATACAAGTTGGTGCCTCGATTCCCAGTTAAGAGATTAGCGCCTTCCAAATTTCTTACGAAGCAAGTGTTTCTCCTAAATGAAACCTCTAGATTTGCATCACAAAACTACCCAATTGAAAACAAATTGTGCCCCAACCCTTCAACGTAGTAAACTCGAGTGATCAAATAATTCCCAAATTAAAGATCTCCATAACCCAGAATAGCTGCTACATGATCATTTTCAAAGCGTACAGTTCCAATGAATTTCCAGATGAAATTGATCAGCAGCTTCAGATTCCCGGTCATGTGCTTGGAGCAACCCGAGTCGACGATCCAAAGACATATTTCGATAACCTGCGAAGAACAGAAGAGTTTGTATTTGAAAACCGTTTTGAATTTGGTTCCATGAGGTTAGGGGTAAAATCCGGATCACACTCATAGAAATTTCTACTGGTTTAATTTGAACAACTTTCAATTTGCCATTCTTGAGTATGAACTCTCTACCCGTTGGTTTCCATACACAATAAATAAGATAGTTCCTAGGCATTTGACTACTAGTGGTTGACCTAAATCGTGCAATTAGTCTTCCTATTGATCTAGATCTAGCACTAGTTCCTTTCGGAATGTTCTTCTGTTCAGGCGTAACAGGCACAGTTTTAGAAACATAATCATCACAAATATCATTAGATAAACATTTCTTGCACATTAAACAAACAGAGTCATTACATTCATTAGAAACAGTACTTTTGACATTACATTCAGATGACATATGTCTCTTATTACAAAGCGGTAAATTCCTAGGGTATTCTTCTACTTTTTCAACTTTATTCTGGCATCTACTCTTAGAGACAGGCGAGACTCTATTGTTCCTTGTATTGCTCATAGGCCGTAGTCTGCTACTCCTAGAGGTGCTTTCTAATCCTATAGAAGGTAAGGCACACGCATTAGGATTTATATTGTTGTCCTTAGAAGTTGTTGTAGCATTCCTAGACTCTTTAGGATTATCTTTTACGCTCTTGTCGTTTGTCCCATATGTTTTAGATGTGGAGGCAGACGCAATAGTGAGACTAATCCTATAAAGGCCAGGTGCTATCACTTTTGGTTTTTCAACAACCGCTTTTCCTTTATCAACATTTGTTTCTTTTTGTTTCGGTAAGGGTTTTGGAGTGACTGGTTTTGTCAAATCATTTTTCACATCGACTTTTGGAACAACCGGTTTTGGTTTATCCGAATTCGATGGTTTTACAAACTTAGTATCCACACCCTTCCCTTTTTGACTTTCTAGCTGAGCTCCTAAAAGATCATTTTGTGCTTTCATGTCCTTATAGGCACGCTCATACGACAATTTGTCATACTTGCATTCCTCGGTTTTTCGATCAAGTTGTTTAAAATATGACACGTTTTCCTTTTCAATTTTTACAAGAGCATTTTCATATTTTGAAACAATTTCAGAGGTCTCCGTTCGCAGTATTTCATCGTCTTCAACAGAATATGTTTGTAAAATGATGGACGTAATATCAGTGGACATAACTGCTTCTAAGAGAGAATCATTTAAATTTTCCAAAACTTGATTTGCTCAATTGGTTTATTAGCCTTCTTTATCAGGGATTTGTGGTCCTTGACAAAGTCAATTGTTTCAGTTAAAAATGTTTTTTCAAAATGAATTACTCAAGCATTGATGTTATTAATTTGAGGAGCAAATTCACTTTCAAGAATCTTTTTCAGCTGTAAATGAACCATTGATTTCCAATTGTTCTCAGTTAGTCTCATTTTATTTTCTAAATTCGTTTGAAGTTGCCTAATTCTAGTTTTAATATCATCAAGAAATCCTCTGGCAGCACTTGTGTTCAAAGTGTTGTTTGAGGAAATCTGTTCCATTTTGGAAAGAGATTTGGAAGCAACTAATGGTTTAGAAACTAGTTTTGAGATGACTCAGTTTTTGAAAAACTCAGATGTTTGATTTTGTGGAACAAAAGTAATTCCAAAAAGTTTGTTCAATTTGTTGTAATCAATTGATTTCTGGTGTGGATTCTTTTATTTCATTTTGGTTGGACTATCTTCAGCAAGTTCTATTGTTTCCACATAATCACGAATAATAGGAGGATCACGTTTGGTATACATAACATTTCCATTGTACAACACATTCTGTTCTTTCTGAGCTTTCTTGAGATTGCAAGGAGTTTTGTTCCCTAAAGCCATTTTTTGTTTTGTATGGTAAATCGGATCAGTTTGACTAGTAATCATATGAATTGTTTGACTTGAATGATTCGTTTTAACTAGTAAATTTTTTAGTTTTTCGATCATATGTTCTGACTCTATGATTTCATCAAAAGTTTATCTTCTTTCTTTGTAAAGTCTTTTTTCAACTCATCCCGTTCTTTTTCAAGTTTGGTATAAGCTGTTTTTTGTTTTGAAAGTTGGTTTGTTAATTCAGAAATTTCTTGTTTTAAAGAGTTGATGGTTTTTGTTGAACTAATTTGAAGATCATCAAATTTGGTTTGCAATTGCCTATCTTTAACAAGTAACCTCTTATAACCAATTTCAAATTCTGACTCACGTTTTGTATCAATTTGAAAACTTTTTTCATTTTCCTTGTATCTATCAAGCTCAGCGATTAATTTCTCATTCGCGGCCTTAACATCGCGATTGACCTTTTTAACTTTCTCAATTTCAATACTATAATTGTTCAATAATGATTCAAATAGAGCACGTGTTTTCTCATCATTCGCAGCATGCTGTGAAACTGAGCCTCCACTATTATTCATATCTGTAGTTGCCGAATCTATATTGCTACTCCTCGGCATATCCAGGTACGTATCATAAGTGGGTGCTGGAGTCTTAGAATGATGTTGCTCACGAGGGGACATATCAAATATATCATTATCGTTGCATGTATTGAAGGTTGGTACCTCAGAGAGTGCACTGGTGTCATAAACAGGAGGTGTGTCAGAATTTGTGTCATACTTAGCCTCCTGAAGATTTGCCATAAAGATGAAGTTTGCATTGATATCCTCTTGTTCTTTCATTTCATCCATGAGATCCATAAAATCATTTTCGTCAGCGTTCAATTGAAACCTTGCATCTTCCTTCTGTGCCAACAGTAACGCTTTCTGCAGATACGCAGTATCCTTCTTTCTCGGCTTAGTAGGACAGTTCCTTGCAATATGACATACACCTTGATAGTTGAAGCACTTCATCAGATTACCCTGATTCACATTTCCATAATTCCCAACAACTGGAGCTGCCACATTCCCAATCTGATTACCCGCTGTCTGATGCCCAACATTCTGACCCCTCTGATTTTCAACAAACTGACCCATCTGATTCCCTGCATACTGACCCAACAGATTCCCTGCATATTGCCCTGCATTCTGCATATTCTGATTATCCATGTGAAATCAAGTAGCATATCCCTGCTGATTCCCAATAACTCTAACCATTTGTCCTCCTTGACCCATATTGAAACTCAGTTGAGCAATCTGCTTATTGTGAGTGTTCGATGAAATCCTTTGGTTGTTGTTTGTTGGTTGGTAGTCGGCTAAAACGTTTCACAAGTCAAACCTCTCACGAAGAAAAGTCAACGAGGAACACTTTAACGCAACAATCGATTATAATACCGGATAAGTGGATACCCGGGTCGTGGTCCCAGCGAGGCGTTAAATTGAGGATATCGTTTGAGGTTCGGAATTAAAATGCTTGAAATAACGGGGGTTGATTGGGTTTCTAAAATCTACTAAAACGAAAAATAAATAACGTAAAACGGAAACTACGAACGAGTAAAAACGTCAAATCTATTAAAAACTAACCCTACGGATATCAAAATAATTTTCCTAAGTTCTAAATGGCAAAATAAAATTTTGAAAAAAAGAAATATATTTTTTTGACTTTTTAATAATTTTTTATAAATTAAAAACTATTTAAAAGAAAATAATTGATTAAAAATACTAAACGAAAAAAGAAAATTCTGAAATTTTTTTCTAAAATACTTTATATTAAACTTGAGCTACGAAAAATATAAAAAGTGTCCCAGCTTATTTCAATAAGCTGGGAAAAAGCAAACAAGGTCTGATTAGCTAAAAAGGGAGAAGGAATAAAAAGGGTTTTAAATTAAATAATGTAAGTTTTAACTAACAAAAGCCAAGAGTGTAGTGGTTGGGTTGTTTGATTGTGGGCTAACAGACCTGGGTTCGAATCCCAGGTATGTCAGTTTTTGCAATCTATTTTTTTTCTTTGATTTCCTTTTTAAATCTTACTGTCAATTGATTCATAGCAGATTTTTTTACTAAATTTTTTTTTACTCAAACACAAACCCAGGAACAGCTTCTGTTGATTGATCAGTGGTGAAAAAAAAAATAATCTCACAAAAATGCAAGGTGACCTAATAAGCTATTAAATAATCTAATGAAAATGGGAAATAAACTAAGATATCACTAACTAAAAACAATATCTAAATAAACAAATGAGCATCACAAATAAGCATTTAGAAGCACAAAAATAAGCTAAAAATTCAAAGTGGTCTGCTGAGTAACATGAGCAGGGCACAAGAGACTCTAAGCCCTACTTGCAGGCCAAACTTGAGTAACTAAATAAGCACCAGATCCTCAAATAAGCTCAAACAGATGGAGCTTATACCTAAATCTACTAGTGTACCAAAAATTAGATCCTAATTACAACTAAATAAGCAGATAAAAAGCTTAGAAAATGGCTATATGGGACATATCTGATGCAGATATACAGTCTGCAAATGTAGAGTGAATCTATCAAAACTTAAATGATAATAAACTAGCACTAGATTGAACTCAGAAAGACAACATTCAAGATTTAAATTCACTTAATCCTATACCTAGCTTATTAGATCAGCACTGGTTCTAAACTTTTACCAGCCTATTCTAATTCTCTCAAAGCATTAAAATAAGCTTAAACCTTCCAAACCTCAGCTGATATAACTAAAATAAAGCTTATCAAAGTAGAGGAAATAGCACATGAACAGTGTACACTCAAATTGACCCATTTTCACCCATTAAGTCAAAACAGCCAAACTCACTATCCTAACTAACTAAACTAACATCAACTCAAATAATTAAGACCAAATAAGCAGATAACAATAGAACATAAATTATAAGCAGTTAAATAAAATAAAATAAAATAAGCTAAAAAGCAGTAAATTAGAATGTAAAAAAAAACTGAACTTATATTGGAATTAAAGTAAATTACAATGCTTAAAATTAAAATTACAAATACCTTCAAAAACTAAGCTAAAAAAAAACATGAATACTACTGAAACCCTACTCGACTATTTATACTAAAAAAATTACAAAAAACCCTACTGCTGTGTGTTTGTTGTGTGAGAGTGTCTCTCCACTGCTCTTGTGTGCTTCTTCCATAGCCCTTGGATTAAACTTGGTCTCCACAGCTTTCAATCTCTGCCGTTGATTTTTCTTTTTTTTGAACACGGATTGATGAGGTGGAGGGGGGACCAAAGACAACCCCATGTGAAGGTTTGGCTGGTAGTGGTGAGATGGTGACTGGTTGGTGATTAGCAGAGGATTAAAGAGGGATTAAGATGTAAGGGATGATGAATTGTAGTTTTATCTAGGGATTTTGACTGAGTGGGATAAAAGGGATTTGACCAATTCATTTGATCCATATTATTAATAAAGGGGTGGTGGGTTGGGCCGGTGGTGATGGGTTTTAGAAATGGGATAAAGGATTTAAATGGGGTGGGTTGTGTTTTGTTATTTTTAGATCCGGTTGAAGTTTAATAGTTTTAGGATAAAAGGTTTTAAACTAAGGACCAAAGTTGTACATGTTGAAATTGTGGGGACCAAAACTGCCATTTCTTCAAAATTAATCAAGGGACCAAATTTGTGAAGTAAAAATAATCCAAGGGACATTTTTGGAATTCTCCGAGCTTGAATTTAATCCGAATGAATAATGTCTTTTCCGGCTTCGGTTTTCGGCTCTTTTCCATATCACGCTCAGTTTTGTCCATATTTGCCTCGTTTTCAATCCTTTTGTACCTGAAACGCATAAAACACAATCCAAGGATATTTGTAACAATATTGGGTCCATTTTGGTGTTTTTGGTCATTTTTGTGGGGTTTTTTGGGTATAAAATGATGAGTAAAAGGCTACTCATCATTGGTGTAGAATAGCGTCCTTGGAATGCCTTTGTTAAATAAGCAAATGCTTGTGTCAAAACAGAAGTAGATTCATCATTGTCCGTGAACTCTAGTTCTTGAAATTGTGGGTATTGTTGTTGTAGAATGACATGTTGTTGTTGTAGATAGAATTGTTGTTGGTAGACAGGTGTTGGTTGTGGAATGTATGGTGGTTGCATGTAGTTGTGAGTAGAAGATGATGATGGTTGATGTGGTGTGTTCACTGGTAAAGGTGTTGGTGTGTTAGCAATGAGTGCAAGAGGATCATGCCTTTTAGCAAGTAATTCTGCCCTAACTTCATTTGCCTCAGCTTGGTTCTACTTTAAGAAGTCGTACAGCTGATCATAGTTAACCTCATGCAAGTTCTTTGTCTGATAAACAATGGTGACGTATCTTCCCCATTCTGGTTGTAACTCGTTTACAAACTTGGTGTTGTTAGCTATGTTCTTTTGTGTGAGGTTGTGTCTAGATAAGTCATTCATGATCTTACAGAACCTGTGATAGTACGACTCTATTGATTCACCAGCAATGGAAGTGAACTTGTGTAGTTTCTTGAGCAATTGTGTTTCCATTTCATACTTTCCGATGTCTGTACCGTACATTAACCTCTTGACTCTTTTCCAAACTTCATGAGCACTTCCTTCACTATCCACAGTTGCATAAGTCATTTCAGGTAGCCCAAGAACAACTAGATGAAATGCCTGATCATCAGCTTCAATTTGTAGTTTGTCTTCAGTGTACTTAGCTTCAGTCTGATCTCTTTAGAATGGTTGTACTGGGGGGGGGGTTCTATTAGGATCTCAAGGGTCTAGGACTTGTCGTGGTTGAAAGGGTCCGGCCAAAATGGAATTGATAAGAAGTTTTCCATTTGGTTTGATATTAAGATAGCGCATCATACGACTAGCCTACTGTGAGTATCCACCCTTTGATAGCATGGGAGGTCGGTTTTCCGCACCGGCTGCGTGAATATCTTGCTGAGTTGCCATTGATGAATGATAAAGTTGATCTTGGATCGGTTCAACGATGTAGGAGTTGTGTTTGTTGTAAGTTGATGCAAGTTGTTGTAGTGAAAATTTGGTCTGAAAACTTGTCCTTAGTCGTAAACTGAGTCCTTACTCGTAAGATTTAGTCGTAAAGTCTGTCCTTACTCATAAGATTTGGTCTTATTCGTAAAGTTTGTCCTTACGCGTAAGATTTGGTCTTATTCGTAAAGTTTGTCCTTACGCGTAAGATTTGGTCTTATTCGTAAAGGTTGTCCTTACGCGTAAGATTTGGTCTTATTCGTAAAGGTTGTCCTTACGAGTAAGATTTGGTCTTATTCGTAAAGGTTGTCTTTACGCGTAAGATTTGGAATAGTATCTTACTAACTTGTCCAAGCTAGCGAGATTTCACAAGTCGAAGTATTCCACAAACTTATCTAAACTAGGGAAGTTCGTAAAGCTTATGCGTAAGATCAGTTCTTATTCGTAACACTTGTGCTTATTCGTAAGATTGTTGCTTACTCGTAAAATTGGTGCTTATTCGTAAAAACTGGTCAGATTTTTGAAAATCGTTGAACACCCACTTTTTGACGTTTTTGAACCGTTCTTTTTGCCAAATCTCACTAATAATCACTAAAGATTTAATAAAAACAACAACTTTAACACTAAAACACGTAAAAATCAAAACTTTTTGAAGAAAAACTCACATTTTTAATAAAAACGCAACTTTTATGCAAGAGTTAATTACATAAATGGTCACTGTGGTTTGTCGAATTTTTCAGGTTTAGTCACTAAACTTTTTTTCCGCCGGGTTACATCACTGTGGTTTGCATATGTTACTTATCCGGTCCATATCCGAATTCAAATGTCCAAAAAACCCTTGTCATCTTCTTTTTCAAATATTTTGACAATTAAGTAACGGCCGTTAGTCTTTTATACTAACGGCCGTTAGTAAATAACCGAAAATTTGGTTTTCTTAAGTTTTTGTCCGTTTTTACACGTTTTCGTCCGGTCTTCATATGTTTTCATCCGTTTTTACAACTTTTCATCTGTTTTTACACGTTTTCGTTCGTTTTTACATGTTTTCGTCCGTTTTTACGTCATTTTGTCTGTTTTTACACGTTTTCGTCCGGTCTTTATACGTTTTCATCTGTTTTTACACCTTCTCGTCCGTTTTTGCACGTTTTCGTTCGTTTTTACATGTTTTCGTCCGTTTTTGCACTTTTTCATCCGTTTTACATGTTTTCCGTTTTACACGTTTTGATCCATTTTTACACGTTTTGATCCGCTTTTACATGTTTTTGTTCGTTTCTACACGTTTTTATTCATTTTTACATATTTTCATTCACTTTTACACGTTTTCGTTCGCTTTTGCAAGTTTTCATCCGATTTTTCTACAACTTTTCGTCCATTTTTTACACATTTTCATCCAGTCTTTATACATTTTCATCCGTATTTACACCTTTTCGTCCCTTTTTGCACGTTTTCGTTTGTTTTTGCATGTCTTCGTTTATTCTTACTTGTTTTCGTCCGTTTTACACGGACCAAAATGTGTAAAACGAAAGAAAAAGTGCAAAATCGGATGAATACATGTAAAAACAGATGAAAATGTGCAAAAATGAATGACACGGTGTAAAAATGGACGAAAACATGTAAAACGGATGAAAATTTGCAAGAACGAACGAAAACATGTAAAAACGAATGAAAACGTTAAAAAATGAACAAAAACGTGCAAAAACGAATGAAAACATGTAAAAGCGGACGAAAACGTGTAAAAACGGATCAAAACGTGTTAAAAGGACAAAAACGGGCAAAAACTGATGAAAACATGTAAAAACAGATGAAAACGTGCAAAAATGAACGAAAAGGTGTAAAAACGGACGAAAACATGTAAAACGGATGAAAAAGTGAAAAAACGGACGAAAACATGTAAAAACGAACGAAAACGTGCAAAAACGGACGAAAAGGTATAAAAACAGATGAAAACGTATAAAGACCGAACAAAAACGTGTAAAAACGGACGAAAAAAACGGACGAAATGATGTAAAAACAGGCGAAAACATGTGAAAACGAACGAAAACGTGCAAAAATGGACGAAAAGGAGTAAAAACGGACGAAAACGTATAAAGACCGGACGAAAACGTATAAAAACGGACGGAAATATAAGAAAACCAAATTTTCGGTTATTTACTAACGGCCGTTAATTAATTGTCAAAAGATTTGAAAAAGAAGATGACAAGGGCTTTTTGGTCATTTCAATTCGGATATGGACTGGATCCGTAAAATATGCAAACCACAGTGATGTAACCCGGTGGAAAAAATGTTTAGTGACTAAACCCGAAAAATCCGACAAACCTCAGTGACCATTTATGTAATTAACTATTTATGCAAAGTTTTAACAAAAAAAAAACGATTTCCACACACTCCTAAATCAATGTTAGGCGATTGATACCACTTGAAAGACCTTAGATCTATAACCTTATCACACAATATTAAGCCAAGATGGTACGATATGGTGGTACAAGAGTAAATAAGGTGCGTTTTCTAGAGAGAGAACGTATAGAGATGAAAAGAGAATTTCATTAATAAAACACACACTTACACACTCAAGCACACACCTCAAATGACTCATTTGAGGTGTATTTGTAGTACAATATGTGATGCCCTAAAGGCTTGGCCATGGGTCTCGTTGTGGGCTTGGATTGGGTTCGGATTACATCTTAACTTAACTAGACTAGGTTACATAACTACTAACCTATTAGCTTAGCCCAATACACGAGCCCATTGACTATTATATTACGTATTCTACGGCCCATTACAAAGTTATAAATACGAGAATGACCATCCGTTTTCTTTAACGCCAACAGTTTCTATAACTTAATTTGACAGTCTTAGTGTAGCAAAATTCAAAGTGAATGATGTAAATGTTTATATTTTTGAAATGCAAATTTGATTATGCTTAAGGTTTATCTCTTGTTCATGAACCTTCTCGTATTTGAATTAAATGAAAATGAGTTCTATATATATATATATATATATATATATATATATATACATGTGCACAACTTTGTTGTAAAGATACATGCACAAATGCAATACTCAATTCCTGCGTAATATTTAACTAAAAAAAAAACACTAAAAAAAGATTTTTGAATTTCCTAAAATTAAGGAGGTAAAAAAACGAATTTGAAGATAAATGTTTAAAAAAACTAAAATTTGTTTTTTACAATTATACCCTTTTTCAATTAAAAAAATTTATTTTATTATGAAAAATTATATGATTGGTTGATGCTGGTTCTCACAGTTCTCGACCTTTTCTTGGTTCTGAAAAGAACATAATATATATATATATATATATATATATATATATATATATATATATATATATATATTGGTTCTGAAAAGAATATATATATATATATATATATATATATTTATATACACTAGTTGTCGAAGCCCGCCCGATGGGCGGGCATGACTTATGAATATCGTTGAAAAAAATTAGTTAACGAAAAATAAGATATAAGCATAGAAAGTTATTTATTCAATACATTAACAACGGGAAAAAATAAATGTCTATCGAATATGAAAGAAACAAAATTATAAAGTAATGCATAAGGAAAAAGTATACAATCAAATAAACTAAAATGCGAAACAAAGCTTCTTGTATATAACGTTTGTTGTTGCTTTACCATCCTTATCACAACAAAAAATCATCAAGTCCTTTATGCTCTTCACTCTTGAGACATCCACATATGCCTCTCTGTGTGAGAAAACTGGCCAACATATTTATCGTATGCATTAAGAACGAAAAGAAATAAGTTTTCATCCAATATGAGAAAATAAAAGTTAATAAGTTGTCCACAATAACAAAGTATAAACTTACATGGGCTTTTAATGACTTGATCTCGGCACTCTGCTCCTGCTTTCATGTTTTTCCTCTCTGTAATGATTATTACACTTCTATCAAAATAATATAAGTTGAAAAAGATATAGTATCCCGGTGGCGGGCATGACTTATAAAGTTCCTTGTAAGGTATTACAAAGTAGTTAAGTAGGACTTGTTTATTAATGCGTTAAACATGATTAAACAATTTGACAAAAAAACAATTTAGAATTGCATTTTTTTTTATGTTTTATACTTTTTAGTTTAAAATAAGTGGTCTATTTATATTCTTCTTAAGATATTATTGTCCCTCTGTCCCAGAATATAAAGTATAGTTTGAGAAATAGATATTCATCCGATATAACAAATTAAAAGTTCTGAACAAACAACTCTTAAAAGAAAACAATCTCTAAATCATTGGATTAATAAAATTTGTAAGCTTTTACAAAATCAAATAAGTAACAATTTTAATTGTGGAAACCGTAGAGGGAGGGGGGGTAAATACGTTACAATTTAAAACTTAAAAACTTTTTGTATCAAACACCCGATCAAGTGTGACGTAATATGAAAAGTGTCAACTATGGTCATATAACATCTAGAGATGCATGTAGTAAACTACAACACAAGCACAATCAAACCATGATACATACTTAATCAACATAACATAAGCAACTAGCCAGACAATCATAAACGTCATGCAAATATAAATATAAAGCGATAAAGAATGAAATGAAAGTAAAGAGATAAGTAAGAAGGCGCAAACCGGACACGGTGATTTATAGTGGTTCGGTCACGAAGCTCCTCTTCGCCCTACTCCACTCCCCGAGTACCCAACTCGAGAGTTACTTCACTAATCAACAAGCCCCCTTCAGGCGGAGAAAACCGTACACGTCGCTTATCCAATTTCCGACACTAAGCTAAATGTCGAGTGCTAATCTTAGCTAGCACCAATCTACCACGATCTACCCTTGATCCACTTGATTAATACACACAAGCCCAATGGCTTCAAGAGATCTCCAAGATCTCGACAAGATCACAATGATCTACTCCCACTTGACTCGATCTACCCAATCTACCCTTGATCTTCTTGATCAATAACACAAGCCCACAAGCTTCAAGAGATCTCCAAGATCTCGACAAGATCACAATGATCAACCCTCACTTGACTCAATCTGCCCTATCTACCTTTGATCAACTTAATCAACACACTAGCCCAATGGCTACTAGAGATATTCAATATCTCTATAAGATCACAATGATCTTCCCTCACAAACTCTCAAAAGAAAAATGATCTTGATTTATGCTATGATACAATCAAGATTGTAACAAATGTTACAAGTGCTTGTACCTACAACTACAACACTTTGGATCTACTTGGATACCTTGTGTTCTTCTCTTGCACTTGAAGAGGAATGACAACACTTTGTATCTACTTGGATACCTAGTGTTCTTCTCTTGCACTTGAAGAGGAATGAAGAGGATCTCTTGGTGGAATGAAAGGATCACTCTTAAACAAACTAAGAATCTCTAAATGATCAAGGAAAGTGTTCTAAGTGAGGAGGGATTCGACCAGAGAAAACTCACTGGAAAAAATCAAGTTGGAAGTGTAAAGTGGTCCACTATTTATAGGCAAAGAAAAACTAGCCGTTACAGTGGCACGGCACCACTAATTGTCAGACGGCTCCACTAAATTTAGTGGAGCCGTCGGTACTTTAGTGGTACCGTGGACGCTCCTCCATTTGTTTTTAGTAAGGAAGGTTTATTTGGGAATGTTTGGAGCTATTTTGGGGGGAAAATTGACTGTTGGGATTTTTAAACTTATTTTTCAAAATTAAGCATTTCTTTTTAATTCAAAAATAATTTGTAAAATTTATTTTTGAGAAAATGTTTTGTCACATTAAAAATGTGAAGTTTAGAAAAATATAATCCTTTGATCATTTGTCAAGTAGTAGATTTGTTTGTCCATATTTGTGTGATTTACGTCGGGATGGAAATCTACGGCTTTGTTGAAGCATACTTGAGACGTCGGGAGATGTTGATGTAAGTATGCATTGAAGATTTGTGTTTACAAGTAACTTGCACATTTTACGTTATGTATTACACATGTTTGTCATTATTAAAACCGAATAAATCGTTTAGATTAAATATCGTAATATTTGCACTAACAATCTCCCCCTTTTTGTTGATGACAAATATATAAACCGTAAGACACAGTAAAATGATAAGTTACTTGTTTACACTCCCTTCTCCCCCTTTTGTCGAATAAAAAAGGTAGTTGCCTCGAGCTCTCCCTTGAATTCACTCCCTACTCCCCCCTTATTGCACTACTTTTCTTTCTCCCCAGAAAGGTGAGCTTGCATCATCCTAGTGAAGTCTTCTATCACCACCATTAGAAAGACTCCGTGCTATGTATTCAAATACTCCCGAGCTCCCCCTAGCTCAATGCTCCCCTATGGTGACTTAATCCCCTTGTTTATTTACCTTAGTATCTAGCGGATCCATGGATCAAATTCTTATAAAGGCTTTTCCTACATCAAGGGTTAGCTTCGTGCAACATAATATATAACAGTATAGGAGCAACATTATAGGGATAGAATACACATAGCAAGACATGCAAGGGTTAAACTATATGAGTGACACAACCTAAAAGTGTGCCAAAAGGGTAAAGACCAAAAAGAAAGCCCAAGAAAGTTGAGCGACACAAAAAGCTGAATGCATATAGCAATTCAAAGACACTTGAGTGTCATAACCCGACCGACAACCTAAGGTGTAATTGTTCAATCAATCACACTAACAAGAACGAGATTCGTTTGTTGACTGACACACAAAATGACTTCTTCCAAGTTATCATTAGGAAGGCACGTTCTAACAAACCTTTTGAACAACATAATCATCTACCTAAAATGATTGGTGTTAGGATGGTTTAGATTAATATATTGTTTACACTGAAAATGAGATGCATGATATATTTCAAAAGAGAAAAAGAAAGGTGCATGTGATCCTAACAGGATTGTTGGTGGATATCTCTAACGGGGTTGAGGTAACGAAGTTCTGGATTTCTAGTTTGGATGATCTTAGTTGGGTGTTAGAGATAATGAAGGGTTTCGTGTGATTGTGAGGATTGAAGGTTGTTGAACTAACTATCACTTATCCAAAGTGAGGAATAGTTGTAAGGTTTGAGTGTGATGATCGATGGGTTAAAGGTTCTTAGACTAACTATCACTGTCAAGAGTGAAGTGTAGCTAAAAGGTTTGAGTGAGATTGATATAAGGGTTGAAGGTTTTTAGACTAACTATCACTATCAAGAGTGAAGTTTAGTTACAAGGGTTGAGTGTGATGAGGAATGATGTTAATGTAAGGTTTGAAGATGAGATGCAAGATAAGCTTGCAATGGTGATGCCTTATAGAGGCAAGAGTTGTGGGATTCAAACTAAAAGTTGGTGGTAGTGTCCTATTGTGAAGTGAGGGAATCTTAGGGTGTATGTGAGTTTTCAAAATTTTGCAGGTTTGAGGTTAGGGATGCAGGGATCTAAAGAAAACAGTGAAAATTCGTCAAACATAGGCACGGTACCACTAAATACTACACGGTGCCGTTAAATTTAATGGTACCATGGCCCATTTAACGGTACCGTGACCTGGAAGTCACGAATTTTCCTGTGCAGCCTCGTTCTGGGTAGCTAAAGGGAAGTTTCCTAGGGAATAAGAACCACATTTGTGTGTTCTTGAGAGTGTTTGGTGAAAGACTATATGAGTGTGTTTTCGATCCCCCTTAATCTATGACCATCCGGACAAGATGTAAAAGATAAAGAGGAAAACAAACATTGACGGAAGCGATGAGCTTAGTAACGTCATGACAAGTGGTGGATAGCATACGATAAACTTCACCTTTGAAGTCACGTAGCTCTTCTCAATCATTGTGAATATTCATAGAATATTTATATGATGAGGTATGTGATTACTTGGAGATATCCTAAGGGTTAAGAAGATAAATTCTTCAGGGTTGTGAGGTTAGTGATAAGTTTCTAGTGGGGTTATCTCAACTTATCCTAGCGGTTCTTCGCTTGAAGTATGTGGAAGGTGAGTGGGATACGGAAGCATTGGTAGTGTAGAATTAAGGTTGAAAGCTGTAGATAAGTTAGGAAGATAATGGATACGGAAGTAACCATACATATGGTGTGTTCAGTACCATGCGGAAGTGAAAGGGGAAAAATCTAAGGAATCAGAAGATAGACAGAATCTATTATGATAGGAGACGGTTCTGGTTCAAGACTACATCGAGTGGGTTTTGATAGCGTTGGTGAGAATTGAAGACGAAATAAACTGTCTCAGCAGACAACGGTTCTACGGTACCGTTAAATTTAGAGGTACCAGTCCCTTTTTAAGGGTGCCGTGATCTGCTGAGGTCAGTTTTGACCCAGAATTAGATTTTTGAACAAAGAAATTTCACATATGTTGTGATTTTTATGGACCTTAGATTAAAGGAATTTATACCTAATAAATTATTTTATGAATGAATCCAACGGGATTCGATGAACGTTAATCGAGAGCAAAAAATGACATTTAATTGCATTTCGCATATTAAATATACTTTAAATATTTCGGATGAAATATTTAAGTCGTCATTAGAGTTTAAGAGGATTTTACGAATAAATCTCTCTGATTTAGTGAGATTTTTCGACACGAGGAGAGAATTTATACCTAATAAATTCTTTGAACGGTACTAGACGAGAAGAGATTACTTTTATATTTCCGAGGAAATACATAGGTAGTCATTAGAGCGATGTGAAGGATGACTTAATATTTCCAGTGAAATATTTAAAAAGTCATTAGACGAGACACAAGTTATGACTTGACATTTCCAGTGAAATATCTAAAAGTCGTGACACGAAAAAGAAGAGATGATCTCAATATTTCCAATGAAATATTTAAGTGATCATGCGAGGGACGTGAGGGATGACTTAATATTTCCAGTGAAATATTTAGATAGTCATGAGAGGGATTTAAAGAATGACTCAATATTTCCAGTGAAATATTTAAAGAGTCATGAGACGAGACGCACGAGATGACTACAATATTTCTAGTGAAATATTCAAGTAGTCATAAGAGGGGTACAAGGGATGACTTTAATATTTCCAGTGAAATATTTAAATAGTCATAAGATTTATGGAATATTTTCCATCATTCCAAGACCTAGACGAAGATGATTAGGGGATTCTCGGTTGAGAGGTTTGGTTGATTTACGGATTTTGATGTGCTTCGCACGCGAGTGTTTCACGGGGTTTTGAAAGACGTAAAGCTAGGCCTATTGTGCTGATTCGCAGCAGGGTTTGGGTTCTTAAGAAGTGTGTAATCACACGAGGATGAAAGGAAACTACTAATCACTTATATAGTGATTCATGAGTCCTTTGTCACCCGAGGGTTGATGTTAGCTTTTAGCTTTTAGATGAGCGTTTTAACATATGTTGTTAAAAGGCATGAATATGATGTTTCGGATATGACATTTAACAATTGCTATCGCATGTTAAACTTACTTGAATATTTCAGATGAAATATTTAAGTTGTAAAGCCTACTCCGAGTTCTACTAGGTTTGTATCTAACCTTCCCATGACAAAAGGGTGTATTACTTGGAGGAAGGCGAAGTGATGACTAGAGAATTAGGATAACTTCGCGACTACTTTGACTTATAGATTTTGACACTAGTGTATGACTCTATGACTTCTAAGGGTTCATAGTGATAGGCATACCTAATTCCTAATGTGTCAAAGAGACATATTGTCGGTGCAAACTTTACATGCAAATCATTTAAAATGCACATAAGGAATAAATGCAAACATCATGCAAAACATGATAATCATTTAACATTTAAGATCATGAAGACATTTAGGTGCTGTTTGTTTTTTAAAGGTTTTATGTCTGAATCTGAATACCACTTCTGAATCTGAATGAGTGGTCCAAAAGTCTGAATCTGAATTATTTTAGACTGTCTGTTTTTATGTCTGAATTTGAATGTCTGAATAAACAAAAAACAATCGTTTCGCTATAAAACAAACCAAACGACCCTCCATTCGTGATTATTAATAAAAAATAAGACCAAGATGAGGAGATAAGGATTGAAAAGAAGTATCACTAAAGTTTAGGCTTTTCAGATGTAATCAGACGTTATTCAATGTCTGAACGAATCAGACCCTATTCAGATGTATTCAGACTTCAGATCTGAAAAAAAACAAACAGTCTGAATCTGATTACGTCTGACCGAATTAGACTTCAGACGCCATTCAGATCTGAAAGCAAAAAACAAACACAACCTTAATCATATCTTATGAGAACATGTTATCATTTTGAAACACGTATGTGGGATGCAAGCAATCTAGGTTTGCTAAGGCAGATCCTAATTACTACTTGTTTAAAATGAAATTCTAACGGGAGATAAAGTTAACTATCTCTAGTCAAATGTAGGAATGAAAAATTTTCAAGTTAGAGAATGAGTATGAGACTATCACTAGTGGTGCTCAATTCAGGCTAAACACGAACATTTTTACAGGTTATACCACGAACCCAACTTCTCTCCTGGAAGCAATTCAACCGTTAGGTCAAATTGAATTTCTAGTGCGATAGGTTCTCCAGTAGTCATTCTCATGTTAGAAAAATTCAAGTTCCTATATTTTCCTATTGAAGTATAGCAAAGATGATATTAGCATATTTTTCTAATACATGGGCTAATATGACTCAACTAACCATACTTTGAAAGTCGGTTAAGAGAATGACATGTCTTACACAACTCATAACAAAGGTAAGTGAAATGTTTTAATTTCGTGTTTGAGATTTAGAGGTTATTTGATGGAGATGGTGCATTTTATGATCTCTTGGACAACATCTTTGTTTGTTGAGTTGTTACATGTTATTTTAACATGATTTGGTTTCCTAGAACCAAGAGACACTCTAATGTGATACAATGTAGAATCTACTACATCGTGTGTGTTTCAAGAATGCTCCTTTGCATATCTTGAGAAAAAAATCAAGTAAAGGTTATTTACCTCAATCGATCTTGTGAGTATTATATTTGAAATGAGACATATTTTATATTTCAACAAATATGCTTTTCTAAGAGGAAACTTATCACTCTTAGGAATGCTTAGTGAAACAAGTATTTTAGTGTATGACCAATTTTACTTGTTTATGCAGTGACACATGTTGCATTAGGTTATTATTCAACTCTAATATCCTATATTTGTTAACAGGATGCAATGTATTCTCTTGTAACATAACCATTCATGTTACAAAGAAAATAAGATGCATGGGATATAAGTTATCCTTTGTGAATCTTTTGATAAGAGAAATACATGTGATATTCTCAAAGATTGATGACTTACATAATAGTTAATAACATATTATGTGTTACATTTTTACTAGACATGTGACTTTGAGTGTTGATTCGTTCATGAACAAAGTTTACATATGTTGTTTGTTTGCTCGTGTTTAGTTTTTTTGAAATGACGCATTTACTAATTGCATTGCAATGTAAATTACTTGTATATTTCGCATGAAACATCCAAGTTGTCAATCCTACTTAGTTGTGTATTTTATGCATCTTTTAAACATATTAGTTTAATGTTTGGAACACAACCATTGGACAAGAAGACTCAATATGGCATCTTCAACACAAGTGTAAGTTATGATCCGATGCATATTATTTTCGTCTTGAGAGGACGTCATTATTTTCATAACAATCGAGTGTGATTGAGTATGTAGATTCAAGATAATATATTTCACTATATTTTGATGTTATCTTGAAGCTAGACAAATAATGACTCCAATTTCATGTCCACACTCGAAAACATGTCAATTAAATTCGATAATGATATCAATCATAATTTGAATAATGAATTGATATGTATTCGAAATCTTTCTTGACCCTCACAATCACTCCGTTTAAAAAGAAAATAAAAATTTAAGGAATGTGTTCCATTTATTCTAATACTAGTTGTATGTGTGAGGTTAATGACATATTATGTTACTACTTTGATATTGTCATTTATTTTTATTTGAGAAAAACTATTTATATTATTAAGTATAATATTCTTAGTTTTTCGACACCTCATTAGTATAAAAATAATTATATTAAATATTTTTATAAAACATACGTAAAATACTAAATGTTTAAAACATTTTGTATGTGTGTTAGATAAATGCAAGTTTAATACATTTTCTTTTACTTAAATACTAATTTATTAATATAATCTTTTATCTTGTTTAAACAACCCATGGTCAAGCAAGACAAAATGATGTAATGTTTTAGAGATCATGTTACGGATTTTATGAAAGTATTAAGTATTTTGGGGTGATATACTTTTTACACTTAAACCTTTGGAAAAATAATTGTGTAAGACAATATCTTTCGACACACATGATCTACCAACTTAGTTTCTATTCCTAAGAAGGTTACTAAGCCATTTTAAAAACTTGCAACAAATGCAAGAAAAATGGTCTATGTCGATATGCAATGCAAACTAATTACTTAATATGGTGCAAGTAATTTAGCATGAGCCTTATAAACGCATAAACCGGAAAACTATAATAAACAAATAGCAACATGGCATGAAAGAGACTTATGCTTATAGATAAAATTATCTCAACTAAAGATAACAATAAGTATACAAAAATATCAACTAACAATACTAAGACAAAAAGAAAAGCAAATGGTCATTTAGCTTAACAGACAAAAATACTTATCATCATTTTGTGTATTAAGTATAACAATGTATACTAAGGTTGATTTTATTTGAAAACGTATTGGTTTCCTCCCCATTTCAAAGATTTTTACCAAATCACATTTGTGAACACGTCAAGGTTCAAAAGTTGAAACGCCCTCTTTCAGTTTAACCAAAAATTTAAGCAAACGACATAACCAAAAAGACATTTGGTTGAAAATCAAGGACTTTAACATACTTTCATTTAGAACTAGTTCATAAAAGTATCTTTCAAATTAAAGTAGACTCAACTTTGTTTAAAATAATGGGTGACACGACTCCTACGGACTTATGGTTGATTTTATAAGAATTTCTGAAAATGACCCAATACTGAAAACTGACAGACAGAGGCACGGTACCATTAAATACCCCACGGTACCGTTAAATATAACTATACCGTCCTATATTTAGTGGTACCGTGTTTTATTTTCTTTTCAAAACTGCATGACTTAATGACTCGTTCTGAAAATATGACCGGACGCTTAAAACTCTATTCTTTTAGTGGTTTAAGAAAACCTTCAAGCTAGTATGACAAAGTATACTTAACAACAAAACTTGTAAGTATTAAGCAACTAAATACTTTTCATATTTTATCACCTTCATAGGTAATTTGATACATGGGTCGTACTTAATTTTTAAAACCATTTGTTTTAAAAATATGAGCGACGTGACTCTGGTACCAATTGTGGAAACCGTAGAGGGGGGTGAATACATTTCCATTTAGAACTTAAAAACTTTTTGTATCGAACACCCGATCAAGTGTGACGCAATATGAAAAGTGTCAACTATGGTCATATAACATCTAGAGATGAATGTAGTAAACTACAACACAAGCACAATCAAACCATGACACATACTTAATCAACATAACATAAGCAACTAGCCACACAATCATAAACGTCATGCAAATATAAATATAAAGCGATAAAGAATGAAATGAAAGTAAAGAGATAAGTAAGAAGGTGCAAACCGGACACGGTGATTTATAGTGGTTTGGTCATGAAGCTCCTCTTCGCCCTACTCCACTCCCCGAGTACCCAACTCGAGAGTTACTTCACTAATCAACAAGCTCCCTTCAGGCGGAGAAAACCGTACACGTTGCTTATCCAATTTCCGACACTAAGCTAAATGTCGAGTGCTAATCTTAGATAGAACCAATCTACCACGATCTACCCGATCTACCCTTGATCCACTTGATCAATACACATAAGCCAAATGGATTCAAGAGACCTTCAAGATCTCCACAAGATCACAATGATCTACTCCCACTTGACTCGATCTACATAATCTACCCTTGATCTTCTTGATCAATCACACAAGCCCACAAGCTTCAAGAGATCTCCAAGATCTCGACAAGATCACAATGATCAACCCTCACTTGACTCAATCTGCCCTATCTACCTTTAATCAACTTGATCAACACACTAGCCCAATGGCTACTAGAGATATTCAATATCTCTATAAGATCACAATGATCTTCCCTCACAAACTCTCAAAAGAAAAATGATCTTGATGTATGCTATGATACAATCAAGAGTGTAACAAATGTTACCAGTGCTTCTACCTACAACTACAATGTTGGTCCACAAATTGTATATGGATCACTAAGTAGTCTTGAATACCTAGTAGATGGTTAGGATAAATCCGAACCAATCTCAGTGAGAAACCCTAGATGATTGTTATTGTTAATGCGGAATCTTAACAAGAACAATTAAGAACACAAGCAGGGATATCACTAACTTCGTATATTGATATTCACTATAATGAATTCGTACAACTCACACACGAACTAACAATCTTTAGGGATCCTTTTATAACACAAGGAAACCCTAGCCGACTCAGAAGATATACACAAATTTTCTATAAAGATACATACACGAATTGTATCTTTTCCTAACATAACTCTAACAGACTTTCCTATCTTCACGACCAGACTTAACTTTATAAGTCAACCAGACTTAAATATGCTACCAGACTTAACATTACATTACCAGACCTAATAACACAAACAGACCTAACTTAGATAAACTACCAGACCTAAGTTGTCTGCTCTTGATACGCATCATAATTCCCAACAATCCTCCCCTAACTTGATCTTCATGCTCCATGAACTTCAAGTTCTTCTGATTAAGCCTTCTGAATCTTGAACACTTTGAACTGTATTTAGGTCTTGTTCCTTTCTAGCAGCTTGAATCTTGATAAGCTCTTCTGATATGGTCTTTGCAGCAACATTGACTATATGTACATCAATTCCTATTAAGTTTCATATCTATTCTCATCACTTCCAGGTGTGTTAACTCCTATGAGAGGTGAATCATTGAAATTTAATGGATTTGATGTCTCTTTACCAATAGCCATCACTACTGGAGTAGCCAAATGTTTTGGTGTGTAAGACCATGGTACACTGATAACCATATGATTTTAAGAAAATCACCAGCTTATCAACGGATTTGTTAAGTCTTTACCAAAAGCCGTTTGCTTCTGGACTAGTCAATTCTTTGATGGAAAAGCACCTCATCATGGTGAATTGATTACCATTTATGGTTTTCCACAGCCTTTACCACAAGCCATAACCTTGTGGGCTAGCCAACTCTTCACTTAACTTAGATATGGTGAGTTGAATACCATACAAATTTTGGCAAATTGTCAGCCATAAACGGATTTGAGCAATCTTTACCTGTTAGCCGTTTGCTCAGGATTAGCCAGTTCTTGTGTTGATGAGACAAGGTGGACTGATAACCTTTTGATGTGTTAGTGCAAAGCACCTCCACCAAGTGAGAAATTCCAATAGTCTCACTCAACAACTTGTGAAATTATACTTAATCCAGCATTGCCTATAAAAGAAATAAAAGACACAGATAAAAACAAACAGATTTTTTTTTTTTTTTTTTTTTTTTTTTTTTTTATCACTAACAGAACTAAAAACAAAACTACAAGACTTAAAGATAACCTAAATGCTGGTAAGTATTTATACTTTACATACTTCACAGTTTGACCTCCCCTTAGGCCAAACTTCCCCTTAACTCAAACTAGGGGTTCATCATACCAATGTTAACTACCAGATAATTGAATCTAGGACCATTAAATGCCTTAGTTAACAGGTCAGCAACATTAAAATCTGTATGTATTTTCTCCACTCTAATCAACTTCTTTTCAAAGCAATCCCTAATGAAGTGATGCCTTATTTCTATATGCTTAGTTTTAGAGTGATATACTGGGTTTTTAACAATACAGATAGTACTCTTATTATCTATGTGGATAACAGTATTCATAAAATTCAAACCATAGTCCAGCATCTGATTCTGAATCCACAAAACTTGTCCACAGCAATGAGCAGCTGCTACATACTCAGCCTCAGTAGTTGAATTAGCCACAATCGTCTGCTTCTTGCATTGCCAAGATATTAATCTCCTTCCAAGGAACTGACAACCTCCTGTTATTGATTTCCTATCCAGACTTGCACCAGCATAGTCACTGTCTGAATAAGCTGTCAGGTCAAAAGTTGACTCCTTAGGATACCAAAGGCCCAAATTTTGTTTGCCCTTTAAGTACCTAAAGATTCTCTTCACAGCATGAAGATGTGAAGTCTTTGGTTGAACCTGAAAGCGTGAGCAAACACAAACTGCATACATAATATCAGGTCTAGAAGCAGTAAGATACATGAGGGAACCTATCATGTATATGTAAATATGCACATTCACATCAGCAGCATCTTCATCCTTTGTTAAAGGCACTTTGTTCTCCATGGGAGTGACTGCAGCCCTCACATTTGAGAACTCAAACTTTCTCAAAATTTCTGCAACATACTTGTCTTGAGAAATAAAAAGTCCATCATCCTTTTGCTTAACTTGCAGTCCCAAGAAAAATGTAAGTTCTCCCATTGAGCTCATTTCAAACCTGCTTTTCATTAAACCTTCAAATTCATCACACCAAGACTTTCTTGTGGATCCAAAAATGATATCATCCACATATATTTGGACAAGAATGATATCCTTCTGGTCTCTCTTAATGAATAAAGTCTTGTCAATTACACCCCTGATGTATCCATGTTCTTCAAGAAACTGTGAAAGAGTTTCATACCAAGCTCTAGGAGCCTGATGAAGACCATATAGAACTTTAATAACCTTATACACTTGATTGGGGTTAGCAGGATCCTCAAAGCCAGGAGGTTGATGTACATACACATCTTCTTCAATAGTGCCATAAAGGAAAGCACTTTTGACATCCATCTGATATACCTTGAATCCCATGTATGATGCATAGGCCAAAAATAACCTGATAGCTTCAATCCTTGCTACAGGAGCAAAAACCTCATCATAATCTATGCCCTCCTCCTGTTTGTATCCTTGAGCTACCAACCTTGCTTTGTTCCTTACAACTACCCCTCTTTCATCCCTTTTATTCCTGAAGACCCATTTAGTACCAATAACTTTAGCTCCATTAGGTAGGTCTACAAGAACCCATACTTTCTGTAGCTTGAACTGCAACAACTCTTCTTGCATGGCTTCTACCCAACTTTCCTCCCCTAAAGCTTTAGAAACTGTAGTGGGTTCACTTTGAGAAAGAAAGCAAGCAAATAAGCAATGTTGCTGGTCCTTATGGTTGACCCTTTGTTGTTGCTTAATCAGGCTAATGTGTGCAAGAGAATCAGACTGATGTTGCACTCTACTTCTTGTTTGAACAGCAGACTTTGGGTTACCAATTATTTGGCTTTTGGGATGAATGGTGTGGATCCTGAGAGTGGGGGTTGGACTTACCTCCACTTCAGTGGGTAAGTTGTTGAAATCAGTAATAATGCCTCCTTCATCATAGGAAGCCCCATCAAAAACACCTTCATTAGGATTAGGAAATACTTCAAGTTCTGGCATCTCAGAATCAGCACAGGCAGTACTTGAAGAAAGGTCTGGTAGAACACCACTACCAGACTTAAAATGTGAAGTACTGGTAATGTTAGGGGATATGACTTTGCCAGACTTAACTTCAGAATCTATTTTCTGAGTGGAAGAATCCTTGATTATTGCATCATCTGCATCAGACTTGTTCTCTATAGATGGAATTACAACAAGCTAAGCCACATCATCAATGTTCTCTGGATTTGAAGAATCTTTTGTACCTACAATGTTAGTAACTTCTTGGGTACCTGCAACAGGGTTAATTTGATTCTCCTTGGAGACAGGAATATAATTCATAGAGTCAGTCAAATAATCAATATCAAACATCCACCTATGACCAATTCCCTTGACATTGGGTTTTTCCTCAAGAAAGTTTACATGCAGATTTTCTTCTACTTTCTTAGATACTAGATTGTAAACCCTAAAGGCTTTACTGTTTAATGCATACCCAAGTAAAAACCCTTCATCAGACTTTCCTTCAAATTTTCCAAGAACACTTAAAGTATCAAGAATGGTAACATGACACCCAAAAGGTCTTATATGGCTAACAACTGGTTTATGGCCAAACATAAGCTCATAGGGAGTTCTATTTTGAGGCTTGGTCACTCTAACCCTATTAAAGATGTAGCAGGCATTGCTGACTGCTTCAGCCCAAAATGTAGTAGGTAAAAGTGAATCTGCTAGCATAGTCCTAGCTGCCTCAATAAGTGTCCTGTTCATTCTCTCTGCAACTCCATTTTGCTGAGGAGTTCTTGCATTACTGAATTGTTGCTTAATTCCTTTATTACCACAAAAATCTAGCATGCTCTTGTTTTTAAACTCAGTGCCATTATCACTCCTAATGATTTTAACTCGTTTATCAATAAGGTTTTCAATCTGTCTAATAAAATTTTGAATCAAAGGGGTAGCTTCATCCTTCCTAGACATAAAGAACACCCAACAATATCTAGTACAATCATCTGTAATGACAAGGCAATAGCATGCATGATTAATACTATGGACAGATGTAGGGCCAAAAAGATCCATATGTAAGGTATGTAAAGGTTCAGTGATAAATCTTTCTAATTTAACCTTACAGGATGCCTTATGTTGTTTTCCCTTGTTGCAAGCCACACAAGTATGATCATTTTTAAACAATTTTGAAGGCAAACCTCTCACAAGGTTATTCTTCACAAGTTTATTCATGTTTTTGAAATTCACATGGCCTAACCTTCTGTGCCATAACTTAGATTCATCCAATGTAGCTTTTGCAATTAAACAGGTAGAACCTTTTGTAGGATTAGATGCTTTCATATCAAAACTGTACATTTTGTGTTGTCTGGGAACTTTAAGAAGAATCTGATGTTCTTCAGGCATCTTAAAGTCCGGAGTCAACACAAGACAATCAGTTTCAGTAAAAAGCACCTTATGCTGAGTATCACAAATTTGTGATATTGAGAAAAGGTTGAACTGCCCAAGTTCTTTCACAAAAGATACTGTCACACCCACAAAATCGGGTCCAGCGGAAGCTTACACATCGCTGGGGTGCAACTCAATTGGTATCACAACACAAGTGTAAAGAACGGTTTTCACATCAATCATTTAGAATATATTTGAGAAGTCAAAAGTGTTAATTTACATTATGAAAAGTGGTGCGGAAGTTGGCCCATAAAATAAGTTAAGCGGTCCCAAATGTTTTATCAGAGTCTTCTATGACCATGCCATGCCCTGCCAAAAGCCTCCAGTAGCGTGCTATTGCTTGGTTCCTGAAAATACATGCTAAAGTGTCAACACGAGGTTGGTGAGTTCATAGAGTTTGTTATAAATAAGTTGAAAAGCGTTTAGAGAAAGTTTCCACGGCATAGGCATTGTAAATCCACTCAGTTCCAAGCCCTGCCCATTCAAGACTTGCAACCTGTGTGTTTACAACCCAATGCTAACATAAAATGATTAGGATAGATGACTTGCATACCAATGCACAATGTAATAGATGTCTTGCATACCAATGCACAATAGAATAGATGACTTGCATACCAATGCAAAACGTATTAGATGACTTGCATACCAATGCAAAGCGTATTAGGTGTCTTGCATACCAATGCAAAGCGTATTAGATGTCTTGCATACCAATGCAAAGCGTATTAGATGTCTTGCATACCAATGCAAAGCGTATTAGATGTCTTGCATACCAATGCAAAGCGTATTTGATAACCGAGAAAAGTAATTTAAGCATGTATCTCCCCCAAAAGTTCAAAACGTATAAAAGTAGGGGCTATGAAAACTCACCTGATATGATAGCACAATACTAGCAGTGAATATGCTGGAATGAGGCTCGGTCTCTAACCGCGACCTAATGTGAATGATATGATCTAAGGTAAGCAAATGAAATAATTCTACTCATGCAATTACGTATGTTAACGATACCACTCGTTAGTTTTGAAAATAACTTTTATCGTCGAAAACTACATTTTTGACGTCTCGCTAAGTCATGAACTACTTTTCATGTAAATATGTTGAAATGATACTCTAAGATCCTCGTTTGGTGTTCTATAGTCAAATATAATAGTTTCGTCGCAAAATAACTCTTTTTATAACTTGTGAAAAATGTGGCCAAACGGCCTCGCAAAACTAGCCGCAAAATATTGTACGTTAAGAGTTAGGAATAGAACTTGACGTTTTTGAAAACCTTGTAACATGATCTCTCAGCCTTGGAGTTTTTATTGCAAAACTCTAACAAGGAAGGTATTTGGGACTAATCTAACACTCGATCTTGGAAAAATTATGGGATCTCCTCCATGTTCTTGGTGTGCCGTGAGCTAGAGAGGGAAGGGAGAGAGGATTTGTGATTTGTTTCCCTAAAAATAAGCTAGTTTAGTCCTTTTATAGTCCAATGGCATTTTGGTAATTTTGATGGAAGGGTAAAATGGTAAATTCACTAGGTTTTTGAAATATCTAGATATTTTTCAGAAAATATCTAGATATTATAGGCTGGATACTTATCTTGACTTACGGAGTGAGTTTCGGTCCCGTTAATTGCTAACTGTAAGTCGTAAAGTCACAAAACTTAAAACCGGGTATCCTAAAATTCCTAAACTCATGAAAATGTCACGGAAGGTGGAAAACATATATTTCTCTTGTTGGTAATGTTGTTTGGACATATTGGGATGCCTAAATGACGTTTTAACCTTAAAGTAAGTCTCGGACACGGTTTTGTGATTCTTGCAGAAATTATCCGACGAGTGCCAAAATCTCGGGTTATCATTAAAATAGTTTAACTTACGAGAATATGAAATAAAAATTTTGGAATGAATAGTGCCAGTGAATAGTAACTCGTTAATAGTAAATTGTCGAGGTTCGAAAAAATGGCCTGAAATTACGAGTTGTGACAGTCTCCACCCGTTAGAGGAATTCAGTCCCTGAATTCAGCTCGCTCGTTCTACGTACGCACGTTCTCATGGTCGGGTTTGATGGGGGTAAACTTTCCCATGATCGAGCATAGCCTTCAAAAGACCTCTAGGTAACCGATTTCTACTTGATGAAGCGAAAAGTGTACCGCTTTTAAGGGGTCATTTAAGCCCTAAATCGTATTTATTTGATCAAATATTGCCCTAAATCGTTCCTTTTGTCATTTTAGGTACTTTTGAGGAGAAATCTGGAAAAGGAGGCATTTTGGACGTTTTTGGAGCATAAAAGTGAAGAAAACGACAAAGTCTCAAAAATCGGCTAAAAGTTACCTTTGACGGCGTCAGATTTTACTCTGGACGGCGTCATGGCTTGGCAAGAAAAGGTGGATGTGAAATTTACTCATGATAAGCCAGTGAAAATTGCATGTAAATTCTGACGGCGTCACGCTTTAACCTGATCAAGGGCGTCACGGCTTAATTCAAAGAGGGACGGCGTCACGTTCAAGGGCTGACGGCGTCAAGCCTTGATAAGCCAGAACGGATTTTGGAGAGCTAAAGAGGGACGGCGTCAAGAAGGTCATCCGGGAACCCTAAAAGCGGCGAGGTGACGGCGTCACACTCCATAACGTGACGCCGTCAGAACCAAAAGTCTATATATAGTTTTCTAATTTTTTGTCATGAGAGAGAGCTTAGTGTGGAATTTTTGGGAGAAAACCCTAAGACGATTTTAGCATCTTTTTCAAGGCTTTTTGCCTTGAGATCTTCCATGTTACATTGAAAGATAAGTTATCAATTAATCATTCAATATGTCTATGTGTTGTTTGATTCTATCTTGTTCTTGTCTTTTGTTTAACATGTTAGGCTAGATTTATCTTGTGTTTGCTTAGATCTAATGAAACTTAGCTATTGATTATTGGTTATTAGTGTGTTATTAGTTGTATTGGATGATTGTTTATCTATGTTAGTCTTAAGAAAACTGGCTAACTTCCTATTCGGTAACTTGCTTGAACGTCTTAAGAAACATGAACCAAATGCGTACTAAAGGTTTTTATGGTTGTATTTAATGCACAAGCGAATTCTAGTGATCCCATGTTAGGAGCTTCCTAGCCGGCTCGACATAGGAGTGAAGTAGGAGCTTGTAGAGTTGGGGAAGTACGTACGCCACCCCACGATTGGTATTAAGGAATACACCCGTCATCCACGCAACTAATACACACTAATCAACCGGTAAAAGATAGTTAGGGAGTAAGGAAATCTAAGTGAACACATTTCTCTACACTTAAGTTTTCACCAACATTTTATTTTCAGTTATTTATTTTATTTGCATTTGTAGTTATTTGGGTTAGTTGACTAGCAACTAATTCCGCCCACTCTTTCAAACCCGAGATTTTACTTGCTTTCATAAAATTATAAAAAAATACAAAAAGAATCTTCTTCAACCCTTAGACCTATTAGAGTAGTCTTT
Source organism: Artemisia tridentata subsp. tridentata (assembly GCA_021014915.2). Classification (NCBI taxonomy): domain Eukaryota; kingdom Viridiplantae; phylum Streptophyta; class Magnoliopsida; order Asterales; family Asteraceae; genus Artemisia; species Artemisia tridentata. The sequence goes on along the minus strand of CP139502.1, from coordinate 219,478,144 downwards.
CATACCTAACGAACACTATTCCCTGTGGAGAACGATCAATCCCCCGTACTTACCACTACACTATACTACATCGGTCAGGTACACTGCCTGGTGGGGTTGTAAGCCTCTTGAGATCCCTCGAGAGGTAAAACCTGTTGTAAGGTTGCAAAACCACGCATCAAGTTTTTGGCGCCGTTGCCGGGGAATAGTTATTGTTTAGGTTGAATTTTTACTTTATAGGTCTACTCACTAGATTCCTTTCTAGTGAGATTTTTATTTTCTCTTTTTAGGTCTTCTTTAGTCTATCTTTTTTCTTCGTTTCTTTGTTCGTAACCATTACCATTCGACATCATGGAAGATGGTAATATCCTTGATCCCAACAACCCACCATCACAACAACCACCACCTCCTAGAGCCCGTACCTTAGGAGAGTATTCCCGTCCTAGCCACCATGGCTATCGAAACACCATTGAGCTCACTCAAGGAGCCAATGTCACACCCTTACGATCCGACACCATCCGGTTGGTGCAAAGCGGATGCGCATTCCATGGACTTCGATTTGAAGATCCTAATCAACACCTCAAGGACTTTCTTAAAATCGTTGATTCTATAGACCTTGATGTTGCCACTCGAGAGACGACCCGATTGCGTCTCTTTCAATTCTCTCTGCGGGATCAAGCTAGTCAATGGCTAGAACGTCAACCCGCAGGATCCATCACCTCTTGGGATGATCTCACCACTCGTTTCCTTGCTCAGTTTTTCCCACCGAGAAGAACTACCAAGCTAAGGAATGATATCTTGATGTTCCAACAACGTCAAGGCGAAACTCTCTACGAGGCATGGACTCGATTCAAGGACTTACTCCAACAGGTCCCTCACCATGGCATGGATCCTTGGCTACAAATCCAAATCTTCTATGATGGTGTCAATCATCAAACTAGAAGAGCCATAGATTACGCCGCCAATGGGAGATTGAGCAGGCTCAGTGTCGATAAGTGCTGGGAAGTCATTGAGGACTTAGCACAATACGAAGAGGAAGAATGGAATGACTCAACGTTCTCGGAAGAAGGGATTTTAAATTGCATGAGTGCAACCCAAGAACAGCTGTTCGAAAACATAAAAAGGCAGGTTGAGAGCTTAATGAAAGCTGAGACACCTACGGCTGATGAAAATCCCGATGAGTGCATGAACACAATTGGTAAACATACGTTTCATCAATTCTCACGACAAGATGAGTTTGAAGGGATAATGCTAACTTTCGTGAACAACCAAGAAAGGCGGATCCAGGAATTAGAGACTCACTTGAAAAACACCCAAGATATGTTCATGGAACTAGCAGAAAAGTTTATTGTGAGAATAAAGGAGAAAATTAGGGAAGAAGCCTCACACAAAAAGATCGAGAAGATCTTTAAACTCCCGGTCCCTAATGAACCATACAATGAATGGGATGATGAAACCCCTCTCCACGAGCCTTCACTTTTAAAACCCTCTTATCTATTTGGACCCTCTCGCGAGAAAAAGAATTCTCAAGATCGTAGCATTTTCGTGGGAAGCATGGTTTTCACGCTCCCTAACTTTCATGAGGCTAGGAAACGATCTTTTGGCTTTAAGCCAGGTGCGAGAAGAACTCAATTAAAGCACATCCTCATTTCGAAAACCCCCTGTAAAAGCTCCTCACACTCCCTGAATACCTGCCGTGACGAAGATTGGAACCTGAATGTGACGTCAACCGGCCCTTTTCAACATTTTACCACATCCCGTGACAGTAACAAAACATTTGACCCAGGAGGAACTTGTTAACGAGACTAGCTATCAGGATTATTGACCCTGACTAGCTGCTCCTTTAAAGTACGAGGGGCTTAATTGTAAACTAGCACAAAGTAGTAAAATACGCTAATCTGATGGCGTCAGAATTTGAACATGACGCCGTCACCCCGTCTGCACAGCAATAATAACTTTAATTCCATCACTTTCATCACAAACCCCACAAACCATATCCACTCCAACCCCACCTTCGAATTTCCAGGATCAAATTCACCGACTTTCGTCACTAATTTCCACGTGGTAAGTAATTTTTATTCATTCTTTTCGTTTCAATTACTCATAGGATTTGTCAATTTCGAAAGCCCTCTACTCATGATACCCTAGGGTTGATTCATGCTTAGAACTCATAATGTCCTTTAATTAGTGTTATTTTAGCAATGATTAAAAGCATGTGATTGTTAGCAATCAAATGGGTCAATTCACTAATCGGGTGGCCACGAATTTGAACCATAACCTGTGATCCAATCACCCATTTTTCTGTAAAAAGTGGTGTGTGGTTATTGAGCCTAAAGTTTGAATATTGATTTTTCCCTCGTAATTATGGATTTGAACTTGGTCGAATCTGACGGCGTCACCTAGCAAAGGGTGACGGCGTCAGACCTGTCTGATACGCCACCAAATCTTTAATTCACATATTAACACTTTTGTTCCTCCTGCTTTGTTCCAGATAATGAGTAAGCGTCAAAGACCCAGCTGAGGAAGTTCTTCCCGATCTCAACAAGAGAACTTTGGGGATACGGTCCTCAGTTGGGGTGTCTTTGACAACGATGCTGCTACAAGCAAATACGCACAACTGCTACTACACATGGTCGAAAATGGGGCCGTAGTTGATTGGAACTTTCTGAGGAGAGAAGGTCTTGAGCAGACCTTTCTCCAAAGTTTTCAGACGGATGGGTTTACCGGCCCTCAGTGGGAAAGACTGTTTAAAATTCAGGAGCCGGTATATAAGGAATTGGTACGTGAATTCTTTGCCACCTTTCATTTTGACATGGCTGAGGCAAGGACCGATGTAGGCAGTACCACGATCTATTTCAGGCTGGGGGGTGAGCTAAGGACGTGTTCGGTTACTGAGTTTGGGTGGAGACTTGGGTTATACGATCAGCATGATACCATTCAGGCAGGGTTCATGCATAGGTTGTTGCGTGGGGAGTCGATGAAGAATGATTTTCGATGTTCCATGTTCTGGCAAACTATTGGGGATGGGGTGTATACCTCGACCACTGTGGCATCCCAAATCAGGGATCCTAGGGTTCGGTTGACTCATCGATGCCTCACCTACAGCTTGACAGGGCGTCACAGCTCTCACCACCGTGTCACTGCTTCTGATCTCTTCTACCTGTACACCATCTACTCTAATGATGTTTACTGCAACATCCCGTTTTGGGTTGCTAGCTTTATGCATGGTGGAGTTGGGGAGAGGGAAGGAGACAGGATTTATGGTGGGATGTTTATCACCCGGCTGGCCCAGTCTTATGGAGTCCTCAGGCCCGAGGTCATGAGGTATTTGAGTGGTGATGCATGCAGGACGGTGAAGGAGAGGTCCCTGAAGCAGATGGAGGTGATTATGGAGATGCATGATGGGTCCTTTATGTGGTATCATCCAGCCGGAGCTGAGGATGATGATGATGAGGATGATGAGGAGGAGGAGGAGCCCCAACAGCAGCAGCATGAGGGTTATGAGGCCGGTACAGCTGATTACTACCGGCACATGAGCAGGGGGGACTGGCAGGCTCACCAGGGGACCTGGATGGGCCAGGTTGATACTTGGAGGACCAGGGTGGATGAGAGGTTCGACTGGATGTATGATCACACGGTTCGTCAGATGCAGCATCTATCTACACGTGATCAGTTGGACCCACATCTGCAGATTGACCCTTTCCCGGGTCGTGAGCAGGATTACCCACCATATGGGTACTACGGGCACCTCCCTCCAGGCTACGACTATCGCCAAGGTCCCCCACCCCAGTGATGATGTGATTTGATGTTTTGATGTTTGAACAATTTGATATTTGGCTGTATGTGTTGAAACAATATGGTCTGTAATAATTTAGGGAAGGCATCTGTTTGCCTTAAAACATTTGTTACATTGATTTTATTTATCGCATGCTAGCCTCATTTGATTGTTTATTTATTTGCTTTGTGTGTTTATTTATTTGTTTGTTTGATTTTATTTGTTTCCGTATGTGTGTTTAATTTTTATTAGTATTGATTCATGTTCAAAAGTAATTTGTGAAAATGCTTTATTTTGTTTTTAACTTCGTCTTAACTACATGTAAAGGTATTTTGCAAAAGATAAGTGTAAGGGAAATCTAAATTGGTTTATTAGAACACAAATGAACATGAATCGTAATAATATTAAATGAACATACATATTAGTATTTGTTTGAGTCAAATGCTTGTATCGAGTCATAATGATGTTTTGTAGGATTTCCAGGAAGTAAGGTAAAGGTTTTTCCAGAAATTTTTCGGAAACTTAAAATGGGAATTTTTGTCAGGTCATTTCTGACGGCGTCAGGGTTTATAACCTGACGGTGTCAGATTTAATTTTCAGAAATTTTTGAAAGTTTTGTTTTCATAAAAAGTTTTTATTAAATCTCTAACTTATCATCTCCAGGAATCTGCAAAGTTATCATTCCACAAGCATTATATCCTTATATATAGATTTTATCCCGCCGATGTTATGCAGGTTTTCGTGTTTGTTTTCTCAGGTTTAACAGGTTATTTTGGACAAGGAAATGTTTTTGGATCAAGCTTATGGCGATGCATTAGTCATGGAGCTTCAACATTCTCTTTGGAAGAAGATTTAACCGTGTTACTTCATTATCCACCGAGCGAATCAGGGGAGTATTTGATTTCATTCTTTTACTTTTTACTTTTACATCTTGTTATTTGAACATTGGGGACAATGTTCATCTTAAGTGTAAGGGGAGGGTAAAAGCACGATTTTAGAGAATACAATTGCGCTTGATTTTTGTTTGTTTAATAGTAGATGTGTAATAAAACTGAGAGAAATACTTGTTAAGGTAATTTTAGTGCCAAATTTAAAATTTTTTACAACACATAGGAGTGAAACTTTGATCTTAATGAGCGTCTCACGGATAGGAGTTATATGACTAGCACAAAAACCGTACCACTAAAAAATTTTCCACCCCCAAATATGTGAGGTTCGCCCCTAGAATTGGTAGGAAAAGCATTTATGCTATGATGTGTGTACCGGTAGCACTTAGATTCTAGAACTTGCGTCAGGACCATTCCGAGGCCACAAGTGAGACTACATTCGTGTAGTTAGATTTACTACATGATAAGAGGCATTAGGATTAACCCATTGTTTTACACCTGTGTTTTTGTTATAATTACTTTGGCAACATTGGTCAAGTAATTCCCCCGCACCCTTTGCGTTGTACTCATTTTTAGTACACGATACCCCTAGTACACCCCTCAGAGCCTATCTTTTCGTTTCGACCTTTAAGCATCTTACTTTAGGGAAGAATTTGTAACACCCCACTAAAATGTACACCCAAATCGCCTTAGCCTACCTTGTATGCACTCATTTTTAGTGCATTATTGTTACAACATTTGTTTAAACCCAAGTTAATTATCTAGTTGATTACATGGTTGCTAAGTCGAGTCATATCCTTGTACAAATTGTTTTGGGACGATTGGGACTCATGGGTAAAGTACTAGTGTAATGGAGTAATGGGGAAGAACATCATTTATTACCCCCATATGTGCTAAATATTTTAAATAGTACTCCAAGTTTTTCAATTATCTTAATTCGAGTCATTAGAATAGTTATTTGTAAAGTTATGTAAAAGTTCAAGTGTAAGGGGAATGCAATGCCCCTATGATGTATTATTTTGGATGGTAGGGCAAGAGTGTATGCAAAAAAAAAAAAAAAAAAAAAAAAAAAAAAAAAAAAAAAAAAAAAAGAGAAAAAGAAAAATAGAAAAAACATACGGACTACCATCCCGTTTCATTTTATGTTTATTTTTATGTTTTTGTTATTTTGTTATTTTGTTTCTAGCTTAAGATGGAGTCAAGTCTTGGCTTAGCAACATTGTATAGTACATGTAATTAATCAAGATCTTTAACTCGCCACCAGTAAAATATCCTTTATCCAACAAAACCGTGTTTTCCTTTTCCCTACACCTAACGTTATAACCCATTTAAAAGCCCTCTTTGATAGTTTATCTTAGGTGCTTACGCCTACTGGAGGAGGTTTTCGATCCTTTCCCAAGCCTATGGTAATCTATTTGCTATGACAGGTAGTGAGAGATATTATCCGTTTTCATTTATGAGATTTATTTTGATGACACTTGAGAGATGTAAGTATCTAAACACTACTTCTGAGGTGCTAGTTTATAATCTCCGTGCTTATTATGATTGAAGTGGAACGATTATTTGTTGTAACTACTTTTATGTTTGCATTAAATGACCCTTAACCTGTGTTTTGATTAGAATAAAAGCGCATTTGCTTGAGGACAAGCAAATCTCAAGTGTAAGGGTATTTGATGAAGCGAAAAGTGTACTGCTTTTAAGGGGTCATTTAAGCCCTAAATCGTATTTATTTGATCAAATATTGCCCTAAATCGTTCCTTTTGTCATTTTAGGTACTTTTGAGGAGAAATCTGGAAAAGGAGGCATTTTGGACGTTTTTGGAGCATAAAAGTGAAGAAAACGACAAAGTCTCAAAAATCGGCTAAAAGTTACCTTTGACGGCGTCAGATTTTACTCTGGACGGCGTCATGGCTTGGCAAGAAAAGGTGGATGTGAAATTTACTCATGATAAGCCAGTGAAAATTGCATGTAAATTCTGACGGCGTCACGCTTTAACCTGATCAAGGGCGTAACGGCTTAATTCAAAGAGGGACGGCGTCACGTTCAAGGGCTGACGGCATCAAGCCTTGATAAGCCAGAACGGATTTTGGAGAGCTAAAGAGGGACGGCGTCAAGAAGGTCATCCGGGAACCCTAAAAGCGGCGAGGTGACGGCGTCACACTCCATAACGTGACGCCGTCAGATCCAAAAGTCTATATATAGTTTTCTAATTTTTTGTCATGAGAGAGAGCTTAGTGTGGAATTTTTGGGAGAAAACCCTAAGACGATTTTAGCATCTTTTTCAAGGCTTTTTGCCTTGAGATCTTCCATGTTACATTGAAAGATAAGTTATCAATTAATCATTCAATATGTCTATGTGTTGTTTGATTCTATCTTGTTCTTGTCTTTTGTTTAACATGTTAGGCTAGATTTATCTTGTGTTTGCTTAGATCTAATGAAACTTAGCTATTGATTATTGGTTATTAGTGTGTTATTAGTTGTATTGGATGATTGTTTATCTATGTTAGGCTTAAGAAAACTGGCTAACTTCCTATTCGGTAACTTGCTTGAACGTCTTAAGAAACATGAACCAAATGCGTACTAAAGGTTTTTATGGTTGTATTTAATGCACAAGCGAATTCTAGTGATCCCATGTTAGGAGCTTCCTAGCCGGCTCGACATAGGAGTGAAGTAGGAGCTTGTAGAGTTGGGGAAGTACGTACGCCACCCCACGATTGGTATTAAGGAATACACCCGTCATCCACGCAACTAATACACACTAATCAAACGGTAAAAGATATTTAGGGAGTAAGGAAATCTAAGTGAACACATTTCTCTACACTTAAGTTTTCACCAACATTTTATTTTCAGTTATTTATTTTATTTGCATTTGTAGTTATTTGGGTTAGTTGACTAGCAACTAATTCCGCCCACTCTTTCAAACCCGAGATTTTACTTGCTTTCATAAAATTATAAAAAAATACAAAAAGAATCTTCTTCAACTCTTAGACCTATTAGAGTAGTCTTTCATACCTAACGAACACTATTCCCTGTGGAGAACGATCAATCCCCCGTACTTACCACTACACTATACTACATCGGTCAGGTACACTGCCTGGTGGGGTTGTAAGCCTCTTGAGATCCCTCGAGAGGTAAAACCTGTTGTAAGGTTGCAAAACCACGCATCACTACTTAATCCCACAACTCATCAAACAAGAACTGTCATGGGATTAGGCTAAATCGGTTTGAGGTTGTCGATTCAAATTTAATCTCACAACTCATCAAACAAGAACTGTCATGAGATTAAACTGAATCGGCTCGGGTAACAACTTGATTCCAGTTTGATCCTCGCAACTCATCAAACAAGAACTGTCACTTAGATCAAACTAGGAACAAGTGGTTTGAAGGAGGTCTTTTGAAAATTTGGCTCGATTATGGAATTGCTTACACCGATCAAATCAATCCGGACATAATTCCATTATAACTACTCTCAGTATTGCAAAATTCATCTCTGAGTCGAACATAGGTAGTCAGGCTATGTCCCACTGTCCCGGGTCGAATATAGATGACTAGTCTATATTCCACCGAGGTTCAATGAATTTTGGAATACTCAGCTTAGTTATAATAATACTATGTCCTTCACATGTAAAGGGTGGTACAAAAGACTAAGGCAGGTGATCAGGCTTGAGGTCGAAAGATGAAACTACGTAAGGAAAAAGGTGTAACGCTGTGACGTGTATGATATGTATGCACTCTTATATGTAAGACAATCACAGTAATCAACGAGAATAAGTGAGTATAATCTATCTGGCAATAAGATATAAATCTCATTAAATATGTCAGCAACAAACCACAAATGAGGCATCAGCTTGGCAGGCAGGCACGTGGCGGTCATAGGGTTAAGTTTTCGTAAAAGTAGCTATAGTTTAGGTTTCAAAATTACCCAATTCTCTATAGCCTAGGCTCTGATACAAATCTGTCACACCCCCAAAATCGGGTCCAGCGGAAGCTTACACATCGCTGGGGTGCAACTCAATTGGTATCACAACACAAGTGTAAAGAACGGTTTTCACATCAATCATTTAGAATATATTTGAGAAGTCAAAAGTGTTAATTTACATTATGAAAAGTGGTGCGGAAGTTGGCCCATAAAATAAGTTAAGCAGTCCCAAATGTTTTATCAGAGTCTTCTATGACCATGCCATGCCCTGCCAAAAGCCTCTAGTAGCGTGCTATTGCTTGGTTCCTGAAAATACATGCTAAAGTGTCAACACGAGGTTGGTGAGTTCATAGAGTTTGTTATAAATAAGTTGAAAAGCGTTTAGAGAAAGTTTCCACGGCATAGGCATTGTAAATCCACTCAGTTCCAAGCCCTGCCCATTCAAGACTTGCAACCTGTGTGTTTACAACCCAATGCTAACATAAAATGATTAGGATAGATGACTTGCATACCAATGCACAATGTAATAGATGTCTTGCATACCAATGCACAATAGAATAGATGACTTGCATACCAATGCAAAACGTATTAGATGACTTGCATACCAATGCAAAGCGTATTAGGTGTCTTGCATACCAATGCAAAGCGTATTAGATGTCTTGCATACCAATGCAAAGCGTATTAGATGTCTTGCATACCAATGCAAAGCGTATTAGATGTCTTGCATACCAATGCAAAGCGTATTTGATAACCGAGAAAAGTAATTTATGCATGTATCTCCCCGAAAAGTTCAAAACGTATAAAAGTAGGGGCTATGAAAACTCACCTGATATGATAGCACAATACTAGCAGTAAATATGCTGGAATGAGGCTCGGTCTCTAACCGCGACCTAATGTGAATGATATGATCTAAGGTAAGCAAATGAAATAATTCTACTCATGCAATTACGTATGTTAACGATACCACTCGTTAGTTTTGAAAATAACTTTTATCGTCGAAAACTACATTTTTGACGTCTCGCTAAGTCATGAACTACTTTTCGTGTAAATATGTTGAAATGATACTCTAAGATCCTCGTTTGGTGTTCTATAGTCAAATATAATAGTTTCGTCGCAAAATAACTCTTTTTATAACTTGTGAAAAATGTGGCCAAACGGCCTCGCAAAACTAGCCGCAAAATATTGTACGTTAAGAGTTAGGAATAGAACTTGACGTTTTTGAAAACCTTGTAACATGATCTCTCAGCCGTCTCCTTTGGGTTTTGGTCATACATGACTCGATCAACGGGAAAATAGCTCGCAACATGGTGACTTGAAAGAAAACTGTTTTACACTTGTAAAATATTTTGCTATTAGAAGCTGTCAAAAATAATAAGTTTCGCCAGGTTTTCAAACGTGCATATTTTGGTCGTTATAAGTCCGTTTTCTATGTTCTTTATATCCACGGAATCGTCCTAGCATGAACTAACATAATTTCAGTAGCTCGGCTCTCCTAGATCACGTCTAACACCTCGTTTTGCCCCTTGAAGTTCGGCAAACAGCAAGCTTATTTTCAGAAAATAGTTTTTGTGTTGTCTAACTTTAAAACTTCGTATCTCCTTCGTTATAACTCGGTTTTTATCCAATCTTTCGGCCACGGTTTCGTCTTTGAGTGTATTTTCTAAATCTTTGGTCCAAAGTTACACCCTAGCCCCTGAGTTTCCCACCTTTTGCAAAATGGGACAGCAACTATCTAATAGTGTTAAAACTTGTTTTTCCTAGTTGCTAACTTGTTCAAAAACCAACCAAACAACTTCAAATGATCCCAAATCCTACCATACATCTTCTTAGGGTGTCATGGTGTCCTAAACATCATCAACCTTGCTAATCTACCAAGGATCTCATAAGGATGTTAATAAAACCTATAGATGTAGGGTTTATTATGAAAATGAACAAAGTGGTATAGATAACTTGTATTTTGCATGATCAATCATGAATATAACATGAAAAACAATGGATTGAAAGTATGAAAAGATTAGAAAGATGTTCTTGAAGCTTACTTGATGATTGGTGAGCTAGGATGAAAAATGACCACAACCTTGGAGTTTTTATTGCAAAACTCTAACAAGGAAGGTATTTGGGACTAATCTAACACTCGATCTTGGAAAAATTATGGGATCTCCTCCATGTTCTTGGTGTGCCGTGAGCTAGAGAGGGAAGGGAGAGAGGATTTGTGATTTGTTTCCCTAAAAATAAGCTAGTTTAGTCCTTTTATAGTCCAATGGCATTTTGGTAATTTTGATGGAAGGGTAAAATGGTAAATTCACTAGGTTTTTGAAATATCTAGATATTTTTCAGAAAATATCTAGATATTATAGGCTGGATACTTATCTTGACTTACGGAGTGAGTTTCGGTCCCGTTAATTGCTAACTGTAAGTCGTAAAGTCACAAAACTTAAAACCGGGTATCCTAAAATTCCTAAACTCATGAAAATGTCACGGAAGGTGGAAAACATATATTTCTCTTGTTGGTAATGTTGTTTGGACATATCGGGATGCCTAAATGACGTTTAAACCTTAAAGTAAGTCTCGGACACGGTTTCGTGATTCTTGCAGAAATTATCCGACGAGTGCCAAAATCTCGGGTTATCATTAAAATAGTTTAACTTACGAGAATATGAAATAAAAATTTTGGAATGAATAGTGCCAGTGAATAGTAACTCGTGAATAGTAAATTGTCGAGGTTCGGAAAAATGGCCTGAAATTACGAGTTGTGACAGATACATTGTCAAATTCTATGTTGCCCACAATAATTCTTCCTTTACCAGTTATCTGTCCCTTGCTTCCTCCAAAAGTAACAGAACCTCCTTCGAATGCATGAAAATCATTAAGATAGTTCTTGTTACCAGTCATGTGCCCAGAGCATCCACTGTCTAGTATTCCTCTATCTTCCATATAGCAAAGTGGATGATCCTGCACAAAAAGAAGAGAAATTAGTTTCTCTTAGGAACCCAGGCCTGAGTAGGCTTGGGTCCGCCTTGTGGATCAATATGCTTAAATTTCTTAATTGAACCTGATCCACTGTTGTTTTGGGATTTATACTTGGATTTATTTTTGTTTGAATCCCAAGACATACATGCTGAGGTCTTAACAGCAGAACCCCCATTTCCCTTTAAAGGTTTTGCTGTTTGCTTTCCAACTTGTCTTCTCACAGGCGAATGAGCTTTGTAAAAATTATTTCTTTGAAAATTTACATTCACCTGAGGTTTTTGAAAAGGTTGCTTGGGTCTTACAAAACCAGTGTTCACATTAGGCCTCATGGAGTTAACATAACCAGTATTTACTTTAGGCCTCATAAAGTTAACATTTTGCCTATTCACATCAAAATTTCTGTAGCCAGACCTAAAATTTGGTCTACCAGAATTAACAAAAGAGTTAGGTCTGGTAGTGTTATTTAGTTGCACAGGTCTGGGAACAAACTGGTTAGCATGATTAACTCTACTAGTATTATTCCAAACTGGTTTATTTGAAACATGTACCTTATTAACATTCATTCTCTTTTGCTCAGCCTCTCTTTTCATTCTCTTTTCATGGAAGTCACAATCTCTTATTAAATGATTCAAACTTCCACACACAAAGCATCTTTTAGGAGCATAAGTATAACTACTCCTACTTTCTCTGTGAACACTATTGCTTCTAGGTGACTCATTCAATTTAACAGATTCCCTAGGAGTTTTTATGTGTTTGACACAACTAGGTTTAACTGTCTCAGCCTTTTATTCAGTCACTACAGGTTTAGTAACAACAGGTTCACACTTCTCAACAACCTTAGGTTCAGGATTCTATTTTTCCTCATTGTTTGACTCAGACTTAGAGTGATCAGAGGAACCATCAATAGATCCTTCAGAGTCATTGGATTGACAAGAAGAATATCTACTGGATTTGTCCTCTGAGGTAGTTGGTTCAGGCACTTGAGGACCTTTCTTACCATACACAAAGAGTGAATCATCCAACTCTTCTTTTTCAAGAGGAGTATAGTCATCACTCAAAGGTGGTGGTACTCCCTTAAAGTCACCAGTCTTAACAAACCTATTATACAAAGGCTTATCAGCATAGTCCTCTTCTCTATTCTTAAATATAGCCCTATTCTCATTTTCCTCATATCTTAAGCCACATTTTTTATTTGACTTAATTTGAGAATCCCAACACTTAAACAGGTTATTGTTTGAACTGTTCCATTGATCTACCCTTTTTCTCAGCTCATCCCTTTCCTTCTGAATTTTAAGCCCTAATTGTCTATACCTTTTAAGCTTTTCATCTTGTTCGTATATCTTATTAGCTTGAAAGTATAGTTTTTCATTTAAAGCAGCATGTTGGTTTTGAAGGGTGACCTTTTGTGCCTCTAAAGTTTTTACAGCATTTTTATGTGCTAATAAATTTACTTCTAGATCACCTATTTGTTCTTGCTGCTCATCACACAAAGCCTTAACATGATTATATGAGTCAGTACATAATTTAGAGCATAATGATACCTCATTACCAATGGCCATGAGAGCATGATCAGACTCCTCATTTACTCTTGGATGCTCACCCCAATTGACTCCTCCAGCTTCCATTGTCAGCAGGCTCATCTGATTCTTTTCCATCTTCTCATCATCATCTCTTCTTCCATCAGCAGGCTTCTTCTCTGGACAATCTCTTGAAAAATGTCCATGCTTGTGACAGTTGTAGCATTTAACAGTCCTCTTTGTGTATCCTACTGGTGATTTGTTGTTGAAGTTGATAGTCCTACCATATTGCTTCTGAAATCGTTTGACCCTTAAAGCAACCATGGCAATGTGCCATTTTATGTCCATCTCCTCAACTTCAGCATCATTAATCTGTTCAAGGTCTTCACTAATAAAGCTTTCATCTTCCGTTTGGTTGGCAAAGAAAGAATGTATCACTTCATCAGTAAAACTTGAAGCAGACCTTTCACTTGAAGGAGTTTCATAGTTACCAGACCTAACACCACCAGATTTAACCTTGTAAGTACTGCTTTTGTTTTGAGACACAAAAGCAACATTTGATGAACTGGTTGAAGCCTGAGTGTTGTTACTGATGTCCCTTTCAAACATCCTAAGATTATTGTATAGGTCATCAGGTGTCATAGAATCTACTTCCTCCTTAATCCTCATCGCCACAGATACATTGCCCCATTCTGATGGTAAAGATCTAAGGAATTTGTGATTTGCATCTTCATTTGAGACTGCTGCACCATGAACTTCCAGTTGTGTTAACAGATGTTGCAATCTGTCATAGCCCTTTTCCAAACCTTCAGTCTTTGAAACACTGAATGTTTCAAATTGCTGTTTAAGAACAGCCTTTTGCATCTTTTTGGAGTTAGCATTACCTCCAAATCGTTTCTTGATAGCTTCCCACATCTCCTTAGCATCAAGAATGCCATGAAACCTTTGTAGATGCTCCTTAGGAATAGCCATAAGAAGCAAGGTTCTGGCCTTCTTTTCCTTCTCCACAGCCCTAATCTCCTCAGCAGATACTGGTGGCATTATTCTGAGCTGCCCATCATTCCCTTGTGAAATTCTCTTCTTAGAATTTTCCTTTTGAATCACCTTCCATACATCACTATCAATGTATTCCAGATAATGTTCCATCTCCATGGCCCATATATCATACTCTTCTCGCTTCAGTAATGGAAGTTTTATGTTTGAGATTGTGGTTGTGGAAGGGATGGGTTGTTGTTGTGATTGGGAGTTACTGGTATCGGTTTTTCCTTCATCTTCATGGTTTGATTTCTCATCCTCACTGTTATGGATTGAGAAAGTTTCAGTGAAAACAGGCTTATCGAATTCAGACATTTTGTAGGGTGATTTGAATGAGAATTAGGTTTTTGAGATTTAGTGTTCTACGAATTCAGAGTCTCTCTCCTTGCTCTGATACCACTTGTTGGTCCACAAATTGTATATGGATCACTAAGTAGTCTTGAATACCTAGTAGATGGTTAGGATAAATCCGAACCAATCTCAGTGAGAAACCCTAGATGATTGTTATTGTTAATGCGGAATCTTAACAAGAACAATTAAGAACACAAGCAGGGATATCATTAACTTCGTATATTGATATTCACTATAATGAATTCGTACAACTCACACACGAACTAACAATCTTTAGGGATCCTTTTATAACACAAGGAAACCCTAGCCGACTCAGAAGATATACACAAATCTTCTATAAAGATACATACACGCATTGTATCTTTTCCTAACATAACTCTAACAGACTTTCCTATCTTCACGACCAGACTTAACTTTATAAGTCAACCAGACTTAAATATGCTACCAGACTTAACATTACATTACCAGACCTAATAACACAAACAGACCTAACTTAGATAAACTACCAGACCTAAGTTGTCTGCTCTTGATACGCATCATAATTCCCAACATACAACACTTTGTATCTACTTGGATACCTTGTGTTCTTCTCTTGCACTTGAAGAGGAATGACAACACTTTGTATCTACTTGGATACCTTGTGTTCTTCTCTTGCACTTGAAGAGGAATGAAGAGGATCTCTTGGTGGAATGAAAGGATCACTCTTAAACAAACTAAGACTCTCTAAATGATCAAGGAAAGTGTTCTAAGTGAGGAGGGATTAGACCAAAGAAAACTCACTGGAAAAAATCAAGTTGGTAGTGTAAAGTGGTCCACTATTTATAGGCAAAGAAAAACTAGCCGTTACAGAGGCACGACTCCACTAATTGTCAGACGGCTCCACTAAATTTAGTGGAGCCGTCGGTACTTTAGTGGTACCGTGGACGCTCCTCCGTTTGTTTTTAGTAGGGAAGGTTTATTTGGGAATGTTTGGAGCTGTTTTGGAGGGAAAATTGACTGTTGGGATTTTTAAACTTGTTTTTCAAAATAAAACATTTCTTTTTAATTCAAAAATAATTTGTAAAATATATTTTTGAGAAAATTTTTTGTCACATTAAAAATGTGAAGTTTAGAAAAATATAATCCTTTGATCATTTGTCAAGTAGTAGATTTGTTTGTCCATACCTTGAGTGATTTACGTCAGGATGGAAATCTACGGCTTTGTTGAAGCATACTTGAGACGTCGGGAGGTGTTGATGTAAGTATGCATTGATGATTTGTGTTTATAAGTAACTTTCACATTTTATGTTATGTATTACAAGTTACATGTTTGTCATTATTAAAACCGACGAAATCGTTTAGATTAAATATCGTAATATTTGCACTAACATTAATGACAATGATAACAAATAAAACATAACATTGACATACTTTTTCAACTAAAAATTAAACCTTTCCATTCACCAGTAAAATAAGAAAAACACGACTAAACAATAATTCAGTAAAGGTGGACGGGCCACGAAGAGCCGGAAATAACCGTAAACTTGTAAAGATGATGGTGCGGGTACAAACCCCAAAAAAGGAAACAAATCAGGACACCATTGGGCACATTAGATAATCTTTTTTGGCCGTTAATCTCAACCCCTGCAAGGACATTAAATTAACAAATTGCATCATTGAACTAATATTGAGCTCATCTTTATAAGGGATTGTGGAGCCGTGGGGCATATGAAATGATAGATGAGCGTTGAAATACAACGATGATATGAAAGTAATGACATAACGAAAATTACCTCGCAAGTTGTGTCAAAGGCAAAACTTGTTGGAACCTCTTTATATTTCAAGTCGCCATCAATGGTCTTGGTGCATCCAGTGAATTGAGTCTTTAGATACTTACTCGTGTAGGATACAACGGTTTAGTTGCAAGATACAGAAGAACTCTGATTTCTGGTCAATTTTGTAGTGACGTGTCCGAGTGGGTAAAATCAAATATATTGATTTATCTAAAAAATGTTCGATCGTCATTTACTGTTAAGTTTTATAAGCATGTTAAATACAATAATTAGAAATAGATTAAAACAAATGTTTAAATGGGTTGTGCTTCAAAATCTAAACGTATTTGACCCGTGATCCAATCCATTTAATTCAGGTACTCATCCATTCTACAGCCTATTCAAGCTGGACACTTCAACCAATTTACTTATAAATGGATGGATTCACGTAAAATTACATCTGTATCGGGTCAAATAAGCAAACTCATTTAAAGTAGCGAGGAACCTGGAAGTACTGTAAATAGGAATTGAGTAGCCATAGCACTAAGTAAGCATAGCAGTGATCATAATGTATTTACTCATTTGGAAGCTAGATTTGATTCGCTTAAGTTTAGACAGAGGGAATATCTGATTGAGGATAATTCTATAAGTACGTAAGCAGTTCTTTCGGTGACTGTTGAGGAATATCTCAATACCTAATCAGTTACTGTAAATAAGACTAAAATGACTTATGTTGTAGTTACGTTCTGGTGAACCCTTTAGGATATTAGATAACTAACTAATATAGAACATATATGGAGTTTTTCCTTATAAGATTTGACCGCTAACTATGCTAAATAATGCCCCCAACAATTATGCTTGTAAATTAACTTATGACCACTTTATCTTAGGATAACCAATAAAAAGTCAGAAACGGCCATGTGAAAAGACAGTTAGCATTTGCATATTTTTTTAAATCACTGCTTTTCTAGCACTACCAAAAGAAGCATCCAAATACTTATGCTAATTTTACGGTATCAATTATCACTCATGATACGGTTTGGGGCTGCTAAATGTAATAGATTTTTATGCAACACAATCATCATTGGCCGATTTTATATAGTAGAATGTTGAACATAGTAACCAACCTGTTTCTTCTTCTTCTCTTTCAGTCCAATAAATGTGGGTTCAAGACCTTCAGAGACTGCACAACAATTTTGTTTTTCAGTAAAAGTTAATGATGAAAAATCCTATAAAATAAAACACAGAACGTAACTTCTGGAAATCCTTAAATTGATTCACTTACTGCTTCTTAATTTGTGCTTTGAACAGCCACAACGCTGAAAGAGTTTATGGAGAAGATCCGTTATCTGTCTGGCAAAAGTAATTGAGTCCCTTACCGTCATCAAAATCACCCAAAAAATGGCTCAAATTAAAATCTGCTAGACAATCTAAATTTAGAAAATCAAAGTCAAAAGCATCATCTTCTTAAGGAGATCCTGTAGTATTCTCATCAGATCGTCGGATTGGTTGACGTGAACTGCTGTTAGGGTGAGACGGTTTTCTTGTTCATTGAAGGTGGGGTCTGATTATCAGCTGGTCAGAATTGTCAGTTGTTGATGGTGAGGGTGTTTGAAGAGCAGGATTGAGCCCGTCCTTCTGCTTCCTAAATCTTAGATAAGTACCGCATAAAAACAACTCATTGATTACAGAAATTAAAACACAATATATTATAGTATTGCATGCGTATGGAATCAGTTAAGTGCTCCAATGGCTGATCAGATGCTGTAGACTTTTGGGTTTGTGTAGGTCCACTTTCTACCATCTATTTGACCCATTTAAGATAAAACACAGCCTAAGCCAACTCATTTAAAAGTGGTGGGGATATCAACCTCAAATAATGGAGTTCTATAGATTGAGAGTGTGACCAATATTCTTTCACAAGGTGTCCAAACAATGAATCGTCTCTTCGCCTTAGTCTCATTGTTTCATAAGCCGCGCTCTTCCCTGTGAAAAGTTGAATAATTTGAGTTACAGATTGGAAAAATGAAACTTATAGCCAATCATGGTTAGAACAATGGTATAATCCATTATGGTTGGTTGCGGTGAGCCATTGTGATGACAATGAAATCAGCAAACTCAGATATAATGGTTTCTTGTAACATTGTTGCAAACCATTGAATGAATATTAACCTCAAATGTCATTGAAAAATTATTTACAATTATACATGAAGTCATTGAAAATCTATATAGCATGAGACCTACTGAATGTAGTTTGTGGAGGAAGAAATAGAGTAGTATGTGGGCTGCAAGCTGATAATAACATATGTGCCTCCCGTTCCAATCCCGACAAACCCAATCACAGGCTTAAGACCATGATAGACAGAACCAACTCCAATCCCGACAAACCCAGTCCGAATAATAAACTATGAGTTGAGAAAGCTTTTTATAACTTCAATTTAAACTAAATGAGGTAACAACAAACCTCTGGTGAGCTTTAAGCAATTTCAATCAATTGCGATTCCCCTATATTATCTAACTTTATCCAGATAATTTCTTTTGCTTCATCTCAACACTCGGGTTTGTCTCACCATCTTTCCAGACTTCTTTTTCCCGCTTGCCCAGGCACAGTTCCGCGATGCCATTGGCAAGACCTCAAGTAAGATGTTACTGGTCTAAAGCGGCTTCCAAAGCCAGTACTAGAAATAAGTTTTACTTCATAGCGTGTGAGGCTTGCCACGACCTAGAGTATACATGCAATGCTCGGGATGAGAGTCCTTGGAGACCACCACTGGATGTCCCTACTCCACTTCTCTTACTCAAGTGAGTTAAAATAAAAACTACAAACAAAAGAAACATGAAGAAAATCTTAATACAACCCATCGAATGACAAATTTTATAACATTGTTTGTGTATCAATATTTTTAACATGGTGTTCTAAGGTACACAATTTTTTGTAAGCTATGAAAATTTTAATATAATTTTTGTGAAAGTTGACATTTAAATGTAACGCTACAAATGCGTCTACTGAAGCTTGTGCTGCAGAATTATGAATAGGTCGTTGAGCTCGGAGGAATATCCACCGCTGGCGAGGAGATGAAGAATCCATGTGACTGCAAATGAATGTACCAACATCAATCGGGCGAGCATTTTGGAGCTCATATAACCTGAACAATTTTAAAAAGTAACATAAGTTAAATTAGCCATGCATAATAAGCCTATAAAAAAACAACCTTGTTTAATGTATTATAGTACTTACCGCAAACATTACCAAAGTTTTTCTTTACCTGTAATGAGCCTTTTGCCGTGGGCTATAGCAATCTCAGTGTCTCATACATTTACTGTGCGGCCTTCTTCATCCTACAGTCAAATGAACGATGCAATGAGGGAAATAAAAAACTGTTGCATCGCGAAAATAACAAATGGCAACGAAATCAAATGCTAACCAAGCCAAAAAGGCCATGCTCCATATACCATGCATTGAAAGCTCCGATACATAAAGAGCCGATAACTCACCATACTCTATGAAAGCTCCGTCTGAGACTTGTATCCAGATTTGTGTCCATATTGCCATAACAAAATCGTTGTTGCCATTCCGAATTCGACCAAAGAATATATTATTAATCAGTACACCTAATCAGAAACTATGAATGCATACTAAAACATCAGTATATATGATTTGGTTTAATATATCCATTATAGAATCTTTGCATGTGAATGGTACTGACTTTGTAATTCCATAAGCCTCTTTAATATTATCTTATCATATATGATGCATAACCAGTAACTAAAAAAAACCACAATTACAATAAAATAAATTAATAATATAGTACCTCTTGTATCTCCCCATAGTGCATGTAAATCAACATGCAAAATATTATGAGTTCTAAAGACACGACCAACCTGGATAAAAAAACTAAACAAAGAAGACGACCAACCTAGAAAAAGTCGAACATCTCTATTGAACCCAATATCAAGCAACAAAATCAACATATGCATACACGTACAATATAAAAATAAAAAAAAAAAAAAAAAAAAAAAAAAAAAAAAAAAAAACAGTTAGTTTCATCGTCAGGGTTTTTACCTTTGGTGTATTGTCAGTAGTTGTATTCTAGATTAATCTTTCAATAACTCTAATACATGAACAAAAAAAAGTCAAACATAATTAGATGAGCATTAGAAAATAAAGTCGCTTGATGAGGAGATGGGGACAAATTTCCAACATATGCATCATTAGGGTTTTGAGGGAAAAGAGGCGTACATTTGTTCTAGAATCCTTATTGATCACACTGGCTTATCATGCTAATATTAGGGTTTCGTTTAAAATAATATCCAATGCAGATTTCCTATATAACTTTCGGCTTACAGAATGTTAACAAAAAAAATTGTGGTTCAGTGGTTAAGATACCACATAACATCTGGAAGGTTATGTGTTCGAATCCAAAGTGTTGTCTTTTATAAAACACACGTAAATTATTAACCAAAATTGCCAACATGTACAAAACCGATGACATGGAATAAACTGTGCTTATGTGGTATTATGAGGTGACATTAAATTCGATGATGTGGCTTTAAAATGGTCAAACGCCTCTTGTTATATATAATGTAGATATATATATGAATATATATATATATATATATATATATATATATATATATATATATATATATATATATATATATATATATGTATATATATATATATAATAATTTACCTTCATTAAGTAATTCATGACCATTGATTTCAACACCGTCTCTATTAAACAAACATAAACGAAATTTCATATCACCAATATGTCATAAAATCATCTTTTGGCCATCAAAAATTCCTTCCCATGCATATAACATACGCCATTCAATGACCTCAAATCCATAAACAACATCACCAATAATAAGACCATCAATATCAAAATAACCGTTTGGTGTAAGAATATTCATCTTGAATGTTGGATCATTATTCATCATATTGAAAAATCCTTTAGCAAATATCTTTAACAAATATTAATAAAATTAAATGTAACAAAAAAAAAAGGAATATTAATTTTAGAAATAAAACTTAGGTCCCATAAAACTTACTTGCATGTCAACACTGCATGAGCTAGCAATTGTCAGACAAGGATGATTATATCCTCTATAATTAGAAGTTTTATCTATGCACATGCCTTCAAGATTATAACACCATATAAGCATACAATCACGAGTCATGTGTCTAAATAAAACATGGTAACCGTGCATCAAATCTTTTGTATAAACAAAATTTTCCCACATGTCACCATCGATATGAGCATGGCTATTGTTGAATGGTTTAATAAACACCATATATTTATTTTTCTCAGACATCAAAATTAATTTTCTCTTATCCATTATAGCAGTTGAAAGTTCAAGCATCCCAACAGGAACAAGCTAAATAAAACAATAAAAAAATCTATGTTAGCAAATCATATAATCCATTCTGTTGTTATTAAGATCATATATAATATATATTTATAACTTAAAGGTAAAAAAAAAAATACCAATCCTTTGATATGTTCTTCAATAAGATTGAATTGAGCAAGAAAGTCCATCACAAAATATTTATGTTCATATGATGATAAGTTTAACCTAATATTGTTTGGTAGATGTATATATATATATGTATATATACTAAGTACATATGAGTTTTACCTATGATTTTGATATGGATATACTTTTTATTTAAATCAAGTAAATATAATTTTTTTCTTTCTTATCGTACGGTAATATTTTGTTAATATATACGCTATTCTATAGTAATAGATATATATGGAATACCTTATTTTGTTTATATTTAAAATATATTTATTATAGATTATAACTTGGAAAATTCTTATTTATAAAATTATAAAAATATAAGAAAAGTCACAAATTCTCACTAGGGGTGTTCAAAAAATCCGAGAAACCGAAGAACCGAGCCGAACCGCTCAATCTGAAACCGAAAAACCCGAAACCGAAGAAACCGAAACCGAAAAAAAACGAAACCCAAAAAACCCGCTTATCACGGTTTGGTTTCGGTTTTTATTTTTTGATATCCGCGGTTAACCGAACCGAACCGTCATTAATACATGAAGGTGTTTTTAACTAAAAATTCAAATAATTGTACAAGTATTAATTATATTATTGTACTAATTTTATTGTATAACGCCTTTTTCGCTCCTAATGTGAACATTTCTAAACATTTATGTGTTAAAGTTGATAAATGTGATTGTAATCTTTAAACGTCGAATAACTATTATTTTGTTAATTGATTATGTATGGATATTTGAATGCAATTATTCTAATGTGATAACTTTTATATAATTATTATCTATTAAATGTCATTTAATTTTACTAAAATGACATTTTACGTTTTAGAACATGTTATTGTTTAAAAGGTTAAACTCGATTAAATATCCAAAATGGTTAACCGTGACCCGAACCGCGGGTAACCGCTCATTTTGGGTACCCGCTTGTCCGGTTACCCGCCTAGTACGGTTCGGTTTCGGATAGTAAAATTAGTTACCCGCCCCGCGATGGATAATTTAAATCTTTCAACTAACCGAACCGAACCGCCCCGCGAACACCCCTACTTCTCACCATCTAGAAATATAAGAAACGTAAGATCTTCTCACCATCTATAAATACAAAATCAATCTCATAAGTAATTGAACCGCAACAACTTTTTTTCCATTTGGTTTAATAAAAAACTTTCCAATGGAATCTTCATCATCAAACAATCTTTATAAGTAAAAGAACAAACGCCCGAGAAGTGTTTCCCCACCAAGAGAATCCTCACCAAATTCAAAAACAAACCCATATGAATTTTATGGTGTATCACAAAAACTTTGGGATATAAGCAACTCTGGGAAATTTTCCATCGTACTGCGATTGGTTGATCAGTATACGAAACTAATTGCATAGATGGAAGCAAAAAACGTAAGTGATGAAAAAACAGTATTGGAATATAAAGATACAATTGATCAATGAAAGAAAAAAATAATAGAGTATCAAGAGAGGATAAACGATGTTAAAAAACAAATTCAAGACTATAATTGTTTGTAATTTCTTTCTTATGTAATAGTAATTCTGAATATCTTTTTCGTGATTTAATGTTGGAAGACTTCTGATTACATCCATATCGTTTTTTGTTGTATTTCCAACTATTAACAATTTATTGTTTTACATCCAATGTATGTGAGAAGTGGTTACATGGTTTTACTTTAGGAGTTGTTGAATGATTTGAATGTAAAAAAATTAGTTGCTACATCTAACATCATATTTTTATGACTGTTACTTATATGGTTTTAAAAATTAAACAAAAATAGAATTTGTATATGTTGTGTCTAAAAGTTGTACATATAAAACCATGCAAAAATAGAATTGTAGTTATTACTTGAAGTAGTAGTTGCAAATATCTTTGTCAGACATGTAAGACTTTTGTATTCTTTTGTCATATTCAATCATTTACAAAAGCACATGTGTATTATTTATTTCAAGTATATTTATTTGGCTAGAGGTATTGTTTCCAACATATATTTGATTGTTTTTATGATATTATTGTTATCGTTTACCAAGATTACATGAGGTATAACCAAGTGATTCAATATTGATATTTAATGTTAAAATATTTTAAACATTTTTCAATATCATCTCATAAAATATTTTAAACATTTTTCAACACCATCTCATATGTCATCATTTCATTTATAAGTAGACTCTATTTTCAACTTATACTTTATTTTTTACTTAAACATTACATGTTAAAAATGTCTATCAATGAATATACCCATTATTGACAAAGAGTAAGAAATTACATGTTACTAATTACAAAATTATCGATAATGTCTATTTTGTTTACTAATTAATATATTCTAAATTTTATAGGATTGACGAAGCTTCTCCATCACGTATAGTAAAAATATTTATTAATCATGGTGAACGAATGGTCACTAATTGTACTAAAGATGAATTGCTCGATTACGTTAAGATCAAAATGACTCAATATTCAGATATTGAGTCTCTCTTCTACCGTGTCCCTGGCAAACCTGAAAATTTTGGAACAATGTATTCTTTCAAACCTTTATTAAAGATTAGTCAGGTTTTTGAGCTTTATTCACGAGACAACAATGACGAAACCGTCGACCTCTACATTGTCCATGCTGAATACCCAACAATAGAAGAAAAAGAATACTATTGGTTTGAAAGACGATGGTCTCAATGGAAATGTTTATCTAGCCATAATCAAGCTAAAGATGATGAATTTGTCTTCAAGAATTGGTGGGAAGAAACTGATGAAGCTCTTAAAACTGACATTTTTTACAATGAGGCTTCTGATAATGATAGTGATGATATTAAATTCGTTGATGGATTTGATCGTGATTTTGATGACGATATGTCAGATAGGGATGATGGTAGCAACGGCAAGAGTGACAATGATAATGACCCATATGATGACAATGGGAACTTTTCTGATTAATTTGTTGCTTTTAGGTTTGCTTATGTAACTGTTCTTAATTCTTATGCTTATAATATTTCAGTTTATGATATTTATTTTTAGGACTAAAATGTTTCTGGTACATAACAATTGTGTACCTAAAATTTTGCTAAAGTTACTCTAAAAACATATATAAAATATTTATAAACAAAATCAAAGATCATGATAAAAAAAGACTAAAACTAACGTAAACATCATATATTTACACAAACATATACATTATAACAACATCTAAATTAACAAACCATACATGATAATAACAAAACAAAAACCATATTTTAATCTAACTCCTTTTCCAATTGTTTCATTTTCTTCTTAATAAAATATATTTTTATATAATAATATATATCCTATATAAACACACCACTTCTTAACCCTAATTCATTCATATAAAAAAGTTTAGGTAGGTATTACTTCCTCAAGGTTTGTTTAATACTTTTTTTTTCATTATTGCTTGATTATAATTATTGATTATTTTTTCCCCTTTCCTTATTTTATTCAGACACTATAAAGGTATGGTAACTGATAACAAAGAATTAATTAAAGATGATAAAAGTGATTCATCAAATAATTTTCATTTAGCGAATGAAAGAATTGAAGGTACGGTCCCAAACGTCGATGGCACTAACAAGAGAAAAAAGACGGATGTTGGCGATGTTGAAGTTGTTGATCTTGAATATTTGAAGTCAAAAAAAAAAAAAAAAAAAAAAAAAAAAAAAAAATCGTCAATGGATATTCATATACTTCATACTTTGATGAAAGAAACTGGCGTACGTGAAGTTTGCAATTATATAGACTATTCTAAAAATGATTCTATAGATCCATCTATACTCCCTTATAAAGATTATGCAACCCTGTTGAAAAAAAGAGTTGCGAAATGTCGAAAATACCCTTCTCCACCCTAATATAAAACAAAAATAAACACACACAACACACAACTCAATGTTTTTCTTTCACCTCTCTCTCTAAAACCCACCATCTCTCTCTCTAAAACCCAGCCAACACCGAGGCTCCCACCACCTTCGGAAACCCACCATCTGGCTGGTTTGTCCATAGCCATCACCATCACCATCGTCTACCACCATCCTCACCACCACAGAAGCATCCCCACCACCGGAATTGACCACCAAGGAACCCACGACCACAGAACCACCGTGATGAGTGACCAAGACCCACGACCACTTTGAGGTATTTTTCTTTTTTTACTTTTCAATGTTTTTTAATAGATCTATTAAATTTATTTGTATAGATCTATGTTTTTTAACATTTCTGGTGCTTTTTTTTGTTATAGCCTCCTTTGTCACCGCCTATATATCGCCAGAAAAATCTGCTGCGCCGAAAACTTTTCTGCCGCTGCCAGAAACCAAACTGCTGCCGGATATTGTTGTCGCCGGATTTAGTGTTGCCGGAATATTGTATCATCTAAAGGTTTATTTTGTAAGCTTTGTTGTAAACTTCATGTATATTTTATTATTATAAAGTTTATTGTTTGTTGATAATTTTATTTTCAACTTTATTTTGTGAATTATGTTGCAAAATGTGTTATAAAGTTTTATGTAAATTTGGTTATAAGTATATGTAGATTTTATTTGTATACTGTTGATACATAATCTGGCGTGGGCTGGATTCGACGACTCTCCCTGGGCCGTTAGTCGTCTTCTCGAGCCCTGAGTAGACCTGTCAACAAAGAGAACCCGTTAGGAGTAGACCCGAGGCCGTAGCCCCGGGATCCACCTCCGACGGTCAAGTTAGTATCGGTGCGATATAACCATTAAGAGTTAGGTTTATGATAACCTGTTGTGTATATCATTGTATGATATATGAAGATGGAGATTCCAGCCGTGTATTTAT
The DNA here is from genome assembly GCA_021014915.2 of Artemisia tridentata subsp. tridentata. NCBI lineage: Eukaryota > Viridiplantae > Streptophyta > Magnoliopsida > Asterales > Asteraceae > Artemisia > Artemisia tridentata. Next base: position 219,451,642 of record CP139502.1, on the reverse strand, counting down.
AGGGCATGGATTAGGGTTTAGGCGTAGAGTGGGCCGCTGTCTGCCGGGCCTGGCCCACTTGTCGTGGCCCAGTCCAGACTATACATCCACAAGCCCCCCAAGTCTAGTGTGACATAGTGCGTGGCTATGTTATGCTAGACATAAGTTCTTGTTCATGGCCGCGTAGGCCCAATCAACCATGACGGCCTGGCTATTGTGTGCGCAACTCAGGTGTGCACATGGGTCGGACCATACCGCGCAGCCCAAATGCGATAGTGCGCCCTGGGTCTGTAACGCAGTGCGTGGTGACCATGTTGGCACGTTCTTGTTGGCGCGAACTTGTAGGCGCGACCTTGATTGTAAGAGTTTCACAATAGTGAAGGTGGATTCCGTATGCTGCATCCTGGGTAAGGGCGTACCTTTTGTACCAGTAGCGGTGCAGCATGGTGCGACAGAAGACGTGCTTCTGTGGCAGAGGTGCGTGCTGTGCGCGTCAAAGATGTGCGGGCTGTGCGCGACAAAGATGTGCACGCTGTGCGCAACAAGGAGGTGCTTCCAAATATACCTGCGTGACGCGTACGGAAACAGTGGCATTATATACCATGGTAGCCCCCTAAGTTTGATGGTGCTACTCATGTAGGAGCATTAAACTTAGTTATTCAAATCCTGAAAAACACTTAATGCAAATATTAGAAGTATATGCCACGAATTGCAACATATAAAACCTAATGAAGTAAAAGATTAGCGCATAGCATGTGAAATTAACACATAAGATAAGTAGCTGTGCGAATTACACCTATCGTGAGGTTTTACAAACTACATAAATAATTAATTGGTTTTTTTTTTAGTGCGCGCTGTGCGCAACAAAGAGGTGCGACAGAAGGCGTGCTTCTGTGACCGCGACTAATAGTTTCAATCGCACATACAGACGCAGATGGATGTATCGTGACCGCATAGACTCTAACGTTTGTGGATGATTGCAGATGACCACGGCTTTTGTCCAGTGCGCTCATGGCGATTGACTAGCATCGTGGTGCCTGTACGTGACAGTGCCCTCATGGCGCCGATCTGCGAAGATGTCCGAATGCATGGCCTAACGCGGGTAGATTTATCGTGACTGCGTTGTTCGCGGCTAAAAGATAAAGTAGGTCCGATCGTGCGGACTTAGTGCGACTATAGATAAAATCGTGTTTACCAAGTTAAAAGATTTACATAAAATCTTCTGAATATTTAAAAGATAACATATCCTATTACCAATTTAAAAATATCGGGATATCTTTTCCGTATATCTCCAAATCAAATCCCAAAGAGGGATGCGTTTGATTGGTTTAGAGAAGGAACAAAATCAAAGTAAAGAACGAATTCTTTGTTATATGTGTATACGTACGACAAAACAACCACCAAGAATTAATATTCTTGATGTTAGCTTGACACGTTTGACCAAGTCAAACCAAAACAAACAGTGCGTATGGTATAATTGATCTTAGGTTAATGTGTCGTGTGATGTGTACCGTATGTGTAGGAAGAACATTTTATTCGGGTCCCACGGATGGCGCCAACTTGTTGATACATAATCTAGCGCGGGCTGGATTCGACGACTCTCCCTGGGCCGTTAGTCGTCTTCTCGAGCCCTGAGTAGACCCGTCAACAAAGAGAACTCGTTAGGAGTAGACCCGAGGCCGTAGCCCCGGGATCCACCTCCGACGGTCAAGTTAGTATCGGTGCGATATAACCGTTAAGAGTTAGGGTTATGATAACCTGTTGTGTATATCGTTGTATGATATATGAAGATGGAGATTCCAGCCGTGTATTTATAGGGCATGGATTAGGGTTTAGGCGTAGAGTGGGCCGCTGTCTGCCTGGCCTGGCCCACTTGTCGTGGCCCAGTCCAGACTATACATCCACATATACCTATACATTTTATTCGTAGATCTATACATTTTTAATAGATCTATGTATACTTAACATTTTTGGTATTTTTTTCTTACAGGTCCCTGTCGCCGATGTTACGTCGCCGAAAAAAAATTGCTGTCACCAAAAACACTGCTGATGCCGCCCGAAACAACCAGAAATATTATATCTATGCATATTAAGAAAGGTTTGGTACATTTTTTAAAGCTATGCAAATTTTGATATAAAGTTTATGGTTTAAATTTTGTTATAAAATTTATTTTGTCGATTTTGTTAGGTAATATTTGATTTATTAATGGTATCATAGTATTTGGTTTGTTGCTGGATATATATAACCAGTCAAGATTGATAATATATTTGTGGTTTATGTTTTGCTGTTTGTAGTTTTGAATCTGATAGGTGGTTTTGGCTGTTGGTTTTGGTTTACATGGAAAATGACAAAATTGTTGTAGTACCAATGAAAGGACACTGCCACTTTTGTATAATTTTGAAATCTGATAGTTGTAGTCCCAATTATAAGCATGCCCGTTTTGTTGTAGTCCCAATACGCATGCCGGTTTTTAAAAATTTGAAATTTAATATTGCAAATTTAAAAGACAAAAAAAACGCTGCCTTGGATAATTGAATATCCATTTAAAAAGTAGTGATGCGTGACAGGAGGGATAATTAAACAAAATGTAACTATCCATATGTTTACACAAAGAATGCATTGTATCAATAATTGAATGTGTTTACTGCGCCGGAAACTTTTCTGCCGCTGCCAGAAACCAAACTGCTGCCCGATATTGTTGTCGCCGGATTTAGTGTTGCCGGAATATTGTATCATCTAAAGTTTTATTTTGTAAGCTTTGTTGTAAAGTTCATGTATATTGTATTATTATAAAGTTTATTGTTTGTTGATAATTTTATTTTCAACTTTATTTTGTGAATTATGTTGAAAAATGTGTTACAAAAGGACACTGCCACTTTTGTATAATTTTGAAATCTGATAGTTGTAGTCCCAATTATACGCATGCCGGTTTTGTTGTAGTCCCAATACGCATGCCGGTTTTGAAAAATTTGAAATTTAATATTGCAAATTTAAAAGACAAAAAAAACGCTGCCTTGGATAATTGAATATCCATTTAAAAAGTAGTGATGCGTGACAGGAAGGATAATTAAACAAAATGTAACTATCCATATGTTTACACCAAGAATGCTTTGTATCAATAATTGAATGTGTTTGTTGTCTTAAGTGGTGGTAATTAGAAAATCAGTTAGGGAGTATTAGAGAGTTAATAAATAAATAATTAAATAAATAAATTTAAAATGTAAATGACTACTAGGAGTGGAGGGGAAAAAAAAGGTAGTCAATATTAGTTTGAGGGTAGCTACTTTGATTCTTTGCTTGATAATCAAATCAATTTCAATTACTCAAACTACCCTTTGTAGAAAAATTCAAAACACATAACTCAAGACTTAATAAATTATATAAGCTAATTAGTTGTTTTGAAAAGCCAATATTAGTTGTGAAACATTTGAGTGGGGCAATCATGAAATTGAAACTCCACTAGCAAAAACAAGCTATCTTTTTTGTTTTATCGGCATATTTTGTTTGTAAATTGAAAGAGATAATGGTGAGGGGTCCAAAAGGCATTGCGTTTATTGGATACCTCCAAACATTTCGTGGAGATTGTACAGATGTTTGTTGTACTTTTTTGTATTGATTTGTCATGGTATGTTATTAGATGATAGTAAATAATTAATAGGCCTCATGGATTATAATATACACTTTGGGTAGCTTACATTTTGTCTTAGAGTAGGCATAAAATAGTCACAGATTATATGAGCTGGAGTACAAAGTTAATTTGTTATTTACTTATCGGGACATGAATGAATATCTAAATTTTTGAATATCTGAAATTCTGAATATCGATTAGTTTTACACGTACAACAACAAACCGTTTATTGATTGTGTTGTTTTCAACGATAGTACTACTAATTATGGGTTGGAACGTCAATTTATTCGTCGACAATATTATCATTTGAAGCCTGTGCCATGGTATCCGCCGCAACGCGCGGGTACCATGCTAGTATATTCTTAAAAGTATGATGGAATAATTTTGTTGTTGCCCCGTGTGTAAAGGAACTTGCAAATGCCCACAGGACAAATGTGATACAGAAAGGTGTAAGAAGAATAAATAGTCTTATTTGGTTGAATTGTTTTTAGTTACTTTAAATTGTTGCTGTAAACTTATACATTTATCATTTATGATATGTTATTTTGGCTATGATACTATAGATCCATATATATTCTAAGGTGACTCAAAGATCAACATTGCCTCTTAACCTAGGATAGAAAGATATATCAAAAAATTGAATAACATTATTAACAAATTAAACTTTAAAAATGTACAATCATTTCTTATAAGGTACATTTCTGAAACATAATACTTTTGAACTAAATGATTACATCCTTCATTATTATCAAACTCAAATTTAAAGATATACAATAATCACCCTCTTTCTTAAGAACATCATCTTCAATCTAAACTTTTAAGGAATACTTTTCCAACATCTCGACGTCGGATGGATCAAATTTGACTCCGATCATGCCTTCATTAAAAAACATCAAAAAATACTCCATCTTTTTATTATTATCAGGTTAAAAAAAATATGTAATATACCTGAATTGATGGAAAAGTATCTTTTGATGAAGATACACATAATCAAAAGCAGACTTAACACCATTTGCAACCACCGTTTGATTTTCTATTTTACAAAATATTTTCCTTATCACCATTGTTTCTATTTGCATTAAAGAAAATAGTTTTTGTTCTAGATATAATACAAGGGGATGTTTAAATAGGAGAAAAATATAGGTAGTTGAAGTCAATTTAATGACTGGTCTAAAATAGGATAAGAAGGAATCTAATAATTTTATTTAGAGATATGTGCCAACTCAATATAATAAAAAATATTGAAATAAATATATTAAATATAATTACAATGATACAAGGGGGTGTAACCATCATAATTTCAAGGTGTACTGGATTTAATGACAAAATACGTTTCTTATATATTATTTGTAATTGTATCAAAAACACATTTTTCCAGCTCAATATTTATGAAAAATACTAATAAAATATTGTAAATATTATGTATCACAATATATTAAATAAATTTATTGTAAAAAATTTTGCTACAAATATAGACGAAACACATTTATAGTAAATTGAAATTTAAGTGAGAAACATTCCAACCAGTTTGGTGTTTTCATAAAACTTTGGTATCATGAAACAATTGGCATGTTCTAGAAGTTATTAAAAAAATGGTTATCTTTACCGATATCTTAATTATATTAAGATATTGATTCAAATACATAATCTAGATGTAATATTGCTATACAAATTATTACATTTCTGGTACATTAAAAGTTAAGTTTCTGATAAAGATGTTATGTTTTTGATAAACATACTTTCATGATATAGAATACAAATAATCATTTCTTACAAACGTTTCTAATACAATTACAAAATACGTTTCTCATACATAATCTAAATGTTTACATTCATCACTATCATCAAATCTGATCTCTAGCTTTTTTCTAACATCTCCTTCTTCCCCAATAATTAAATCCAGTACACCTTCTTCAAAACCACAGTCATCTTTAAATCTACAATATTAACCTTCACCACAAGCATTTTGACTGTTATTAAATACAGAGATAGCCAATAGTTAAACAAAAATTAGTTGTAAGTGAGCATATTGGCTTCTTCTTACAACTGATTGCATAACAAAGCAGAAGAAATGGAAAAATCAAAGAAGATTGTTCCTTTGTTGTAGCTGTCTTCAGCCACGTTTCTTGAGGAACAGGAACTACACGACTCAGCAAACACTCCCGCAGAATTTAAACATGGACTGAAGACAAAAAAAGTGTGGGAGCAGATAAATCAGATGATCAAGATGGACAAGACCATCTTGAAAAATTGACTAAATCAAAAGCAGATTTAACACTATTTTGTACAACGATTTATTCTCTTTTTTACAATATCCTTTTCTAATAACCATAAGTGTGTGTTTTCCGATTTGCATTATAGTGAATCGAATGATTTAAGATTGGATGATAATAGGTATTTAAATAAGAAAAAATTATTAGTAGTTGCAGAGAAATAAATGAATGATTCAAGTTGTTACTATTTAACTTGGAATTGGTGTCAATTTAAAATGCAAAATATAAAAATGATTTGACAACTTAATGGGGAGCCATCATTAGCATTGGAAGTTACCCTATAAATGTTAATATAATATTAATAATAATATCAACATAAATTGATTGTAAAACAAAACCAAAAAACGCACATGTCCCAACACAATCTTAAAGCATAAACACATATAAGAAACTACTAAATAAGATTTAACCTACATATTTTTCTACAATCTTTTTACCATAATTTCCCGAGAACACCTTCCAACTATAAACAAGAGGAGTTTATGACTTTATTTTTTTTTTAACTAATGAAGTTGTTGTGCAATTTATTACGAGAGTTGTGATGAATTTGCAATCGAGTTTGACAATATAATGAAACTTTCGACACCAATAGAGAGCATGAGTTATTCATCCGACGCCTACATAAAAAAACATCAAAAATATTCCGTAATTAATATTTTATCAGGAAACTTTCAAAAAAATTCAAAAAACTTTACACAGAGAATAATAATATACCTGAATTGATGGAAAAACCTCTTTTGATGAAGATTTATAAAATCAAAATCAGATTCAACATCATTTTCCAACACCGTTTTATTCTCTCTTTTACATCTTATTCTCATTATTATTCTTTTTATTTGCTAGAGTGAAAGGTATTGGATACTAGAGGGTATTTATATAAGAAGAAATTGTAAGTAGTTGGAGGTATATTAATGACTCATTAAAAATAGGATAAGAACAAAATTAAATTACTAAGAAATGTGTGTCAACTTTAGTACTATTTTCGACTTACTTTTCAGTCTTTACCTTTAATACACTTAACTTTCTCATTGTCCAGTTAAGTTGTTTAATTGAGTTAAAATATTGAATCAAATTTGTTTTTAATACACTTAACTTTCTCATTGTCCAGTTAAGTTGTTTAATTGAGTTAAAATATTGAATCAAATTCGTTTATTTATACAATTTGGTTTCAGGATAGGAGAATAAAAGAAATTTTGTTTCTTATGTAGGTCTTCATTTCTGATTGTTTTCAAACAAAACTAATCTAACGAAAGTTTAACCCAAAGCCCTGTGCATGTACGGGGGTCTAAAGCTAGTATTTATACTATTATATAAAGTATTTAAGTTATTCGGTCTATCAAAAATTAAAACAAAAATGTGTAATCATATAATTATATAACATGTGTCACTTCTCAACTAAAAAAATCACATTTATTTTCAAATTAAAATACTATCATCTAATTTCATCATCCTTTTCTAAAATTTTATACTCTTTAATTCAATATTTATTTTAATATTTTTTTTATGAATTTTTAGTTTTTACATTTTTAGTGATTTATTTTATTTTGATTCAATTTTTTTACAGTTTTAACCTTAAGTTGAATCAATGCAAACATGTTTCGTCAAAATTAAATACTTTTGGAGGGAGTGTCTGACGGGTAAGAAAGTGTGAGGGTCTTTGTATATGCGGGAATAATGATGTCAATATGGTGTTGCGGGAAAGCTACGAGAAACCCAAACAAACACATATACATTCAGAGGTTTGTGAAACGAATTCACTATATTTATAATATAACTCACGGGTATCCAACTAGTGTCCTCAAACCGAGTTATGTTTGTTAATGTTTTTCATCATTTTTCTTTCCACTCCAAATATGTCATGAGTATACATCTCTAATAAAAATATTATGTGTCTTACCAACAGACGAGTGATAGTTAAAAAGAAGAGTAAAATACACCGTTGGTCCCTAAACTTGCCAAAAAACATGACGCTGGGACAAAAGTTGGGATTTTCCTCATTGGGAGTCCAAACCTCATGATTTTGGTTTCAATGAGGTCCCTTGACCCGTTTTCCCTCGATAAACGTTCTTTTTGCGTTATATTTTTGAGGGCATAATAAACAACTCACATTTTCACTATACCTTAGTTAAATCTAACCCAACCCTGTAACCTGTTATTGTTTCCCTCTGGCTTCAATTTGATAAAACCCTAATTATCAGCAACACACATTCAACCTAAATCACTAACAATGGCGCAAAATGATAAGAGGAAGGCTTTGTATAGTGGGTTGAGGAAAGAAGATTGCTCCAATGATGAGCGTTTGGGTGTTAAGAAGGACAAGCAAGAGGCTGCTAACATTGGGTTATCAAAGGTTTATGATTTGGAAACAAGGATTAAAAATCTTGAAGCTGTGTTTAAAGATCTAAAGGGAAGGAAGGAAAGGGATGATAGGGAAAGTTGTGGGTCTAGCTAATTGTATGTTTAGATGATAGGGAAGTTTGTAATGGTTGTCAACATAAAATCGATCAATAAAAATATGGGTTGTTATTGTAATTGATAATGTTTGGTTATGCATTGCTACCTTAAGTCAACAATCAAATGTTTACATTTTGTGGTAATTGGTTAGTTTGACTTTTACAAGTCAATTGGGTAGGTTAACTATTATTTGTAGAATGCTGATCATAATCTATTTTTTCCCTAACATTTGCAGTTTGACTATTTGATGTCAAAGTATCTAAAGGATTTGCATAATCAAGTGGGTAGGTTAACTATTAGATGTCAAAGTATCTAAAGTATTTGCATTTTGGAATATAGTGGGTGATTGTTTGTGCGGATTATACCATGACATTTAGCATTTGAAGTTTGACTTTAGAAAGGTCAATTGAGAAACTAATATGTACACACAGAATATAACCTATAAGACAAACAAACACATATTGTTACATAACCAACAATTTTCCAAGTTGATATATAATAGTCAACTGGGGATTCATTATCTGATAGAAACTGAAAATGATTAAAACAATTGAATCATTGTCTGATACAAGCCACAAAATACAAAAGATGAAGCAGCTTCCACTGAACAACCATCAACATATGAACCTTCTAATGATCTACATACTGGTACTGGATATCCTTAAACTCCTGAACATACAAAACATGAACCTAATGGTTATGATCATATTGCTATTTTGCCTAAAAAAACAAGTATCAAAACACCGGATATTCAAGTTAGATAAGGTATAATTGCAGTTTCAAAAAATAAAACAGATGCCATACAATTCAACATTGAAACCTCGCCTTAGATGGCCTTTTTGCAAAAAGGGCAAGTACGTAGTTGGTAATCTTCTCACTGCTTTTAAAAGGTCTCGTAACACCACTAGCCACAAGACAACCAGCACCACCAGCCCTGTTTTCAACACCACTCTCTTTGAACGGAACTACATCACCAGCAAAACCTGCACATTCAACCATTATAGCCTTCCCCTTCCCATCAAAACCTCGCTTATAATTTGTTACAACAGCCTTGCCCTTTTTCTTTTGCAAAACATTCTCTTCCACGACCAGCTTTCCTTTTCCCTTATTTTTCTCTCTTTTGTTATGTAACACCCCCAAAATATCGAAGCGGAACGATAGTGTCACTGGGGTGTTACTTCATAGCACAAAGTACAAGTTATAGAAAATGACCTCTAAATGAGACGTTTTGAAAGTTACCATTCGAATTATTTAAATCGGAGTTATTACAAGAGGTCCCAAAGTATATGATTTCATAAATGTTTTCAAAATGTATCGAATGGTAAAAGATAAAAGCATAAGTCTTCAAAGCATGCAAATGACTCTATGATCCATGCATCCACTATCGCCTTACTAACCTGAGATAAACATGCTAAAAAGTGTCAACACAAAGGTTGGTTAGTTCATAGAGTTTAGTTAAATTGTAAAGCCTTCAAATAATGTTCCCACAGCAAAGGTATAGTAAATCCATTCCGTTCCAAGTTCCGCCCATACAAAACTTGCAACCTATGTGTTCACAACCCACTGCTAAAATATAGTATTAGTAGGACATATGTGTATACGATATATGTGAGTACTTAATGTAATAAATAACAGCCAACTGAACCTCATGACAAGTTTACGTAAGTTTACACAAGAATACTGGATTATATTCACCCAAGGCCATGAATCTAGGACCAAGGGTGGGGGCGTCAGCCCAATAGTACTATCAATACCTCTCCAACGGCTCCATCCAGGAGTAAAATAGTTGCTAAAGAATAAAGCGTAGAAGAATAAGTTTAACACATTAAAGCACATATCGCAACTGCACTTCATTTCCAAAAGTATAAAAAGTATATCGTTACATAAGAGTATAAATGTTTTGGGTATTTGTGGAAGTCAAAGCAAGTATTTGAGCATGTATCTCCCCCAAAGAGTTTATAAAGTAATTAAACAAGTAAAAGTAGGGCTATGACTCACCTCGGTGATACAGTAGTCTGAATAAGGCAAGTAGTGTAGATAAACAGCTCCGACACACGACCTAAGTTGATATGTCAAGTTTCAGTATGTTTGTTTATGTTCAAAACTTTATTAATGTGTAATATTCATAATAGTTGTATGATGGTGTATTATCGATAATTATATGTAAACTTTTAGGTGTATTTGGTACAACGCGTATGGTTAAACGAGAAAAGTACAAATGATAATTTTTGTAATTTTGAAGTCTCTTTAAAAGTTAGTGGATGATAAGATTTTTCATATTTCATTTTTAGGGTTCGAACGATCGTTAATGAAATAGAAATATCTCGTATATAAATTTTATAAAAAACTGAGTGTATGTGTGTTAAAAGTATATTTCTGTGATTATATAAAATGTTACACTTTATATCCTTATAGTTTTAAGTATTGATAGTTTATATCCTTGAACTTTCATAAAATGACTATTTATACCCCTCAATTTTAGTGAAGTGACAATTTTTACCCTGCAGTTTCAAAAGTAACATTTTATACCCTTAAAGCATTAAATAGTTTTTAAATTAATTCCTTATTATATATATAGGTTTAGAGTTTCAGCAAAACAGGCCCTCCAAGAATTTTGCCCATTTTATTAATAGTCCTAGAGTTTTGACACTTTCCACCCTCCAAGCATTTTGCGATTTGCAAACATAGTCCTTGTTTTAGTTTGTTGCGTTTTAATTTAGAAAAGAGATGTGGCACATTATGGCTTATCATTATAAGCTGTTTTATGTTAGGAATAAGCTTTTGAGAGCTTATTAGCTTTTAAAATGGCTTATGGGCCTTTAAAGCCCAATAAGGGTGCGTTTTGTTTTTAGGTCGCGATACAAGAAAAGAGGAAGAAAGTAAGTGAGGCCTTGGGGGTTTTTGGCCAGGGCTTTGTGGTTTTGTAAAGTTGACTAGGAGCTTATTAAAGTGGCTTAATCGTTTAGCTTCTAGCTTATAGCTTATGGCTTAAAAATCCGATCAAAGTGGGGTGTTTTGGATGGTTTACGATAAAGAAGCAAAAGAAAACTAAATAGGGCCGAAACTTTAAAAGACTTATGGCTCATTTAAGTAACTTATTAATATGTTGATTAGACTATCTAAAGGACTTATGGTGTAGCTTATAGCTTTAAGTTTTTAAAAACCAAAAATACATAAAATAGAGGGTGTTTGTGTGCTCTCGGTAAAAAGGAAAAAGAAAAGAAAAATTATTTTTTATCTTGTTTTCCACTTGGTACTTTATTATTATCATCTATAAGTGTTATTAATAAGTATAAAAGATGTTGAAAAGGGTTTGGGAGACTTACAACTTATTAAACTCGATCTTAAGAAAAAGTGGCCAAAGGTACTTCAAACTTGGAACAAAGCTATCCAAGGCTCCTAGATTCTTATACAAGCTTCCCTCCTCCTTACTTGGACTTGAATTATAGTAGGTAAATGTGTATGTGGGTGTGGTGTGTTAGAGAACAAGGGATGAATGAAAAGGGTGATTGTTTGATCGATATATATAGGAAAGTTTCTAGGGTTTGCATTTAACGATCTTTGCCATTTTTACGGTGTTGTCAAGAGGTTAAGGGACATGGTGATGTGTTTGCAAGATGTCCATGTGAGCTATATTGTATTCGAATGGATGAAAAGGGAACACATAGAAAGCTTGAGATATTAGACTAACTTTGTTGAAAATCTAAGAGACATGTTTGCTTGTTCGATTTATAGTGACAAGGGCGTGCGTATTAAGGAGACAAGATGATTTGTTTGCAAGGTTTCCATGAACTTGTTAGCTGGATCGAATGGATTACATGATGTATACTTGTTTAATTTATAGCCTTTTGATTCGAATGGTTTTAAAAGAAACACATAAAGTGCTTGAAATATTTGACGATGGTGTTGAAGGTAAAAAGGGACATGATGATGTGGTTAAATTTGTGCCTTGCTAGGGTTTAGTTGGCTTAAGGATTTGTTAGAAACTAGTTAGGGTTTAGTTTGTTTAGTTTTTGTTCGATTTGGACTAGGAAGGACAAGGGGTCACGAATTAGCTTAAGGTACATGTACCTTGGGCTAGTTAATGTTGTACGTAAGTGTAAGATGATAGGAAACTTGGTTTGAGTCCTTAGTTAAGTTTCTTAGTCTTTAGTCAAATTTAGGTTAGGTTTAGAATTATAAAAGTATAGTTTTTAATTCCATGTATTAAACACTTGTACCACAACCTTTAGAGAGTTGTACTTTAGACTTATTCATTATAAGAAAATCAAATTTAAAGCTTGTGCATTAAGGTCTTGTATTATGTGCTTTAAAGTAGTTAGACTAAGGTTTATAATAAGATTTACATTAATATTAAGTTTCTACGCATTAAGGACTTGTACATGTGCATGAAAGATTTGAACCTTGGTATTTTATAAAAATCATGTACATATTAATTAGAGTTTGTGATATTTTTATTTACATAATATCATAGAGTTGTAAATTAGGCTTGTAACGGGAAATAAGGTAAAGTTAGGTCTCCGTGCTTTAAAGACTTGTACATTAGCTTTGGTGTGTTGTACATTAGGGTTTCTGATTTAGTTACGTAAAATCATAGTTATAATAAATTAGGTTTAGTGAAAACTCTAATAGATAGTATACATTTAATTTGAATGTTTAATAATCGTACGTTAACGAATTAACGTAAGGTGGTAAATAAAAGTTGAAAACTTTTATATTTGACATATATAGATTGTTTATTTGAAATAAACATAAGACATGTTGGTGTCGGTCCGCGTGTGAGGACGTTTATTGAGTATATGAGTTACGTCACATTAGTTGGTTGTTGTGATCATATAAACTGATTACGTTGAAAAAATATTAGACGTAGAAAGTGGATAAGTATTTTTTATTTAAAAATATTATATTAACTTAGTACAAGGTGAAATTTACCATTGGTTACAGTATCCCTCCGTTGAATAGAATCTCGTCCCGAGATTCAGTTCGTGTTAGATGTTGAAACGATGTTGACGAATAGTCGATGTGTATAGTTAAAGTAATTATGCCAAAGCTTATGTATCTAGGTTTCTTATCTAATAGAGGCATGAATCCTGTAGGGCAAAGCTAAGTTTTACCGAAATTGAATATTATGGTAGAATACTAATTGTCTAGGGAAAGTGTACCTATTATACGTGAGTTGCATCCGAATGACCCAAATAGAATGCTCGACCACGAGGCGGACAGTTATGGATTCCAGGGTTTAGGTTATTTCCTTCAATTGCTAAAGCTAGATTACCCTGTATTTGTCTAGGTGCCCTATTCAACCTAGGACACGTATTCCGGAGGTGATCCGGGTTGTGACACTCATATCATGTATTTTGGTTATTCCTCATGTTGCCTGCATTCACTGGTGCTTTACAACGATTTGAAAAATGACCCAATTGATTGCAATTTGTACACACACGGCAGGGCAGAGACCCCTAATGATGATAAGCACATTTAGAACACTTAGGATATGGACCCACATACCCTCTCTGACCAGAACTAGTGGCCGCAAAGGTCCTTTCCTTCTTGTTGTTAACTATTGTGCCCGTTTGCTTGTCCGACTCATTCGCTCCCTTCCATTTATCACCGTTCTTAAAAATTCCATTCCTAACCATCTCATCTATTAGAGTCCCTTCTTTCAATATTGCACTCTGAATTGTAGAAGGATCAGTTGCTTTCACCGTTCCACGAATCTCAGGGACAAGACCATAGATGTACCTCTCGATCCTCTTTGATTCAGGAGTAGCCAGATGAGGAACTAGTTTGGCCAACTCATGAAATCAATCTGTGTAGGCTGCATGACGAGCCCCTACCACAGTGTGATGCCAAAGTTCACCTTCAAAATTTTGCATCTTATTGTCCGGACAGTATTCCTCTTTCAGTAATGGCTTAAAGTCGTCCCATGTCATAGCTACAGCTGCTTCCCTACCCCTAGCTTGAATCTGCGTGTTCCACCATGTCAATGCCTTTCCTGATAGCAAGCATGCAACATACTTCACCTTCTGATGTGTTGCACATCTACTAATGTCGATCACCGACTCCATCTTTTCAACCCATCGAGTATACTCCAACGCACCTCCCTTACCATTAAACTCTATTGGCTTGCATGTCGTAGATTCCTTATATGTGCATCCAGTTCTATAGTTGTTGTTGTTATTACCATTCCCACCTACATCATCGGTGTCATCATTTCTGCTTTCGTGGTTTCCTGAGTTATTGATATGATTTCCAACCTGAGTGACAATAGTAGGAAACAAGTTTTGAAGCTGTTGAGCGATGATGGAGGCAAAATCAAGATTTCTACCATCGTTGTTATCATTGTTACCAATGCCGCGACCACCTCCTCTACCTCCACGTTCACTAGTCATTCCACCCCTTAGTGCCGCACCTCCTCGTCTAGTGCTGCGAGTTGTCCTCCTTGATGCACTGTTTTCTACCAGGAAGGACATTTTGTGAACGTTAGAGATGAGGGAAAACCGTTGACTTTCCAATCTATACTTAACGTTCTCACATAATACCACGTCACAAGTTGTTTCCTAAAGGGTGCCAATGCCGATCAACGTAAGCATGGTCACATATGTCCACGTGGGTCTTGATGTATTTATAATTATGTTGGCAACCATAATTATAATTGCCTCCTTTCACACGTGTACATATCACCAAACACACATATCTCAGAGATTGATGCTACTTAATAGATAGACATTTCATCATCCGATCCTAAATGGTGGAGGAGTAATGTAGTGTAGGTATCTAGGGAGTGTCTCACTTGGTACATAGGGATCTCTCCTAGATGCTTAAGTCACGGAAAGTTTAGTTTCTAATAATTTCTCAAAAGTATCCTCAAGAGAATTCCCATCCTCGAGCAAATCTTCAAATTTCTACAGCTAAATAATAACCTTTATTTAACTCAATCTCATGTCTCATTAAACAAGAACTGTCACAAGATCAAGTTAAATAACCAGTTATTCTGAGCTCCACATTTTTGATGACTCGACTAAATTCTAAGATTTCCCTATCAGTACCATAACATCCAACAGCGTGGATATAAGCGAAAAAGTTTTTGGTGTGCAAGGCGATAGGAAGGAGAGTCTCAACATATATAGTAGTTATAGTCTAGGTACTAAATGCAACCTAGTTCTCTATAACGAAGTCTCTGATACCAATCTGTAACACCCCCAAAATATTGCAGCGGAACGATAGTGTCACTGGGGTGTTACTTCATAGCCCAAAGTACAAGTTATAGAAAACGACCTCTAAATGAGACGTTTTGAAAGTTACCATTCGAATTATTTAAATCAGAGTTATTATAAGAGGTCTCAAAGTATATGATTACATAAATGTTTTCAAAATGTATCGAATGGTAAAGGATAAAAGCATAAGTCTCCAAAGCATGCAAATGACTCTATGATCCATGCATCCGCTATCGCCTTACTAACCTGAGATAAACATGCTAAAAAGTGTCAACACAAAGGTTGTTGAGTTCATAGAGTTTAGTTAAATTGTAAAGCCTTCAAATAATGTTGCCACAACAAAGGTATAGTAAATCCATTCAGTTCTAAGTTTTGCCCTACAAAACTTGCAACCTATGTGTTCACAACCCACTGCTAAAATATAGTATGAGTAGGACATATGTGTATACGATATACGTGAGTACTTATTGTAATGAATAACAACCAACTGAAACTCATGACAAGTTTATGTAAGTTTTCAAAAGAATACTGGATTATATTCACCCAAGGCCATGAATCTAGGACCAAGGGTGGGGGCGTCAACTCGATAGTACTATCAATACCTCTCCAACGGCTCCATCCAGGAGTTAAACAGTTGCTAAAGAATAAAGCGTATAATAATAAGTTTAACACATTAAGGCACATATCGCAACTACAATTCATGTCCAAAAGTATAAAAAGTATAGCGTTGCATAAAAGTATAAATGTTTTGAGTATTTCTGGAAGTCAAAGCAAGTATTTGAGCATGTATCTCCCCCAAAGAGTTTATAAAGTAATTAAACAAGTAAAAGTGGGGCTATGACTCACCTCGGTGATACAGTAGTCTAAATAAGTCAAGTAGTGAAGATAAACGGCTCCGACACGTGACCTAAGTTGATATGTCAAGTTTCAGTATGTTTGTTTATGTTCAAAAATTTATTAATGTGTAATATTTATAATAGTTGTATGATGTTGTATTGTCGATAATTATATGTAAACTTTTAGCCGTATTTGGTATAACGCGTATGGTTAAACGAGAAAAGTACAAATGATAATTTTTGTAATTTTGAAGTCTCTTCAAAAGTTAATGGATGATAAGATATTACATATTTCATTTTTAGGCTTTGATCGATCGTTAACGAAATCGAAATATCTCGTATATAAATTTTATCAAAAACCGAGTCTATATGTGTTAAAGATATATTTCTGTGATTATATAAAATATTACACTTTATATCCTTATAGATTCAAGTATTGACAGTTTGTACCCTTGAGCTTTCATAAATTGACTATTTATATCCCTCAATTTTAGTGAAGTGACAATTTTTACCCTGCAGTTTCAAGAGTAACACTTTATACCTTTAAAGCATTAAATAGTTTTTAAGTTAATTCCTTATTATATATATAGGTTTAGAGTTTTGGTAAAACATGCCCTCTAAGCATTTTACCCATTTTATTAATAGTCCTAGAGTTTTGACACTTTCCACCCTCCAAGCATTTTACGATTTGTAAACATAGTCCTTGTTTTATTTTTGTTGTGTTTTAATTTAGAAAAGAGATATGGCACGTTATGGCTTATCATTATAAGCTGTTTTAAGTTGGTAATAAGCTTTTGAGAGCTTATTATCTTTTAAAATGGTTTATGGTCCTTTAAAGCCCAATAAGGGTGCGTTTTGTTTTTAGGTCGCGATACAAGAAAAGAGGAAGAAAATAAGCGAGGCCTTGGGGGTTTTCGGCCAGGGATTTGTGGTTTTGTAAAGTTGACTAGGAGCTTATTAAAGTGGCTTAATCGTTTGGCTTCTAGCTTATAGCTTATGGCTTAAAAATCCGATCAAAGTGGGGTGTTTGGGATGGTTTGCAATATAGAAGCAAAAGAAAGCTAAATAGGACCGAAACTTTAAAAGACTCATGGCTTGTTTTAGTAACTTATTAACATGTTGATTAGACTATCTAAAGGACTTATGGTGTAGCTTACAGCTTTAAGTCTTTATAAACCAAAAATACATAAAATAGAGGGTGTTTGTGTGCTCTCGGTAAAAACAAAAAAGAAAAGAAAATTTATTTTTGATCTTATTCTCCACTTGGTTCTTTATTATTATCATATATAAGTGTTATTAATAAGTATAAAAGAGGTTGAAAAGGGTTTGGGAGACTTAAAACTTCTTAAACTCGATCTTAAGAAAAAGTGGCCAAAGGGACTTCAAACTTGGAACAAAGTTATCCAAGGCTTCTAGATTCTTGTACAAGATTGCCTCCTCCTTACTTGGACTTGAATTAACGTAGGTAAATGTGTGTGTGGTGTTGATGCAAATAATGTTCTAAAAACATTATTTCTATCTTTTGATAACTTCACGTTTTGAGGATGACAAAATGTGAAAACACGTTACGTTAAAATTAACGTAAACAAGGTTTTAATCGGAAGATCCCGCCTCTACACAAATCACTCTAGAACAAAGTTACAACTTAACTAATGATCAAAGAAGTGAATTTGAGTTTTACACTTCACATTTTTATGTGACAAAATATTTTCTTCAAAAATATACTTTACAAATTATTTTTGAATAATTAAGAAATGTTTTAATGGAAAAATGAGTTTAAAATACATAACAGCTAGTTTTCCCCCCAAAATCAGCTCCAAACTTCGCCAAATAAGTTTTCACCAGAAAAGAAAAAAAAACGAAGCGTCTTTGTCTGACACGGCTCCATGGTTCCACTAAATTTAGTGGAGCCGTCGTTGATTTAGTGGAGCCGTCCCCCTGTAACGGCCAGATTTTTTTTGACTATAAATACCAGCCCACTTCATAGATTTTCTTCACCCTTTCTCGAACAGAAACTTCTGAGTTTAAATCTCTCACACCATTTTCTTTTCTTGATCATTTAGTTTAGTTTTTCTTTTGTTCAAGAGTGATCCAATCATCCAACATAGAGATCCTCTTCATTCCTCTTCAATAGCAAGAGAAGAACACAAAGTATCCAAGTTGGTACAAGGTGTTGTCATTCCTCTTCAAGTGCAAGAGAAGAACTCAAGGTATCTAAGAAGATACAAGAGTTGTAGTAGTTGTTAGGTTTCTTGTAACATTTCTTACATCCTTGTTGTATCATAGCTTACATCAAGATCATTTTTCTTTTGTGAGAGTGTGAGTGAAGATCATTGTAATCTTATAGAGATAGTGAATATCTCTTGAAGCCATTGGGCTTGTGTGATTGATCAAGAAGATCAAGGGTCAATAGGATAGTGTTAGTCAAGTGAGTGTTGATCATTGTGACCGTGTCGAGATCTTGGAGATCTCTTGAAGCTATTGGGCTTGAGTGATTGATCTTGTGGATCGTGGTAGATTGGTGCTAGCTAAGATTAGCACTCGACATCTAGCTTAGTGTCAGAAAACAAGTTAAGCGACGTGTACGGTTTTCTCCGCCTTAAGGGAGGTTGTTAACATAGTGCTTGAAACTCTCGAGTGTGGTACTCGGGGAGTGGAGTAGGGCGAAGAAGTGCTTCATAGCCGAACCACTATAAATCCTTTTATCCCGGTTTGATCTTTCCATCTCTACTCTTTACTTTCATTACTTATTATTAGTTAGTTTAGAGTGTAGTTCATATTGGTGTTGTTTCATTGCACATAAGAATCGAATCAAAAGTTTCCAATAGCAAAGTTTTTAAGAAACGTTAAAAGAACTAAAAGAACTAAAAAAACTGGTAAAACTATTCAACCCCCCCTTCTAATTTTCTATAATTGGTATCAGAAGCCACGTCAGTCAAGATTTTAGTGTAAATTGTATTTTAAAACTTGAATCGATCAATGGATTCCGAAAAATATCTAGAAGGGCATTCTATGCAAAGACCACCACTTTTTGAAACCGATTGCTTTATCTATTGGAAAACAAGATTCGAAACGTATGTGAAATCAAAAGACATTGATCTTTGGCATGTTATTACCGAGGGTGACTTTCAACCGATTCAAATGAATCTGGAAACTAAAAAGGATTAAATAGTTTCTTATGATAAACAAAGTGATGAACTTAAAAGAAAACTAGCCAAAAATAATGAGGCTAAAATGATGATTTACAATGCTTTGCCTAAAAAGGAATTTGAAAGAATTTTCATGTGTAATACGGCAAAATATATTTGGAAAACTTTGTTAGTCACTCACCAAGGTAATAACCAAGTCAAAGAGAACAAGATAGATCTTCTTATTCAACAATATGAACAATTTTCCATTTCGGAAGATGAGTCAATAGATAATGCTTTTGCTAGATTTAATACTATTATCACTAGTCTTAAAGCTCTTGATGAAGGTTACTCTAGCAGGAATTATGTTAGGAAGTTTCTTAGAGCTCTACATCCTAAATGGAGAGAAAAGGTCACCTCCATTGAAGAGTCAAAGGACTTGGCGACATTATCACTCGATGAACTAATAGGAAACTTGAAAGTTCATGAGATGATAATCAAGAAAGACTCCGATATAGTTAAAGGCAAAAGCGAGAGAGTTAGATCTCTAGCATTGAAAGCCAAGAAGGAGTCTAGTGATGAGGAATGTTCGAGTTCCGATAGTGAAGATGAAGAATATGCGTTAGCGGTTAGGGACTTTAAAAAGTTCTGTAGGAGAAGAGGTAGGTTCGTTAGACAACCTCGTGATGAAAAGAAGACATCAAAAAAGAACCGAGTTGAAAAGAAAGGGACAAGTGATAGGAAATGCTTTAGATGTATAGATCCTAATCACTTCATAGGAGAGTGTCCCAAACCATCGAAATCCAACAATCAACGAGATTTCATAGGAGGCTCGTGGAGTGATAGCGGTGAAGATGAAGAGAAGAAGCCAAAGGACGAAACATGCCTAATGGCTCAAGCTTCTCATGAGGTACGTTATGACTATCCTGATTATAGTGATGATAACTTGTCAATAGATGATAACACACTAAATGACAAATATAATAAATTATGCGAGATTAGTTCTAAAATTTTAGGTAGAAACAAATCACTAAAATTAAAATTGCATGAACTCGAAATGAAAGTTTTAGAACTAAAGGATCAAGTCAAAAGACTTGAGAAAAATAAAGAAGTAGACGTAGGATGCAAGTCATGCATTAAGCTTCGTGTAGAAAATGATAAACTCAAAGAAAATAAATTTAGGATCACTAGGTTTGAAAAAGAAACAGATAATGCTTCGACAAGTAAAATAAAGCAAGTAGAATCTGTCAAACCCACAAGTTCTGTCAAAACAACACACGGCACCACTAAATGTACACACGACACCATTAAAGTTAATGGTACCGTGGTACCGTGTGTTACTGAAGACAGAACTGAGTTGAATTTGAAAGATAATTCAAGTCCTAAACCAAGACACATAGTTGTAAATGGTACCAAAGTATCTATGGCTAGTATAAAGGAAGCCAAAAGCGTTTACAAACCTGTGTCAAACCCTAGGCCTAGCTTTGTAAAACCCGAAACTAGGTCTAAGACTCCTCCACATAGAAAAACAAATATTCCTAAAACTCGGTCAAGAACTCCTCTTCCGAGACGTAACTCTAGCAGACAAAGTTATCCAAATAACTATCCCGTAACTTGGAATGACCGTCAACTACAAAGTTACTTACCATGGGAAATTTTTCCTCCGTTCCAACATCCTAACCAAATGCAACTAATGCATAGGATGTTTAATGCTAAAAACTTTTGACCCATGAGATATTAGGGACCAAATGTTTGAATGTTTGTCTTATTCAATAGATATGCTTGGGAATCGACTTGGAGCCTGACGAATGGGTCAAGGATAGTGGACGCACTAATCATATGACGGGTAACCGAAGTCTTTTCTCATCATACAAAGCATACAACGGAGGTAATGTCACTTTCGGTAGCAAACTTAAGGGCAACATTATAGGCAAAGGTACGATCACTCAAAACTCCCTCACTATTAGAAATGTTGAGCATGTAGATAACTTAGGATTTAACTTGCTTAGCATTAGTCAAATGGTAGATAATAAGTGTAAAGTTATATTCTCCGAAGAGGGTAGTGAGATTATTAAGGATGGTAAAACCATAGGCAAAGTAGTTAGGAGAAATGGCCTATTTGTTATGAAAATAGGAAATAAGCCTCAGGATAGGATATGCTTAGCAACCATAGATGACAATTCCACTCTATGGCATAGGAGATTAGGTCACGCCAATATGCGATTAATACAATCATTGGCGTCTAAGGAACTAGTTAGAAACCTACCTAAGATTAAGTTTGATCAACACTTTTGTGACCCTTGTAAAGTTGGAAAACAAGCTCATTCTAGTCACAAAGCTAAGAATATGGTCTCGACCTCTAGATGCCTAGAACTCCTTCATATGGACTTATTTGGTCCATCTGCCGTACGGAGCTACGGAGGAAACTATTACACCTTGGTGATAGTTGATGACTACTCTAGGTATACTTGAACTAGATTTCTTAAGAATAAGACACAAGCTTTTGAGGAATTTGAAATCTTTAGTAAGAAAGTCTAAAATCAACTAGGATGTACAATTGTTTCAATTAGAACGGATCATGGTCGGGAATTTGATAATGAAGTGCAATTTGGAGCATATTGTGATGCTAATGGTATTACACACAATTTCTCGGCTCCACGCACTCCACAATCAAATGGGGTAGTTGAGCGGAAGAATCGTACTCTACAAGAGATGAGTAGAACGATGTTAAATGAACAATCAATTCCGCAAAAGTTTTGGTGTAATGCGGTGGACACCTCAACTTACATACTTAATAGGATTCTAATTAGACCTATGTTAGGAAAAACACCATATGAAATCATGAAAGGTAGAAAACCTTCTCTTGATTACTTTAGAGTGTTTGGAAGTAAGTGCTTCATACTAAACACTAAAGACTACCTCACCAAGTTTGACCCAAAGTCTTACGAAGGTGTTTTCCTAGGATACTCCCAAAATAGCAAGGCCTATGTAGTCCTAAACAAGGAAACAATGAAAGTTGAAGAGTCACTCAACATAACATTCGATGAAAGTCCTCCACCAACTAAGACATCACCCTTGGTGGATGATGACTTAGATGAGGATGAAGCCATTAAGGTTAATGGAAAAAAACCCTTAGAAGATGACATTGAGGATGAAATAGTTGAAGTTGACGAAGCTGTCAATATTAAGGAATCCAAGAACCATCCCATTGAAAATGTAATAGGAAACCTTAACCAAAGAACTCTTAGGTCACAAGCACAAAACAAAAGTAATTTCTTTTGTTTCATATCAACCGTAGAACCTAAGAATATCGGTGAAGCGATTAAGGATGAAAGTTGGGTAGTCGCCATGCAAGAGGAACTTAATCAATTCACCGCAAACCAAGTTTGGGATTTAGTACCTCCTCCTAAGAATCAAACCATCATAGGAACTAAGTGGGTGTTTAGGAATAAACTCGACAAAAATAGCGTCGTAACTAGGAATAAGGCAAGGTTGGTAGCACAAGGCTATAACCAACAAGAAGGAATAGACTACGATGAAACCTATGCACCCGTAGCTAGATTAGAGTCTATTAGGATACTCCTTGCCTATGCTTGTGCCTTAGATTTTAAGTTATACCAAATGGATGTGAAAAGTGCATTCTTAAATTGTTATATCAACAAGGAGGTATATGTTGCACAACCTTCATGATTCGTTGATTTTGAGAAACTGAATCATGTTTATAAACTCAAGAAAGCACTCTATGGTCTCAAACAATCTCCTAAAGCTTGGTATGATAGACTAAAAGCATTCTTGATCGAACATGAATATACCATGGGAGTGGTAGATAATACACTTTTCACAAAGAAACATAATTTACATCTCATTATTGTTCAAATATATGTCGACGACATCATATTTGGCTCAACTTGTCCAGAACTGTGCGATGATTTCTCTAAGATCATGCGTGACGAGTATGAGATGAGCATGATGGGTGATTTAAATTTCTTCCTTGGTTTACAAATTAAACAAATAGAAGATGGTATATTCTTTAATCAATCGAAATATAGTAAGGAGATGCTTAAAAAGTTTAGTTTAGAAGAGTCTAAGCCCATGAAAACTCCCATGTCCACGGAAATAAAACTCACGAAAGATGAAGAAAGTGAGTCCGTGGATAGCACTAAGTATAGAGGTATGATAGGAAGTTTGCTATACCTCACAGCAAGTAGGTCCGACATCATGTTTAGTGTCTGCCTTTGTGCTCTATTCTAAGAGGATCCCAAAACCTCTCACCTTGAAGCGGTTAAGCGTATGATGAAGCGAAAAGTGTACCGCTTTTAGGGGGTCATTAAAGCCCTAAATCGTATTTATTTGATCAAATATTGCCCTAAATCGTTCCTTTTGTCATTTTAGGTACTTTGGAGAAGAAATCTGGAAAAGGAAGCATTTTGGACGTTTTTGGAGCATAAAAGTGAAGAAAACGACAAAGTCTCCAAAGCTGCTGGAAAAGTACACATGACGGCGTCAAGGATTGCTCCTGACGGCGTCATGGCTTGGCAAAAGAGGTGGATATGAAAAATTGGCGTGACGCGCCAGAGAGTTTTACAATGGAAAGTCTGACGGCGTCACCCTTTAAGGTGATCAAGGCCATCACGGTTTAAGTTAAAGAGAGACGGCGTCAAGCACATTTCTGACGGCGTCAACCCTTGATAGGCCAGAGCGGATTTTGGAGGATTAAAGAGGGACGGCGTCAGGAAGACCATCCGGGAACCCTAGCCGCGGCGAGGTGACGGCGTCACCTCCTACAACGTGACGCCGTCAGCCACTAAACTCTATATATAGTTTTGCAATTTTTATTCATTGTGTGCAACTTTGTGAGGAGAAACCCTAAGACGAATTTCTGCCATTTTTAAGGGTTTTATACCCTTGGATCTCCCATGTTTAATTGAAGATAAGTAATCACTTAATCAATCAATATGTCTATGTGTTGTTTGATTATATCTTGTTCTTGTCTTTTAATTAACATGCTAGGCTAGATTTATCTTGTGTTTGCTTAGATCTAATGAAACCTAACTATTGATTATCGGTTATTAATGTGTTATTAATTGTATCGGATGATTGTTTATCGATGTTAGGCTTAAGAAAACTGGCTAACCTCCTATACGGTAATTTGCTTGAACGTCTTAAGCAACATGAACCAATGCGTACTAGGTTTATTTGGTTGTATTTAATGCATGAGCGAATTCTAGTGATCCCATGTTAGGAGCTTCTTAGCCGGCTCGACATAAGAGTGAAGTAGGAGCTTGTAGAGTTGGGGAAGTACGTACGCCATCCCACGATTGGTATTAAGGAATACACCCGTCATCTACGCAATTAATACACACTAATCAACCGGTAAAAGATAGTTAGGGAGTAAGGAAATCTAAGTAAACACATTTCTCCCCATATAAGTTCCACAACCTTTTCATTTTCAGTTATTTTATTTTATTTGCAATTGTAGCTACTTGGGTTAGTTGACTAGCAACTAATTCTGCCCACTCTTTCAAACCCGAGATTTTACTTGCTTTCATAAAAAAAAATATAAAAATACAAAAAGAATCTTCCCTCACCCTTAGACCTATTAGAGTAGTTTTTCAATCCTAACGACACTATTCCCCTAGAGAATGATCAATCCCCCGGTACTTGCCACTACACTATACTACATCGGTCAGGTACACTGCCTGGTGGGGATTGCAAGCTTCTCGAGATCCCTCGAGAGGTAAAACCTGTTGTAAGGTCGCAAAACCACGCATCAAGTTTTTGGCGCCGTTGCCGGGGAATAGTTATTGTTTAGGTTGAATTTTTATTTTATTAGGTCTACTCACTAGATTCCTTTCTAGTGAGATTTTTATTTTTCTAGGTTTTTCTTTAGTCTATCTTTTTTCTTCGTTTCTTTGTTCGTAACCATTACCATCCGACATCATGGAAGGTGGTAATATCCTCGATCCCAACAACCCACCACTACAACAACACCCACCTCCTAGAGCCCGTACCTTAGGAGACTACTCCCGTCCTAGCCACCATGGCTATCGAAACACCATTGAGCTCACTCAAGGAGCCAATGTCACTCCCTTGCTATCCAACACCATCCGGTTGGTGCAAAGCGGATGCGCATTCCATGGACTTCGTTCCGAAGATCCTAATCAACATCTCAAGGACTTTCTCAAAATCATTGATTCTATAGACCTTGATGTTGCCACTCGAGAGACGACCCGGTTGCGTGTCTTTCAATTCTCTCTACGCGACCATGCTCGGCAATGGTTGTGGCAATTACCCATGAACTCCATCTTGTCTTGGAAAGATCTTACCACCCATTTCCTAGCTAGATTCTTTCTACCTAAAGTGATTATTTTGTTGCGTGAGAGGATTGTTAATGAGATTAGTGAGCTAAGAGAACTCAATGAGTTGATTAAGAGTGAAATCGAGTTTAGGACCAGCACAAGCCTAGATAACTTCGAGCTTAGGAATGACTTTAGACTCTTTGAGAATTTTTTCCCAACCAAAACCGAGTTAAGTCACCATAAGTTCCTCTTGAAGTATCCTTGTCCCGCAAAGTATCGGAAAAACCCATGGATTAGGAAAGGAAACCATATGAATGTGAAAGTCCCATGCATGATTGGTCATATGTTTAGAGAGCATACTTATATTGACTTGAGGGCCCCAATGAATATCATGTCTAGGCCTTACTACAATTGGATTATGAGCGTTAAGTTAGAACCTAGGCAAGATCCCTATAACCCCAAGCGACTATGTAACTTTGTTGGAAGAGTTAGAGGCATACACGTCTTCATTAAAAACTTCACTTATCGATGTGATTTCATGATCTTAGAAGATGTAAGAGGAATCATAGACCAACATTTAGGTGAGATAGTTTTGGGTGGAACCATTCGTCAACACATCTAAAATGATCTATGATAGGGACGAGGGCATCATCACTTTCTCCAAGGTAACCGAGTGTGTTTAAATATAAGATGCCTTATAAGTTTGAAAAGTTCAAGGGTGTTGAAGACTTAGATGCCGACAATATCCCTACATTCGATGTGAGTGAGAATAATCACAATATAGAGAGGATTAAATATTCAGGATGCATGGCCTTAGGTCCGGAATACATATGGGATAACAATGTGATTAAAAACTTTAAAACCGCATTTAAGTTGCGGTATGGAAAAACTTAATGTACGTGACTTTGAGTCTAGCTACAAGACTCGTTAATAAAGAAAAGCGCTTCTTGGGAGGCAACCCAAGCTTTATTTGCTTTGTGTGTTTATTTATTTGTTTGTTTGATTTTATTTGCTTCCGTATGTATGATTAATTTTTATTATTATTGATTTATGTTCAAAACTAAATTGTGAAAATGCTTTATCTTGTTTTTAACTTCGTCTTAACTACATATAAAGGTATTTTGCAAAAGATAAGTGTAAGGGAAATCCAAATCGGTTTATTAGAACAAATGAACATGAATCATAACAATAATAAATTAACATACATTTTAGTATTTGTTTGAGTCAAATGCTTGTATCGAGTCATAATGATGTTTTGCAGGAATTCCAGGAAGTAAGGTATAGGTTTTTCCAAAAATTTTCCGGAAACTTAACATGAGAATTCTGTCAGATCATTTCTGACGGCGTCAGGCATTACAACCTGACGGCGTCAGGTTTTAATTTTCTGAAATTTTTGAAAGTTTTGTTTTTCTACCGGAATCATAATAAGTTTTTATTAAATCTCTAACTTATAAACTCCAGGAATCTGCAAAATAATCATTCCACAAGCATTATATCCTTATATAGATTTATCCCGCCGATGTTATGCGGGTTTTCGTGTTTGTTTTCTCAGGTTTAACAGGTTATTTTGGACAAGGAGATGTAAGTGGAATCTAGCTTTTGGCGATGCTTTAGTCTTGGAGCTTCCACAGTACCTTGGAAGAAGATCTAACCATGTTACCACTTTATCCACCGAACGAATCAGGGGAGTATTTGGTTTCATTCTTTTACCTTATTTACTTTTACATCTTGTTATTTGAACATTGGGGACAATGTTCATCTTAAGTGTAAGGGGGGGGGGGGGTAAAAGTACGATACTTTAGAGAATGCTATTGCACTTGATTTTTGTTTGTTTAATGGTAGATGTGTAATAAAACTGAGATAAATACATGTTAAGGCAATTTTAGTGCCAAATTTAAAATTTTTTACAACATATAGGAGTGAAACTTTGATCTTAATGAGCGTCTCACGGATAGGAGTTATATGACTAGCACAAAAACCGTACCACTAAAAAATTTTCCACCCCCAAATATGTGAGGTTCGCCCCTAGAATTGGTAGGAAAAGCATTTATGCTATGATGTGTGTACCGGTAGCACTTAGATTCTAGAACTTGCGTTAGGACCATTCCGAGGCCACAAGTGAGACTACATTCGTGTAGTTAGATTTACTACATGATAAGAGGCATTAGGATTAACCCATTGTTTTACACCTGTGTTTTTGTTATAATTACATTGGTCAAGTAATTCTCCCACACCCTTTGCGTTGTACTCATTTTTAGTACACGATACCCCTAGTACACCCCTCAGAGCCTATCTTTTCGTTTCGACCTTTAAGCATTTTACTTAAAGGAAGAATTTGGTTACACCCCACTTAAATGTACACCCAAATCGCCTTAGCCTACCTTGTATGCACTCATTTTTAGTGCATTATTGTGACAACATTTGTTTAAACCCTTAGTTAATTATCTAATTGATTACATGGTTGCTAAGTCGAGTCATATCCTTGTACATATTGTTTTGGGACGATTGGGACTCATGGGTAAAGTACTAGTGTAATGGAGTAATGGGGAAGAACATCATTTATTACCCCCATATGTACGTTAATATTTTAAAGTACTCCAAATGTTTCGATTATCTTGATTCGAGTCATTAGAATAATTTTATGTAAAGTATGTAAAAGTTCAAGTGTAAGGGGGATACAACCCCCCTATGATGTATTATTTTGGATGGTAGGGCAAGAGTGTATGCAAAAAAAAAAAAAAAAAAAAAAAAATAGAAAAAAACATACGGACTACCATCCCGTTTCATTTTATGTTTATTTTATCTTTTTGTTGTTTTTTTTCATTAGCTTAAGTCGAGTCTATTCTTGGCTTAGCAACGCCATATTGTACATGTAATTAATCAAGATCTTTAACTCGCCACCAGTAAAATATCCTTTATCCAACAAAACCGTGTTTATCGTATCCCTACACCTAACGTTATAACCCGTTTCAAATACCTTTTTGATAGTTTATCTTAGGTGCTTACGCCTAGTGGAGGAGGTTTTTGATCCTTTCCCAAGCCTATGGCAATCTATTTGCTATGACAGGTAGTGAGAGATATTATTCATTTTCATTTATGAGATATACTTTTATGACACCTAAGAGATGTGAGTATCTAAACACTACTTGTGAGGTGCTAGTCTGTAATCTCCATGCTTATTATGATTAAAGTGGAATGACTATTTGTTGTAATTACTTTTATATTAGCGTTAAATGACCCCTAACTTGTATTTTGATTAGAATAAAAGCGCATTTGCTTGAGGACAAGCAAATCTCAAGTGTAAGGGTATTTGATGAAGCGAAAAGTGTACCGCTTTTAGGGGGTCATTTAAGCCCTAAATCGTATTTATTTGATCAAATATTGCCCTAAATCGTTCCTTTTGTCATTTTAGGTACTTTGGAGAAGAAATCTGGAAAAGGAAGCATTTTGGACGTTTTTGGAGCATAAAAGTGAAGAAAACGACAAAGTCTCCAAAGCTGCTGGAAAAGTACACTTGACGGCGTCAAGGATTGCTCCTGACGGCGTCATGGCTTGGCAAAAGAGGTGGATATGAAAAATACACGTGACGCGCCAGAGAGTTTTACAATGGAAAGTCTGACGGCGTCACCCTTTAAGGTGATCAAGGCCATCACGGTTTAAGTTAAAGAGAGACGGCGTCAAGCCCTATTCTGACGGCGTCAACCCTCCTACAACGTGACGCCGTCAGCCACTAAACTCTATATATAGTTTTGCAATTTTTATTCATTGTGTGCAACTTTGTGAGGAGAAACCCTAAGACGAATTTTCTGCCATTTTTAAGGGTTTTATACCCTTGGATCTCCCATGTTTAATTGAAGATAAGTAATCACTTAATCAATCAATATGTCTATGTGTTGTTTGATTATATCTTGTTCTTGTCTTTTAATTAACATGCTAGGCTAGATTTATCTTGTGTTTGCTTAGATCTAATGAAACCTAACTATTGATTATCGGTTATTAGTGTGTTATTAATTGTATTGGATGATTGTTTATCGATGTTAGGCTTAAGAAAACTGGCTAACCT
Organism: Artemisia tridentata subsp. tridentata; assembly: GCA_021014915.2. NCBI lineage: Eukaryota > Viridiplantae > Streptophyta > Magnoliopsida > Asterales > Asteraceae > Artemisia > Artemisia tridentata. The sequence goes on along the minus strand of CP139502.1, from coordinate 219,421,764 downwards.
CCTATACGGTAATTTGCTTGAACGTCTTAAGAAACATGAACCAATGCGTACTAGGTTTATTTGGTTGTATTTAATGCATGAGCGAATTCTAGTGATCCCATGTTAGGAGCTTCTTAGCCGGCTCGACATAGGAGTGAAGCAGGAGCTTGTAGAGTTGGGGAAGTACGTACGCCACCCCACGATTGGTATTAAGGAATACACCCGTCATCCACGCAATTAATACACACTAATCAACCGGTAAAAGATAGTTAGGGAGTAAGGAAATCTAAGTAAACACATTTCTCCCCATATAAGTTCCACAACCTTTTCATTTTCAGTTATTTTATTTTATTTGCAATTGTAGCTACTTGGGTTAGTTGACTAGCAATTAATTCTGCCCACTCTTTCAAACCCGAGATTTTACTTGCTTTCATAAAAAAAATATAAAAATACAAAAAGAATCTTCCCTCACCCTTAGACCTATTAGAGTAGTTTTTCAATCCTAACGACACTATTCCCCTAGAGAATGATCAATCCCCCGGTACTTGCCACTACACTATACTACATCGGTCAGGTACACTGCCTGGTGGGGATTGCAAGCTTCTCGAGATCCCTCGAGAGGTAAAACCTGTTGTAAGGTCGCAAAACCACGCATCAAGTTTTTGGCGCCGTTGCCGGGGAATAGTTATTGTTTAGGTTGAATTTTTATTTTATTAGGTCTACTCACTAGATTCCTTTCTAGTGAGATTTTTATTTTTCTAGGTTTTTCTTTAGTCTATCTTTTTTCTTCGTTTCTTTGTTCGTAACCATTACCATCCGACATCATGGAAGGTGGTAATATCCTCGATCCCAACAACCCACCACTACAACAACACCCACCTCCTAGAGCCCGTACCTTAGGAGACTACTCCCGTCCTAGCCACCATGGCTATCGAAACACCATTGAGCTCACTCAAGGAGCCAATGTCACTCCCTTGCTATCCAACACCATCCGGTTGGTGCAAAGCGGATGCGCATTCCATGGACTTCGTTCCGAAGATCCTAATCAACATCTCAAGGACTTTCTCAAAATCATTGATTCTATAGACCTTGATGTTGCCACTCGAGAGACGACCCGGTTGCGTGTCTTTCAATTCTCTCTACGCGACCATGCTCGGCAATGGTTGTGGCAATTACCCATGAACTCCATCTTGTCTTGGAAAGATCTTACCACCCATTTCCTAGCTAGATTCTTTCTACCTAAAGTGATTATTTTGTTGCGTGAGAGGATTGTTAATGAGATTAGTGAGCTAAGAGAACTCAATGAGTTGATTAAGAGTGAAATCGAGTTTAGGACCAGCACAAGCCTAGATAACTTCGAGCTTAGGAATGACTTTAGACTCTTTGAGAATTTTTTCCCAACCAAAACCGAGTTAAGTCACCATAAGTTCCTCTTGAAGTATCCTTGTCCCGCAAAGTATCGGAAAAACCCATGGATTAGGAAAGGAAACCATATGAATGTGAAAGTCCCATGCATGATTGGTCATATGTTTAGAGAGCATACTTATATTGACTTGAGGGCCCCAATGAATATCATGTCTAGGCTTTACTACAATTGGATTATGAGCGTTAAGTTAGAACCTAGGCAAGATCCCTATAACCCCAAGCGACTATGTAACTTTGTTGGAAGAGTTAGAGGCATACACGTCTTCATTAAAAACTTCACTTATCGATGTGATTTCATGATCTTAGAAGATGTAAGAGGAATCATAGACCAACATTTAGGTGAGATAGTTTTGGGTGAACCATTCGTCAACACATCTAAAATGATCTATGATAGGGACGAGGGCATCATCACTTTTTCCAAGGTAACCGAGTGTGTTAAATATAAGATGCCTTATAAGTTTGAAAAGTTCAAGGGTGTTGAAGACTTAGATGTCGACAATATCCCTACATTCGATGTGAGTGAGAATAATCACAATGTAGAGAGGATTAAATATTCAGGATGCATGGCCTTAGGTCCGGAATACATATGGGATGACAATGTGATTAAAAACTTTAAAACCGCATTTAAGTTGCGGTATGGAAAAACTTAATGTACGTGACTTTGAGTCTAGCTACAAGACTCGTTAATAAAGAAAAGCGCTTCTTGGGAGGCAACCCAAGCTTTATTTGCTTTGTGTGTTTATTTATTTGTTTGTTTGATTTTATTTGCTTCCGTATGTATGATTAATTTTTATTATTATTGATTTATGTTCAAAACTAAATTGTGAAAATGCTTTATCTTGTTTTTAACTTCGTCTTAACTACATATAAAGGTATTTTGCAAAAGATAAGTGTAAGGGAAATCCAAATCGGTTTATTAGAACAAATGAACATGAATCATAACAATAATAAATTAACATACATTTTAGTATTTGTTTGAGTCAAATGCTTGTATCGAGTCATAATGATGTTTTGCAGGAATTCCAGGAAGTAAGGTATAGGTTTTTCCAAAAATTTTCCGGAAACTTAACATGAGAATTCTGTCAGATCATTTCTGACGGCGTCAGGCATTACAACCTGACGGCGTCAGGTTTTAATTTTCTGAAATTTTTGAAAGTTTTGTTTTTCTACCGGAATCATAATAAGTTTTTATTAAATCTCTAACTTATAAACTCCAGGAATCTGCAAAATAATCATTCCACAAGCATTATATCCTTATATAGATTTATCCCGCCGATGTTATGCGGGTTTTCGTGTTTGTTTTCTCAGGTTTAACAGGTTATTTTGGACAAGGAGATGTAAGTGGAATCTAGCTTTTGGCGATGCTTTAGTCTTGGAGCTTCCACAGTACCTTGGAAGAAGATCTAACCATGTTACCACTTTATCCACCGAACGAATCAGGGGAGTATTTGGTTTCATTCTTTTACCTTATTTACTTTTACATCTTGTTATTTGAACATTGGGGACAATGTTCATCTTAAGTGTAAGGGGGGGGGGGGGTAAAAGTACGATACTTTAGAGAATGCTATTGCACTTGATTTTTGTTTGTTTGATGGTAGATGTGTAATAAAACTGAGATAAATACATGTTAAGGCAATTTTAGTGCCAAATTTAAAATTTTTTACAACATATATGAGTGAAACTTTGGTCTTAATAAGCGTCTCACGGATAGGAGTTATATGACTAGCACAAAAACCGTACCACTAAAAAATTTTCCACCCCCAAATATGTGAGGTTCGCCCCTAGAATTGGTAGGAAAAGCATTTATGCTATGATGTGTGTACCGGTAGCACTTAGATTCTAGAACTTGCGTTAGGACCATTCCGAGGCCACAAGTGAGACTACATTCGTGTAGTTAGATTTACTACATGATAAGAGGCATTAGGATTAACCCATTGTTTTACACCTGTGTTTTTGTTATAATTACATTGGTCAAGTAATTCTCCCACACCCTTTGCGTTGTACTCATTTTTAGTACACGATACCCCTAGTACACCCCTCAGAGCCTATCTTTTCGTTTCGACCTTTAAGCATTTTACTTAAAGGAAGAATTTGTTTACACCCCACTTAAATGTACACCCAAATCGCCTTAGCCTACCTTGTATGCACTCATTTTTAGTGCATTATTGTGACAACATTTGTTTAAACCCCAAGTTAATTATCTAATTGATTACATGGTTGCTAAGTCGAGTCATATCCTTGTACATATTGTTTTGGGACGATTGGGACTCATGGGTAAAGTACTAGTGTAATGGAGTAATGGGGAAGAACATCATTTATTACCCCCATATGTACGTTAATATTTTAAAGTACTCCAAATGTTTCGATTATCTTGATTCGAGTCATTAGAATAATTTTATGTAAAGTATGTAAAAGTTCAAGTGTAAGGGGGATACAACCCCCCTATGATGTATTATTTTGGATGGTAGGGCAAGAGTGTATGCAAAAAAAAAAAAAAAAAAAAAAAAATAGAAAAAAACATACGGACTACCATCCCGTTTCATTTTATGTTTATTTTATCTTTTTGTTGTTTTTTTTCATTAGCTTAAGTCGAGTCTATTCTTGGCTTAGCAACGCCATATTGTACATGTAATTAATCAAGATCTTTAACTCGCCACCAGTAAAATATCCTTTATCCAACAAAACCGTGTTTATCGTATCCCTACACCTAACGTTATAACCCGTTTCAAATACCTTTTTGATAGTTTATCTTAGGTGCTTACGCCTAGTGGAGGAGGTTTTTGATCCTTTCCCAAGCCTATGGCAATCTATTTGCTATGACAGGTAGTGAGAGATATTATTCATTTTCATTTATGAGATATACTTTTATGACACCTAAGAGATGTGAGTATCTAAACACTACTTGTGAGGTGCTAGTCTGTAATCTCCATGCTTATTATGATTAAAGTGGAATGACTATTTGTTGTAATTACTTTTATATTAGCGTTAAATGACCCCTAACTTGTATTTTGATTAGAATAAAAGCGCATTTGCTTGAGGACAAGCAAATCTCAAGTGTAAGGGTATTTGATGAAGCGAAAAGTGTACCGCTTTTAGGGGGTCATTTAAGCCCTAAATCGTATTTATTTGATCAAATATTGCCCTAAATCGTTCCTTTTGTCATTTTAGGTACTTTGGAGAAGAAATCTGGAAAAGGAAGCATTTTGGACGTTTTTGGAGCATAAAAGTGAAGAAAACGACAAAGTCTCCAAAGCTGCTGGAAAAGTACACTTGACGGCGTCAAGGATTGCTCCTGACGGCGTCATGGCTTGGCAAAAGAGGTGGATATGAAAAATACACGTGACGCGCCAGAGAGTTTTACAATGGAAAGTCTGACGGCGTCACCCTTTAAGGTGATCAAGGCCATCACGGTTTAAGTTAAAGAGAGACGGCGTCAAGCACAATTCTGACGGCGTCAACCCTCCTACAACGTGACGCCGTCAGCCACTAAACTCTATATATAGTTTTGCAATTTTTAGTCATTGTGTGCAACTTTGTGAGGAGAAACCCTAAGACGAATTTCTGCCATTTTTAAGGGTTTTATACCCTTGGATCTCCCATGTTTAATTGAAGATAAGTAATCACTTAATCAATCAATATGTCTATGTGTTGTTTGATTATATCTTGTTCTTGTCTTTTAATTAACATGCTAGGCTAGATTTATCTTGTGTTTGCTTAGATCTAATGAAACCTAACTATTGATTATTGGTTATTAATGTGTTATTAATTGTATTGGATGATTGTTTATCGATGTTAGGCTTAAGAAAACTGGCTAACCTCCTATACGGTAATTTGCTTGAACGTCTTAAGAAACATGAACCAATGCGTACTAGGTTTATTTGGTTGTATTTAATGCATGAGCGAATTCTAGTGATCCCATGTTAGGAGCTTCTTAGCCGGCTCGACATAGGAGTGAAGCAGGAGCTTGTAGAGTTGGGGAAGTACGTACGCCACCCCACGATTGGTATTAAGGAATACACCCGTCATCCACGCAATTAATACACACTAATCAACCGGTAAAAGATAGTTAGGGAGTAAGGAAATCTAAGTAAACACATTTCTCCCCATATAAGTTCCACAACCTTTTCATTTTCAGTTATTTTATTTTATTTGCAATTGTAGCTACTTGGGTTAGTTGACTAGCAATTAATTCTGCCCACTCTTTCAAACCCGAGATTTTACTTGCTTTCATAAAAAAAAATATAAAAATACAAAAAGAATCTTCCCTCACCCTTAGACCTATTAGAGTAGTTTTTCAATCCTAATGACACTATTCCCCTAGAGAACGATTAATCCCCCGGTACTTGCCACTACACTATACTACATCAGTCAGGTACACTGCCTGGTGGGGATTGCAAGCTTCTCGAGATCCCTCGAGAGGTAAAACCTGTTGTAAGGTCGCAAAACCACGCATCAGCGTATCTTCCGATACATTAAAGGCACTATACACTTGGGATTATTCTATCCCAAGGGTACCGGTGTAGAAACTGTTGTTTATGCCGACTCCGATCATGCGGGAGATTATGTGGATCGAAAAAGTAAGGGTGGCGTTTGTACCTTCATGGGTTGTTGCTTAACTTCTTGGTTCTCCAAGAAACTAACGGCTCTTGCTATCTCCATGACCGAAGCTGAGTACGTAAGCGCCAGAAAGGCATGTCAACAAGCACTATGGGTGAAACAAGCCCTTAATGACTATGACATCCATTTAGATGACGTCCCCATTATGTGTGATAATAAAGGTGCTATTGACTTGAGCAAAAATCCCGTTCAACACTCCCGTACTAAACACATTGAAATTTGTCATCACTTCCTTTGCTGTAATGTTCAGAAAGGAAATATTTCTATTAAGAAAGTTCCTTCTCAAGACAATATCGCCGACATCCTAACCAAACCTCTCAAACGTTAATACTTCAATTACCTTCGTCTAGGTCTAGGAATGATGGAACATATTCCATAAATCACATGACTTTTTGAAGTCATCTCGTCTAGACTAGGTTCCCCTCGTTAAAAGAATTTATTAGGTATAAATTCTTTCCTCGTGTCAAAAAGTCTCACTAAATCAGCGAGAATAATTCGTCAAAAATCAAAATGGGAAAAAATTTCATCCCATCAGATCACGGCTCCACTAAAGGTGGCACGGCACCGTTAAATTTAACGGTACCGTGGAACCGTGTATCTGATACATCCAGTATTTTAGTCTCCTTTTTCCCACATTACCAAATTCAAACCTTCCCAACTTCTGCAACTACTGTCAAAACCAAACCTCACACTCCAAAATTCAATTACACCCCTTCAAGATCATATTCAAGACATTGATTTTCAAAATTATCAATCGCTTCCACTCTTTCAACATGAATTGTAAGTTATCTTACTTTAATTTTTATTCAATTTTGAGTCTAGGGTTTGTTCATAAATGAAAATTGAATTGGGGCTTTTCAATTTTTGAGTCTTTATACTAAGATTAGACAACATGTGATTCACTTTACATAGGATTTTCATAAACAAAATTAAATCACATATTCATGTCTAGGAAACTTGCAATTAGAATTCATCAACACTCAAAATTTTCAAAACCCTTACCACCAAAACATTGAAGTTTCCAAACACCCCAATTCCATTATTTTCGAAAAATTTCACGAAATTAGGTTCATGAAAAACTTTTCGTGCATTGTTGATGCAAACTAAAAATGTTTTCTCATGCATACATGACCTCGCGAATATTGATTGAATTACATAATCAATATGTACTTTTCGACATATTTGCTTGAGCAAAAGTAAATTAGGAGTGTTTGGATAATCTTATTATTTTTTATTCTAGATTCGAGATTACCGCACCTCCACATAGTTTGCATATAGGCACACACTAGGCACGTGTCTCTAATGCACCTACTCTAAATTCTAATTTTTCCTAAAATTTTCTTATAGGAAACAATAATGTCTCATGTGTATGATTTTGATCATCTTCTAACCGATACGTATACACCCGAAATATCTCATGAACCCACAACACCCGGTAACCACATACGTGCCTATGTCAATCTTGAAACCCGTCGGTTTCATGAAGGTCGAGTTGTTGATCTGTCCTTAATTTATCATAGGGATATCAACACCTCATTTAGAGCTATATGATTCGATTGCTTACTACACATCAACGAGCACATTTGTCCTCGTTTTGTGTTAGAATTCTTTTGACAAGTTGAACTCGTACGTAATGAGGATCTCTCTTTGTCACTTTGGTTTTGGGTCCGAAATTTCAAATTTGTCCTAACCCTTGAGCAATTTGCTCAAGTTCTCCGAATTCCCAATCATGGGCAATGTGCCTATACTGAAGATTGGTGTCTTGAGTCCCTCTTCAACTTTCGTGAAGAGGATAGTCCATATTGTTCCTACATACCCTCTCCAACCGAACTTACCAAACTCATTCGTACTCTTAAGTACTCCTCCTCTTACCCAAATCCAACGAAAATTCGTCTGAATGAGGTTCGTCGTGAACTGTTTTCTTGGGCAGTCATCCTGCGAGAAAATGTTCTAAGCCTAACAAGAAATCGTGAGCAACTTCCGGCGTGTTGTGCTCATATGATTTACTGTCTCCTCACCCAACAACCTTACAATCTCGCCTACTTCTTCGCTAAGCGAATTGTACATCTCAAGGGTAACAAAAATAAATTGATACCCTATGGGATGTTCATAACCCGTCTCTATCACCACTTCATGAACTCTCACCCTTACCTTCGTAGTCCTCAATATTCACTCTTCAAACCCGTCATGAAACCCCTAAATGAGTCATATGTCTCATCCATTCTCATTTCTGAATCTTCCACCCACTATGCACCCTTTGATGATCCGAATCATGAGAATGAGATGCATTGTCAAGTCGAGAGTGTGATGAAAACAGGAGAAAGCTCAAGTCATAAGTAGTTAGGAGGGGATTAACATTAATATTAGGATTTATCTATGATAGAGATTGATACTCTTTGAAATTTTGCATGCTTGATAATTAATCTATCCCCTTGCTTGAATTATTTGGATGATAGCTTATTTTGTCACTTATGATTGCATGCTTATGATTATCTTGACAAATTACAAGATAATCTTTATATGCTAGAAGTAGCTTGATATGAGACATATTAGGAAAATAAATCTTTAGTGATTTGAGGCACTATCATTTCCAGGAACTAGTTCCCCTAGAAAACATCCCTCTAGCTGCCCAAAACTAGCCTACACAGGAAAATCCATGAAAATAGTGTCACGGTACAACTAAATAGGGCACGGTACCTGTGACAACCCGTAATTTCAGGTCATTTTCCAAACCTCGAGAAGTTACTATTCATCAATCACTATTCATCATTTCACTATTCATCATTTTTGAAGCCAGTTTGAGACTTTGAGAAGTTTTCAAAAATTTTACTATTCATGAAACACTATTCATTTCCGAAGGGAAATCACTATTCATGATTAGCATTCATCATTACGTAAACTAGGTTTACGGGTAATCAAATGCACGAAACCAGTATGGTTTAGCTGCGTATTCATGCATCATCAGTAAGGACACATCATATAGACTAGAGTAGTCTACATATCATCAGTAACATCATCATCATATTAGGTCATGCACGGGTTTGTGTGATTTTCATTAACGTATGTTTAATTATTTAATAAACGTTACCACTCAGTCATTACTACTAACAATACACCCGACACTCCCAACAGTGATCATATCACATTTTCAAACTCATTATAATGATATAGAAATTTCATTATTTATTTACCCGGTGTTTTTAAATCGTTTGCTATATTTCTCGTTAAATGCTTATAACCGACGTGGTTTGCGAAATTTCAACACGATAATTATTCTAATACCCGATTCTTGCAAGGAATATGATTTTACAATTTTTACAACTTCGTCACATTTTATTCTAACTCGTCAAGATTTATTTCTAGTTAACTCGGTACACGATAACACCTAATGTGTACACAAAAAAACTAACTCTTGTAAAATAGGGAGACAAGATCATTAATTAGCCAAATATCTCTTCCATTTCCTTCCATGTGCCGCCCCTCCCCCCCCCCCCTAGCACCCCTAATTCTTACACTTCACTTGATTAGCTAAGACTTCATTTAATGTTTCTAGCTTATATGTCTTTGATTTAATTTCACTAACACATACAAGATCAAATAGCTAGCAAAAATATCAAATTCTCTCATCTTTTTCTCTACATATTGATCGGCCAAGAACACAAGAACAAGGAGGATCCATAAATTTTTCAAGAACAAGTGATAATCTAGTCTCATTTATACTCCTAGTTAGGATTTTGAAATAAAAATCCCTAGGTTGCTTACACATTTCTCTCCAAACCACCTCAAATCATCAAGTAAGTTACAAGTAAACTTTTCAATCTTTTCATACTCTCATTTGATATATTTTGTTGTGCTATCAACTAATCATGCAAATATATATATGTTATACATACCACTTGATACCCATTTTCACCATAAACATTGATCTATAGATTTTTAGTTGTATCCTCATGAAACACACCATTGTTGGTGATGTTTAGGATCCCATAACACCCTAAGAAGGTGTATGGTAGGATTAGATTAGTTGTGGTGTTTTGAACAAGCCTTGAACCATAAAAGTGATTATTTCAAACAATAGAAAAGGTGCTGTCCCTTTTTGTGAAAACTGGAAATCTCAGGAAATAATGAACTATTTTGGCCTTCATATTCAAAAAATAATTTCAAAAAAGAAACAGTAGCCGCTTGAATGAGTAAAAACCGACTTACGACGAGAAAGTTATGATATTTCTAAGTTTGGCGACGAAAAACTAATTTCTGAAAATTTGCGTGCTGTTTGCCGAGATTCAATGGACAAAACGAGGCATTAGACGTGATCTAGACAACCTGACCTACTGAAATTATGTTAGTTCATGTTAATACGAAGCCGTGGATATAAAGAACGTAGAAAACGAGCACATAACGACAAAGATATACGCGTTTGAAACCCGACAACTTCAATATATATTTTCAACTTTCTAATAAAGAAAATACTACTAAGTTAAAAACAGTTTTTGCAATACACTATATTGAGAGCCGTATTTCTTATCAATCGAGACCCGTATGATCAAAAGTTAAATGACACGTCTTCAAGACATCGTTACAAGGTTTTCAAAGACACCGAGCCTATTCACTAACCCTTAACGAGCACACATTTATGACTAGTTTTGCAAGGTCATTTGGTTATATTTTTACAAGTTATTGAAAAATGTTTATTTGCGAAGGAAACACTATATTCACCGATAAATTATCGAACGACGACCGTGGGTTATCGTTGCAACACATTTACACGAAAAGAGTTTATTAACTTATAAAGCCGTCAAAAATGTATTTTTCAACGATAAACATTATCTTCAAAAGTCTCGAATGGTATCGATAATATACGTATTTGCATGTGTTGCGTAAAGTCATTGCTTACATTAGATACATCATTCATAATAAGTTGGGGTTAGAGACCGAGCCACATTTCATCATATTCACTATTGTCATTGTGCTATCGCATCAGGTGAGTTTTCATAGCCTCGTTTTCAATTGATTACTTGATTTCTAAACTCTCGGGGGAGAATACATTGCACCAATTTTACATGCGGACCAAAGTATCAAAATTCAGTTACATTGCTTAAGTTACATCATTGCCCAGATTAAAGTCCCCTTTATTATCATGAACCGTTAATTATGGAAGTAAGCGAGAGTGAGTGAATAGATCTATTGAGGGTGACGCCTCCGTTCGGGTTGGTAGCTCCAACTGGTCATACGAACGCATTTCATTTTAATCATATTAGAGTGTCTGGCAAAGCACTCAGTTTGGGGCATTTCATTCAGTCTAGCTTCGGGGTCATGAGCTTAAGAGCTAATGGATTATTTTTGTGGCATTTATGTCATACACCTCATACTTGTGGTTACCGTAGGAACATTTCATTTACATAAACCTATTTTGGACTCGCGGTGACGACGCGTCTCACTTATCTTTTGTGCACTTATTATCGTTTGATTTGTATAAACTTATTTCCACAACATGAAACATCTTTTGGGACCTAACTTTTGTAACTCTGAATGTTTTTAATTAATCAAACGATGTATTTTCAAAACGACACTTTAGGTCGTTCAATATAACTGTAACTGTGGTGCTATGGTCAGTCACGCCCTCAAGTGTTCCATTCCGCTGCAAGTCACCAAATTTGGGGGTGTGACACATTGGTACTAGAGCAAAGGTTATAGTGAATTAGGTTGTCCATAATACCCTAGACTATAACTACACCATCATAGCATCTTATCATTTCAACATAAGTGCATATTCCTTTTACATGAGGTTTCATACATACATTATGTTAGTTATTTACTTTCATTTCACATCGATTGTCACAGAGATGTCTTCAGACACACATCCCATTGTCATTTCATCTGATTCTGACTCATACGAGGTTTTATCATCACCCACCATTATGCTAGAGTTAGTTACTTCATCACCACCCACTATCATCCTATCCTCAGTGGAGCCTAGTCCACAGTCATCACCTATGCTATCTGAGGCTGACACCGAACCCTTTGAGGAGGGCGAGGTGGCACCTACCCCACCTTTGTCACCTGTGATCCGCCGTGGTCCCAGAGTTGTACCTGTTATTCAGCCAGGGGAGTTCATACCTATTGGTCAGGTTTACCGACTATATCTAGATGGACCACGCATGAAGCGCACTGCTGCTAAGTGGGTTCATCGTCTTACTATCAGATCACCAGCTGCTTTTGCACCATTACCATCATCCTCACCATCACCATCCCTACCACCTCTACCACCACTATCCCTAGCCTTACCATCATTATCACCATCTGAGACCCCATCAGCACCACTTCATCCTAGAAACCCTACTCCTATGTCTGATTTACCGCTCAAGAAGCGGGCACGACTTGACATCCCATCACCAGCCACTACAGAGACAGCAGAGACTGCACCATCTCGCAGGTTTGAGATTGGCAAGAGTTCTATAGCAGCATCAGTCAGACAGTCTACTATTTCAGCATTAGAGGAACGAGTGGATCAGCACCAGGGAAAGATTGAGAGGGCATTGGGTCAGCTAGCAGAGATACCAGTGAGGTGAGTCGAGACTATGGAGGAGCAGATTGAGGGACTAGTTTTGGGCAGAGTTTCTATTGATGTTTCGTATCAGGGCTTAAAGGCCAGGCAGCAGGAGAGTTCTGAGCGCATCACCCAGTTGAGACAGGAGACGCCAGAGTTATTTGACAGGGCACAGATGTCTCAGGAGGAGCATCACCGTCAGGCAGGAGAGTTAGCTTCAGCTCATACTAGGATTTCTGCTTCAGAGAGCAGGGAGGCCGATCTTCAGCTCCGAGTTCAGCATTTGGAGGAGATTGTAGTTGCTATGAACAGAGAGATCCGCCGGCTAAGAGGTGGATCAGGTGGAGCAACAGGTGGTGCTTAGTGTTAGACTTTTTTCATGTAGCTTGTACTATTAGTATCTGATCCACGTGTGAGTATATATAAATAAATATAGTATCGTGCACACGTGATACTTTGGAAAATGACAAGTCAAACCTTAGGAAAAGTCAAACTTGCAAAACCCGTGAATGTGATGTGTGTGATACCGGGCAAGTGATCACCCGGGTCGTGTCCCAGCGAGGTGTGAATCGAGGATTTCGTTTTAGGTTCGGGATTAAAATGCTTGATGATTGGATTTGGAGATTATTTGGTGTTGTGGTATAATTACACAAAGCAATGAAACGCAACAGGTATTTAAAATTAAAAACGCACTTTTTAATTAAAATTAACGTCAACGCGCAAAAATAAAAGTGAAATCTAAAAAATATTAGCCCTACGAGTACCGAATTAATTTTCCTACACTCTAAATTATAAAAGAAAATTTTTGAAAAAAGAAAAATAATTTTTTGACATTTTAATTAATTATTATGATTTAAAAACTAATTTAAACTATTTAAATGCTTTAAAAATAGAAAACAGATTTGGAAAAATATGAAAAAATTCTGGTAAATCTAAAATTTAATTTGAAAGCTAGGAAAAATAAAAGCAACAACAGTCTAACCCTAATAAGCAGAAATGGACAAATAAGCAGTTTCAAAATAAGCTAAAAATAAGCAAAACTTAACTAAAAATTACCACAGGATCAGAACTAGTTCCAACAACTTAAATAAGCATAAAACAACTTAAATTAAACAACTAAACTCTCAGATTAAGCCAATTAAGCAGTTAGTGCAGCAGCATGAAAAACAGAAATGCGGAAAAATTCCTCTAATTGCAGACCTAAAATAAGCTCTTGAATAAGCTAAAACATGAGATCCCAGATGTTGTACCTAAAGTTTACTAGTTAAACTACTTATGAACCAAAAATGAGGTCTAAATCATAACTCAATAAGCCACAAATCTGCCTAGATCAGCAGTCCAAAACTCAAGTCTGCACAAAATTCTGAGATAGCAGATGAGCTTTTTTGTACCATTTCTAATGCAAATTTTGACCAAATCTGTCTAACCACTGGGAAACTAACTTAAACCAATATAAGGGACTTAGAAATGCCAAGTTGAGGGTTCAAATAAGCTCAGCTTATTCTGAGCTTATGGCAGTCCATCAGGTTCCTATTTTTGCACTATCTAATAAAAAACTACAACAGGCTCAAAAGAATCTAGAACCTACTGAAATCAACTTAACATGACTTCCAATAAGCTAAATCAAACCTAATGAGAAGGCAAATGAACAGTGAACCAGGTTTTGTACCCATTTTGACCCAGAAACAGCCCTAACCAAACACTACCTTAAAATCAGAGAAGACAAATTTCAACTAGATAATACTGAATACACCCATTAATCTAATATCCTACTGATTACCTAAGTCTTTTTAACCTGAAAGGACAAATTTTAAGTTACAAACAAACACTAGTTAAGCAATAAGCTCACTTACTGATTTTGGCTTATAAGGCTTTTTTAAGCAAAAGACTAAACTTAAATGTCAAATGCAATCAAACTAACATTACTAGCATTATTATGATCCAATAAGCAGAAAAAACTAGAATAAGCAGAATTAAGCATACAAACAGTAACGGATTGACTTTTGTTGACCAAATGTTAAACTCAGAACTTCATTAACTCAAAATGGGAAATTACAATATTGAAAGGAAAACAAATACAAGTACCTTATAAATTTAGCTAAAATAAAACCTGGTTACAAAAATAAAATCCTAATCTATTTATACTAATCTAAAACACTAAAGGACTTATGCTTTTGTGCTATTTCTGTGAGGAGAAACAGCTTTGCTTCATCATTGTGCTTCTTTGGACAACTCCCATTCGTTGGATGGGTCTTGGACTGATCTTGGCCCTTAAATCACTTTGGCGCCCAAAATAATCCCTCGGATTGGTGACCTGTAGGGTTGACTTTGGGAGTGGTAGGAGACAAGGTTGTTGGGGAAGGGAGAGGGGAAACAATAGTGTTGGGATAGTACAAAAAGTGGTGAGGTGATGGTGTACGGGTTTAGTTGGTTAGGCGGGAAGAAGGGAAAGAGGCGAGTGGGAAGGGTGAGACTGAGTATAGATTATTTGACCTAATTTTTGTGTAACAAAGTAATAAGGCCGGGTTGGGTATTCCTTTGGGCTTTGGGTTATATAACTTTTGGGTTGGGATAAAGGGATAGTTGTTGGGTTGGGGTGAGTGAATTGTGGATCCGGTTGTGTAAAAGTTTGGTCAATTAGGATATATTGAGGTTTAAACCAAGGACCAAAGTTATAATTTATGAAAGTTCGGGGACCATTTCTGCCATTACTTCAAATCCAGGGACCAATCTTGTAAAGTCTGAAAATCATCTCCAAGGACTATTTTTGAAACTTTGATATTCTCGGAGGTTGACTTTTTACTTTGACTTCACTTGATCAAATGCACACTTGTTGTCGAATCGATCCAAAAATGCCCGTTTTCGCTCCGTTTTCAATCCTTTGTACCTGAAACACATAAAACACAAAACCAAGGATATCTGCAATATATTTGGGTGTTTTTGGTCGTTTTTGTGTCTTTATCGGGAGTAAAATGATGAGTATTTACACACTCATCAGTATCCTAGTCCCGGGGTGTGGGACATAGTTTAAAGAACTTGTATGTCTTTTGGTTGTTGTACAAACAAATGTAGCAAGTGTGACTCTACTATGCAGGAATAGTTGTGCTATTTATGATATTGGCCTACGTTGACCGAAATTTTCATGTATTATATTCATGTGCATTGTGATTATGTTTATGATATTTCGAGGTTGTTCTCGTTGTGATTTCATTGTATTTATACATGTTGTGGTTGTATTTATACACGCTGTGGTTATATATACATGTTGTGGCTGTATATACATGTTGTGGTTGTATATATTGTACATGATGATCGTTTCTATTGTGAGTTCTCATTGTTGTTATCTTTTGTGATTATGAAGAGTCATGCCGCCCAAAAGAGCTACTACATCTATGACACCCGCTGATATCAGGAAGCTTGTTGCCGACGGTATTGAGGCAGCACTAGTAGCTGAAAGAGCAGCTGTAGCTGCTGCTGCTGAAGCCGCTTCTAGGGCAGAAATGGAAGAAGCTGCAGGACGAGATACTAATGGTCGTAAATGTACTTACAAAGACTTCAAGAGTGGTGATCCTGTAAAATTCAAGGGCACTGAAGGAGCCACTGCCATGATCCGATGGTTTGAAAAGACAGAATATGTATTCCTTCTATGCAACTGTCCCGAGGACAGCAAGGTAAAGTTTGCAACCAGTACACTCATTGACGAAGCTATGTCGTGATGGAATTCTTATGCCCAGCCAATTGGTATGGAAAATGCTCACAAGCTCTCATGGGATGAATTCAAGAAATTATTGTCTAAGAAGTTTTGTCCACGCACTGAGGTGAAAAAGTTGGAAACAGAGTTTTATGAGTTAGTGACTAAGGGTAATGAGATTGAAGCATACATCAGAATATTTCAGGAGTTGGCTGCATTGTGTCCAACTAGGGTTCCAGACAACGAAAAGTTGTTAGAAAATTTCATTGGTGGTTTACCATCCAGCATTCAGGGGGATGTAATTTCTTTTGACCCACAAACACTGGACGAGGCTGTCAGAATATCTCAGAAGCTTATGGCTTAGGTAGTGAAGAAAGGGACGACTGCAAACAATAACAACAGCAACACCAACAATAACCGTAACTACAACAACAACAAAAGAAAGTGGGACAATAACCAAGGTAGCAATGCTACCCAATCACCACCCAAAAGGCAAGAAGTTGCAAAGGCCTATGCTGCAGGCCCAGCTGAAAAAAGAGGTTACAATGGTACCTTACCCAAGTGCAACAAATGCCAAACTCATCATAACCCTGGAAACTGTCCTAATCCTTGTGGGAACTGTAAGAAGGTTGGTCATTCGACCAGGGATTGCAAGGCTCCGATTGTGGTTGATGATCAGAGACCCCCATTGACATGTTTTGGTTGTGGAGAAAGAGGACATTTCAAGAATGAATTTCCAAAAAGAAAGAATCAAGGAAACGGGAACCAAGGTGGAACAGCTAGAGGCAGAGTGTATGTGATAGGAGGTGAAGATGTCAGGGAGGACCCGAATGTCGTCATGGGTACGTTACTCAACAATAATCGTTATGCATCCATTTTATTTGATTCAGGAGCCGATAGAAGTTTTGTTTCTACTGCATTTGCACCTTTACTCAATATCGAACCAACCACACTAGACACTCCTTACCACATCGAACTAGCTAACGGTAGTTTAGTTGCCACAAACACCATCATTCGTGGTTGCACTCTCAATTTTCTTAATCACCCATTCAATATAGACCTCATGCCTGTAGAACTTGGAAGTTTTGACGTCATAATCGGTATGGATTGGTTATCCCGACATCAAGCAAGAATCATTTGTGATGAGAAGGTTGTTCATCTTCCTTACGATGGCGAAACCTTGATCGTTCGTGGTGAACGAAGTGGGACTAGACTCAGTATCATCTCATGCATCAAAACCGAGAAATACATAAAGAAGGGTTGTTATGCTTTCTTGGCACATATCACAGAGAAGAAGTCGGATGAGAAACGACTTGAAGATGTACCAACTGTTAGAGATTTTCCAGAAGTATTTCTCGAAGACTTGTCTGGACTTCCACCTACTCGCCAAGTAGAATTTCAGATTGACTTAGTGCCAGGAGCTGCACCAGTCGTAAGAGCACCTTATCGACTAGCACCATCAGAAATGCAAGAGTTGTCTAACCAATTGCAAGAGCTCTTAGACAAAGGATTCATTAGGCCGAGTTCCTCGCCTTGGGGAGCACCGGTCTTGTTTGTGAAGAAGAAAGATGGATCTTTCAGGATGTGCATAGACTATCAAGAGCTGAACAAGTTAACGGTGGAGAATCGTTACCCACTACCCAGAATCGATGACTTATTTGATCAGTTGCAAGGCTCTAGTTTCTACTCAAAGATTGATTTAAGATCAGGTTACCATCAGCTCAGAGTTTGGGAGGGAGATATCCCGAAGACAGCATTCAAAACACGTTATGGTCACTATGAGTTTCAAGTAATGTCGTTCGGATTAACCAATGCACCTGCGGTATTCATGGATCTCATGAATAGAGTTTGCAATCCATATCTGGATAAGTTCGTGATTGTATTCATCGACGATATCTTGATTTACTCGAAGAGCGAAGAAGAGCACAGAGAGCACCTCAAGACAATCTTAGGGATACTGAAGCAGGAGAAATTGTATGCAAAATTTTTGAAGTGTGATTTTTGGATCCGAAGAGTACAATTTCTTGGTCACGTCATTGATAGTCAAGGATTACAAGTCGACCCTGCAAAGATCGAGGCTGTTAAAGATTGGGCAACACCCAAGACTCCAACAAAGATTCGTCAGTTCTTAGGACTTGCCGGATATTATAGAAGGTTCATTGAAGGGTTTTCTAAAATAGCTAAACCGTTGACCAAGTTAACACAGAAGAACCAGAAGTACGAGTGGGGAGAAAAACAAGAGTTTGCTTTTCAGTTATTGAAGCAGAAGCTTTGGAGTGCACCAATTTTGGCGTTACCCGAAGGGATTAAAAACTTCATGGTATATTGTGATGCTTCACATAAAGGGCTTGGAGCTGTGCTAATGCAGAACGAGAAGGTGATAGCTTATGCATCTCGTCAACTTAAGAAGCATGAGAAGAACTATACTACTCACGACTTAGAGTTGGGTGCCGTGGTTTTCGCACTCAAGATTTGGAGGCACTATCTTTACGGAACTAAGTGTGTAGTATTTACCGACCACAAGAGCTTACAGTACATACTTGATCAGAAAGAACTCAACATGAGGCAGCGTCGTTGGTTGGAACTGCTTAGTGATTACGATTGTGAGATTCGATATCACCCAGGGAAGGCTAATGTTGTGGCAGATGCGCTTAGCCGAAAAGAAAGACTCAAGCCTTTGAGAGTCAGATCATTGGGAATGAGTCAGATCATTGGGAATGACAATCATTTCACCTTTACCGTAAAAAATCCTCGAGGCTCAGGTAGAAGCACTCAAGGAAGAAAACCGACCAGGTGAGAAAATCGATAAAATGCCAGAGAATGCAAATGGCTTTGTAAGAAGAACAGACGGAACATTATGCTTCAAGGATAGAAGTTGGATACCTCTCTATGGCGGGATACGAGAGTTAATTATGCACGAGTCACACAAGTCGAAGTACTCCATTCACCCAGGTTCTGATAAGATGTACCAGGATCTCAAAAGACTTTATTGGTGGCTGGATATGAAAGCAGAAATAGCTACGTATGTCAGCAAATGTCTTACTTGTGCTAAAGTAAAAGCCGAATACCAGAAACCATCAGGATTGCTTCAGCAAACAGAAATTCCCCAGTGGAAGTGGGAACGCATTACAATGGACTTTGTCACCAAACTTCCCAAAACATCAGGCGGTTTCGATGCTATTTGGATAATAGTTGATCGACTCACTAAATCAGCCCATTTCATTCCAATCAGAGAGACTTATTCTATGGATCAGCTTACCAGGCTTTACGTCAAGGAAATAGTCTCAAAGCACGGTGCACCAGTTTCCATCATTTTCGACAAAGATAGTCGATTCACTTCGAGCTTTTGGGAGTCATTACAAGATTCATTTGGAGCCAAATTAGACATGAGCACTGCCTTTCATCCTCAGACCGATGGTCAGAGCGAGAGAACGATTCAGACGTTGGAAGACATGCTCAGGGCATGTGTGATAGACTTTGGAAATGGTTGGGCTAACCATTTGCCATTGATCGAGTTCTCTTACAACAATATTTATCACACGAGCATAAAGGCAGCACCATTCGAGGCACTCTATGGTCGCAAGTGTCGGTCCCCTGTTTGTTGGGCCGAGGTTGGCGATGTACAACTTACCGGTCCAGAGATGGTTCGCGAAACAACAGAAAAGATAATTCAGATCCGAGAAAGACTCCGCACAGCCAGAAGCCGATAGAAAAGTTACGCTGACGTTAGACGCAAACCATTAGAATTACAGGTTGGAGACAAGGTTATGTTGAAAGTCTCGCCTTGGAAAGGCGTGATACGATTCGAAAAATGAGGGAAGTTGAACCCGAGATACATTGGGCCATTTAGAATTCTGGAAAGGATTGGTCCTGTGGCATACAAACTTGAGCTTCCGTCAGAGCTCAGCAGTGTCTATAACACCTTCCATGTTTCAAACCTCAAGAAATGTCTTTCAGATGAATCGCTTGTAATTCCATTAGACGAAATTCAACTCGACGATAAGCTCAATTTCGTTGAGGAGCCCGCAGAAATCATGGACCGTGAGGTCAAATAGTTGAAGCAGAGTAGAATTCCTATCGTGAAAGTTCGCTGGAATTCTCGTAGAGATCCCGAGTTTAATTGGGAGTGGGAAGACCAGATGCGTCTCAAGTACCCACATCTTTTCACCAAGTCCACTCCAGAGACCAACACCAACTGAATTCAGGGACTGAATTCCTTTTTGGGTGGGCGACTGTGACAACCCGTAATTTCAGGTCATTTTCCAAACCTCGACAAGTTACTATTCATCAATCACTATTCATCATTTACTATTCATCATTTCACTATTCATCATTTTTGAAGCCAGTTTGAGACTTTGAGAAGTTTTCAAAAATTTTACTATTCATGAAACACTATTCATTCCGGAGGGAAATCACTATTCATGGTTATCATTCATCATTACGTAAACTAGGTTTACGGGTATTCAAATGCGCGAAACCAGTATGGTTTAGCTACGTATTCATGCATCATCAGTAAGGACACATCATATAGACTAGAGTAGTCTACATATCATCAGTAACATCATCATCATATTAGGTCATGCACGGGTTTGTGTGATTTTCATTAACGTATGTTTAATTATTTAATAAACGTTACCACTCAGTCATTACTACTAACAATACACCCGACACTCCCGACAGTGATCATAACACATTTTCAAACTCATTATAATGATATAGAAATTTCATTATTTATTTACCCGGTGTTTTTAAATCGTTTGCTATATTTCTCGTTAAACGCTTAGAGCCGACGTGGTTTGCGAAATTTCAACCCGATAATTATTCTAACACACGATTCTTGCAAGGAATATGATTTTATAATTTTTACAACTTCGTCACATTTTATTCTAACTCGTCAAGATTTATTTCTAGTTAACTCGGTACACGATAACACCTAATGTATACACAAAACAACTAACTCTTGTAAAATGGTGAGACAAGATCATTAATTAGCCAAATATCTCTTCCATTTCATTCCATGTGTCGTCCCCCCCCCCCCCCAGCACCCCTAATTCTTCCACTTCACTTGATTAGCTAAGACTTCATTTAATATTTCTAGCTTATATGTCTTTGATTTAATTTCACTAACACATACAAGATCAAATAGCTAGCAAAAATATCAAATCCTCTCATCTTTTTCTCTACATATTGATCGGCCAAGAACACAAGAACAAGGAGGATCCATAAATTTTTCAAGAACAAGTGATAATCTAGTCTCATTTATAATCCTAGTTAGGATTTTGAAATAAAAATCCTTAGGTTACTTACACATTTCTCTCCAAACCACCTCAAATCATCAAGTAAGTTACAAGTAAACTTTTCAATCTTTTCATACTCTCATTTGATATATTTTGTTGTGCTATCAACCAATCTTGCAAATATATACATGTTATACATACCACTTGATACCCATTTTCACTATAAACATAGATCTACGGATTTTTAGTTGTATCCTCATGAAACCCACCATTGTTGGTGATGTTTAGGACCCCATGACACCCTAAGAAGGTGTATGGTAGGATTAGATTAGTTGTGGTGTTGATTGAATGTGTTTTGAACAAGCCTTGAACCATAAAAGTGATTATTTCAAACAATAGAAAAGGTGCTGTCCCTTTTTGTGAAAACTGGAAATCTCAGGAAATATTGAACTATTTTGGCCAGAATATTCATAAAATAATTTCAAAAACGAAACCGTGGCCGCTTGAATGAGTAAAAACCGACTTACGACGAGAAAGTTATGATTTTTCTAAGTTTGGCGACGAAAAACTAATTTCTGAAATTTGCGTGCTGTTTGCCGAGATTCAACGGACAAAACGAGGCGTTAGACATGATCTAGATGACCCGATCTACTGAAATTATGTTAGTTCATGTTAATACGAAGCCGTGGATATAAAGAACGTAGAAAACGAGCACATAACGACAAAGATATACGCGTTTGAAACCCGACAACTTCAATATATATTTTCAGCTTTCTAATAAGGGACGACTGAAAACAATAACAAAGCAACCCCAACAAAACCCAAAACTAAAACAAAAAACAAAAGAAAGGGGGACAAAAACCCAAAGGTGCAACGACCCAACCACCACCCAAAAAGGCAAAAAGTTTGCAAAGGCCTATGCTGAGGCCCTCTTAAAAAGAGGTTACATGTACCTTACCCAACTGAAACAAATGCCAAACTCATCATAACCCCCCTGGAAACTGTCCTAATCCTTGGGGGAACTGAAAAAGAAGGTTGGTATTCGCCCCGGGGATTGCAAGGTCCGATTGGGTTGATGATTAGAGACCCCATTGAATGTTTTGGCTGGGGAAATAGAGGACATTTCAAGAAAATTTCCAAAAAAAAAGAATAAAGGAAACGGGAACCAGGTGGAACAGCTAGAGGAGAGGGTATGTGAAGGAGGTGAAGATGTCGGGGGAGGACCCAAATGTCATCATGGGTACGTTCCTCAACAATAATCGTTTATGCATCCATTTTTATTTGATTCAGGAGCCGATAGAAGTTTTGTTTCTACTGCATTTGCACCTTTACTCCAATATCGAAACCAACCACATTAGACACTCCTTACACATCAAAACTGCTAACGGTATTTTTAGTTGCCACAAACACCATCATTCGTGGTTGCACTCTCAATTTTCTTAATCACCCATTCATATAGACCTCTGCCTGTAGAACTTGGAAGTTTTGACGTCATAATCGGTATGGATTGGTTATCCCGACATCAAGCAAGAATCATTTGTGATGAGAAGGTTGTTCATCTTCCTTACGATGGCGAAACCTTGATCGTTCGTGGTGAACGAAGTGGGACTAGACTCAGTATCATCTCATGCATCAAAACCGAGAAATACATAAAGAAGGGTTGTTATGCTTTCTTGGCACATATCACAGAGAAGAAGTCGGATGAGAAACGACTTGAAGATGTACAACTGTTAGAGATTTTCCAGAAGTATTTCTCGAAGACTTGTCTGGACTTCCACCTACTCGCCAAGTAGAATTTCAGATTGACTTAGTGCCAGGAGCTGCACCAGTCGTAAGAGCACCTTATCGACTAGCACCATCAGAAATGCAAGAGTTGTCTAACCAATTGCAAGAGCTCTTAGACAAAGGATTCATTAGGCCGAGTTCCTCGCCTTGGGGAGCACCGGTCTTGTTTGTGAAGAAGAAAGATGGATCTTTCAGGATGTGCATAGACTATCAGAGATGCTGAACAAGTTAACGGTGGAGAATCGTTACCCACTGCCAGAATCGATGACTTATTTGATCAGTTGCAAGGCTCTAGTTTCTACTCAAAGATTGATTTAAGATCAGGTTACCATCAGCTCAGAGTTTGGGAGGGAGATATCCCGAAGACAGCATTCAAATAACACGTTATGGTCACTATGAGTTTCAAGTAATGTCGTCCGGATTAACCAATGCACCTGTGGTATTCATGGATCTCATGAATAGAGTTTGCAATCCATATCTGGATAAGTTCGTGATTGTATTCATCGATGATATTCTTGATTTACTTGAAGATGCGAAGAAGAGCACAGAGAGCACCTCAAGACAATCTTAGGGATACTCAAGCAGGAGAAATTGTATGCAAAATTTTTGAAGTGTGATTTTTGGATCCGAAGAGTACAATTTCTTGGTCACGTCATTGATAGTCAAGGATTACAAGTCGACCCTGCAAAGATCGAGGCTGTTAAAGATTGGGCATCACCCAAGACTCCAACAAAGATTCGTTAGTTCTTAGGACTTGCCGGATATTATAGAAGGTTCATTGAAGGGTTTTCTAAAATAGCTAAACCGTTGACCAAGTTGACACAGAAGAACCAAGAAGTACGCAGTGGGGAGAAAAACAAGAGTCTGCTTTGCAGTTATTGAAGCAGAAGCTTTGTAGTGTACCAATTTTGGCGTTACCCAAGGGATTAAAAACTTCATGGTATATTGTGATGCTTCACATAAAGGGCTTGAAGCAGTGCTAATGCAGAACGAGAAGGTGATAGCTTATGCATCTTGTCAACTTAAGAGCATGAGAAGAACTACACTACTCCGACTTAGAGTTGGGTGCCGTGGTTTTCGCACTCAAGATTTGGAGGCACTATCTTTACGGAACTAAGTGTGTAGTATTTTACCGACTACAAGAGCTTACAGTACATACTTGATCAGAAAGAACTCAACATGAGGCAGCGTCGTTGGTTGGAACTGCTTAGTGATTACGATTGTGAGATTGGATATCACCCAGGGAAGGCTAATGTTGTGGCAGATGCGCTTAGCCGAAAAGAAAGACTCAAGCCTTTGAGAGTCAGATCATTGGGAATGAGTCAGATCATTGGGAATGACGATCATTTCACCTTTACCGTAAAAAATCCTCGAGGCTCAGGTAGAAGCACTCAAGGAAGAAAACCGACCAAGTGAGAAAATCGATAAAATGCCAGAGAATGCAAATGGCTTTGTAAGAAGAACAGACGGAACATTATGCTTCAAGGATAGAAGTTGGATACCTCTCTATGGCGGGATACGAGAGTTGATTATGCACGAGTCACACAAGTCGAAGTACTCCATTCACCCAGGTTCTGATAAGATGTACCAGGATCTCAAAAGACTTTATTGGTGGCTGGATATGAAAGCAGAAATAGCTACGTATGTCACCAAATGTCTTACTTGTGCTAAAGTAAAAGCCGAATACCAGAAACCATCAGGATTGCTTCAGCAAACAGAAATTCCCCAGTGGAAGTGGGAACGCATTACAATGGACTTTGTCACCAAACTTCCCAAAACATCAGGCGGTTTCGATGCTATTTGGATAATAGTTGATCGACTCACTAAATCAGCCCATTTCATTCCAATCAGAGAGACTTATTCTATGGATCAGCTTACCAGGCTTTACGTCAAGGAAATAGTCTCAAAGCACGGTGCACCAGTTTCCATCATTTTCGACAAAGATGGTCGATTCACTTCGAGCTTTTGGGAGTCATTACAAGATTCATTTGGAGCCAAATTAGACATGAGCACTGCCTTTCATCCTCAGACCGATGGTCAGAGCGAGAGAACGATTCAGACGTTGGAAGACATGCTCAGGGCATGTGTGATAGACTTTGGAAATGGTTGGGCTAACCATTTGCCATTGATCGAGTTCTCTTACAACAATATTTATCACACGAGCATAAAGGCATCGCCATTCGAGGCACTCTATGGTCGCAAGTGTCGGTCCCCTGTTTGTTGGGCCGAGGTTGGCGATGTACAACTTACTGGTCCAGAGATGGTTCGCGAAACAACAGAAAAGATAATTCAGATCCGAGAAAGACTCCGCACAGCCAGAAGCCGACAGAAAAGTTATGCTGACGTTAGACGCAAACCATTAGAATTACAGGTTGGAGACAAGGTTATGTTGAAAGTCTCGCCTTGGAAAGGCGTGATACGATTCGAAAAATGAGGGAAGTTGAACCGAGATACATTGGGCCATTTAGAATTCTGGAAAGGATTGGTCCTGTGGCATACAAACTTGAGCTTCCGTCAGAGCTCAGCAGTGTCTATAACACCTTCCATGTTTCAAACCTCAAGAAATGTCTTTCAGATGAATCGCTTGTAATTCCATTAGACGAAATTCAACTCGACGATAAGCTCAATTTCGTTGAGGAGCCCGCAGAAATCATGGACCGTGAGGTCAAACAGTTGAAGCAGAGTAGAATTCCTATCGTGAAAGTTCGCTGGAATTCTCGTAGAGGTCCCGAGTTTACTTGGGAGTGGGAAGACCAGATGCGTCTCAAGTACCCACATCTTTTCCCAAGTCCACTCCAGAGACCAACACCAACTGAATTCAGGGACTGAATTCCTTTTTGGGTGGGCGACTGTGACAACCTGTAATTTCAGGTCATTTTCCAAACCTCGACAAGTTACTATTCATCAATCACTATTCATCATTTACTATTCATCATTTCACTATTCATCATTTTTGAAGCCAGTTTGAGACTTTGAGAAGTTTTCAAAAATTTTACTATTCATGAAACACTATTCATTCCGGAGGGAAATCACTATTCATGGTTATCATTCATCATTACGTAAACTAGGTTTACGGGTATTCAAATGCGCGAAACCAGTATGGTTTAGCTACGTATTCATGCATCATCAGTAAGGACACATCATATAGACTAGAGTAGTCTACATATCATCAGTAACATCATCATCATATTAGGTCATGCACGGGTTTGTGTGATTTTCATTAACGTATGTTTAATTATTTAATAAACGTTACCACTCAGTCATTACTACTAACAATACACCCGACACTCCCGACAGTGATCATAACACATTTTCAAACTCATTATAATGATATAGAAATTTCATTATTTATTTACCCGGTGTTTTTAAATCGTTTGCTATATTTCTCGTTAAACGCTTAGAGCCGACGTGGTTTGCGAAATTTCAACCCGATAATTATTCTAACACACGATTCTTGCAAGGAATATGATTTTATAATTTTTACAACTTCGTCACATTTTATTCTAACTCGTCAAGATTTATTTCTAGTTAACTCGGTACACGATAACACCTAATGTATACACAAAACAACTAAACTCTTGTAAAATGGTGAGACAAGATCATTAATTAGCCAAATATCTCTTCCATTTCATTCCATGTGTCGTCCCCCCCCCCCCCCCCAGCACCCCTAATTCTTCCACTTCACTTGATTAGCTAAGACTTCATTTAATATTTCTAGCTTATATGTCTTTGATTTAATTTCACTAACACATACAAGATCAAATAGCTAGCAAAAATATCAAATCCTCTCATCTTTTTCTCTACATATTGATCGGCCAAGAACACAAGAACAAGGAGGATCCATAAATTTTTCAAGAACAAGTGATAATCTAGTCTCATTTATACTCCTAGTTAGGATTTTGAAATAAAAATCCTTAGGTTACTTACACATTTCTCTCCAAACCACCTCAAATCATCAAGTAAGTTACAAGTAAACTTTTCAATCTTTTCATACTCTCATTTGATATATTTTGTTGTGCTATCAACCAATCTTGCAAATATATACATGTTATACATACCACTTGATACCCATTTTCACTATAAACATAGATCTACGGATTTTAGTTGTATCCTCATGAAACCCACCATTGTTGGTGATGTTTAGGACCCCATGACACCCTAAGAAGGTGTATGGTAGGATTAGATTAGTTGTGGTGTTGATTGAATGTGTTTTGAACAAGCCTTGAACCATAAAAGTGATTATTTCAAACAATAGAAAAGGTGCTGTCCCTTTTTGTGAAAACTGGAAATCTCAGGAAATATTGAACTATTTTGGCCTTAATATTCATAAAATAATTTCAAAAACGAAACCGTGGCCGCTTGAATGAGTAAAAACCGACTTACGACGAGAAAGTTATGATTTTTCTAAGTTTGGCGACGAAAAACTAATTTCTGAAATTTGCGTGCTGTTTGCCGAGATTCAACGGACAAAACGAGGTGTTAGACATGATCTAGATGACCCGACCTACTGAAATTATGTTAGTTCATGTTAATACGAAGCCGTGGATATAAAGAACGTAGAAAACGAGCACATAACGACAAAGATATACGCGTTTGAAACCCGACAACTTCAATATATATTTTCAGCTTTCTAATAAGGAAAATATTACTAAGTTAAAAACAATTTTTGCAATACACTATATTGAGAGCCGTATTTCTTATCAATCGAGACCCGTATGATCAAAAGTTAAATGACACGTCTTCAAGACAACGTTACAAGGTTTTCAAAGATACCGAGCCTATTCACTAACCCTTAACGAGCACACATTTATGACTAGTTTTGCAAGGTCATTCGGTTATATTTTTACAAGTTATGAAAAATGTTCATTTACGACGGAAACACTATATTCACCGATAAATTATCAAACGACGATCGTGGGTTATCGTTGCAACACATTTAAACGAAAAGAGTTTATTAACTTATCAAGCCGTCAAAAATGTATTTTTCAACGATAAACATTATCTTCAAAAGTCTCGAGTGGTATCGATAACATACTTATTTGCATGTGTTGCGTAAATTCATTGCTTACATTAGATACATCATTCATAATAGGTTACGGTTAGAGACCGAGCCACATTTCATCATATCCACTATTATCATTGTGCTATCGCATCAGGTTAGTTTTCATAGCCCCGTTTTCAATTGATTACTTGATTTCTAAACTCTCGGGGGAGAATACATTGCACCATTTTTACATGCGGACCAAAGTATCAAAATTCAGTTACATTGCTTAAGTTACATCATTTCCCAGATTAAAGTCCCCTTTTTTATCATGAACCGTTAATTATGGAAGTAAGCGAGAGTGAGTGAATAGATCTATTGAGGGTGACGCCTCCGTTCGGGTTGGTAGCTCCAACTTGTCATACGAACGCATTTCATTTTAATCATATTAGAGTGTGTCTGGCAAAGCACTCGGTTTAGGGCATTTCATTCAGTCTAGCTTCGGGGTCATGAGCTTAAGAGCTAATGTATTATTTTTGTGGCATTTATGTCATACACCTCATACTTTTGGATACCGTAGGAAAAATTCATTTACATAAACCTATGATCTCACCAAAATTTTTGTTGACCATTTTTGGCAATGTATATTTAGGTAATTAAGGTATGCGCATCATGGCCTGCATATGGACCTATTTTGGAGTCGTGGTGACGACGCGTCTCACTTATCTTTTATGCACTTATTATCGTTTGATTTGTATAAACTTATTTCCGTAACATGAAACATCTTTTGGGACCTAACTTTTGTAACTCTGAATGTTTTTAATTAATCAAAGGATGTATTTTCAAATTGACACTTTAGGTCGTTCAATATAAGTGTAACTGTGGTGCTATGGTCAGTCACGCCCTCAAGTGTTCCATTCCGCTGCAAGTCACCAAATTTGGGGGTGTGACAGATCCTTTAAATTTAACGGTACCGTGTGATGTTTAGAGGAACCGTGTACCTATTTGATGAATTTTCACTGTTCCTCCTAAATCCCTGCAACCCTAACCTCAAACCTGCAAATTTTCCCACCTCACATACACCCTAAGATTCCCTTCCTACACCATAGGACACTATCATCCACTTTAATTCAAATGTCACCCATCTTGCCTATATAAGGCCTCATCCTTGCAAGATTATCTTGCACATCATCCTCAACCTCACATTACACACACATACCATGCCCTCCACACAAGGATCCACCTCTCACATCTCAAAGAAACCTAGAATAACCATAAGACCACCAACAAGACCCCTCTTTGTGGATCTTAAAAAGATGATGAAGCAATGACACCACCTTCCCAAGCTACTCCCAACTCACCATCACCACCTAATGCACCTTCCAAAACATCCTCTACCTACACAACATCTTCATCATCTCCTTCCCTCAACACCATACCATCCTCAATGGATTACACACTCTCACCCATAACTCCATTGGACTATGCCATGCCAACTCCATCACCAACAAACTTACCACCACCACCTTCTCCTATCATGGCTCAACCCATCCAACCTCATCCCTTTGATATACATAGTGCTAATTGCCTATGTTGCCTCCACAACCGCAACCTCATCTTCTCTTTGAGAGATGATATTCACTTCACGTTCTCCTATGTGTAACATCTTTTAACACCACCACAACCCCCCATGATGTCACCATCTCCACCACCTCATAGCCTACAAAACTAAACATGATCTTGTTTGGCTTTTCACCAATAAACCTTTAGGACACTTCTTGGAAATGAAGCTTGCCTCTAGTCATTAGGGATTTATGCTTCTTGTTGTCCATTTTCCTTATGCTTATTATGTAGTCATACTTATGTATGACCCTTGCTTTTCTTTATGAATAGATATTCTCTTTTATGAGGTTATTTTATGTTTGGGGGCTTGGTTATTTAGTCATTTTTGTGGTTGGATATTTGTCATGTGTTCTACATGTTAGACTTTGCATACTTGTTATCTAACCTTGTTTTGTAGCACGAATCATTGCTCGATTCCTCGGTGGCCTCCAAAAGAGGGGGAGTATATATCAAGGGGGAGCCTTAGCAACCTTTTCGCTTCGACGAAAAGGGGGAGAAATGGGAGTAAACTCATTAAAAACTTGTTAAAATTAATTTTAACCTAAAATGAGTTTATGTTTTGTCATCATCAAAAAAGGGGAGATTGTTGATGCAAATAATGTTCTAAAAACATTATTTCTATCTTTTGATAACTTCACGTTTTGAGGATGACAAAATGTGAAATCACGTTACGTTAAAATTAATGTAAACAAGTTTTTAATCGGAAGATCCCGTATCTACACAAATCACTCTAGAACAAAGTTACAACTTAACTAATGATCAAATAAGTGAATTTGAGTTTTACACTTCACATTTTTATGTGACAAAACATTTTCTTGAAAAATATTCTTTACAAATTATTTTTGTATAATTAAGAAAATGTTTTAATTGAAAAATAAGTTTAAAATACATAACAGCTAGTTTTCCCTCTAAAATCAGCTCCAAACTTCCCCAAATAAGTTTTCACCAGAAAAGACAAAAAATGGAGCGTCTTTGTCTGACACGGCTCCTCGGTTCCACTAAATTTAGTGGAGCCTTCGGTGATTTAGTGGAGCCGTCCCCCTATAACGGCCAGATTATTTCTGCCTATAAATACCAGCCCACTTCACAGATTTTCTTCACCCTTTCTCACACAGAAACTTCTGAGTTTAAATCTCTCACACCATTTTCTTTTCTTGATCATTTAGTTTAGTTTTTCTTTTGTTCAAGAGTGATCCAATCATCCATCATAGAGATCTTCTTCATTCCTCTTCAATAGCAAGAGAAGAACACAAAGTATCCAAGTTGGTACAAGGTGTTGTCATTCCTCTTCAAGTGCAAGAGAAGAACTCAAGGTATCCAAGAAGGTACAAGAGTTGTAGTAGTTGTTAGGTTTCTTGTAACATTTGTTACATCCTTGTTGTATCATAGCATACATCAAGATCATCTTTCTTTTGTGAGAGTGTGAGTGAAGATCATTGTGATCTTATAGAGATTGTGAATATCTCTTGAAGCCATTGGGCTTGTGTGATTGATCAAGAAGATCAAGGGTCAATAGGATAGTGTTAGTCAAGTGAGTGTTGATCATTGAAATCGTGTCAAGATCTTGGAGATCTCTTGAAGCCATTGGGCTTCAGTGATTGATCGTGTGGATGGTGTTAGATTGGTGCTAGCTAAGATTAGCAATCGACATCTAGCTTAGTATCGGAAAACAAGTTAACCGACGTATACGGTTTTCTCCGCCTTAAGGGAGGTTGTTGACTTAGTGCTTGAAACTCTCGAGTGTGGTACTCGTGGAGTGTAGTAGGGCGAAGAAGAGCTTCGTAGCCAAATCACTATAAATCCTTTTGTCCTAGTTTGATCTCGAGTGTTCTACTCTTTACTTTCGTTACTTATTATTAGTTAGATTAAAGTGTAGTTCATATTGGTGTTGTTTGATTGCACATAAGAATCGAATCAAAGGTTTCCAATAGCAAAGTTTTTAAGAAACGTTAAAAGAACTAAAAGAAATAAAAAAAACTGGTAAAAACTATTCAACCCTCCCTTCTAGTTTTCCACATGTGGGCGTGGTGTGTTAGAGAAAAAGGGATGAATGAAAAGGGTGCTTGTTTGATCGATATATATAGGAAAGTTTCTAGGGTTTGCATTTAATGATCCTTTCCATTTTTATGGTGTTGTCAAGAGGTTAAGGGACATGGTGATGTGTTTGCAAGATGTCCATGTGAGCTATATTGTGTTCGAATGGATGAAAAGGGAACACATAGAAAGCTTGATATATTAGACTAACTTTGTTGAAAATCTATGAGACAAGGTTGCTTGTTTGATTTATAGCCACAAGGGCGTGAATATTAAGGAGACAAGATGATATGTTTGGAAGGTTTCCATGAACTTGTTAGCTAGGTCGAATGGATTACATGATGTATACTTGTTTAACTTATAGCCTTTTGATTCGAATGGTTTTAAAAGAAACACATAGAGAGATTGAAATATTTGACCATGGTGTCCAAGGTAAAAAGGGACATGATGATGTGGTTAAATTTGTTCCTTGCTAGGGTTTAGTTGGCTTAAGGATTAGTTAGAAACTAGTTAGGGTTTATTTGGTTTAGTTTTGGTTCGATTTGGACTATGAAGGACAAGGGGTCACGAATTGGCTTAAGGTACTTGTACCTTGTGCTAGTTGATGTTGTACATAAGTGTAAGATGATAGGAAACTTGGTTTGAGTCATTAGTTAAGTTTCTTAGTCTTTAGTTAAATTTAGGTTAGGTTTAGAATTAAAAAAGTATAGTTTTTAATTCCATGCATTAAACATTTGTACCACAAGCTTTAGAGAGTTGTACTTTAGACTTATTCATTATAAGAAAATCAAATTTAAAGCTTGTGCATTAAGGTCTTGTATTATGTGCTTTAAAGTAGTTAAACTAAGGTTTATAATAAGATTTACATTAATATTCAGTTTCTATGAATTAAGAACTTGTACATGTGCATGAAAGACTTCTACCTTGGTATTTTATAAAAATCATGTACATATTAATTAGGGTTTGTGATTTTTTTTATTTACATAAAATCATAGAGTTGTAAATTAGGCTTGTAACGGGAAATAAGGTAAAGTTAGGTCTCCGTACTTTAAAGACTTGTACATTAGCTTTGGTGTGTTGTACATTAGGGTTTATGATTTAGTTACGTAAAATCATAGTTATAATAAATTAGGGTTTAGTGAAAACTATAATAGATAGTACACATTTAATTTGAACGTTTAATTATCGTATGTTAACGAATTAACGTAAAGTGGTAAATAAAAGTTGAAAACTTTTATATTTGACATATAAAGATTGTTCATTTGAAATGCACTTAAGACATGTTGGTGTCGGTCCGCGTGTGAGCACGTTTATTTAGGATATGAGTTACGTCACATTAGTTGGTTGTTGTGATCATATAAACTAATTACGTTTAAAAAAAATTGGACGTAGAAAGTGGATAAGTATTCTTTATTTAAAAATATTATATTAACTTTGTACAAGGTGAAATTTACCAGTGGTTACATGTTATGGAAAACACCTTCACCCTCTCTGATAACAGCACCACCTTTTCCTGTTTGTATTTTGCTTACACTCACTTGCATATTGTTCCTATTAATCCCCTTCCATTTATGTTGAGTCTTAAAAGGTATTGGACTTGATATTCGAAAATTAGCATCTTGCTCTACCCAACCCGCAACCTCTAAACCTATGTTTTTCAAATAAAATTATGCTAACTTTTGGGGCTTATGAGCAACAAAGATATCAACTGACTCATGTGTTTCAGCCAACCCATACAACTTATGAACATCATCATGCCTATTAATCAATTGCAAACCATTTTCCAAGGGTTGTTTAGGATCACAGAAAAAAATGCCCAATTTTGTTTCTTAATCACTGATAATACATTATCAACGCTTGAACTAAAGATATCCCTATCACAGCTAAAAGTACTAACATTAATAACAGATCCTCCTTTCATACCCGAGTGGGCCATATTCAAATAAGCCATTTGTGTGAATTCTGAACAACACTTCTTCCTTCTTCTTGTATATCCATAAATGTTGTCACAAATATGCTCCTGTCCATTTTTCGAATGAGGCGGCCTATGAGTTGGTATGTGTTTGACTCGCTGTGTGGAATGAGGTTGGTTTCGTGTTAATCGGATCTTGTGATCTTTTTAGGGTTTAGTGGGCCGGGTTTATTGGGTTGCGCCAAAAAAAACTTGACAATCTTGCCATTTTAATAGGTAAATTTCCCGCCATTTAACTTTACTCTTTATGATTATCTTATTTCACATTTGGTCCCTGGATTTGTAAGGTCATCTATATCTTTTCTATTTACTGGTTCATACCCTAAATCATTTGCATACCCACAAACATAAAATTCTCCTAAAAAAAACATCTATATACACCCAAGAATAATGGCCCGTTTTGAACGTCTTGATGAACTTGCCGCCCTGCTAATTCTCACCACTTCTTTGATTCAATTGTAGTTTACTTCCAGAGGAAAAATGACAAGGATTTAAAGTTTGCCGTCAGTCTACAAAAGTTCTTTCTTGAGTTGCTTGAGACTACAAACGAACAACAAGCGTTTATAACTGAACTTGAAGGCGTATTGTGATTAAGCTGTTGGAGGTTAAGAAGTTGATGTTTGAAACGTTTTCTTAAGTGATTAACAGGAACAATTTCATCAATGTTCTTAGGAATATGTGATTTGGTTGTCTTTTAGGGCTTTTGATGGTGTCTTTTGGGAA
Source organism: Artemisia tridentata subsp. tridentata (assembly GCA_021014915.2). NCBI lineage: Eukaryota > Viridiplantae > Streptophyta > Magnoliopsida > Asterales > Asteraceae > Artemisia > Artemisia tridentata. The sequence goes on along the minus strand of CP139502.1, from coordinate 219,387,150 downwards.
TGTTATGTACTAATGTACAGTTTAATTATGGAATTAATGAATCTATGTTTTATATTCTTGTGGTTTTGTTTTCTTTTTGTTTATGTTTTTTCCTTTTTGATTGTTTTGTGATTCTTTTGATTATATACATTTTTGTTAGATCTTTGGTCCTTTCTGAAACCGTGTATATATATCTGGATAAGGATTTCGTCCCATAACATTTGTGTTGGGTTTTATATTGAGTTGATAATACAAAACAATAAAAGAAGAATAAAGCAAATACGAACCTACAAGGACTTAAAACACAAAGAAGGAATTCTACAAGCTATGAAAGATTATTGAAGATTCTTTAAAAGATATTGATAAAAGATTAGGAAAGTATTTGTTTCCTAATACAGTTATGAGTCTTTGTAAACCCTAATATCTCTATTATATAACTAGACATAGGGCGTATGTTTTAATGTGCAAAAGTAAAGATGTAGTCGACTAGTAAAAGTGTGTGTGTCTCGGCGTTTGATTGTTTGTATAAACGCCTAGGTAGGTGTTTGGTTTAGCCTCAAGGATCTTTGATCCCTTTTATTGTTGAGTAACCGTTCTACACATGATCAAGTAGAATTGGGGCTATTAGTTGTATATGTAATTGTTATAGATGATGGAGATGAAGAAAACATTGTTACAATAACATTGATATCTTGTTTAATTTCAATGCGTATATTGTTAACCTTTTTTAATGTTATTCCTAGAGCTCAAACCGATCTAAGGAGTCCTAACAAACACCACAATTGGTATCAGAGCTCAGGGAGCTCATGATATAGGATCTACAAGGTTTTATTAGTTGAAGAATGAAGAACAAAATCGCCTTTAGTTTTTATGTTCGTATTTTTCTGCAGTGCTGTGGTAAAAAGGTGATATATCATTCGTTAACCGTTGGATCTTAACAGGCTCTCTATACATCACGGCATATTCTCACAGGAGGGATATTCCATCTGAGCTTTCAATTAATAGATACAAATTTTAAAAAAAGACTGCTGCAGAAACATTGAAGAAAATTGATTTTTAGGGTTTTGGGATATTACACTTCTTGAATTCGTATTTATTCAACATGAAATTCAGAGAGTGATAATCATTCATGTTTTATTCATAATCTTGATTCAGATTTGTTGATGGTTACACATCAAGGGTATGATTTATTAAGGGTATGTTTTTCTTTTTTTTAATCGTTCAAAACACTAGAACTTAAAAAGTTTTCTGATTCCCTTATTCATGAAAGTTGATTAGGGTTTGGAATTGGTGAATAAACTCTTTTTCCTGATCGTATTTATGATACTGCTGTATGTGTGCTCTACTGCGATTGTGTGCTTCATAAACCCTAGGGTTATGATGTTATTATTGAAGAAAGAAGCTTGTTGATTATTAGAGTTTATTAGGGTATCCATTCTGTCGTCCTGAAAGATTAGAATACATTGATGATAATTCTAGTGCGATTGTGGTATTACAAGATGATCAATTCAAGGGTTTCAGTTAAGGATATTCTGTTTGCAAGGTAAGGCGATTAGGTATTGGTTTGATATTGTTTAAACCATCACAACCAGTTATGAGTTTTGCGTATTAATATGGATGTTAAGTTTGTTGCTGGAATGGATTGTAATACTTAAGTGGCTATTGAAAATTAGTACTGCTAGTTGTTCACATTAGTGCTACTACGAAGTTTGTTAATGATGCTTGATGAAGTGTTACTGCTACTCGTCCTTGAAATTAATGCTGCTCGATATGGATTTTAATGCTGCTAGTTCACATGGTTCATTAATGCTGCTGAATGGTTGGTTTGTGCTGCTGATTCAAGTACTTAATGCTGCTACGTATAGGGGTGTTCAAAAAATCCGAGAAACCGACGAACCGAGCCGATCCGCTCAATCCGAAACCGTAAAAAACCGATAACCGAAGAAACCGAAACCGAGAAAACCCAAAACCGGAAAAACCCGGTTATCATGGTTCGATTTCGGTTTTTATTTTCAGATATCCGCGGTTAACCGAACCGAACCGTGTTATATACATGTAGGTTTCAGCAAACCATTCAAAAAAATGTACAAGTTTTAACTATATTATTACACAACTTTTATCGTATAATGAAATTTTACTTACCTAATGTGATCATTTACTAACGTCCCGGATTACATATGATTGAAGTGATCGTAAACTATATACATCAAATAAATAATATTAGTTATTTTATTACATACGATAATTTGAATGTTTTTATTGCAACGGAACAACTTTACTATGACTCTAATCTCTTCAATGTTTTTTTATTTTACGACAATGAAAAATTACGTTCTAATTTATGTCATTGTTTGTCCTATTCGATTCGATTAATTTTGTAAAATGGTTAACCGTGACCCGAACCGCGGGTAACCGCTCATTTCGGGTACCCGCATGTCCGGTTACCCGTCTAGTGCGGTTCGGTTTTGGATAGTAAAATGAACTACCCGCCCCGCAATGGATAGTTAAAATCTCTAACCGAACCGAGCCGAACCGCCCCGTGAACACCCCTAGCTGCTACGTATAGAGTTTGTATTGCAAAAGGAATTTAGTACTGCTACTAAATTATTTAGTACTGCTACTTAATTATTTACTACTGCTACCTAAAAAAAAAAAAAAAAAAAAAAAAAAAAAAAAAAAAAAAAAAGAAAGAAAAATATTAGTACTGTTACTTGAATTAATGCTGCTTATTGATGGAGATGTCAGACGACACACACTGAAGATTGCTTTGTTTTAATCGTTCTTAAAAGTTTTAAAAGGCTTGCTTTGTTCGAATTGGGATAATTGATTACGAAGAAGATGGATTATCACTTATTTGAAATTTAAGTGGAGTTTCTTGAATGTATGTTCTTATCATATCTTAAACGGATAACAACGTTTAAAGATAACTTGTTTGTGATTTAATGTTGTGACAATAACTTGTCAAATCTAGCAATAGGGGTTTGCTATCAATTAAAGGAGTTACATTCTAGTGCTCAGTCTCTCATAGAAGATGAGGATTTTGTCAAGAGGTTGCGGTCTACTTATATTTTTTGTTTTTAGTATAAGTTCAAAGTCACGTGGATAGTGCAAGACATTAGACACAAGTTTGAGTTGTTCTACTTCAGCATCAAGTTCGTTATATTTGGTTTTCTTCAACAGAAGAATGAAGCAAATACGAAACTGCAAGGACTTAAAAGATAAAGAAGGAATTCTACAAGCTATGGAAGATTATAGAAGATTCCTTAGAAGATATTGATAGAGATTAGAAAAGTATTTGTTTCCTAATACAGTTATGAGTCTTTGTAAACCCTAATATCTCTATTATATAAAGAGACATAGGGCGTATGTTTTAATGAGCACAAGTAAAGATGTAGTCGACTAGTAAAAGTGTGTGTGTCTAGGCGTTTGATTGTTTGTGTAAACGCCTAGGGTAGTGTTTGGTTTAGCCTCAAGGATCTTTGATCCCTATTATTGTTGAGTAACCGTTCTACACTTGTTAAAGTAGAATTGGGGCTGTTAGTTGTGTATGTAATTGTTATAGATGATGATGATGAAGAAAACCTTGTTATAATAACATTGATGTCTTGTTTAATTCCGCTGCGTATATTGTTAACCTTTGTTATTGCTAGTCCGAGAGCTCAAAACGATATAAGGAGTTCTAAAAAACTCCACAATTTTGTCCCGGTATCATAAAGTTTACGAATGCATTTATTCTTACCCGTGTATTTTGACCACAATTTTCCCCAAATTTGTTTTCAAAACCCTAAATTCTTAAATCACTGAAATTGCTTAACGATGGGTAAATGTAGATTTTGTAGACAGATTAAATGCTCTAATTGTTGTAACACAACGCCTTATAGACCATAATATTGTCCGCTTTGCCCGTAGACTCATGGCTTTGCTTTTTTTGCCCTCATCTGAAGACTTCCCGGCAGGTCACCCAAGCCAGTATTACTCTCACATGAGTACGCTTAACCGTATGAGCGATTAATCGTTAGACCATAAAAGATTTGTTGTTGTATAAGGAGAATGTTAACTTATGTCCCAGCATCACTCCAAGTCATGGTCGATGTGAGATTTTCCTAGGGTGTTACATTTACCCCCCCCCCCAAGGGAATCGCGTCTCGGGATTTTGATAAGTCCTATATTGTTGAATACTTATCACATGTTTAATTTCTCATATTATGCATGTTTATATCTAAATTGATACTTAATTGCCAAGTTTTCCTATTTCAGTCATTATGGAGCAATATTACAAAAGACACGGAAAGAAGACATGATTTGGAGCTAATTATGATTATTTAGTATGCAAGCTGTAAAAGAGCATACGACGTATGTAACTCTTGCCATACGCCGTAATGGTACCTGGAAGAATTCGCTAAGTCTTTGTGAATATTAATGCGCCGTAATTGGAAGCGCTACAGTCAAAGCCCAAGTCAACCATTGAAGGATAACTCTGGCCGTACGCCGTAATGAAGATCTTATCCCCCATCCAAGTATATCGCATATTTGAAGGTCACGGCGTAACTTATCTCAAGATTATGCTTGGAATATGCTTTCTTCGTCAGCAATTAAGAAATCCAGATTACACCGTATTCCATATGGATTACGCCGTAATCCGGCCCTAGCAGAAGACTATAAATACAAACCCTATACGGGAGTTTTTGATATCATTCACTCACCACACTAAACCACAACCAAATTTCACCATTCCAAGGCCCCAAGATAAGTCCCAAAAGTTAGGAAATCAAGGAGAGAAGGTCTCGTATCATCACATTAGGTTTAATCAGTCGATTTGCATATCGACTTCATTATGATTTCCATTTTTTTTATCGTTTGAATTAACGTCTTGTGCTTTCACATACATTATGGGCTAACACCCTTGGGTGTTAGCCATGTTTATGAATATTTCATGATAGTTATTTCCGTTTGTTAAGATTTCATGTTTAGTATTCTTTAGTTTATGTGTTTATCGTTCATTACATGCTCGGTTATATGTTTGAGTCTTTTAAGTCTAGTATCACATGGACCAAGTGGGTATTAGATGTATTTACAAGAACACTTAAGTTAGCATAGTGCTTTTCTCACATGGACCAAATGGGGAAGGGTAGGTGTTACATGGACCAAATGGACACTACAGATAAATCTCGTAGATTAGTTGACACGACTTAATGCATACCCGTAGTCCGATAGATACATGGACCAAATGACCTAGGAGATCACCTATGTAGAGGCTAGGGCTATGTTTGGCAAAAGTAGTTGTGAGCAGTAGCAGTGAGCTGTGAGCTGTAGCCACATCTCACTGCTCACAGCTTCTTAAAGAAGCATTGAAAAAATGAGCTTTCCTATAAAATAGTAAAGCTCATCGCTCTTTTGCCAAACGAACACTAAAAATCAAAAAGCTCATTGCTCACCGCTCATCGCCTCAAAAAGCTCCAAAAAGCTCTGCGCCAAACATAGTATAGATGCATGGACCAAGTGGTCTAGTCTAGGTTAGATAGGAGCATGGGAGTATTATCCGGACCAAGGAGATACTTCCCATGTATCCTGACGTGACTAGTACTTTACAGTTGAATCATTGCACTAATAAATGGACAACTAGAATGGAATAGGATTAACATGGCTAGCAATGCTTTCTCTTATTGATCACAACACACGTAGAATAGTTTAGTTTAATTTACTTTTCTTGTCTTAGTAATTATAACAATCAAATCTATCAAAACCCCCTTTAAAACTTGTAAAACTTACTAGGTTTAGTCTAAACATACTATTCCTGAGATCAACCTCATACTACCCTACTGGCTACATCTGATCGGGTACACTGCCCGTAAAAGTGTGTCTTTAAGGTATAAGGCTGGCAATTATAAATTTAAAACTTGAATATTAAAATACTAACAACGAAACACACATTAATTTTTTGGCACCGCTGCCGGGGAATAGTTTAGTTTTAGGTTAATTTAGTGCGTTTTGTATTTTTATTAGTTTAGTTAGGTTTTATTTGTGTTGAAGTGTTTTTGTCTTTTTTGTGTTTGTTAACTTTTTTCTGTCTCAGGTTAGGTATAAGGAGTATTCACTTCCATTGGATACGGCGTATTTCTTGATACTCAGATACGACGTATTGCTTTCTGCATACAGCATATTCATTGCTGATACAGATTAGTTTGTCTAGTTTAAATTTTCATTTTATTTTAATTTTTAATTTTTAATTTTAATTCAGTAGTTTGCTAAGTTTAATTTATATTAAAATTTTCTAAAAAAAAGAAAAAAACATAAAAGTTTTAAAAATAGTTATTATTTATCTTTACGACGTATTGATTTATTTGATTCGGCGTAACAGTTTTAATTCAGTATACATATTGTTTTTAAAATTGATTACGGCATAAATAGTTTCCCGTTTACGGTGTATTAGGTGAACAGTCACACCAAAAAGATTTTATTTTTCGTATTTAGATTTAATTATCCATTATTTGTAACACGTATCTACTGATACCTATTGTTTGATTTCAGGTACAAGATGACTCTAATCGAGGAGTATATGGCGCAGATTCGGGATAACGTGGGTCCCGGGATCGTAAGGCCAGCTTTTGGAGAAGAAATTAAGTTTGAGTTGAAGGGAAAGTTTCTCAAGGAACTTCATGAAAACACCTTCGGCAGTTCTGAATTCAAAGATGCTAATGAGCACGTGGAAAAGGTGCTAGAGATTCTTGACTTGTTTCACTTACCCGATGTGAGTGAGGATCTTGTGATGCTACGTGTCTTCCCTGAGACACTTACTGGGCAAGCAAGTCAATGGATTAAGACTATACCTGCTGGAAGCATTACCACTTGGGCTGAATTAAAGACAAAGTGTTTGAGTAAGTATTGTCCACCCTCTAGAAGTGCTAAAAAGATGGAAGAGATTAATAACTTTAAGCAAGAACCAGGAGAAACCCTCTACAAAGTATGGGATAGGTTAAATTATTTGCTCTTGAAGTGTCCACAACATGATTTGACTGAGGTACAGATTGTGATCGTCTTCTACAAGTGGTTGTATGTAGCTACCCGGCAGATGTTGGACTCTCAAGGTCCAATTACGAAGATGAGTCCTGAAGATGCTAAGAGAGCAATTCAGGAAATGGTTGATCATTCTCAGATATGGCATGATGGAGCATCTACTAGTCGTAGGAGTGAAAGTAGTTTGGATGGTTTGAATGTACTAAAGGTGCAAGTTGCTAATCTTGGAAGGGACATGAAGAAGATGAACGAAAGGGTGCATCCAATTGAAGTAGAATGTGAAGTCTGCCATGGAAATCATCTATCCAAGGATTGCCCTTCTAAGGAGGAATGGAAAACTCTTGAAGAGGCCTACTACACATAGTTTTGTACACCATACCCTGGACCTGGAAGGTATAGAGCAAGTGGACCAGGTTTTTATCAGAGGGAAGATAACAAGTTGGTTACCAAGAGAAGCGTTAAAGTCTAGAATAGACTTTGAACAAGTTCATGGTTGAATCTTCCAAGAGGCATGAAGAGACTACACGAATTATCAATGACATTACAGGTACAAATGAGGGGAAGTTCATAAATCAAGGAGCTGCCATGAATGCACTAGAAAACCAAATAGGGCAGCTATCTAAGGTACTATAAGAAAGGTTTTTATGTGTTCTCGTTGTAGGTACAGATTATTTTATCAAGTTTTAAATTTATATTTAGCCGACTTAACCTATAACAAACACTAATGGGCAGTGTACCCGATCAATGCAGCCTAGTTGGTAAGTAGAGTTTCGATCACTTAAAGTGGAATGTTAACACCTAAATATCTATCACTATTTTTATCCTAAACTTAGTTCTAATTAGACCTAATCTAAAGCAAGGGGGTTTTCAGCCTAAGAGACTTACACGATGTGTAGATTAAGAAAAACTGTAAATAAAAGTAACGAGGCTAATGACATACACACAGAGATAGAAAACAGATAACAGATAAGAGGTCAAGCCGATAGTAAGGAAGATGTGCTCGATAATTGTTTAGTTATATATGATGAGTACTAATTATGTTCTTTCTCTATGGTTGCTTACGTGTATGCGTATCTCATGCCAATGTCTGGATCTAGTCCAAATATCTAGATTTCGGGTATTAAGTTTTCCTAACAGAAAAGCCCTGTCACGACTAATCAGAATCCGCCTAAAGTCTACCTTAATGATTACTTAGTTTATGTATTAATTAACCCTTAAGGGCTTACATTAATCATGGAGACAATCTTAATGAAGTAATTGTGTGAGCCTTATTATAGGCAGGGCACGATAAACTAATAAATTAATCAAAACATATGCATAAGCATTGCAGACCAATAAAACATCATATAATCTTTAATGAGTGAAAGAATATTAAGTACGAATCTAATGAAAGAAAGAGCACGCTAATCAAACGATTAAAGAGTGCTAATACAATTATCTGAATCTTCCTATGTAATTGTGCACTAGCAGGACCATCTTATTGCTCTGAATTTGTCCTTCTGGTTGTGTCTTTGTGTGTTCAGATGTCGCCTCTTCTAGGTATTATGTCTTTGAAATTCGGCTGTGAATGGGGTATTTATACATTTTGAGAATAGGGTCGATACGGCGTATCCAAGTATTCGATATGCCGTATCTCGGTAACCTAACGTGGGGCCCAAGATTATTATATTCTGGAATATTCGTACACCACCATATGATACGGCACATCATTGAGCTTCATACTGCGCATCTTGTCTTCTAATCTTGGAAATCTTGTGAAGTCTTTAAGGTAGATACGGCGCATGCTGTGGATGTCATGCGGCGTACCATGAGCAAAGCAAGTCAGATCTTCTTGTTTGACCAAAGTTTCATATACAGTGTATGGGTAAAATCCATATGGCGTATGCTTCAAAGTCAGGCAGTTGTATTCATAATCGTCTAGGTATTGATATACGGCGAATCTGCCTAGAATGATACATCGTATCTTCCTTCAGTTCATTAGACTTTTCCAACTTGATCCATTTTGCTCCAATTTACGTCCAAGATAGCTAACTTTCACCAATTGCTTGTTTATAACTGAGATTTACAAAAGTAAGCGATTAAGTATCAATTCTCATATAAAATAACATAAAACAGGCAATATACATAGGATAAATGATGCTAATAATATGTTGTTATTTGATATCATCAAATATCCCCCCACTTGAACTTTACTTGTCCTCAAGTAAACCTTAGATTACACTTATGAAAATGTATCATAAACGTTTGTCTAGGATTTTTATAAGTTAGCACTTATTCATTTAATCTTAATTGCACAACCAAACACCTCACGAAATAGGAAAATGAAATCTTTCAAATCACTCAACTAATCTATGTGGTAACATTTAGGTAATTCGCTCAATTGGTCGATCGTGACGAATATTCTATCATAAGCTTGGCAAAGATACACATGTCCCCCACTAAAGCTAATGAGTGACGAGCCTAAACCGATAAATTGGTTTAATCATGATAAGGCCTAAGGGTTTGACCTAGATTGGTTCAAACATATCCTACACAAACATAATAAATCGCTAGCGCGAATATTTGATTCCACAAACAATGGATGGTCACTAAGGTGGAACCTTAGATCGATGGGGCATCATTTGATTAGTCAAAAACTCAGATGGTCACTACCATATTCATGCATTTGATATTCTCACAAGGCCATTACTTTATCCGGATGCTCGAGAGCTAACAAAAAATAAGGTAATTGGTAAAGGGTAAGGATAACATTTGGAAAATAATTGGCGTAAAATAAAACAAACAAATAGATAGATTAAGTCCTAACAAGTGTGGTTAATTACTTCCCAACCATCCTATGAAAAAGAAAAAAATCGTAGACTAACTCACGCTTTAACACAAAAACTAACTCTTTAATAGGTAGACATGAATTAGACTCAATGATGTCTTAATCATCATTCACAAACCTTAGTTGGCATTCCCATAACGACCAACTCCCTTGAAATCCATAAATATAGTACAAGAAATAGTGGTGATATCTTCACTAATACATAACACACATCATTGGTTTATAATACGTACCAACAAATAATCGATTTGCTCATCAAATATAAATTCGGTTAAGTTTAGACAAACCGATTATCTCACTCTTTCTCTCTTTTATTTTATTTTATTTATTTTTTAATTTTTTTTTTCATTTTTCGATTTTTTTAAATATAACTAATGGTGTAAAATTTCACCACTTCACCATAACAATAAATCTGGATAATTTTTCCAAAGTTTTCAATACTTCAGATATAAAAATAATAGTGAAAGTAGTAAACACACGAAAAATAAAAATACAATATCTACTTCCCCTTCCCATTGCATTGTGCAATTCTCGACTTAACCATAGATAATAATTACGCACACGAATACAGGATACGCTGGGAATACACATTTTTACCAAAAGTAACTAACAACGGGCTTAAATCTATAGGGTAGGCTAAGGTGTAAGGGTGTAACGAAACAACTTAAATTGGTGTACGAAACGAAAGGAATGGCTCTCAGGGTTTTTCTAGGGGTATCTTACTCTAAAAATGAGAGAAACAAAAGGGTTTACACGGGGATTAACTAACCAATGTAGTTAGTTAGTATAACATACCATATCGGCTATTTGGGTGTAATCCTAGAAATTTACCAAGTTAAACAAGTCACTCCAATTATATCGATAATACTCATTATGGTGGTCTCGAATAGTATACAAGCCAAGTTCTAAGGTTTACTACAAGTCACCGGCACCCTCATATTTTTATGGAATTTGGGTAAAATATTTGAAACGGATAAGGCTTAATTCTCACAATATGTAAATAAGGGTTATGTGTGCGGTTATGCAACTTAGATTTCACAAAAACATGCTAGAAATTTTTTTAAATTTAGTATATATTAAACACAAATTACGCATATTTTTTGAAAAATAAGGACAAGTAACGTTCTAATTCTCCATCCCCCCACTTGAGATAAACAACGTCGTCGTTGTGTAAAATAAAATTAAAAACAGGAAACAGAAAGAATTAGAATGGAAAACTCCCTTGAGATTTGCTCGGTATGATCCTCCATTATACGTTTGTGAGCAACTTTATATTTTCGTGTATGTAAAGGTGATAGATCGTTTAAGCTCTAGTTTTTTTTAGATATCATCTAGGATTAATTTATAACAAAGGCGGAATATTCAATTAAAGAATCAATGTTATTATCAACAAGGTTTTTCTTCATTATCATTCTCAATATACACGACAAGCCCCAATTCTACTTGATCAATTGTAGAACGGTTACCAAACTATAATAGGGATCAAAGATCCTTGAGGCTAAACCAACTAGACATCTAGGCGTTTACAAGACTCATACGCCTAGAACACACACACTCTTAGACGTCTACATATTTTATGTGCACACAAAAACATACGCCCTATATCTCTTTATATAATAAAGATATTAGGGTTTACAAAGGGCTCATAACAATATTAGGAAACAAATCTTCCTAACTTTAATCTTTATCCTTAAAAGGAATCTTCTGTAATCTTCCATTGCTTGTAGAATTCATTCTTTGTCTTTTAAGTCCTTCATGTTTCGTATTTGCTTCATTCTTCTTTTATTGTTTTGTATTATCAACTCAATATAATTCTCAACAATCTTCCCCTGGTTGATAATTACAAAACATTCTTCTAGATCTTCCATGAATGAAACAATCTTCCCCTTAAGCTCAACTCGTGAAATTACATAACATGTTGTACCACCAAGGATCTTCAAGTTGCAAAACTTCTTTGTACTTCTTCTTCCCCTTTTTGTCATTATCCACTAGGGAATGCTAAGTAGATGCAACTTTGATTTTGAAAATCACAAACCAATATCACAATTCTAATCCAGCCTTCTAATGTCTCAAATTACCCTCCATGAAGAACAAAGTGTGCTAGAATACTTCCCCTCAAATGGTGCATGTAAATGATTAAACATTCTATAATATGCTGCCCCTGGAAAATCGTGTGACAGCCTACTATTTTTCAAAAAATATAGTTTTCGTCGTTAAACTTGTAATTAACGTATCTTTCTCGTCGTAAGCTCGTTTTTACTCATTCCAGCGGCTATGGTTTCGTTTTTGAGTATATTTTCTAAATATACAAGCCAAAATAACCCATGAACCACTAAAATTTCCATATTTTTCAAAAACAGACAGACCCTTATTATATTTTGTCAACACAATTTTTACTGGTTCAAGACTTGAACAAATCATTTCCAATCAACACCAAAGCTATTCTAGACCGACCATACACCTTCCTAGGGTTTCATGGGTTTCTAATCTTCACAAAAAATGATAGAGTTCATAAGAACACTAATAAGATCCTTTAAATTCATTTTAATGACAAAAACAAGTAATAAGTGGTATATAACATAAATATGCTTGCATGTTTTGCTACTAGATCATAAAAATAGATCATGTAGGAGTATGAATGAGTAGAAAAATTATTAATTAGAACACTTACTTGATGAGGAAGAGTTTTTGAGTTTAATAACTTAGTTACTTCAAGGTTTTTATTTCAAAACCCTAAATAGAAGCACTAATAGAATTAGGAAAATACTTGATCTTGAAATTGCTATGGTTTTTCTTGGTTCTTCTTCTTGGCCGATTATACACAAGGTGGAGATGGAGATGATATTTGTTTTTCTTACTTGAAGTATTAGTGAGAATATGTAGTGAAGATGAGTTAGGTTTTTAGTCTTGGTCAAATAAGTAGTCAAAGTAGGCTAGGAGGGGGGGCATGGGGCATATTTTAGGGGAAAGGGGGATGGGGTGTTGGTCTTTCATAATTAGCCTTGGACTTTAGGTGTAGTTAGGTTAGATTTTGCTAGAATATCTTGTTATCGGGTACTGAATTAGCTAGAAATAAATTTTAACGGAACAAGATAAAGTATAACGAAGTCATAAAAATTATAAAATTACATTTCTCACAAGTATCTGGTGTCCAATTAATTATCGTGTTAAAACTTCGTAAACCGTCGTAGTTATAGGCTTTTAACGGTATAAACAATGTTGCAAAAATCGGCCGTGGCGGCCGATTAATCGCCGATATATCGGTTATCAGCCGCCGGCCTTGTCGAATTATGAAAATCGGAAAAAAAATCGGTTTTGGGAAAAAAAGGGCCAAAAATCGGCCAGATCGGCCGATTAATCGGCCATATCGGCCGATTAATCGGCCATATCGGCCGTATCGGCCGATTAATCGGCCATATCGGCCGTATCGGTCAACTTTAAAAAAATAAAAATTTAGGCATTCTACTTAATTTGGGGATCGTTTATTTCAATTATAACACACAATGAGCCTCATAATCAGAATTGAAGCCTTTTATTGAGGTTTGGAAACATAGTAGGCTTGGAATCAGTTACGATCTTTTGTTTGGTCTCCAGAAATACCCAAAACATGCCAAAATTGCAAAACCGATTAATCACCGATTAATCCCGCCTTGGCCGATTAATCGCTGCAGGGTGGTCGACCGCCACACCACCGATACGCGATTTTTGCAACATTGGGTATAAATACTAAATAATTTCAAAACACCGGGTAAACTAATAATATAATTTTTATATCACTGTAATGAGTGTGAAAATATGTTAGGATCATAATCGGGAGTGTCGGGTATATTGTTTGTAGTAAATGATTGAGTGATAGCTTTTATTTAATAATTAAATATACGTGAATTGAAATTATGCAGACCCGTGAATGACCTAATATGAAGATGATGTTGCTGATGATATGTAGACTACTCTAGTCTATATGATGTGTCCTTAGTGATGTTCCATGAATACGCAGCTAAACCCTTACGGTTACGCGAATTTGATACCCGTAAACCTAGTTTACGAAATGATGAATGATAATCATGAATAGTGATTTCCCTCCGGGAATGAATAGTGTTTTGTGAATAGTAAATTTTTTGATAATGTTTCAAAGTCGCAAACTGACTTCAAAAATGATGAATAGTGAAATGATGAATAGTAATTCATGAATAGTAAATTTCGTAGTTTGGAAAATGACCTGAAATTACGATTTGTCACAGTCTTCCACCCTAAAAGGATTTCAGTCCCTGAATTTAGTTAGTGTTGGTCTCTGGAGTGGATTTGGTGAAAAGATGTGGATATTTGAGTCGCATCTGGTCTTCCCGCTCCCAAGTAAACTCGGGACCTCTTCGAGAATTCCAGCGAACTTTAATAATAGGAATTCGACTCAGCTTTAGTTGTTTGATAATGAATCCAATTTATCGATTAAGTGCGGGATGAATGGCATCGGTGTCAATAGGGTGTTAACAAGGGATGTTTATGAACTGCTTATCTGGCCACAAGGTTTTGCATTTTGTTGTTTTGAATGAAGATTGTTTTTGAAATTTTTGAAAAGATGATTGTTTCCTTCATGACATGATTCTTCCTGAATTAGTCATAGGTGATCAGGCTATGTATAATTGAAGACAAATGATGTGATGCTTGGTTTAGTCAGAGTGGTATTATGCTTTTCAAAAGTTTTAGATGGTATTCAACGTGTTGTTTTGTAAAATGGTAGCCTAAATACTTCTTTTCAAGATAACAAGAAATTTGGTTCGGATAATGGTAGTAAATAGTTAATAAAATGACAGAAAAAAAATATCAATTTATAGAATGGTAGCAAAATAGCTTGAAATAAAATTTGTTGAATGATTTATAGGATACATGGAAGAATCTTATAGAATGGTAATAGTCTACTAATCAGTCAAGAATGAAATTGGCCAAGTCCCTAGTAAGATTGTGGTATGTTGTTGTGAAGTGATTGAAAATTAGGCAATGGAAAAGGCAATGGAATAGGGAATGGAATAAACGAAGGTTGTGATTGTTGTGGAGATGGTAAAAGATAGAGATTACATTAGATAGAAAGGTATATGATACAATGAGGTTACAAGAAGGTACTTAAGATAGACTACTTGAAGAAATACAACCCTAGAGGGCTCCGTCTATGGTTTATTATTAAGGCATAAGTTCCTTGATCTTAAACATTGTTGTCGTCCTCGATGTTGTGGATGTCCTGGCAATATCCTCCTCCGATGATATAAGCTCTCCCACGAGCTATTCCACCCTGGTTCCCAGTTCCTTGATTCCTTTATTTTGGACATTCATTCATGAAATGTCATCTCTCTCCACAACCAAAACACGTCACTAAGGGTTTCTGATTTCCAGCAATGAGTGGCAACTTCCATTCTCTAGTCGAGTGACCAACCTTCTTACAGTTTCCACATGGATCAAGACAATTCCCAGGTTTATAATGACTTTGACACTTTGCACAATTGGGTAAGGTACCATTGTAACCTTTCTTTTCAGTTGGGCCTGCAACATAGTCCTAAGCAACTTCTTATCTCTTTGGTGGTTGTTGAGTAGCATTGTCACCCTGGTTGTTGTCCCACCTTCTCTTTTTGTTGTTGTTGTTATTGCTGTTACAGTTATTGTTGTTGACAGTAGTTCCCTTCTTCATCACTTGAGCTATAAGCCTTTGAGACATTCTGATAGCTTCGTCAAGTGTGAGTGGATCAAAAGAAGTTACATCCCCACGGAGGCTGTGTGGTAGCCCACCAATGATGTTTTCCAACAACTTCTCGTTATCTGGAACCATAGTTGGATATAGCGCGGCCAACTCTTGAAATCTCCTGATGTAGGCTTCGATGTCATTACCTATGGTCACCAGCTCATAAAATTCTGTTTCTAGCTTCTTCACTTCAGTGCGTGGACAAAACTTCTTAGTCAATAGCTTTTTGAATTGTTCCCACGTAAGCTTGTAAGCGTTTTCCATACCAATAGGCTGTGTATAAGAATTCCACCATGACATAGCTTCATCAACGAGTGTACTGGTAGTGAACTTTACCTTGCAGTCATCTGGACAACTGCATAGAAGAAATACAGATTCCGTCTTCTCAAACCAACGGATCATAGCAGTGGCTCCTTCTGTGCCTTTGAACTTTATGGGATCGCCATTCTTGAAGTCCTTGTATGCATATTTGTGAACATCAGGTACTCTAGTACCATTAGCAGCTAGTCTGGCAGCTTCGACTGTTTCCGTCTGAGAAGTGGCTTAAGCAGCCCGAGCAGCTACATCCTCTCTTTCAGTTACTAGTGCTGCCTCTATACTATCGGCAACAAGTTTTCGGATAGCAGCTGGTGTCATCGCTGTAGTTGTTTTCTTTGGCGGCATAATTCTTCATAATCACAAAAGATAATAATAATGAGAACTCACAAACAGAAATGATCATAAATATAATCACAACACACATGAATATAATACATGAAAATTTTGGCCTACATAGACTGATATCATAGATAGCACAACCATTCCTACATAGTAGAGTCAACACTTGATACATTTTGTTTGTACAATAACCAAAAGACTACAAGTTCTTTAAATTATGTCACACATCCCGTGGCTAGGATAATAGTAAAAGCTAGTAAAGATATAGGTCTAGTCTAGAGGCTCCCTGGTGCTTCTATGATTAGATCCTGGATTGCAGCATCTTGGGGTTGTGATGAGTTCTGATGTGGGGCCTGGAGTAGTACATCAATCATATCCGAGATAGTATAGATCTCAAACCATTCTTGATGAATCTGCTGATGTTTCTGTTGAGTCAGTGATCTTGGTATTATCCACAAAGTGTCATCTAATTCCCGATATGTGGGAATGGAAAAAGGGAATGACAGTGGTGATAGTGGGAAGGTAGGGGTAGTCTCCTAAATCTCAAGAGTCTCACTTTCATGTCTGGTAGTCTCTTCTAAGTCGGGCTCAAGTAGTGCTAATATCTCAAATAGGTGGGAGTTATCATCTAACAATGGTGAGTGATATGGGAATGTCGAGGTATAGGAAGGTGAGAGTAGTGATGTAGGTGTATTAGTGGATGAAAAAGCATCCTCGATATCCGAGTCTACTGGAATGATAATAGGGTGGTTGGGTGAAGACATATTGTTGTAAACCAGGTCAATATAAATATATATAAGTATAAGTAACTCGCATAATGTATGTATGAAACCGCATGTATATTGAATATGCACTTATGATGAAATGATGTGATGCTGTGATGATGTAGTTATAGTATAGGGTCCGTGATACAACCTAGTTTGTTATAACCTTAACTCTGATGCCAATCTGTCACACCCCCAAATACCTGATTTGCAGCGGAATGAAATACCTGGGGCGTTTTAAAAGTACATCGTTTGATTTCATAAAATATTCAGAGTTTACAAAAAATAGGTCCCAAAAGTTGATTCAAGTTTGCGGAAATAAGTTTATTACAAACCAAATGATAGTTTAAAGTGCATATAAATACAAGTGAGACACGTCGTCACCGCGACTCTATGATATGTCCACATGCTGGCCATGATGCGAATGCCTTAATTACCTGAAAATACATTGCTAAAATGGTCAACAATAATGTTGGTGAGAATCATAGGTTTATGTAAATGTTCTGTACGGCTACCACAAGTATAAGTTTTGTATGACAAAATTTCCTCATGAAAATGATACAATTGCTATAAGCTCATGACCCCAAAGCTAGACTGATTATGATGTTCGCCCCAACAGAGTGTTTGCCAAACAACTCTTATTCTGATATTAAATGAAATGTATCCGTTTGGCCAGTTGGATCCACCAACCCGGATGGAGGAGTCACCCTCAATAGATCTATTCACTCACTCTCGCTTACTTCGTAATTAACAGTTCATGATAAAGGAATGGGGACATTAACATGGCAATGAGGTAACTTAAGCAATGTAAATGAATTTGATACTTTGGCCCGCATGAAAATGATGCAATGTATTCTCCCCCGAGAGTTTAGAAATGAAATAATTAATTGAAAACGGGGCTATGAAAACTCACCTGATGCAATGGTTATGATAACAATAGTGGATACACTAAATTGAGGCGCGATCTCTAACCGCAACCTAATATGAATGATATGATCTAATGTAAGTCATGAAATAGTGTTACACATGCAAATACGTATGTTATCGATACCACTCGTATATTATTGAAATAATGTTTATCATCAAAAAAATAATTTTTTGACGTCTTGTTAAGTTATCAAACACTTTACGCCTATATGTGTTGTGAACGTCGGTTTTCTATCGCTTGTATCTCGGTCGTTATAAGCTCGTTTTCTACGTTCTTTATGTCCTCGGCTTCGTATTACAGCGAACTAATAGATTTTTTGATATGTCAGATCGTCTAGTTCGCGTTCAACGCCTCGTTTTAACCATTGAAAATCATGTGACAGCCTACTATTTTTCAGAAAATATAGTTTTCGTCGTTAAACTTGTAATTAACGTATCTTTCTCGTCGTAAGCTCGTTTTTACTCATTCCAGTGGCTATGGCTTCATTTTTGAGTGAATTTTCTAAATATGGAAACAAAAATAACCCATGAACCACTGAAATTCCCAAAGTTTGCAAAAATGGACAGACCCTTATTATATTTTGTCAACACAATTTTTACTAGTTCAAGACTTGAATAAATCCCTTCCAATGAACACCAAAGCGATTCTAGACCTACCATACACCTTCCTAGGGTGTCATGGATTCCTAATCTTCACCAAAAATGATAGAGTTCTGGTTTAACGATTTATATTCCAAGGAATTGCAAAGGAAATATGCAAAACCCCGAGTTCGTTGTCCCGATGAAGATTGAATAGAATTGTGATTACGGAATCGTGAATCGTGTAGTGAATGGGATAAAAGAGTGATACAATGGGGTTTTACACTAAGGATAATGAAATAATAAATAAAAACAAGTACTTAAGCTAGGTAAACAACCAAATTAAGCACACGTATCCTAAATCGTAAATTAAACTTAAAACGTACGTTACGAATTTTAAAAAAAACGCACCTAAATTGCGGAATTCTATATTATAAACCCTAAAATTATGAAAATAATTTTCCTAAATTCTAAATACTTAAAGAAAATTTCAGAAAAAATAATTATATTTTTTTGATTTTTATTTAATTTTTTATGAATTAAAAACTAAAAGAAAGTAATTAAATGATTGAAAATAGCAAACTGATTTGGTAAATTATGAAATTTGCAGAAAAATCTAAAATGATATTATGAAGCTATGAAAAATGATATTTGAACTTCTCTAAATCCTAATAAGCAGTTTGGGTAAAAAGCTGTTTCAAATAAGCTCTAGAAATAAGCTCTACAGTACCAAAAATCACCAAATGCTCAAATACAGTTCAACATACTTATTTAAGCTTAATTCAACTAATTAGGACAAAAGAAGTTCTCAGAATAAGCCAATAAGCAGTATGTGCAGTTGACAATTAAAGGCAAAAACAATGACTAATCAGCCAACTTTAAGCCACTCTAGAAGGTGGTAAAAAGCTAATTAGGGGAAACCAAAGATAGATTCTAAAAGCTTATACTAGAGGCTACTTTCAAACTGAAAATGCCCAAATTTATCAATCAATTACTCAATCAAATCAGACCAAGAACAGATGAATATGGGACACAAAAACTGATTGCAAGCATAGAACAGTTCCAATGGGGCTACTTGCAGACAACTATTAAGCAAACTGATAAGCTAATAAGTGAAATACAAATTCAGAAATCTAAAGCTACTACTATAAGCTACTAACAAACCAAATATCATGCAATAAGGACAAGAGGATAAGCAGTTAGGAAGCAGGCAATAAGCTGAGATCAGCAGCAATAGTGGAGGTCTGCACTATGAATCTGATGCAGCAGTTGTATTGATAATGCCCAAAACTCTTTCAAAGCTTAATGAAACTTAACCAACTCTTGGATTCTCACTATAACAACTCAAATACACCTTAAGTTACCAGAAATATTGATCAATCAAACCTCAGCTTATTGGAAGCTTGTATGAGTAGGTTGTATCCTAGAATTCCACTTATCAACCAAAAACCTTAAAATTCATCAAAACCACATAAGACCTAACAATAACAGCTTATCTAACCTTCAATAAGCTCAATCAAAACTTAGCTGATGGTAAATGAACAGTAGTGAGAGTTTTTGACCACAAACAGATCATATCCCAAACACCCTTTTAAGAAGCTTATTTGAAACTTAACACTACTAACCACTAATTTAAATTATGATAATGATTAACTACTGATAATATGACTTCTAAATCACCTAAAAAGCAAATTGCAAAACCTCAATAAGCACTAATCAAGCTAAATCTGATTTGACTATTTTAAGCTATTTATGACTCTTTAAGACCAAACTGAGATTAACCCTAACAACTACTGAATAATGAGCACAATTAAGATCTATGAACTACAACTACTCAGAATAAGCACTTAATCACTAGAAATAAGCAATTGAACAGTGATAAGCTATAAAAACTTGAATTCAATTGAAACTTACAAGTGGCTACTGCTGAAACAGAACTGAACTGAGTATTGACTAAACCCAGGCTTATTCATAAGTCAATAAACAACCCAAATAATCCTATAAGAACAGCTTATCTCCTCCACAGCTTATTGGAACAGTAGAGTTGACTTATGTTGACTTTTTGAAATTGAATCAGATTTGAAACTTATCTATTACTCACAATAAGCTAGAGAGCTTATATGAGCTTGTTCTAACTTAGAAATAGCTTTTTGAAGCTGATTTTAATTTTTTTTTAAATTTATTTTTTTGAATGATTTTTTTTATTTTTTTGAGTTTTTGAAATAATTTGAAGAAACAATGAGATGAAACAGTTGAGATAAGCTAAATAGCTTTACTATAAGCTACTGAATAAGCAAATAAGCTAAAATGAGATTTTAAGTTAAAGTAATACGAATTCAATGAGAATCAAACTAACTTTCATTAATCAAACTTGAGAATTACAAAAGGAGATTTAAAACTACAATTCAGAAAACATTTCAACAGCATAACAATAACTAAAAACTACATGAAAATGAAGGAGGATGAGAGCCCTATTTATAGCCGATCATTGAAGCTTCTAGGGTATCCATGTCAGCAATCCACACCTCATTTGTGCTTCTTAGAGATGATATCAACCCTCAGATCATACTTGGTCATCACTCAATCATCCTCAGCCCTTGGATCACTATACCACGTCCCATCAGCCAATCAGAGGCCTTCATTTGCCTTGGGATTGCTGACATGTCAGTATGACATGTCAGAATTTCTTCTAGAATCGCGCATGAAGTACAATTTTGCCCTTAATTGTGGTAATTTTCTGGGCGGGGTAATTAGGGTTCTTCATCTGGGTAAATTGGGGAAAAAGGTGGCGGGTAAATATTTTTATTATTTGTTTGACGGAAATTTATTACGGGTTGACCGGGTGTGGGTTGGTTCGGGTTGTGATAAAAAGGTTTTTGGCTGTGGGTTTCTTGTTGGCTTGTGGGTTATTTTAAATGAATGGATTGGATATTAGAGTCCGGATTTAGAGTTTAGGTTTGTGTTTTTAGTGTATTTTAGGTAAAATGAAGGACCAAATGTGTATAATCTGAAATTCCAGGGACTAGTTCTGCCGAGCTCTAATATTATGATCCAAGGGCTTGTCTTGTCAATCTTTGATTCTTCAAGGACTTGTTTGACATTTGAGCATAAACTTTGACCATTTGCTTCCCGGCTTCGGCTTTCGTCCTTTTCCAAATCTCGTGCTCTTTTTCCCCGTTTTTGGTTGATTTTATCCATATTTCTAAATATCCGTACCTGCATATAAACAAACACAAAAACACAATATCTTTGGCATTTATGGTTAGTTTTTGGTAGTTTTGGTCTTAATTTGATAAATAAAAGGTATGTGAATAAGCACATACCAAAATTCCCCCAGACTAAGATATTGCAGTGTCCTCACGCAATGTTATAAAAACACGTTTTCAAAACCAAAAATTTCTAATCTCTTTTTACTAACTTTGAGAAGTAGCAGAATTTTCAAAAGAGATTAAGAAATCTTTAGGTTCTAAAAACTCCCCATTTTTCCTTTTATTCTATTTTTGTATTTTTTTCTTATGATCATGTGACGGTTTTGTTGACAATCATTATCTTTTAATAACTTTTAGGGTCATCGAGTAGGAAAGACGACTCATAAAAAAGTGACTATACGGATAAAATTCGTCGTCCCTGATTTTTCACGAGTCCCCAAACAAAGCTTAAAAACGAAATCATTATCTATTTACAAGTTAGATGCCAATACTACCCATGGAAGTTACTTGTGTAATTACCTCTTGCTCCCATTTTCCTAATTCGCCTCTATTTATTTAATTTTTGGTGAGAAATGAATTGCTTCATATTTTCTCGTTTTGATAGGTTTTTATTCCGATAAAGATACTAAATTAAGACGCTAAGTAGTTTTTAATCTTCTCTCGAGAACCGTTGCTTTGAAAATGAGGTTCACATCAAGGTTTTTATTTATATTTTTTACTTTTGCATTTTTTCTATTTTTCATCATTTTTCATTTTTTTCACTAACTTTTCACTTGCGTACCCTAAACGACGGAGCTTCACGGTTTAGTTCCAAGACCTTACACCTTCCGGAATAAAGGATCCCAGGGCCGTTACAACGGAGTGTTCCAAGACTCTAGACATTCCTGAAATGAGGATCCAAGGTGGTTAAACCAAGACGGCACACATTCCTGAACTAGAGGTCCAAGGGCCGGTGCAAAAGGGTAGCCAAGACCTAAACGCCTTCCGGAAATAAGGATCCAAGGCCCGATCTCGAATCCGTAGCTTAGAGCACTTAACTTATTATTATTAAACGAATTTATTAAGTAACCTTGATGTGTACCCAAATTTTTAAAGCAAAGATTCTTTTAAGAAGACCAAGAACTAATCATCGGCAAAACCTAACATCTTTAATTATTCTTACAATTATATATAGTGAAACAATTTTGTGGGAGCAAAAGGCCACAAGTAACTTTGATGAGCTCTAAAGAGAACCAACTACTCCAAGCTTAGCATCTAACTTCTAAATAAACTCTATCATTTCTCGTTCTTCTCAAATTTAAAATCTTAAATAATAAGATCCGTGAATGCTTAGCCTTATAATCAAGCCATGCATATATAAAGTCGATACGGGAACTTGCAAACTCTTAAAAAGAATTCGCATTTTATAGCTCCTTGTGTAAAAGACTAGCACGAGCTTATAGATTATAAATGGTTAAGGGGACAAGCTAGGGCTCAACACGCCCGATCAGGTCATAATTTTATTCCTACTCTCACCAGCGGAAAGTCAACAAAATGTCAAAATTTATTATATTTTTGCAAAATTTTTTAAATTTTTCTCATTTTTTGGGATTTTTTCAATTTTTTAGGAGGAAAAACGGGGTTGCGTGAGTAAACGGCAAAAAATGCAAGGCAAAAATCAAATCGAAAGATTACCCCCCACCCCTAGACTAAAACGAGACATTGTCCTCAATGGCTTAAAGGTGAGGGTTCTCCTACATAAATCTAAGGCCGTTTATTAATTATGCCAAAGATAAACGTAAAACGATAAGATTAAGGATATCGGATAAGCAACGAATGATGAAACTCGAGTGGAGAGAAGCAAACCACGAGCACGAGAGTCTTCATTATTCGGGCAAATCCTGGATACATCACAGAAAACCACGAAACACAAGATATGGAAGAGGCAGCCCTCCTCCTTTTTATTAAGAAAATAGAAAGAAGATAGATGGATAAGCATGGGGTGCCTCCCACGAAGCGCTTTGTTTATTAACGAGTCACGTAGCTTGACACGTCCCCGAATTTAGTTGTCCATGGGGAATGTTTGGAGATCCGGGACAACCATGGATGGTATGTCCCCTCCAAAATAGTGCTTCAACCTATGACCGTTCACCTTAAAGTTTGGACCGTCGAGTTGAGCTAACTCGACCGTTCCATATGGAAAAACTTGAGTGATGGTGAACGGCCCAGACAAGCGGGTTTTGAGTTTGCCCGAGAAGATCTTCAATTGAGAATTGAAGAGGAGGACTCGATCACCAACATTAAAAATGTGGTTCTTAATCTTAGAGTCATGAATCCTCTTTGTTTTCTCTTTGTAGATCAAAGAGTTCTCGTAGGCTTGATCCCGAAGCTCATTTAATTCATTAATTTGGAGCTTACGGTGATCACCCGCGGTCTTGAGATCAAAGTTGGCATGTTTTAAGGCCTAGTATGCCTTATCCTCGAGCTCGATGGGCAGATGACAAGCCTTTTCGTAAACCAGCTTGTATGGAGTACACCCGATGGGTGTCTTGTAAGCTGTTCGGAAAGCCCATAATGCATCATCCAATTTGTCTGCCCACGAGGCTCGGTTTTCACCAATGGTTCTTTCAAGGATACGTTTCAATCCACGATTCGAAACCTCGACTTGTCCGCTTGTTTGCGGGTGATACGCGGTAGAAAGTCGGTGGGTAACACCATACTTGAGCATAACTTTAGCAAATTGATCATTGCAAAAGTGAGTACCACGATCACTGATTATAGCCCGAGGAGTTCCGAATCGGGAGAAGAGGTTTTTCAAGAACTTAAACACAACTCGGGGGTCATTAGTGGGGAGTGCTTTCGCTTCAACCCATTTGGGCAAGTAGTCAATGGCCAGGAGTATATACTTATTCCCTCGTGAAGACGGGAATGGCCCCATAAAATTGATGCCCCACACGTCAAAGATCTCGCAGACTTGAATTGCATTTTGAGGCATTTCGTCTTTTTGCGAGATTTTTCCTTGACGTTGGCAAGAGTCACAAGACTTTACCAAGTCGGGGGCATCGCGATAGATAGTCGGCCAATAAAACCCAGAATCAAATACTTTT
Source organism: Artemisia tridentata subsp. tridentata (assembly GCA_021014915.2). NCBI lineage: Eukaryota > Viridiplantae > Streptophyta > Magnoliopsida > Asterales > Asteraceae > Artemisia > Artemisia tridentata. Next base: position 219,362,380 of record CP139502.1, on the reverse strand, counting down.
TTAGCGGTGTAGCTGGCACCATGATGTCCCCCTGTGGGTCCATTATGGCAAGCCGTGAGGATGTCAATGGCTTCTTGGCCATGCACACACCGTCTTATCACTTGATCGGCGCATATTCTGAACAAGTAGGGGTCATCCCAGAAATAATGTTTAACATCTTTGAAAAACTTCTTTTTCTGTTGGGACGACATCCCTTTCACCACAAAATTCCCCGCATGGTAATTTGCGTAGTCGGCAAACCATGGGGTACTCGGATCATTCTTTAAAGATACCATCCCAAGTGTCTCGAGTGGAAATGTTTCGGTGATTTCCTTTTTCTCGAGATCACTTTGATGGGGATTTTCATGTCTAGATAAGTGATCAGCGGCTAGATTCTCTGCTCCTTTTTTTTTCACGAATGATAATATCAAATTCCTGGAGCAGAAGAATCCACCGAAGTAATCTCGGTTTAGCATCTTGCTTCGCTAAGAGATACTTGAGAGCAGAATGGTCCGTATACACTATGCTTTTTGATAAGACAAGGTATGGTCTAAATTTCTCAAAAGCGTAGACAACGGCCAACAACTCTTTCTCGGTAGTAGTATATTGAGATTGAGCGTCGGTCATTGTCTTGCTAGCATAGTGTATCGGCTGAAAGTATTTTGATTTGCGTTGCCCCTGGACTGCACCAATAGCATAATCGCTAGCATCACACATTAGCTCAAAGGGCAACTCCTAATTGGGGGCAACCAATATCGGAGCTTCAGTCAATTTCTTTTAAAGAACCTCGAATGCTTCGATGAATTCGGGAGAGAAGAAGAACGGAGCATCTTTTTCAAGAAGATGGGTCAGAGGCCGGGCGATTTTAGAGAAGTATTGAATAAATCGTCTGTAGAAACCGGCATGACCAAGGAAACTTCGGATTCCTTTAACGGTAGTGGGATGAGGTAGTTTTGCGATCACATCGACTTTGGCGCTGTCTACCTCAATTCTGGCTTTTGATATTTTATGGCCGAGGACAATGCCCTCTTTAACCATGAAATGGCACTTCTCCCAATTTAGCACAAGATTGGTGTCTTTACACCTTTGCATCATTTTGTCTAAATGGGAGAGGCATGATGAGAAAGAATTTCCATAGACGGAAAAATCATCCATAAAGACCTCCATCGTCTTCACGATCATATCGTGAAATAAGGCCATCATACACCTTTGGAATGTGCCTGGAGCATTGCATAAGCCAAAAGGCATGCGGCGGTAGGCAAACGTACCATAAAGGCAAGTGAAGGTGGTCTTTTCCTGATCTTGGGGATCAATTGGTATTTGAAAATAACCGGAAAAGCCATCGAGAAAACAATAGAACTCATTTCCCGCCAAACGCTCAAGCATTTGGTCCATAAACGGTAGAGGGAAATGGTCTTTACAAGTAGCATCATTGAGTTTTAGGTAATCGATACACACTCTCCATCCGGTGACGAGACGTGTGGGGATTAACTCATTTTCATCATTTGTCCCAACGGTCATTCCACCCTGATGCGTGGTTTTGTGACCTTACAACAGGTTTTACCTCTCGAGGGATCTCAAGAGGCTTACAACCCCACCAGGCAGTGTACCTGACCGATGTAGTATAGTGTAGTGGTAAGTACGGGGGATTGATCGTTCTCCACAGGGAATAGTGTCGTTATGATTGAAAAACTACTCTAATAGGTCTAAGGGTGAGGGAAGATTCTTTTTGTATTTTTATATTTTTATGAAAGCAAGTAAAATCTCGGGTTTTGAAAGAGTGGGCGGAATTAGTTGCTAGTCAACTAACCCAAATAACTACAAATGCAAATAAAATAAAATAACTGAAAATGAAAAGGTTGTGAAACTTATGTGGAGAGAAATGTGTTTACTTAGATGTCCTTACTCCCTAACTATCTTTTACCGGTTGATTAGTGTGTATTAATTGCGTGGATGACGGGTGTATTCCTTAATACCAATCGTGGGGTGGCGTACGTACTTCCCCAACTCTACAAGCTCCTACTTCACTCCTATGTCGAGCCGGCTAAGAAGCTCCTAACATGGGATCACTAGAATTCGCTCATGCATTAAATACAACCATAAAAACCTTAGTACGCATTGGTTCATGTTTCTTAAGACGTTCAAGCAAGTTACCGTATAGGAAGTTAGCCAGTTTTCTTAAGCCTAACATCGATAAACAATCATCCAATACAATTAATAACACATTAACAACCGATAATCAATAGCTAGGTTTCATTAGATCTAAGCAAACACAAGATAAATCTAGCCTAGCATGTTAATTAAAAGACAAGAACGAGATATAATCAAACAACACATAGACATATTGATTGATTAAATGATTACTTATCTTCAATTAAACATGGGAGATCCAAGGGTATGAAAACCCTTAAATATGGCAGAAATTCGTCTTAGGGTTTCTCCTCACAAAGTTGCACACTAATGACAAAAAATTGCAAAACTATATATAGAGTTTAAGGGCTGACGGCGTCACGTTGTAGGTCTTGACGCCGTCACCTCGCCGTGTCTAGGGTTCCCGGATGGCCTTCTTGACGCCGTCCCTCTTTAGTGCTCCAAAATCCGCTCTGGCTTATCAAAGGTTGACGCCGTCAGAAATGGGCTTGACGCCGTCTCTCTTTAACTTAAACCATGATGGCCTTGATCACTTTAAAGGGTGATGGCGTCAGACTTCCTTTGTAAAACTCCCTGGCTTATCATGTGTATTTTTCATATCCACCTATTTTGCCAAGCCATGACGCCGTCTGGAACAATCCCTGACGCCGTCAAAGGTACTTTTCTAGCCAATTTTGAGACTTTGTCATTTTCTTCACTTTTATGCTCAAAAAACGTCCAAAATGCTTCCTTTTCCAGATTTCTTCTCCAAAGTACCTAAAATGACAAGTGGAACGATTTAGGGCAATATTTGATCAAATAAATACGATTTAGAGCTTAAATGACCCCCTAAAAGCGGTACACTTTTCGCTTCATCAAATACCCTTACACTTGAGATTTGCTTGTCCTCAAGCAAATGCGCTTTTATTCTAACCAAAATACAAGTTAGGGGTCATTTAACGCTAATATAAAAGTAATTACAACAAATAGTCATTCCACTTTAATCATAATAAGCACGGAGATTACAAACTAGCACCTCACAAGTAGTGTTTAGATACTCACATCTCTCAGGTGTCATCAAAATAAATCTCCTAAATGAAAACGGATAATATCTCTCACTACCTGTCATAGCAAATAGATTACCATAGGCTTGGGAAAGGATCAAAAACCTCCTCCACTAGGCATAAGCACCTAAGATAGACTATCAAAGAGGGCTTTTAAACGGGTTATAACGTTAGGTGTAGGGATATGATAAACACGAATTTGTTGGATAAGGGATATTTTACTGGTGGCGAGTTAAAGATCTTGATTAATTACTTTTACAATATGGCGTTGCTAAGCCAAGACTAGACTCGACTTAAGCTAAAAACAAAATAAAAAAAACATAAAAAAAACATAAAATGAAACGGGATGGTAGTCCGTATGTTTTTTGTACTTTTCTTTTTCTCATTTTTTTGTATTTTTCTTGATTTTTTTTTTTTTTTTTTTTTTTTTTTTTTTTTTTTTGATTTTTTTTTCTCATACACTTTTGCCCTACCATCCAAAATAATACATCATAGGGGCGTTGCATCCCCTTACACTTGAACTTTTACATAACTTTACAAATAACTATTCTAATGACTCGAATTAAGATAATCGAAACACTTGGAGTACTTTTTTTAAAATATTTAGCACATATGGGGGTAATAAATGATGTTCTTCCCCATTACTCCATTACACTAGTACTTTACCCATGAGTCCCAATCGTCCCAAAACAATATGTACAAGGATATGACTCGACTTAGCAACCATGTAATCAATTAGATAATTAACTTGGGGTTTAAACAAATGTTGTCACAAAAATGCACTAAAGATGAGTGCATATAAGGTAGGCTAAGGCGATTTGGGTGTACATTTAAGTGGGGTGTAAACAAATTCTTCCTTTAAGTAAAATGCTTAAAGGGCGAAACAAAAAGATAGGCTCTGAGGGGTGTACTAGGGGTATCGTGTACTAAAAATGAGTACAACGCAAAAGGTGTGGGAGAATTACTCAACCAATGTAGCAAATGTAATTATAACAAAAACACAGGTGTAAAACAATGGGTTAATCCTAATGCCTCTTATCATGTAGTAAATCTAACTACACGAATGTAGTCTCACTTGTGGCCTCGGAATGGTCCTAACGCAAGTTCTAGAATCTCAGTGCTACCGGTACACACATCATAGCATAAATGCTTTTCCTACCAATTCTAGGGGCGAACCTCATATATTTGGGGGTGGAAAATTTTTTTAGTGGTACGGTTTTGTGCTAGTCATATAACTCCTATCCGTGAGACGCTCATTAAGATCAAAGTTTCACTCCTATATGTTGTAAAAAATTTTAAATTTGGCACTAAAATTGCCCTAACAGGTATTTATCTCAGTTTTATTACACATTTACCATTAAACAAACAAAAATCAAGCGTAAAAGCATTCTCTAAAGTATCGTACTTTACCCCCCCCCCCCCTTACACTTAAGATGAACATTGTCCCCAATGTTCAAATAACAAGATGTAAAAGTAATAAGGTAAACGAATGAAATCAAATACTCCCCTGATTCGTTTGGTGGATAAAGAGGTAACATGGTTAGATCTTCTTCCAAGAGAATGTAGAAGCTTCAAGACTAAATCATCGCGAAATGCTTGATTCCACATACATCTCCTTGTCCAAAATAACCTGTTAAACCTGATAAAACAAACACAAAAACCTGCATAACATCGGCGGGATAAATTCTATATAAGGATATAATGCTTGTGGAATGATAATTTTGTAGATTCCTGGAGTTTATAAGTTAGAGATTTAATAAAAACTTTTTATGAAAACAAAACTTTCAAAAATTTCAGAAAATTAACACCTGACGCCGTCAGGTTGTAGTGCCTGACGCCGTCAGAAATGATCTGACAGAATTCTCATGTTAAGTTTCTGGAAAATTTCTGGAAAAACCTCTACCTTACTTCCTGGAAATCCTGCAAAATATCATTATGACTCGATACAAGCATTTGACTCAAACAAATACGAATATGTATGTTAATTTATTATTATTACGATTCATGTTCATTTTTGTTCTAATAAACCGATTTGGATTTCCCTTACACTTATCTTTTGCAAAATACCTTTATATGTAGTTAAGACGAAGTTAAAAACAAGATAAAGCATTTTCACAATTTAGTTTTGAACATGAATCAATAATAATAAAAATTAAACACACATACGGAAGCAAATAAAATCAAACAAACAAATAAATAAACACACAAAGCAAATAAAGCTTGGGTTGCCTCCCAAGAAGCGCTTTTCTTTATTAACGAGTCTTGTAGCTAGACTCAAAGTCCTTCTACCCTATGTAAGTGAGCTCGTCATCGAGGACGTCTTTAGGGTTAAGTTTGGATTGAAGTTTCCTATTGGTCCGCTTAGTACAATATATCTTTTCAAACTTCTCTCCATCCGGGTCATACAATGTCATCTTAATATGCCATGACCCATCTCCATCTTTGGGTGGTTTGTCCCAATCCCACTTATGATCATCGTCCTCACAAGTCCACTTATTCATCCCTAGGTTAATTGGCAAAACTCCTAGGAACTCAATCATCTTCCTAAAAACTAGAGGGTCTTCAAATGGATCCAATTCGGTGTCCCTAGCCAAGAGTTGTTCTACCGCATGTGTTCGGTTCACAAAGTCCTCTTCTAGGTAAAATGGGCGTTGGGGTCCTATGAAGTCTCTATCGATCCAAGGTCCATATCTAGATGGTCTCCTATTTAATTCTAACCAATGGGGTGTTGGTTCCTCACTAGTATCATAGGCATGTTTCTTCACATCATAGACTGACCAAGTATCACCTTCTCCTACCGCTATCTTAGATTCCTTACAATCAATCATAGCACTAGCGGTCGCCAAAAATCCTCTACCTATCAGCAAGGGGCATGTAGGGTCGCTAACCATATCAAGGACGTGGAAATCGGCTAAAATGGTTAGTTTTCCAATGTGTACTAACACGTCTTTGACTACTCCAATCGGGTAAGCAACACTTCCATCCGCTAAGCCTATTATTACCTCGGTTTCTTCAAGTTTTCCTAGTTTTAGAGAGGTGTAGAGAGGTAACGGAAGTAGGTTAAGGCTTGATCCAAGATCGGCTAATGTATCATAAGCCTCCGAATTACCGATCTTGCAAGGTAGAACAAATAAGCCCGGATCATCTAACTTCTTAGGTAGCTTGTTTTGAACAAAGGCGGTCCCTTTTTCGCCTAACTTGAGCTTCTTCTCATCCAACACATCAATAACCGGACTTTCAAGGTGGAGCTCCATGAATTCATTGTCAAGGTTTTGAGTGGGAGGTGTTTCAACTATGTTGTTGACCAATTTGGATATCGTAACTTCTTGGTCCTTTTGAACGACTTGGGTTTGTTTGAAACACGAGCTCATGGAATTGACCGAATAATATTGTGGACAAGAACTAGGAGATGAAACTGACGAAATGGCGTTGACGTTTAGTTTCGGGTTCTTGACTGTGTTGCTAGGGAGTGCTCCCATTTCTCGGTCATTGAGGGCTTTCAACAAAGTGTCAATCTTATTGGTCATCTCGCTTTGTTTTTGTTTGAAATCGGCTTCAAACTTGGCCAAACGAGCTTCTTGAGATGCCATAAATTGAGACATCAATCCTTCAAAGTTATTGGTACTACCATTGCTGGAAGGATTGTTGTTGAAAGTACGGTTCGAGTTGGAACCGCTTGATTGGAAACAATTAGGTGGGTTGGAAGAATTGGTTTCTTGTGTGTTTTGGTTTTGTTTCCACCTAAGGTTTGGGTGATTTTTCCATGAGGGGTTGTATGAATCACCGTAGGGGTTTGGCTCGGGTTTGAAAGTGTACCACTTGTCTCCCGCTCCGTCGGTACGCGAGGATGCATAGTCCGCAAAAGCTTGTTCGAGGAGTTCCATGCAATCACGAGTGTCGTGGGGACCACTACATAATTCACATGAAGAAGTGATTTTGTTCACTTGGCTTGAAGGTTTAGGAGCCTCGTAGGATTTTATAAGAAACTTGACTTGGTCTTCTAGTTCTATGATCCTATGGTCGGAAGTGCTTGAATTGTTCGAAGGCAAAGATATTGCCTTGACCGTTTTATTCAAATCACGGGGATCACTCCAACTTTCATTGTCATAAAGAGCAAGATCTTCTAGGAGAGCCCATGATTGTTCCGCACTTAGATCACGTTGCTTACCACCGGCCGATTGGTCAATGGTTTGCCTCGTGGAGAGATTGATATGGTCATAGAAGATTTGGACTAGGAGCCAAAGTTCTATGCCATGGTGAGGGACTTTTTGGAGTAAGTCCTTGAATCAAGTCCATGCCTTGCAGAGGGTTTCGCCTTGACGTTGTTGGAACATCAAGATATCATTCCTTATCTTGGTAGTTCTTCCTGGTGGGAAAAACTGAGCAAGGAAACGAGTGGTGAGATCATCCCAAGAGGTAATGGATCCTGCGGGTAGACGCTCTAGCCATTGACTAGCTTGGTCCCGCAGAGAGAATTGAAAGAGACGCAGTCGGGTCGTCTCTCGAGTGGCAACATCAAGGTCTATAGAATCACTGATTTTGAGAATGTCCTTGAGATGTTGATTAGGATCTTCGGAACGAAGTCCATGGAATGCGCATCCGCTTTGCACCAACCGGATGGTGTCGGATCGCAAGGGAGTGACATTGGCTCCTTGAGTGAGCTCAATGGTGTTTCGATAGCCATGGTGGCTAGGACGGGAGTAGTATCCTAAGGTACGGACTCTAGGAGGTGGGTGTTGTTGTGGTGGTGGGTTGTTGGGATCGAGGATATTACCACCTTCCATGATGTTGGATGGTAATGGTTACGAACAAAGAAACGAAAAAAAAAGATAGACTAAAGAAAACCTAGAAAAAAATAAAAATCTCACTAGAAAGGAATCTAGTGAGTAGACCTAATAAAATAAAAAATTCAACCTAAACAATAACTATTCCCCGGCAACGGCGCCAAAAACTTGATGCGTGGTTTTGCGACCTTACAACAGGTTTTACCTCTCGAGGGATCTCAAGAGGCTTACAACCCCACCAGGCAGTGTACCTGACCGATGTAGTATAGTGAAGTGGTAAGTACGGGGGATTGATCGTTCTCCACAGGGAATAGTATCGTTAGGATTGAAAAACTACTCTAATAGGTCTAAGGGTGAGGGAAAATTCTTTTTGTATTTTTATATTTTTATGAAAGCAAGTAAAATCTCGGGTTTTGAAAGAGTGGGCGGAATTAGTTGCTAGTCAACTAACCCAAATAACTACAAATGCAAATAAAATAAAATAACTGAAAATGAAAAGGTTGTGAAACTTATGTGGAGAGAAATGTGTTTACTTAGTTGTCCTTACTCCCTAACTATCTTTTACCGGTTGATTAGTGTGTATTAATTGCGTGGATGACGGGTGTATTCCTTAATACCAATCGTGGGGTGGCGTACGTACTTCCCCAACTCTACAAGCTCCTACTTCACTCCTATGTCGAGCCGGCTAAGAAGCTCCTAACATGGGATCACTAGAATTCGCTCATGCATTAAATACAACCATAAAAACCTTAGTACGCATTGGTTCATGTTTCTTAAGACGTTCAAGCAAGTTACCGTATAGGAAGTTAGCCAGTTTTCTTAAGCCTAACATCGATAAACAATCATCCAATACAATTAATAACACATTAACAACCGATAATCAATAGCTAGGTTTCATTAGATCTAAGCAAACACAAGATAAATCTAGCCTAGCATGTTAATTAAAAGACAAGAACGAGATATAATCAAACAACACATAGACATATTGATTGATTAAATGATTACTTATCTTCAATTAAACATGGGAGATCCAAGGGTATGAAAACCCTTAAATATGGCAGAAATTTGTCTTAGGGTTTCTCCTCACAAAGTTGCACACTAATGACAAAAAATTGCAAAACTATATATAGAGTTTAAGGGCTGACGGCGTCACGTTGTAGGTCTTGACGCCGTCACCTCGCCGTGTCTAGGGTTCCCGGATGGCCTTCTTGACGCCGTCCCTCTTTAGTGCTCCAAAATCCGCTCTGGCTTATCAAAGGTTGACGCCGTCAGAAATGGGCTTGACGCCGTCTCTCTTTAACTTAAACCGTGATGGCCTTGATCACTTTAAAGGGTGACGCCGTCAGACTTCCTTTGTAAAACTCCCTGGCTTATCATGTGTATTTTTCATATCCACCTTTTTTGCCAAGCCATGACGCCGTCTGGAACAATCCCTGACGCCATCAAAGGTACTTTTCCAGCCAATTTTGAGACTTTGTCGTTTTCTTCACTTTTATGCTCCAAAAACGTCCAAAATGCTTCCTTTTCCAGATTTCTTCTCCAAAGTACCTAAAATGACAAAAGGAACGATTTAGGGCAATATTTGATCAAATAAATATGATTTAGAGCTTAAATGACCCCCTAAAAGCGGTACACTTTTCGCTTCATCACACCCTTTTTGGGCACACAGTGGACCGGGCTAACCCATGAGCTATCAGAAATTGGATAAATCATCCCAGCGTCAAGGAGTTTAATAACTTCCTTTTTGATGACATTATGGATTTTTGGGTTAACCCGTCTCTGTTGCTGGACAGCGTGTTTGAAATTTTCTTCAAGTAAGATTTTGTGAGTACAGAACCGAGGGTCTATGCCCTTTATATCGGAGATCTGCCAAGCGATGGCACTCTTGTGCTTTTTAAGCACGTCTAAGAGTTGGGTCTTCTCCTCATCTTTTAGGTCTTTAGAAATGATGACGGGAAATTTGTCGGTATCTTCTAAGAAAGCATATTCGAGATGAGGAGGTAAATCCTTGAGCTCGATCTCCGGAGGATTCTCAGTAGACGGCTTAACTTCTTTTATTTCTTCATGTTTAAGTTCCTTTGGAGGGAGAGAAGGTGACGGATCTTCATTCAATAATTTTTCAAGCAAAAGAATATCTCCCTCCGGATCAAGATAAGAATCATCAACTTCTGGTGAAGTTGGTGTTTCAATAGCAAGAAAGTCCTCGACCTCTTCCAAGAAGAAATCACCTCCCTCAAACAGAGTGAGGGACGGGGAAGGTTCGGAAAGAATAGGTTGAGAAGAAGGAGTGGGATTGCCACTCGAGGATTTGTCAGAAAATCCAAGAACTTCTTGAGAATACTCCTCCGAAGCAACATCAATCACATCAATTCGATTAACCGGAACAGAATCATGATTGGAGGAGTATTTGATAGTTCGATCGAGTTTAAAGGTTATGGCCTCATTATCAACTCTTAACGTTATTTCTTCACCATAAACATCAATTAGAGCTCTCCCGGTCCTCAAGAATGATGTTCCAAGAATTAGAGGAACCCGGGGGTCGGCATCGAAATCAACGACCACAAAATCTACTGGGAAATAGAACTTCCCCACCTTGACAAAGGCATCCTCGACTACACCCTTAGGATGGGTTATGGTCCGGTCCGCAAGCTCGAGAGTCATGCTAGTGGGGGTGAGTTCGGGCAGAGAAAGTTTTTTCCATACGGACAGCGGCATTAGGTTGATGCTTGCACCAAGATCAGCCAAAGCGTAGCATTTAACCATCCCCGGAAATTCACATGGAATGAGAAACTTTTCGGGGTCTCCAGGCTTTTCCGGAAGCTTTTTTAGGAGAACCGCTGAGCAGTTTTCATTTAGAGGAGTTTTTGCGAGTTCAAATAATTTTTCCTTGTTACTCAACAATCCTTTGATTGTAGAAGTAAACTTAGGCATTAGAAGCAAAGCATCCGCGAAGCTTATGTCGAAATGCAAATCTTGTAAGATTTGAAAGAATTTCTCCATTTGATTTGAAGCTTTTTTGTGGAGCTTTTGATCATTCAATCTAGATGGGTAAGGAAGTTTTGTTTCGATGGGAGCTTCTTCGGGCTCAAAAACAATCTTTGGTTTAGATGGTTGGACGTCTTTGGTCCTTCCGTTATTAGTAGGAAGTTCCGTGTCCTTTGTCGCCTCGGTCTCACGGACAACTACCTTGGGAGGAAGAGAAGAAGCGGTAGTCAGAGCCGTGGGTCCATCATATGAAACACCACTTTGGGTGGTGATTGCTTTCATATCACCCCTCGGGTTAGCAATTGTGTTGCTAGGAAGAGACAACGTACCCGAGGTTAAGGGTTGATTCATTTTTAAAAACCATTCATCATTTTCTTAAGCTCATTTGTTTGTTGATTCAATGTCGTATCAATCTCTTTCCGAAGTTCAACTCTCATGTTATTAATTTGATTCTGCATGGCTCGTATGCTAACATCTGTTGTCTTCATATAGTTTGTGAAATCGGGAGAAGGTGCAACTTGTGCAGGAGGAGATTGCTAGACTTGTTATGGTTGAGCATGATAATTGTTTCCACGGTTTTGGTTGTAACTTTGGTTTTGATTGTAACCTTGGTTGGTTTGATGAAAACGATTTTGGTTGTTTTGAACGGGTGGAAAACCGGGTGGTCCCATTAGGTTACTAGCATTTTGAGGACGAAATCCTTGATTCTGATTGTAGTTTGCTGCTGCTATAGTAGCATTGCAAACTTGGCTATCGGTAGCTTCACAATTATAATAAGGATGGGGACCACCACATATAACACAAGTTTCAGTAACTGCTTTGACGGGTTCCGATTTCTGATTCTGGAGCTTAAACTCTTTCATCATCATACGAATAGCATCGGTAAGTTCGGCCATCTCCGATGGATGGGCCGATGAAGAAGAAGGGGTGGAAGAATTCACTTTCGAAACAACCGGGTTGTTTCGTGAAGTAGGAACTTTGGATTTGTTCTCGATAATCATTAAGATATCTTTCGGCATTCGACTCAAGATATTGCCACCGGCGGCTGCGTTGAGTGAATCTTGATCCGATTGAGTTAAGGCATTGTAGAACGTATCGATTTGATGTAATTCTGAGAAACCGTGATGTGGGCATTTACGTAGGAGATCCTTAAATCGTTCCCATGCCTCACCAAAATTCTCATCAAACCGTTGTTGGAAATTTGTGATTTCATTCCTGAGATTAGTCATTTTGGACGGAGGAAAGAAATAATTCACGAATTTATGGACGAGATCTTCCCAAGTATGGATCGATTTCATAGTGTCATTAGTGACATCCTTATGGTGGTTTGTGGAGGTCAACTGATTAAACCATCGGATGTGTGCGTGGGGATCCTCTCTTTCAAAACCATGAAATTGATATCCCTGAACAATTTGTATCAAACCGGTTTTAAGCTCAAAATTTGTGTTGTTAATTGGTGGTATAACAATAGCATCTCCATATCCCACGGTGGGACATTGGAGTAACTCTTGCATGGTACGTTGATCCTCGGCCATTTCGGTAATGGGAGTATCAACTTGAGGACGTAACTCGGGTACGTTAACTCTTTTGCGTCGACGAGAACGACGAGTCGGTAAGAGAGAAGATTTATCAATTAAGTTCGATTTGGAACGGGTGAGCATACACCAAAAATAAATTTAAAAGAAAAATTAATTTGGAAAAGGAAAATATTTTTGGATTTTTTTATATTAAAGGAAAAATTAATCACGATATTTTTGGTACCGATCCCTCAATCGATATCGTTTCTCTTAAGACTACTCGCAGAGTGGCGGAGAAGCAAAGGTCCGCTCGAAAGCAGATTAAAAACCCGCCTCTTTCGGTTAGTCAATTTAATGTCAAACCTTCCTTAAACCACTTGTATAGGTTGTAATCGAAAGATAATCCGAAATCAAATGATTTCATGATTATTTTGTTGCTTTTCGATTTTTTTGGTACTGTTAACACTTTAGGAAAAGTGTTAGTGGTATTTTTAATTTTTTGGATTTTATATTTTAGAAAATATTTACAAATAAAACGATAACTTCCTGGGAGAAGGGTCTTCAAAACACGAATCGAAAAACGGAATCACGAATTCACGTCAACCTTCCCTGGCAGCGGCGCCAAAAATTGGTTTAACAATTTATATTCCAAGGAATTGCAAAGGAAATATGCAAAACCCCGAGTTCGTTGTCCCGATGAAGATTGAATGGAATTGTGATTACGGGATCGTGAATCGTGTAGTGAATGGGATAAAAGAGTGATACAATGGGGTTTTACACTAAGGATAATGAAATAATAAATAAAAACAATTACTTAAGCTAGGTAAACAACCAAATTAAGCACACGTATCCTAAATCGTAAATTAAACTTAAAACGTACGTTACGAATTTTAAAAAAAACGCACCTAAATTGCGGAATTCTAAATTATAGACCCTAAAATTATGAAAATAATTTTCCTAAATTCTAAATACTTAAAGAAAATTTCAGAAAAAAGAATTATATTTTTTTGATTTTTATTTAATTTTTTATGAATTAAATTCTAAAAGAAAGTAATTAAATGATTGAAAATAGCAAACTGATTTGGAAAATTATGAAATTTTGCAGAAAAATCTAAAATGATATTATGAAGCTATGAAAAATGAAATTTGAACTTTTCTAAATCCTAATAAGCAGTTTGGGTAAAAAGCTGTTTCAAATAAGCTCTAGAAATAGCTCTACAGTACCAAAAATCACCAAATGCTCAAATACAGTTCAACATACTTATTTAAGCTTAATTCAACTAATTAGGACCAAAGAAGTTCTCAGAACAAGCCAATAAGCATATGTGCAGTTGACAATTAAGGGCAAAAACATTGACTAATCAGCCAACTTTAAGCCACTCTAGAAGCTGGTAAAAAGCTAATTAGGGGAAACCAAAGACAGATTCTAAAAGCTTATACTAGAGGCTACTTTCAAACTGAAAATGCCCAAATTTATCAATCAATTACTCAATCAAATCAGACCAAGAACAGATGAATATGGGACACAAAAACTGATTGCAGGCATAGAACAGTTCCAATGGGGCTACTTGCAGACAACTTTTAAGCTAAGTGATAAGCTAATAAGTGAAATACAAATTCAGAAATCTAAAGCTACTACTATAAGCTACTAACAAACCAAATATCATGCAATAAGGACAAGAGGATAAGCAGTTAGGAAGCAGGCAATAAGCTGAGATCAGCCGCAATAGTGCAGGTCTGCACTATGAATCTGATGCAGCAGTTGTGCTGATAATGACCACAACTCTTTCAAAGCTTAATGAAACTTAACCAACTCTTGGATTCTCACTATAACAACTCAAATACACCTTAAGTTACCATAAATATTGATCAATCAAACCTCAGCTTATTGGAAGCTTGTATGAGCAGGTTGTGTCCTAGAATTCCACTTATCATCCAAAAACCTTAAAATTCATCAAAACCACATAAGACCTAACAACAACAGCTTATCTAACCTTCAATAAGCTCAATCAAAACTTAGCTGATGGTAAATGAACAGTAGTGAGAGTTTTTTACCACAAACAGATCATATCCCAAACACCCTTTTAAGAAGCTTATTTGAAACTTAATACTACTAACCACTAATTTAAATTATGATAATGATTAACTACTGATAATATGACTTCTAAATCATCTAAAAAGCAAATTGCAAAACCTCAATAAGCACTGATCAAGCTAAATCTGATTTGACTATTTTAAGCTATTTATGACTCTTTAAGACCAAACTGAGATTAACCCTAACAACTACTGAATAATGAGCACAATTAAGTTCTATGAACTACAACTACTCAAAATAAGCACTTAATCACTAGAAATATGCAATTGAACAGTGATAAGCTATAAAAACTTGAATTAGAATGAAATTTACAAGTGGCTACTGCTGAAACAGAACTTAACTGAGTATTGACTAAACCCAGGCTTATTCATAAGCCAACAAACAACCCAAATAATCCTATAAGAACAGCTTATCTCCTCCACAGTTTATTGGAACAGTAGAGTTGACTTATGTTGACTTTTTGAGCTTTTTGAGATTGAATCAGATTTGAAACTTATCTATTACTCACAATAAGCTAGAGAGCTTATATGAGCTTGTTCTAACTTAGAAATAGCTTTTTGAAGCTGATTTTAATACTTTTTTATTATTATTATTATTATTATTATTATTATTTTGAATGATATTTTTATATTTTTTTGAGTTTTTGAAATAATTTGAAGAAACAGTTGAGATAGGCTAAATAGCTTTACTATAAGCTACTGAATAAGCAAATAAGCTAAAATGAGATTTTAAGTTAAAGTAATACGAATTCAATGAGAATCAAACTAACTTTCATTAATCAAACTTGAGAATTACAAAAGGAGATTTAAAACTACAATTCAGAAAACATTTCAACAGCATAACAATAACTAAAAACTACATGAAAATGAAGGAGGATGAGAGCCCTATTTATAGCCGATCATTGAAGCTTCTAGGGTATCCATGTCAGCAATCCACACCTCATTTGTGCTTCTTAGAGATGATATCAACCCTCAGATCATACTTGGTCATCACTCAATCATCCTCAGCCCTTGGATCACTATACCACGTCCCATCAGCCAATCAGAGGACTTTATTTGCCTTGGGATTGCTGACATGTCAGTATGACATGTCAGAATTACTTCTAGAATCGCGCATGAAGTACAATTTTGCCATTAATTGTGGTAATTTTCTGGGCGGGGTAATTAGGGTTCTTCATCTGGGTAAATTGGGGAAAAAGGTGGCGGGTAAATATTTTCATTATTTGTTTGACTTAAATTTATTATGTGTTGACCGGGTGTGGGTTGGTTCGGGTTGTGATAAAAAGGTTTTGGGCTGTGGGTTTCTTGTTGGGCTGTGGGTTATTTTAAATGAATGGATTGGATATTAGAGTCTGGATTTAGAGTTTAGGTTTGTGTTTTTAGTGTATTTTAGGTAAAATGAAGGACCAAATGTGTATAATCTGAAATTCCAGGGACTAGTTCTGCCAAGCTCTAATATTGTGATCCAAGGGCTTGTCTTGTCAATCTTTGATTCTTCAAGGACTTGTTTGACATTTGAGCATAAACTTTGACCATTTGCTTCCCGGCTTCGGCTTTCGTCCTTTTCCAAATCTCGTGCTAGTTTTCCCGGTTTTTGCTTGATTTTGTCCATATTTCTAAATATCCGTACCTGCGTATAAACAAACACAAAAAACACAATATCTTTGGCATTTATGGTTAGTTTTTGGTAGTTTTGGTCTTAATTTGGTAAATAAAAGGTATGTGAATAAGCATATACCAAGTTCATAAGAACACTAACAAGATCCTTTAAATTCATTTTAATGAAAAAAACAAGTAATAAGTGGTATATAACATAAATATACTTGCATGTTTTGCTACTAGATCATAAAAATAGATCATGTAGGAGTATGAATGAGTAGAAAATTTTTACTTAGAACAATTTCTTGATGAGGAAGAGTTTTTGAGTTTAATAACTTAGTTACTTCAAGGTTTTTATTTCAAAACCCTAAATAGAAGCACTAATAGAATTAGGAAAATACTTGATCTTGGAATTGCTATGGTTTTTCTTGGTTCTTCTTCTTGGCCGATTATACACAAGGTGGAGATGGAGATGATATTTGTTTTTCTTACTTGAAGTATTAGTGAGAATATGTAGTGAAAATGAGTTAGGTTTTTAGTCTTGGTCAAATAAGTAGTCAAATTAGGCTAGGAGGGGGGGGGGTGGGTGGGGCATGGGGCGTATTTTAGGGGAAGGGGGATGGGGTGTTGGTCTTTCATAATTAGCCTTGGATTTTAGGTGTAGTTAGGTTAGATTTTGCTAGAATATCTTGTTATCGGGTACTGAGTTAGCTAGAAATAAATTTTAACGGAACAAGATAAAGTATAACGAAGTCATAAAAATTATAAAATTACAATTCTCGCAAGTATCTGGTGTCCAATTAATTATCGTGTTGAAATTTCGTAAACCGTCGTAGCTATAGGCTTTTAACGGTATAAATAGTAAATAATTTCAAAACACCAGGTAAAACAATAATATAATTTTTATATCACTGTAATGAGTGTGAAAATATGTTAGGATCATAGTCGGGAGTGTCGGGTATATTGTTCATAGTAAATGATTGAGTGATAGCTTTTATTTAATAATTAAATATACGTGAATTGAAATTATGCAAACCCGTGAATGACCTAATATGAAGATGATGTTACTGATGATATGTAGACCACTCTAGTCTATATGATGTGTCCTTAGTGATGTTCCATGAATACGCAGCTAAACCCTTACGGTTACGCGAATTTGATACCCGTAAACCTAGTTTACGAAATGATGATTGATAACCATGAATAGTGATTTTCCTCTGGGAATGAATAGTAATTTTTTTGATAACGTTTCAAAGTCGCAAACTGACTTCAAAAATGATAAATAGTGAAATGATAAATAGTAATATGTAAATAGTAAATTTCGTAGTTTGGAAAATAACCTGAAATTACGATTTTTCACAAATACCTAGAAAAGAATAAAGAAAAGAGAGAAGAAATAAGAATAAGAAAGAAAGAATAAAATAAGAAAACGAGAAAGAAAACATCAATAGGTTATTTCGGTGTTTTACCCATTTCTCAAATAGTTGATAAAACGTTATGATTTAGGAAGAAAACGTATAAGTTATAAAGGTTTTAGGATACTAAATCATAAAAGGTTTTATCGAAATTTGGACATGATGCGTCCGTTTATAAAGCATTCCCAAGTCGTTACGACTCTTGAATAATATAAGTTTTATCGTCACATTTTACAAGTTAAATCTATTTAATTAGACATTATCATCCGCGTGTATATTAGTTGTCAAGTTTATCGAACATTTTGTGTATGTTCGGGTCCAAATATGTTAAGCTCTTATGGGTCTAACATACTCTTCTGTCTCAAGTACCAAAATCGTCCATAAGGTCCATCGGCTAATACCATAAATCCAATAACGTCCAATCTCATCTAAGCATAGGTTATTAAAATATCCAAGTCCAATGTCCAAATCAAATTCCAAGTTACACCCGAATAGTTTCCGAAACACCAATTGACAAACGAAACAATAAGTTAGCAAACGGAAATGAAAACGAAGTAACTAGATAAAATAATAAAAGGAAATAATAAATGGTCCAAGTGTATTGGGATTCGGCCCAATACTTACTCACACACGACATGGACTCACTTTGGGCTAACGGGCCTAAAGTTAACAATACTAGACTCACATGGTCTTACTTAGCCCATTCGGCCTAAACAACAAATCCAAATCCTAAACAAACTCTAGGTTTTCTAACCTCAAGCACGACACGGCCGAGACTCCCTTGAGTCTCGACTTGACTCATTTGACACCAAGACCTTACAAGGTCTCGGATAACCTCAATACCAATAAGTCGTGGCCCTCTTGGGTCACGGTTCATGTTACTCGACAACCAAAACCAACCAAACCTTAGCCGTGACTCGCTTGAGTCACGGTTCACGCTATTCGACCACAACAAACAAACCCAAACCCTCGGCTACAAACCAAACGCAAAACAAAACCATGGCCGTGACTCCCACGAGTCACGGCTCGTCCCTACACGAGACATACACCTCTCGGTTAAACCAAAACTCAAACCAATACCGACACAAGACTCAAACTAACAACTAAACCCTTGGTTGTGACTCCCTTGAGTCACGGTTCGGCTATACACGAGCGAAAGGGGCTCTCAGCAAACACAACTCCAAACCGAATCCAATCCAAACTCCAAACCAAGCTACACAAACAATCAAAATACTCTTAGACATCATCGAATAAACATAAAACAACAAGAAACGGTCCGAGACAACTCGACTCATGAGTTGACTCGGACGAGTCACACGACTCGTTGGCGAGTCGTATGATTCGTGAGTCAAAACAATAGATCCACACGAGTAGTTTACAAAACTTCACGTTTTAGTTTAGGTATTAGATTAGAAAATGTTTTTATGAGTTTTAGGGTTAGGGTTTTGAAAATAAACAAAATAACAAGGAGGGGTGGCGTGTGGTGCTTACCAATCGCATGAGAGAGAAAGAGAGAGAGAGAGAAGCGATGGTAAGTAGCGGTGATGGCGGTGTAGCGGCGATGTGGGTTCAAAACAACCAAATGGACCTCCTTGATGCTTCGATCGTGCTAGAACTGATGTGGGAAGGTGGGGTAAGTGGCGGTGATGTTTTTGGTGATGGCCGGAATGTGGCTAGAAAAATGTTACGGCGCCGTAAATTACTATTCTGGTGAGGGTTTATCAAATTGAAGAAAAAGTAACCCTAGGTGCCCTTTTTTACCCCCACGAGGGCCAAAGGTGGGCAAAGGGGAAAGTTTAGGAGGCGCGGCGTAACAAGGGGTGGAGGAGGTGATTGTGTCAACTAGCAAAACTGTTAATATATCTCTCGCGGGCTTCATTTTACATATCAAAAATCCGTTTTAAATTACGAGACTTGAGCCATTGAGTTCGAAATAATTTTTCCAATAAAAAAAGTATAAACACGCATAACTTTCACGAAGTTAATTTATTTGGCAAATTGATCCATTTCGTGCTTTCTAGGTTGTGCTGACATAATAAAGGGATAACGCTCATGTTCACCAAGATATCTACTGTTTGCCAAGTTCAAATAAGTTCAAAAAAAGTTTAAATCCTAATGTGATGCAAAAATAAATATTTGGCTAGTGAGAAAGGTTTTGGAAAATTACTGGGTGTTACAGCACCTACATCATATTTGGAAATCCGTTCCGGATTTCAGTTAGCGTTATCAGTCGTGGTTGTGAAAAGGTGAGGGTACTTTCTCTTGAACTCGTCCTCACGCTCCCAGGTGAACTCGGGTCCTCTCTTGGAATTCCAACAGAATTTCACAATGGGAATACGACTCAGCTTCAACTGCTTGACTTCACGGTCCATAATTTCAAATGGTTCCTCAATAAAGTTCAACTGCTCATCAATTTAGATTTTGTCGAGTAGAATTATGGCTGACTCATCGGATAAGAACTTCTTCAGATTGGACACGTGAAATGTAGGGTGTACTCTACTAAGCTCTGGTGGTAGTTCAATTCAGTAGGCTACAGGACCAACTCTGTTCAAAATCTTGAACGGTCCAATGTACATAGGGTTCAGCTTACCTCGCTTACCAAGAGACTTTCAACATAACTTTATCTCCAACTTGAAACTCCAGTGGTTTACGCCTTACATCTTTATAACTATTCTGTCGGTCTCTTACAGCTTGCAAACGGTTCTTAATTTGCATGATCTTCTTGGTTGTCTCACGAACAATATCCGGCCAAATGAGCTAAGCTTCTCCTACTTCAGCCCAACAAATAGGTGATCGGCACCTTTGACCATACAGTGCTTCAAATGGTGCAGCCTTAATGCTTGCATGATAACTGTTGTTGTATGAAAACCCAATCAAAGGCAAATGGGTATCCCACCCATTTCCAAAATCAATTACATATGCTCGAAGCATATCTTCTAAGGTCTGAATTTTCCTTTCACTATGGGCATCGGTTTGCGGGTGGTATGCGGTACTCATGTCGAGGTTTGTGCCAAAGGCATCCTGAAGTGATTGCCAAAAATTAGAAGTGAATCTGCTGTCTCGGTCAGAGATGATAGATATTGGCGCTCCATGTCTCGATACTACTTCCTTAACGTAAAGTCTAGTCAGTTTGTCCATACTGTAGTCCTCTTTGATTGGTAGAAATTGAGCAAATTTAGTTAGTCGATCGATTATTACCCAAATAGCATCGAAACCGGTTGAAGTTCTTGGAAGTTTGGTGATGAAGTCCATAGTAATCCTTTCCCATTTCCACACGGTAATCTCGGGTTGTTGTAGAAGACCAGACATTTTCTGATGTTCGCCTTGAACTTTAGAGCACGTAAGACACTTTCGGACATAGTCGGCAATGTCAGCCTTCATATTCGGCCACCAATATAAATCCTTGAGGTCGTGATACATCTTGTCAGATCCTGGGTGTACAGAGTACTTTGATTTATGAGAATCGAGCATGATCAAGTCTCGCAGTCCTCCAAAACGTGGTATCCAACTTCTTCCTTGAAAACATAAAATCTCATCTGCACGTTTCTTAAGCTTCTTATATATCATGCCGTAAAGTTTCTCACTCTTGAGGTCTTCTTGTTGCACGACTTCTTCTTGTGCCTTCAGAATCTGGGTGGGAAGGTTTGAGTTGATAGTCATAACCAAAGCTCGAACTCACAGCGGCTTCAACCATTCCTTACGGCTCAAGGCATCAGGTACGATGTTCGCTTTTCCCGGGTGGTATCGGATCTCATAGTCGTAGTCGCTTAACGTTTCCAACCATCGTCGTTGTCTCATATTCAACTCCTTCTGATCCAAAATATGTTAAAGACTCTTGTGATCAGTAAAGGCTATACACTTCGTTCCATATAGATAGTGTCTCCACATCTTAAGTGCAAAAACCATAGCTCCTAATTCCGAATCGTGCGTGGTATAGTTCTCTTCATGAGTCCTAAGTTTTCAGGAAGCATATGCCATGAATTTCCCTTTTTGAATCAAGACTGCTCCGAACCCTTGGTGTGATGCATCGCAATTTACCACGAAATCTTCATCTCCATCTGGCAACACTAAAATCGGTGCGCTACAAAGCTTCTGTTTCAGGGCTTGAAATGCTTCTTCTTTGTCCTTTCCCCATTCGTACTTCTTGTCCTTTTGAGTTAACGTAGTTAACGGTTTAGCTACTTTGGAGAATCCCTCGATGAATCTCCGGTAGTATCTAGCCAATCCCAGAAATTGGCAAATCTCTGTGGCATTGGTGGGTGTCGGCCAATTCTCAATAGCTTCGATTTTTGCGGGATCCACGTGTAACCCTTTACTGTCAATCACATGACCAAGGAATTGTACCGTACGAATCCAAAATTCTGTGACAAATCATAATTTCAGGTCATTTTTCAAACCTCGACAAGTTACTATTCTTCATTTACTATTCACCAATCACTATTCATAGTTATCATTCATCATTACGTAAACTAGGTTTACGGGTATTCAAATGCGCGTAACCAGTATGGTTTAGCTGCGTATTCATGCATCATCAGTAAGAACACTTCATATAGACTAGACTATGTCCAATCTACACATTTTATGCATCATTGGTTCCTTACAATTCTATTTTTAAAAAGTCACTGTTCACTTTTTCCATTTTTCGTAAACCTTCCACCTTTTACGTTTTACATATTCTAAACCTTCGTTTTTAGGTTTCAATTATATTTATACTCTCCGATGAACTCACCACTGATCTAAAATAATAAACTAGGTCATGATAACAAGTTTTTATATTTATTGAAATTATACATTTTTACGTTACCCGGTATTGCATTATGTGTCTCAAAAACCCTACGTTTAAGTACCGGGAGCAACCTACACTACACAATACCCACTATAACTAAACTACTACAAAAATTCTGCACTATACCTCTTGGCCCCTTGTTTGTACCGCCCTTGGTCCTCAAAACCACCTCAACACTTGTCAAAACTCAAGACAAGTGTTGAGATTAGCTACCCACATTTTTCTCTAATACCACAATACCACCCACACTCTCATTTCACATGCAAAAAACTTAAAAATGTGGTCATTTTTCCTCTTGTTTGATCATGGGTTTCAAAGGGCTAGATCACATCATTTTTGTGTTAAATCTCTTAAAGATCTAATGTAGAATGATGATCCATGGGTGTTAACTTGTTCTAGTTATCCTTTTCTCCATAATCAAGGTTAATCAATGGTTTTCTTGGGGTCTCAAGGGTGATTTAGGGCTGTGATTTCAAAGGGTTACTCAAAGTATTCTTGGTGATTTGAAAGCTAGGGTTTTGGTGGTGATTTGTGTCTTGAATTTCTTTGTGTTCTTGGTTTCATTGATTTTCTTGTTCACCACCCATTGTAAGGAACCAACCCTCATTATATTCATTCATTTCACTACTGATATTCATGTCATATTATGTGTTTCATATGCTACGTAAGTTGTTTATGCTTGATTATACTTGGTACACACTTTAAAACTACAAGAAAACCCTAAAAGGACTTAACATGTAAAATAGCATTCTGATCAAGGGTAAAAACGGAATTAACTGGACTGATCAGTAGACTTTGGGCCTAAGGGAAAAATATGTGGTTGTAGATCTATGTTTTGTGGTCATTTCCCCGGGTGGTGATCCCCGTGACGATACCCGATTATTAAGATATGATTTTTGTGGCAAAAACAGTCAGATCTGATGTACTGTTCCCATTTGGGGCAAAACTCAAGTTTTATTGCAAAACTTTTTAAATAGAAAATATGTAGCCTGATCTAGAGAAATAGGGCTATCATCTCCAATTGATTTCACCTTCATAGGGTTTATAGATTTCAGGATATAGCCTTTTTGGCAAGTCCTAAAACTCAGTCAGCATAACCTTTGGGACTGACTTGTAAACAAAAATTATAAAAAGTGGTTATACTTGGATATTATTTATAAAACTTATTTTTACAGTAAAGTAGGGACATAGAGGAAGCCAGGGATATAAAGAACATAATTTTTAGACTTACGTTTTGGGAGATACGAATTTTTGAATGTGACTAAGTGTATACAATTTCCATCAGATTTGAAACTAAAAGATGCAAAAGGTTTATAACTTGTATATTTGGACCTTGAACTTTTATTTTGAACCACCAATATATTTTGGACCCTTAGACATAAATTGAACCTTTTGACTAAAGATTGAACCCTTGGACTTATTTTGACCCTTATGACTCATTTTGGACTTAAAGTCAAAACATGGTTTAAAACTTGAAATTGGGTAATAAGTATATTTCATATTTGTAATCATTTTAAAGGGGAAATTCAACATTGAAAGTTATTTAAGCATTATGTACCAAGCATAATTGAGGTTACAACTTACATGCCATAAGGAGAGATATGTATCATTATCTCACTTGATTTGTGCACTTTGATTTCGGTGAGTTTTCATAGCCCCGACTTTTACATTGTTTATACATAATTTCTAAATTCTCGGGGGAGAATACATTGCACCATTTTTACATACGGACCAAAGTATCAAAATTCAGTTACATTGCTTAAGTTACATCATTGCCTGATTAAAGTCCCCTATTTGAATCAAGAACCGTTAATTGTGAGCAAGCGAGAGTGAGTGAGTAGATCTATTGAGGGTGACTCCTCCGTCCGGGTTGGTCGCTCCAATTTGTCAAACGGATGCATTTCATTTTAATCATATTAGAGTGTTGGGCAAATACTCAGATTGGGCATTTCATTTTAGTCTAGCTTCGGGGTCATGTGCTTAAGAGCTAATGTATTATTTTTATGTGGCATTGTTTTGTCATACACCTTATACTTGTGGTTTCCGTACAAACATTTCATTTACATAAACCTATGATTCTCACCAACATTATTGTTGACCATTTTTAGCAATGTATTTTCAGGTAATTAAGGTATGCGCATCATGGCTTGTATTTGGACCTAGTTTTGGAGTCGCGGTGTCGACGCGTCTTACTTTTCTTTTATGTACTTATTATCGTTTGATTTTCATAAACTTATTTCCGCAAACATGAAACATCTTTTGGGACCTAACTTTTGTAACTCTAAATGTTTTTAATTAATCAAACGATGTATTTTCGAAACAACACTTTAGGTCATTCAATATAACTGTAACTGTGGTGCTATTATCAGTCACGCCCTTAAACGTTCCTTTCCGCTGCAAATCCAGATATTTGGGGGTGTGACAAATTCACACTTAGAGAATTTCGCGTACAACTTCTCTTCCTTCAGTAGCTTCAAGATGATCGTCAGATGTTGCTTGTGTTCTTCTTCACTCTTGGAGTAGATCAAAATGTCATCGATGAAGACTATAACAAACTTGTCCAGATATGGTTTACACACTCGGTTCATGAGATCCATGAATATAGCAGGTGCGTTTGTCAAAGCAAAAGGCATCACTTGAAACTCATAATAGCCACATCTAGTTCTGAATGCTGTCTTGGGAATATCCTCTTCCCGGACTCTGAGTTGATGATAACCTGATCATAAGTCTATGTTGTAGTAGAAACCTGATCCTTGTAACTGGTCAAATAAGTCGTCGATTCTTGGCAATGGGTATCGGTTCTACACTGTTAGCTTATTCAGTTCACGGTAGTCAATACACATCCTGAATGACCCATCTTTCTTCTTCACGAATAACACTGGCACTCCCTAGGGCGAGGAACTTGGTCGAATAAACCCTTTATCCAACAATTCATGTAGTTGATTAGACAGTTCTTGCATCTCTGTCGGCGCTAGTCGATACGGTGCACGTGCTACGGGTGCAGCTCTCGGCACTAAGTCGATTTGAAATTGCACTTGTCGAACGGGTGGAAGTCCAGGTAGCTCCTCGGGAATATCAAGCACAATTGGAACATCCTCAAGTCGCTTCTCTCCCGACTTCTTCTCAGCCACATGTGCTATGAATGCATGACATCCCTTCTCGATGTATTTCAAGGTTTTGATGCAAGATATGATATTCAAATGGGTTCCACTTCGGTCACCACAGACAATCAAGGTTTCGCCATTGAGTGGAATATGAACAACTCGCTCCCTACAAACAATACTCGCCTGATGCTTGAATAACTAATCCATCCCCACAACTACATCGAAGCTTCCCAGTTCAATAGGAATGAGATCGATACTAAACGAATGGTCTAGGAGATTTAGGGCACAGTCTCGGATTACGGTGCAAGTGTCAACTAGGTTTCCATTAGCTAGCTCAATGCTATAACTAGTGTCTAGGGTGGTATGGGTGATATTAAGTAGGGGCCAAATCGTAGAAGAAACAAAACTCATGTCAGCACCGAAATCGAATAAAACTTTAACACGATGATTGTTGAGTAGAAACGTACTGCTAACCACATTCGGATCTAGTTGCTGCTCTAAATTGCCCATCACATATGCTCTCCCACGAGCGCCTTCGGTTCACTGACCGTTGTTATTTAGCCAATGGCTTCTATAGTGACCACACTCTCCACCTCCATAACAAGTCACCACTGGCTGTGTGTTACTCCTAGTAGCCACAGCTCTGCTCCTACAATGTTTAGCAATATGTCCAATCTTCTGACATTTCTGACACTTAGCTGTGCATGGTCCAGCGTGATGCTGTCTACACTTGTCACAAAATGGGTGTGGCCCAACATACCCTCCAACTTGTGCTGGTGCAGTCACATAAGCCTTAACAGTCTCTTGCCTTCTGTTCTGTTGTTGGTGATGGTTGTTACGGTACTGATTATTTTTGTTGTTGTGGTAAGGGTTACTGTTGTTGCTGCGATTGTTGTAGTTGTTGTAGTTGGTGTTCCTCTTGTTGTCATTCCACTTTCTTTTGTTGTCATAGTTGTTACTCCTCTGAAGATCATCATGCTTAATCACTTGTTCCAAAAGTTTCTCAGATATACGAATAGTCTCATCCAGAGTATGAGAGTTGTAAGACATCACATGCCCTTCAAGGGTAATCCTCCAATGAACTTCTCCAATAGTTTCTCATCATCTGGCACCATGTGAGCACAGAAAACCTTCAATTCTTGAAACCGACGCACATAAGTAGCAAGATCAACACCCTTCATGGCCAAATAGTAAAGCTTAGTCTCCAACCACTTCACATCACTATGACTACAGTACTTCTTAACCATTTCCATTTTGAATTCTTCCCACAGAATATTGTAAGCATTTTCTAGTCCCATGGTTTGACCAAAAGAATTCCACCAAGACAACTCATGTTCCACTAGGGTACCTGTCGCATACTTCACCTTGTAATCCTCAGGATAGTTACTTCATAGAAACACAGACACTGTCTTCTCAAACCACTGAGTCAAACCAACATCTCCTTTAGTTCCCTTGAAAGTGATAGGCTTGCAATTCATAAAGTCCTTATAGGTGCAGAAACGATTATCATTAGCAACGAACATTCCTGCATGCCCACCATTTGGATTTCCAACACCCGTTTGCCCTGTAAGCGCCGCGGCAATACCATCATTCACCAGTTTCTGAATCTCAGCTGGTGTCATTCACCTAGGCGGCATAATTCTATTAGTCATCACAGGTGTACAACACGGTAAGTATTTGATCAATGTAACAGAATCATAACACAAGGTAAACAACACAATGATACATCATAATACAGCGTACATTCAACATCATAAATAGTACATCACCAAGATACATCATAGATTCAATACTTGTTATAAGTCTTACAAGATATGCAAAACGACTACAAGTTTTTTCTCAAATCTACTAGCTGAAACTAGTCAGTTTAGTAAGTACAAGGTAAATAACTACTACGATACTAAACTACCATAATAAAGATGATCACTAATCTCTCACTAACAGTCTCCTCCGTATGTACCCAAAACATCAACACTGTCATCGAAATGGAATCGCGCCATCCTATCGTAGTACGCCTGCCACTGCATGGCATTGATCTCATCCCTTAACTTCTGAATACTACGCTGGTAATGACGGCTATCAATATTAGTGAACACAGCTCCAAGGTCCAACTTCTCCACAATCTTCTCGACCTCTGTCATCCTCTTCTCTAATGACGCCAAACGCTCCCAAATCTCTGTCTTTGTCTTCTCTGTAGAACTTAACTTCGCAGTATGCTCATACAACTCAACATACAAATCACCTATATCTCTCCTGTCTCCCTTAATCTCCTTCTTCAACCCTAGAACATCAGTCTGTCATGCACTCAACCATCGAAACATCGACATGTAGCGACCCATACACCAACCGATATCCTGATGCAAATGGCTCATCTCAGCCCTAAGCTCTGAGGGTGACACTCGCGGCACTGTTGAAGACTCTCCAATCTCAACGTCGATGGTGGCTCAGATGTCACCTCGGTAGCATGTGCATGTCCCAATGCATCTGACGTATCAGACTCATATGTGACGTCTGGCAATGCTGGTGAAAGTGGTATAGGGAGATTGTTGGGAATTAAATATTCAAGCACTTGGTTTTGTCAAAGAACAGTTTGTACTGCTGAAGAATAACACTAACAATACTAACTGAGTTAGTAATGCTTGTATAAATATTAGTACTTCAAGAAGAAAGTTTGTACTGCTGAGACTGCTGAAAGAAGATTAGTTATGAAGACGTGTAAGGAGATAAGTATAGAATATATTTTGTGTATATCTTATAGAGTTAGACTAATAAGAATATACTACATGTTTAGAATATTGATACTTATCTTGTAAAGGACTCCTTGTGCCTATAAAAGGAGGTCCTAGGTTAGATGTTATAGACGTGTGTTTTTGTTAAGATTAAAGGTTGTAAACCCTAGTGGTATTGAGATCACTCGTATTATTTGCTTAATAACATTGAATCATTGTGGTTATAACTGTTTCATAAGTTACTGTTTCATTGATCATACTACATTGTTTATATTATTCTAACCACTAAAATGTAGATTCCACATATTTTTTAGTGTGCAACAAAGTTTCAAACAAGCTCAGCAAGATCCGCGTTTAGGACTCACAAGTTGTATCAGAGCTTAAGGTTCTGAAACTTTCCTCTAGAAGAAATATATCAGAAGAACTCTACTTTCATTCAAGAAGATGGATCTTGAAACAACACAAACTACAACGACAGCTAAACTGCCTTTGCTCAAGCAGAATGACTACGAGATATGGAGGCTCAGGATTGAGCAGTACTTTCAAGTGTAGGATTATGCACTTTGGGGCATTATTGAGAATGGTAACTCCTTCACTCCCAAAACTACTGAATCAACAGCAGATGATGGTGTTAAAACCATAACTGTATCTGGTCCAGTTACTGCTGATGAGAAGCTCTAGAAGAAAAACGATGTTAAAGCTAGGAGCATGTTGTTAATGGCAATCCCCAATGAGCAACTGCTGACTTTCAACAAATACAAGGATGCAAAAACCTTTTTTGAAGCCATAACAAGAAGGTTTGGTGGCAATGAAGCTACCAAGAAGACACAGAAGACTCTGCTCAAGCAGATGTATGAAAACTTTAGTGCTTCAAGCACCGAATCACTTGACCATATCTTCAACAGGCTTCAGAAGATAGGGAGCCAACTGGCGGTGTTAGGTGTTGAGATTCTACCGGAGGATCTAAACTTAAAGTTCTTGAGAAGCTTACCTGCTGAATGGAACACTCATGTAGTGGTCTAGAGAAACAAGCCAGATCTTGATACTATGAGTTTTGATGATTTGTACAACAATTTCAAAATTGTTGAACAGGAGATCAAGAAGTCTGGAAGATCAACTTTTAACAGTGGGAACATGGATTTTGTGTCATCACCCAATAATAGCAGTCTAGAGGAGGTTCATGTTGCTTCAGGGGTTAGTACTGCTAGCCCTAAAGTGAGTCCTGCTAGTTCTCAAACTAGTACTGCTGGCTTAGGAGATGATACTGTTTATGCTTTTCTGGCTAGTCAAGCTAATGGGTCACAGCTTATGCATGAAGACCTAATTCAAATTCATGAAGATTATCTGGAATAGATGGATTTGAAGTGGTAATTAGCTTTGCTGAGCATGAGGGCCAAAAGATTCTTTCAGAGGACAGGGAAGAAGATCACTATCAATGGTAGTGATACTGCTGGATTTGATAAATCAAAGGTAGAGTGTTACAATTGCCATAAGTTGGGACACTTTGCTAGGGAATGTAGAGGGCCTAGAAACCAGGAAAGAAGCAGGGGATCTAGGTCTCAGGAGGGAAACAGGAAGGCTGTGAATGAGGAGGAGTCTTCTTCAAAGGCAACAGAGATGGCACTGATGGCTTTCACTAACTCTGAGGTATATACTATCAAAGCTTGTTCAAAATCATGCTTAGCTTTAAAAGACTATGAAACATTTAAAAAACAGTATGATAACTTGAGAATAGAGCTAAACCAATCCAATTATCATTTACCAAATCATAAAAGAGGCTTAGCTGTTGTAGAAGAACAACTAATGTTCTATAAAAAGAATGAAATAGTTTTCACTGAAGATATTGTTGTCTTAAAAAGAGATATCAAGTTTAAAGATATAGAGATTAAAGAGCTTAAAAGAGAACTAGAAAAGATTAAGCTAGATAAAGACAGCATTGAAGTGAATATAGAGAGGTACGCAGGGTCAACCAAGAGTCTAGATAAAATTGTAGATTGTCAGCTAACAAACAATTTTAAGAAAGGTCTAGTGTAACACCCCAACCCGACAAGGGTTAAAATGCCACATTATGGTGTCAATCAGAACATACAAATGCAAGCGGAAGACTTATAAACATAATAATTACAAATGTATTCTAAGATGATAATAAAATACTAACTCTAAGCATGATGAGTTCCAAAACTAAAGTACAAAAACAAACTAAATTTAACTGAAGCTATATCCAAGTCTAATCTAGAAGCAAATGGGTATCCATCATCAGGGTGGTCCACTAAGAGCTCCTATGCACTCTTCCCTCAAATCCCATCTTCCAACCTAAAACCTGCCGCAGGAAAAGAAATACGGTAGAGCTTAAAAAGCTTAGTAAACAGATATAAACAAAATGAATAATCGAACATATATAAGTATAGGGAAAAGGAACATAAGCTCCTACTGAACGAATATCATCTGCCAAACGAATAAGAGATCAAGGATCAACTGAACAAAATGTCATATACCATAAGAAGCAAATCGTAGCGAAACATAAGGAGATCATAATGAAGTCAAATGAATCAAACAGAGGATAATAATCATATAACAGAACAAAACAGAAATGCCCACGATCTCAGAAAGCATGCCATATGCTTAGTCACATAATCACATCATATCATATCCATATATCCGTCAAATCATAACTTGTACAAGGAGGGGAGACCTCTCAAGTACCAAATGGAGTAGCTAGCTCCCAGAAGTGAAATGGGGTGCATGGCACGCACCAACCAATCACTAATCATATCTAGAACAGAACATAACAGAATCTAGGATGCATCCATATGCCCCCTGCAAAACAAATCATAATGGCCAATATGCACAAATATCATAGCAGAACAGAAGGGCACGTTGTAGATCAATCACACCTCCACAGAAAGTGTCATGCCATTGGTGCCTCAATGACATGGCCATGGTACCTCCATGGATAGGAATACAAATACAGAAGCTCGGGAAACAGAACAGAACAAGCAAAGTAAAGCAAAGCGAAGCTATCCACAATCATAACAGAGCTACTGTAACAGAATCAATTAGAGCATATCAACAGAATAGAATCTCATATCAATGAGATAATATACAGATCATCATAACAGAATGGATAGCAAACAAAATCATATCAAATGATAATATCAAACGGATCATACCAATGAATCATATCTACGCAAATGAATCAAGTCAAAGATCGAGATGTCATGAGATCAGAACCCTTACTGAGAAATGGTAGAATATCTGTACCTCACAATGCAATGAAACCATATCAGAAAACACAGGGATCAGAAGTTACTCATTCTTCAGCGAATCTACACGAATTAATGATCATCTTATTACTTAAAAACCATTTAATAAGTTATTACTGATTCATCACTTATTGTTGTTCAAATTGACATATTAGGGTTTCCTGCTATTTATAGCAAATTTCCAAATATAGTAACTTTTCAAAATTAGTAACTTTCTGAATTAAGTGAGTTTCCCGAATTAGTAACTATCCATATTTAGCAAGTTTCCATAATTAGTAAGTTTCCAAATTTAGTAACTTTCTGAATTTAGTAACTTTAAGGTAACATTCCAAATCAATCAAATTTAGGTTTACCAATGATAATAAGTTAAATATAGGGTTTATAATGTATTCAAATCAATTAATGACCAAACTAGGGTTCATATTTTCAAAATTAGGTTTAGGATCTATAGTTAACAAATTAGAGTTTATATAGCAATTCAAGACCAGTTTCTTATGAATTTTCATGCTTGTCATTTAATCTCCTAAAATTCTGAAATAATTATATGCGATTCCCATATTAGTCTAGTATCTTCAAAAATTTTAATAGATTTTATTAGCAAGTGCAAGTACTGTTACAAAAATCATCTTTCCAGACTTACCCATAAAATTAACTATAGATACATACAAAAAGTATTCCTTTAATTTACCCTTTGAGACACTTCAGAAAAATCCACAAAAATTCCAGGAAATCACACATTACTTAAATATCACCTCAGTAAAAGGAGAGCTCTCAGATCCTTGTGGTTTGAAAATTAAAAATCAAAAGCATCGACTGATGTTCAGACTCCGATTTCTCATATTTGACACTTAAACCCATAAAATTTAAGAACATGACCAAAACAACTCCAAATCATTTCAAACCAATTGGAGATCTTAGTTAAGACATTAAACTAGGTTTTACAAGCAAAGACCCAGCATTATACACTTATGAAACTCAAGCAATAGTGCACACATATTCAGCTTCCCAAAATTGTCCAATTCAGAAATCCGTCTTAGACCATTATACAACATGTTTACCTATACTAACGCACACGAGGCCTTCATATATCACAAGACCTGTTTCATATGTTTATTTAGTCCATAATACAGAAGTACAAGAGCCCTTAAAGTCGACACACAATCATATATACACACACACAAATTAATGATCCCAACAGTCCACATAAAGGGACACACAAAATAAGTCCTAATCTCACATACCGTAAGAAGCAAATCATAGCGAAACATAAGGAGATCATAATGAAGTCAAAGGAATCAAACAGAGGATAATAATCATATAACATAAAAGAACAGAAATGCCCACGAGCTCAGAAAGCATGCCACATGCTTAGTCACAAAATCATATCATATCTTATCCATATATCCTTCAAATCATAAGTTGTATAAGGAGGGGAGACCTCTCAAGTACCAAAGGGAGTAGCTAGCTCCCAGAAGTGAAATGGGGTACGTGGCATGCACCAAACAATCACTAATCATATCCAGAACAGAACAGAACAGAATCTAAGATGCATCCATATGCCCCCTGCAAAACAAATCATATATATACACCTGCTCATGACTGGCATATATACATATCATAATGGCCATTGTGCACAAATATCATAACAGAACAGAAGGGGACGTCGTGGATCAATCACACCTCTACAGAAAGTGTCATGCCATTGGTGCCTCAATGCCATGGCCATGGTACCTGCATCTCTAGGAATATAGATACAAAAGCTCGGGCAACAGAACAAAACAAGCAAAGAACAGCAAAGCAAAGATATCCATAATCATAATAGAGCTACTGTAGCATAATCAATCAGAGCATATCAATAGAATAGAATCTCAAATCAATGAGATAATATACAGATCATCATAACAGAATGGATAGCAAACAGAATCATATCAAATGATAATATCAAACGGATCATACCAACGAATCATATCAATGCAAATGAATCAAGTCAAAGATCGAGAAGTCTTGAGATCAGAACCCTTACTGAGAAAGGGTAGAATATCTGTACCTCACACCGCAATGAAACCATATCAGAAAACACAAGGATCGGAAGTTACTCCTTCTTCAGCGAATCTACACGAATTAATGATCGTCTTATTACATAAAAACCATTTAACAAGTTATTAATGATTCATCACTTATTGTTGTTCAGATTGACATATTAGGGTTTCCTGCTATTTATAGCAAATTTCCAAATTTAGTAACTTTCCGAATTAAGTGAGTTTCCCGAATTAGTAACTATCCATATTTAGCAAGTTTCCATAATTAGTAAGTTTCCAAATTTCGTAACTTTTTGAATTTAGTAACTTTAGGGTAACATTCCAAATCAATCAAATTTAGGTTTACCAATGATAATAAGTTAAATATAGGGTTTAGATTGTATTCAAATCAATTAATGACCAAACTAGGGTTCATATGTTTTAAATTAGGTTTAGGACATATCGTTAACAAATTAGAGTTTATGTAGCAATTCAAGACCAATTTCTTATGATTTTTCATGCCTATCATTTAAGCTCCCAAAATTCTGAAATAATTATATGTGATTCCCATATTAGTCTAGTGTCTTCACAAATTTTAATAGATTTTAGTAACAAGTGAAACTACTGTTACAAAAATCATCTTTCCAGACCTACCCAGAAAATTAACTGTGGATACACACCGAAAGTTTTCCTTTAATTAACCCATTGAGACACTTTAGAAAAATAAAAAAAAATTCAAGGAAGTTACACATAACTTAAATATCACCCCTGTAAATGGAGAGCTCTCAGATCCTTGTGGTTTGAAAATTAAAAATCAGAAGCATCGACTAATGTTGAAACTCCGATTTCTCAAATTTGACACTTAAACCCATAAAATTTAAAAACATGACCAAAACAACTCCAAATCATTTCAAACCAATTGGACATCTTAGTTAAGACATTAAACTAGGTTTTACAAGCAAAAAGCCAGCATTATACACTTATGAAACTCAAGCAATAGTGCACACATACTTAGCTTCCCAAAACTGTCCAATTCAGAAATCTGTTTTAGACCATTATACAACATGGTTACCTATACAAACGCACACGAGGCCTTCATATATCACAAGACCTGTTTCATATGTTTATTTAGTCTATAATACACAAGTATAACAGCCCTTAAAGTCGACACACAATCATATATACACACACATAAATTAATGATCCCAACAGTCCACATAAAAGGACACAGAAAATAAGCCCTAATCTCATGTATTAATGTGTACGCCCCATTATTTATTCTTTAGGGTTTATACCAGGTTTTTAGGTCATGTATTTAATAACTTATTAGGGTTTAGATGACCAGAATATAGACGCGTATGACATGCTAATCCAATAGGAAAAACAGAAAGTAAAAGTCGACATGTGTGTAGCTTATAGATTCATGATTTCATGCGGCATTTTATGTGCTAAACGTATCATAGATTCAATGAGGTAATAAGTGTTATGTTAACATGATTTAATAGTTCGTATGACATGTTTTACTACTGAATAAAATGCGTCAAATGGATTGTAGAAACAAATGATAGATTGCGATACCTTGTGAGGCAGAATACGAAGCAAAGTAAATAAAACAACCCTCGAATCACACAACACCAACACACCCAAGAATGTCACGATGAAGACCAGCTTCAACCTCCTTTTTCTTTGATTTCTTGAGGGCTAAACAAAGGTGAATAATGGCAGTTAGGGTTCTTATAGGGGAGGGAGAGTAGTGCCGTATATAATGTGAAAGAATGAATGAGGAGGAGCGTATAAAATAAGTTGGAAAGTGCCAAGATTAAGGGGAATAAGGGTGACCTATTCTCTTTCCAACCTTCATTTTAAATCTGATTTTTTTCCCAACTATGGATCGGATATGTACAAGGTGCACAAAATGAGAAATGGGTCCAAAACCACTTATTTACGTGTGGTATGTATATGCATATGTTACTTAGGAATTGTTGAGTTCCGATTTATTAATACTTACGTTAAAACTTTCGTATTTTGTAGCTTTTCATCCATAACGTATAGTTTACATCTTAGGTCAAATTCGTGTCAAATGTTCAAAGATATATTAGATTTTAGGTCATTATATCTAGGCTATAAATGTGTTGCACCACAACATAGAGGAAAATTTCCAGGCCCAAAGCTTGATCTGTCCCAGCTAGAGGAAGAAAATAAACTTGAAACTAAAGAAGTTAAGAGTGATAGTGAGGATAGTTTCAAAGAGGTTGGTGAAACTTTTGACACATCTTTTGTTGAGAAGAAGGTGTCAGAAGAAAAGATGAATTCAGATGCACCAATTATTGGAGATTAGAAATCTGGTAATGAGGATCAGGTTGAGTCTACACCTGAGGTAGAAAAGCAAAATACTGTTCCTAGTGATACTAAGGTAAAAACTGTTAAACCTAAAGAGCAAGTGAAACCAGCTAGAAAAACAGTCAAATATGCTGAGATGTATAGATCACACAAGCCTAGGGGTAACCAAAGAAATTGGAACAATTTAAAATCACAACAATTAGGAAGTGATTTTGTTATGTACATTAAGGCTTGCTATACTTGTGGTAGTTTTAATAATTTGCATGCTTATTGTGACTATCACCAAAGGGAAAGGGTGGTAAATGGGAATACAAGGTTGAACACAAATAGCTTTGCTAAACCTACTCACCCTTGTGTTAACAGAAATATGGCTCCCAGAGCAGTTTTGATGAAGTCTGGCCTTAAACCACTTTGTACTGCTAATCCCATTCATACTGCTTACTCCAAATCATCAGGTGTTAGTGCTAATTCAACATCAAACTTTTCTAAACATGCATAACACACTGTTAGAAGGCCCTTTTAGTATAAAACAACATTCTATAAGCCAAACAGTTAAGACTGCTAGGCCAGCAGTTTGTACTGCTAGGCCAAGAAATGTTGTTTGGGTAAACAGGGGCAATGCTGTTAAGGCCTCAGCATGTTGGGTATTGAGACCTATCAAACCCAATGGTGCATCAATCACAATGAAGAAATATGATTACATTGATGCACGAGGCAGATCCAAGTCAATAATGGCTTGGGTCTCCAAAGGAAACTAATTTCCTTTATTTTTTGTGCAGGGACATCCACAACAAGATGATGAAGAAGATCAAGGATATGCTAATAGTGGATGCTCTAGACACATGACTGGGAACTTGTCTTACCTCTCAGATTTAAAAGCTTTTGATGGAGGATATGTTGCCTTTGGGGGAGGAGCAAGAGGTGGAAAGACTACTGGTAATGGTACAATTAAGACTGGTAAACTTGATTTTGAAGATGTGTATTTTGTGACGGAACTTAAGTTTAATCTCTTTAGTGTCTCACAGATGTGTGACAAAAAGAACACAGTTCTTTTTACTGACACTGAATGTCTTGTCTTATCTCTAGACTTTAAGCTACCTGATGAAAGTCAAGTATTACTTAAAGTTCCTAGAAAGGGCAACATGTACAGTGTTGGTATGAAGAAAATTATTCCTAAAGAAAGTCTAACTTGTCTTGTAGCAAAAGCCACATTGGATGAATCAATGCTGTGGCATAGGAGACTTGGTCATGTTAATTTTAAAACCATAAATAAGATTGCTAAAGATGGTTTGGTAAGAGGTTTACCTCAAAAACGTTTTGAAAATGACCAAACTTGTGTTTCCTGTCGTAAGGGCAAACAACACAAAGCTTCTTGTAAGCCCAAGACCCAAAACTCTATTACTCAACCATTATTCATGCCTCCTATGGACTTGTTTGGTCCTACATCTGTGAGTAGTTTGATGTATAAAAAGTATTGTCTTGTGGTCACTGATGATTATAGCAGATTCACATCAGTTTTCTTTTTAGGAACTAAGGATGAAACCAGTAGCATTCTTAAGAACTTTTTCACTGAGATAGAAAATCTAGTTGATAAGAAAGTTAAAATTATCAGATGTGACAATGGGACATAATTTAAAAATAGAGTTATGGATGATTTTTGTAAGGAAAAAGGTATTAAGAGGGAGTTTAGTGTAGCTAGAACTCCTCAGCAGAATGGGGTTGCTGAAAGGAGAGATAGGACACTGATAGAAGCTGCTAGGACCATGTTGGCTGATTCTAAATTGCCCATTACATTTTGGGCTGAAGTAGTTAATACTGCTTTTTTTGTACAGAACAGGGTTTTAGTGGTTAAACCTGACAACAAGACTCCTTATGAACTTTTTAGAGGTAGAACACCTGCTCTAAGCTTCATGAGACTATTTGGATGTCATTTTACTATACGTAATACCTTAGATCATCTGAGCAAGTTTGATGGCAAATCAGTTGAGGGATTCTTTGTTAGTTACTCCACATATAGTAAAGCTTTTATGGTATACAATATAAGAACCAGGAGGGTAGAGGAAAACCTTCATGTAGAGTTTGTAGAGAATAAGCCTAATGTTGAAGGTGAAGGACCTAAGTGGCTATTTGACCTTAAGAAACTAACAGAATCTATGAATTATGTACTAGTTGTTGTAGGTACAAATACTAATGATTTTGTAGGTACCAAAGATAGTTCTGATGCAGGTTAAACAAGTATGGAGACTGGATCTAGCAAATATTATTTTGCAATGCCACTTTGGAAGGATGATTTTCTGTTTCAACCAACTTCAAAGAATGATGATCCATCATCTTCTAGTGATGGTGATAAGGAGGATGATGTTGGAGTTAATAAAAAAGGTGGAGTTGGTGCTCAAGCACAACAGGGAAATGATAACAGTACTAATAATGATGGTACTGCTGAGCAGGAAGTTAGTACTGCTGTGCCAGATGTTAGTATTGCTGGGCCAAGTGATTGTACTGGCAGGCCCAATGTTGAAACTGTTTTTCCAACAGTTAATTCTGCTCCACATGCTGGATTTTCTGATGATGAAGTGGATCTAGGTAATGTTCCTAACACTTATGAGGTTCATACAACTCCCCATACAAGAATTCACAAGGATCATTCCCTTGATCTTGTGATTGGAGATATACAATCTGGTGTGAAGACAAGAAGGATGCAAATGGAGGCAGGTGAACAAGGTTTTGTCAATGCTATCTATGATGGAAAGACACATGAAGACCATAATGCTTTCTTATTTGCTTGTTTCCTTTCTTAAGATGAACCCAAGAAGCTTCCCAAAGCACTAAGTGACCCATCCTGGGTAGAAGAAATGCAAGAGGAGCTGTTACAGTTCAAGCTGCAAAAGGTGTGGGTTTTGGTGGATTTGCCTAAGGGTAAATGGGCAATTGGTACTAAATGGGTGTTTAGAAACAAGAATGATGAAAGAGGCATTGTCATCAGGAACAAAGCAAGACTAGTTGCGCAGGGATATACTCAAGAAGAGGGTATAGATTATGAAGAAGTGTTTGCACTTGTGGCTAGGATTGAGGCCATAAGGTTGTTCTTAGCCTATGCTTCATTTATGGGATTCAAATTATATCAAAAGGATGCGAAGAGTGCCTTTTTGTATGGTACAATTGATGAAGAAGTGTATGTTATGCAACCACCAGGGTTTGAGGATCCTGATCATGCAGATGAGGTCTACATGGTGGTGAAGGCACTATATGGTCTACATCAAGCTCCAAGAGCCTGGTATGAAACATTGGCCAAGTATCTTTTGGACAATGGTTTTCATAGAGGACAAACAGATAAGACTTTATTTATCAAAAAACAAAAAGGAGGCATTTTGCATGTCCAGGTTTATGTGGATGATATTATTTTTGGCTCTACTAAAAGGGAGATGTGTACTGAATTTGAGAAGCTGATGCATGGCAAATTTTAGATGAGTTCAATGGGAGAACTCACTTTCTTTTTAGGATTGCTAGTCAAGCAGTCAGAAGAAGGGATGTTTGTCATCTAAGATAAATATGTAGCAGAGATTTTGCAGAAGTTTGGGTACACAGATGCCAAGATAGCAAGTACTCCTTTTGATAAAGAGAAGCCTTTTGCTAAAAGATGCAGATGGTGATGATGTTGATGTTCACTTATACAGGTCAATGATTGGAGCATTGATGTATCTTAGATCATCCAGACCAGATATTATGTTTGCTTTGTGTGCATGTGCCAGATTTCAATTCCCTCCTAAAGCATCACATTTGCATGCTGTAAAGAGGATTTTAAGGTATCTTAAAGGTCAACCTAAATTGGGCCTTTGGTATCCTAGGGAGTCTTCATTTGATTTAGTGGCTTATAATGATAGTGACTATGCTAGTGCTAGCTTGGATAGGAAGTCAACAATAGGTGGTTGTCAATTCCTAGGAAACAGGTTGATATCATGGCAATGTAAAAACCAGGCTATGGTGGCTAATTCTATAACTGAGGCTGAATATGTGGCTGCTGCTAGTTGCTATGGACAGGTGCTCTGGATTCAGAATTAAATGCAGGACTATAGGTACAATTTTTTGAACACCATGATATTCATTGACAATAACAGTACAATTTGTATTATTAAAAATCCTTTTCAACATCCTAAAACAAAACACATAGAGATTAGACATCATTTTATAAGAGATTGTAATGAGAAAAAGTT
Organism: Artemisia tridentata subsp. tridentata; assembly: GCA_021014915.2. Classification (NCBI taxonomy): domain Eukaryota; kingdom Viridiplantae; phylum Streptophyta; class Magnoliopsida; order Asterales; family Asteraceae; genus Artemisia; species Artemisia tridentata. Next base: position 219,322,362 of record CP139502.1, on the reverse strand, counting down.
AATTCAAGTTGTTAAAATACATACAGATAACAATTGGGCTGACTTACTTACAAAAGTTCTTGATGTTGGAAGGTTTCAGTACTTGGTTGCAAGTATTGGAATACTAAATCAATAAAAGTTTTAATCTTTAAGTGTATTTGTAAAGATTTGTAAAGGATTTGTACTGTTAGTTCTTTCTACTGCTAGTATGTTAAGTTTGTACTGGTAGTATAAAGTTTGTACTGTTAGTGCAAAATTTGTACTGCTAAGTCAAATTATAGTCAAAATTGATATAGTTTTATAGAGAATTCTTTGCATTGTGTTTTCTTGGTTTTAGACTAACAGTTGCAGGATAAAGCAAGCAATATGATTGGAGTTTATGATGTGTGAGAAGCCAAAGTGGAGGATGAATTGCTGTCATAATTGATTCATAATAGAGGAGGATTTGAGGATTACTTGACAAAGGTTGCACACCTGAGTTGGTTGGTTCCTTAAAATCTTATTCTTGAAATCAAATTTATGCTTATTTGGTGATATTTTTTTTGAACATGAATTGATGGCATAGTTAGTCAGATAGTAACTGAACTAACTCACTCTTTACCATTTTATACTTTCATTAGTATAATGAGCTAGTCCAAGGACATTTGGTATAGAGAACAGCGAGCAAAAGTGAATCTAACACATATGTGTTAGAGGTAACACCTGCCATGACCTGGAAACCCTGTCAAGAGGCCTCTTTTAATGAGTCTATCTAATCACAAGTAGTTTTTATAACTGAAATTATTGATTCTCACAAAACCAGTGGTTAAATGCGACCAAAATTTGATTGAGTGTCTTCCTTTACACTTAATCCTTTCAAAAAGTTTGAATGCAGTATTTTTTTAAATGAAAATTGAGTTTATACTGCTGAGTAAATGTAACACCCCAACCCGAAAAGGGTCAAAATGCCACATTATGGTGTCCCTCAGATCATACAAACGCAACCGGAAGACTTATAAACATAATGATTACAAAGGTATTCTAAGATAACAATGAAACTCTAACTCTAAACATGATGAGT